>CM042566.1:12778753-13393753 GCA_023630585.1 Cranoglanis bouderius
TCGCCACTCTTCCAGCTTTGTGCAGTGTCTGAGCTATGGTTGTCCTGTGAACAGCTTCATCCTTCTCAGTTCAGGGAGCAGATCTCTTCAGCTCCTTCAGAATAACTTTGGCCTCTTGGTTGCTTCTCTGACTAATGCCCTCCTTGTCTGGTCACTGACTTCTGGTGGATGGCCTCCTTTAGGCAGAGCTATATTGTTTCCATTAATTAATAATGAATTTAATGGATTTAATTTTTCAGTGAATTTAATATTTAATTTAAATAAGCAATTATGTGAAAATATAAATACATGAAATAAGTGAGGGAATATAAAAATATAAACAAATATAGAATATATTGGATATATAATTTTATTATATATATATATATATATATATATATATATATATATATATATATATATATATATATATATATATATATATATATATTTTTTTTTTTTTTTTTTTTTTTTTTTTAAATGCGGGGGGGGGGCGTGAAAACACCTAAACTGATGCACTTTCATTTACAGTGAGGGAAAAAAGTATTTGATCCCCTGCTGATTTTGTACGTTTGCCCACTGACACAGAAATGATCAGTCTATAATTTTAATGGTAGGTGTATTTGAACAGTGAGAGACAGAATAACAACAAAAAAAATCCAGAAAAACGCATTTTAAAAAAGTTATAAATTGATTTGCATTTTAATGAGGGAAATAAGTATTTGATCCCCTATCAATCAGCAAGATTTCTGGCTCCCAGGTGTCTTTTACACAGGTAATGAGCTGAGATTAGGAGCACTCCCTTTAAGAGAGTGCTCCTAATCTCAGCTCATTACCTGTATAAAAGACACCTGTCCACAGAAGCAATCAATCAATCAGATTCCAAACTCTCCACCATGGCCAAGACCAAAGAGCTGTCCAAGGATGTCAGGGACAAGATTGTAGACCTACACAAGGCTGGAATGGGCTACAAGACCATCGCCAAGCAGCTTGGTGAGAAGGTGACAACAGTTGGTGCGATTATTCGCAAATGGAAGAAACTGTCAGTCTCCCTCGGTCTGGGGCTCCATGCAAGATCTCACCTCGTGGAGTTTCAGTGATCATGAGAACGGTGAGGAATCAGCCCAGAACTACACGGGAGGATCTTGTTAATGATCTCAAGGCAGCTGGGACCATAGTCACCAAGAAAACAATTGGTAACACACTACGCTGTGAAGGACTGAAATCCTGCAGCGCCCGCAAGGTCCCCCTGCTCAAGAAAGCACATGTACAGGCCCGTCTGAAGTTTGCCTGAATGATTCAGAGGAGAACTGGGTGAAAGTGTTGTGGTCAGGTGTGGTCAGATCTCTTTGGCATCAACTCAACTCCCCGTGTTTGGAGGAGGAGGAATGCTGCCTATGACCCCAAGTCATAACACCATCCCCACCGTCAAACATGGAGGTGGGAACATTATGCTTTGGGGGTGTTTTTCTGCTAAGGGGACAGGACAACTGCACCGCATCAAAGGGACGATGGACGGGGCCATGTACCGTCAAATCTTGGGTGAGAAACTCCTTCCCTCAGCCAGGGCATTGAAAATGACCTTAATGACTTGGAGAGGATCTGCAAAGAGGAGTGGGACAAAATCCCTCCTGAGATGTGTGCAAACCTGGTGGCCAACTACAAGAAACGTCTGACCTCTGTGATTGCCGACAAGGGTTTTGTACTAAGTATTAAGTCGAAGGGGTCAAATACTTATTTCACTCATTAAAATGCAAATTAATTTATAGATTTTTTTGAAATGCGTTTTTCTGGATTTTTTTGTTGTTATTCTGTCTCTCACTGTTAAAATACACCTACCATTAAAATTATAAACTGATCATTTCTTTGTCAGTGGGCAAACGTACAAAATCAGCAGGGGATCAAATACTTTTTCCCCCCAGTGTAAATGCCAAAATAAGAAGACATGTTTTCAAATGCTTTTTAACAGAGTGTACCAAGCCTGACTCTTTAATGCAAAGTCATAGTGGGGCACACACACACACACACACACACACACACACACACACACACACACAAATACTTTTTCAATATTTAACAGAGGATATTTCTAAAGGGCTGCTATGAATTCAGTGAGGTACACAGGTGCTAAGCCATTCTGAGTTTTAGAAACCAATAAAATAATATGTAAACTATATCCTGGAAGATAACAATTTACCAGTGCAGCTCTTGTAAGACAGTTGGGGTTCCTGTGTGGCACAAAAGAAAATCGTTTGCCCTCTCACACACCCAACAGTCTATAGAGTTTTACACAGAATGGTGGGAAAAACAAATAACATACAGTGAGCGACAGTTCTGTGGGTGGAAACACCTTGTTGGTAAGAAAGGTCTGAGGAAAATGGCTAGATTGGTTCGAGCTGCCAGGAAAGATCTAGTAACTCGTATAATCACTCTTAACAACCATGGTGAGCATAAAAGGATCTCAGCATGCACAGTACATCAAACCTTGAGGCGGATGGGCTACAACAGAAGAAGACAGCATTGGATTCCACTCCTGTCAGCCAAGCACAGAAATCTGAGGCTATCATTTTGCACCATTCCCTGTTTTCAACTTTCAAACATTGTGCGTGAAATTCCCAGGAGATCAACAGTTTCTGAAATACACAAACCAGCTAATCTGGCACCAACAACCACTCCATGGTTAAAATCACTGAGATCACACTTTTTCCCCAATCTGATGTTTGATGTGAACATTAACTGAAGCTCTTGACCTGTATCTGCATGATTTCATGCATTGCGCTGCTGCCACATGATTGACTGTTTGGATAACTGTATAAATGTACAGGTGTTCATATTAAAGTGGATGGTGAGTGTATAGTTGTGCATCATCTGCAGAGTAGTGAATAATAGTGAAAATTATGTAATGTTTCCTGATTATATTTCCTAGAGGCATCATATATAGTCAGAAGAGCTGTGGTCCTAAAATGAAAACTTGTGGAACTCTATACTAGAAAAACATTGTGTCTCTCTCATTCAGTCAGGTTTAAACACTTGCGATCTTTAATAAGATCTTGAATAAGAAATGGAAAGTGTTAGTAAGTGATCTTACAGCATGTTCAAACTTACTATTTATAGCCCATTGAGATTAGCGAGGTCTACTAGGTTTAATGAAACATGAAGTATGTTATTTTTATTTTGACCACAAGTTTGTTCCCTGTGAATTTTGGATAGTTGGCACTTATTTAATTTTAATAATGTTTAATAGCGTTTACTATTTTTACCACATACAACTCCATTAGATTTGGCCAAAGCAAATGTAATAAATTGACTAAATTATACTACTAAGTAGAGATACAGCTTCTGAGATTTTAATGTCCCACTGACAACACCCTGCAATTTGAGAACCGCTGGTTTAAAGAAACATTATAGCCAAATACAACTTTTTACTATATTTGCTTTTACTCTAAATGTATTCAATTCGGCAAGACGAAGCTACAAGGAAAATGTAGCTGCATGCCTAAATCACACTCACCTTTAACCCTTATGAGTTGTTCAGTATTTTAAGGACTTGTCTATGTGGTAACTACAACACTGCTATCAATTATAATGGACAATGACTCAGAATTACTCAGTGCTGAAAACAGAAGTCATGACCATTTTAAATCCAGAATCATGATCTTCCTTAGCACTTAGTTTGGTGCCATTTTACACAATTACCAGGTAGGTGGTATAGTTTTCAGAAATTTTTGAAGGCAAATTTGTAGGTTAAATGTGGTTAGATGATGATCCATTTTGATTTGTATTGTTAATTTAATGGACTCATTATCAAACTATTTTGTTAAACATTATATAAAAATGGTATTACCAAGCCAAATAATGTTGTGTATGTGATGTGGGCACAAACTGGCAGCTCTTGCATCACCTTACTTATTAGATACATTAACAAATGCAAACCTAGGTATACTGGGCCAGTAATATATTGCCATAACCCTGGTTATAATAATGAAAGAAAAATATTTTTACAGTAAATTTACATATTAAACCATGTTTAAACCAAAAAAAGTGAAATGATGTACAGAGTTAAAGATTTTATATATATATATATATATATATATATATATATATATATATATATATATATATATATATATATATATATATATATATATATATGTATAATTCTGAAGGCAAAAACAACAAAAATACACAATCCAAAATCACTTATATAAAAGACTTAGTTTTAAAAACATCCCAGATGTTTCTCATCATTCATTGTTTCTCAACTTTTGAATCACCTGTTGAAACATTTTACATGATAAATAAATGTAGACAGGTTTAAAAAAAAAAAAAAAAAAAAAAAAAAACATGTAATGTGACAAGGTTATGAAAGAGTTGTTGTGTTCAGAGTTGCCTTTGGTATGCGACACCAAAAAAAAAAAGAAACAATAAACTGCACTGAAGTTTCAGATCTGTATCAAAAACGGTCAATACTGAAATGGAATTAATGTAACCCATGCACTGCAGTTGTATATAATTCACATTAATATTAATAAAAATTAAATCCCAAAATAAAGCCAAATCCAGAACATATTACTCATATTAAATCCCTGCAATATAGCTGATTAAACACCATCGCAAACATCATGCTATATGCACCTGAAGTGTATGTTTCCTGATCTAACACTCATCAGCTCATTAATATACCTCTCATTACACATAACATACTGATGTCTAATCCTCAAGACAGTGTGTTAATGAACTGATGAGATGAATCAGGTGTGTTGAATCAGAACATAAATACTGGGAAGCACTGATCTAATACATACCAAGTACACCAATACACCTTAACACACGGTGACACACTCAACAAATCCTGACTCTGTTCATAAACACACTCCTAAACTCATTCCTAAATTACATACTAGGGATAAAGTGAGTTCCTTAGTGTCTGGTAAAGTGAGCTAGAGTGTGTTATGGTGAGTTAGGGAGTGTCTAGCTCTCAACTTCTGCACATTTTATTCAGTTTTTATTTTGTTTCTGTTTCCCTCTCTAACAAACCTTTTTATATCCTGATGAAGTGAGTGAGCTGATGCATTGTAGAAACACAGTAACAAGCAATACAAGAGAACTTCAGGAGCAGGACTAACACACATTAATATACACTAACAAAGTCTAACCGTAACACACGGATCCAACTCATCAGCTCTTTATTAGACATGTGCTGATATTACATCTTCATAATTGTCCCAAATCATGTGATACCATATTGTTATTGTACTACAAAAATGATTTCACACAATCTCATTGTGAACATTTTTGTTTGAGACTTTTTAAGTAGATAAAGTTTGTGCATGTTGAATTTTGTAGTATATTCCATAATCTATTACTGGAAGCAAAGTGTCATTGTTGGGACACTACTCATTTACATACCCTTTAGGAGTATAAAACGGGTGTGTTTGAGTTTGTTAGAGCAGGAAGACACTAGATAGTGCAGTACAAGGGGACTAAAGCAGTGGGACCGGGATCGCTGACCTAACACCGTCCAACAGTGACTTTAGCCCCCACTGTTAAAGATAACACACCTGGCCCAACTCATATGCTTATTAACACACCCCTCATAACATTTTAACCACCATCATATGCTCATGAAGTGAATGTAAATTGAGCTAATCCGTTGAAGCAGGTGTGTTAGAGAAGACGACACTACAGGACACTGTAGCACATCTCACTATTCTTACAACTTCCTAGTTACTTCCTAGATTTAAAAAAATAAAAAATAAAAAAATAAAATAATAAATAAATAAATAAAATTCAACAATCCACACAGAATGAGAAGCAAAGGAGATACATGTACTAAGAAACAATTTATTCTCATGCAGTGCCTGAATACTGCAACAGTTTAAGAAAAATACTGATGTGCACATTTAACACACAAAAACACACACACACACACACACACACACACGCACGCGCGTGTGAGCGTGACACAAGGAAGACTACGGGGGTTAAAATCAAATGCCTGAGTTCTCAATACCTGGATGATATAAGCACAAACACGTGGCTTATTGTTCCAGTCTGAACATACTGAACATACATTACGGTGGACTTTAGGGAGACACAGACAGATATTTTTGTCCCTGCAAACACTAAAACAGGAAGTAATGACGTTTGTAAGGAATTCAGTCACTTCCTTATTCCACTGAAACAGGAAAAGGGCATTTTATTAATGCTGTGGCTTATTTTCAGAAATAAGGAGGCAAAAATACACACCTCTGTTCCAATCCTGTTTTTAATGCACCCATAACCTCTTTCCCTTCCCTGGCTGCTGAGTGATGTTTGGAGGTGACCTTTAAAATGAGGGATTGAATAGAAAACATTGCAGACTTCAGGGTCACAATGTACCCGGAGGGTGTTACTGCACTCATTGACAGGCTTTAATTTTTTTTTTTTCCTTTTTCTTTTTTTCAAAATGGTGGATAAACTGTTGGTAAGTGTAAAATATAAAACTGTAAACTCTATTTGATTGTCTGTGTTTAGATTTTTATCCCTCCAATTCTTGCATCTGTACATGACAGCAAAAGGAATAGCTTTACTTTACTCTGCTAGCCAGTTAGCTGTTAACATGGTAGCTGGCTAGTTGATAAGTTAATAAACTTTTATAACTTAGTATATTGTAGACCAAAGGGGGAAAAAAAAAAAAATCATAGAAACTGCCAAGAAAATGATTAATATTTCTATAGTAACTGTTTAGCAAACCAGCTAGTTAGCACACTAGTCTCATTGGGTAGTTACCTAGCCAATAAAACTCTGCACAGAATGTGACAGAGTCTGTGTGTAAATGTCCAAGGAAACCACACTGTTTTTATTTTTGTTTCACATCAGTTAGCTAGTTAGCACACTAATGACTTAGCAAGCCGTTATGACTCTGCATAGAGTGTAACACCCCGGTGCGTAAATCTCCAAATCACTTCTGCTACATTGCTCTCACTGCTGAGGGAAAACCTGACCTACACTACACTACACACTGCCCCCCTCCCAGTGCAAGCGTACACTCATTAGGTGATGATTACGAGGGCGTTAAAAGCAGTATTGGAAGGCAGATTACAGGCTTTACAGTCCCCTGCATGGTTATTGTCTTTACTTTATTTCATACATACCTTTAGTTTCTCAGTCTGTAACTTTAAGCTGATATATAATTCATGCTTGATAATCACACAATCAGTGCTGTTATGGTGTACAAAGTGTCAAGAAGGTTTAAAAAACAAACAAACAAAAGAACAAACAAACATTAAATAAGTTATTTATATAAAAGAGCAAATTAACTTTTGGCATATTTCCATTCTCATCAGCAGGTAAGATGTGAATAGACACTGATAGAGGAACAAATTAAAAAAATGTCTAGCAGTAGTGTTTCAAAGTGATTATAAGATTATAAGACAAGTCCAGGTGTTTTAACTTACTGCTACTAGACATTTCAGAATGGATTCACCTGGATAACTGAAAACATTCATAAACAGATGTAGGAATTAGAAATAACTATAATGAGCTCAGTGTAACATCTCTTGGATTAATCTTTGTTTGGCCTCTCAAGGAACCGCTCTTCATGTATTGGTACTGAAAATCTCCAGCGGCCACCAGGAGTTGCTGCAATCCTTCAGGGTAAATCCAGTCGGATGGCAGAAATCAGGACGGAGAGAAAGAACGCAGCGTTTTCTCTCTTTCTCTTCCATTTTAGGGTCACATCAGACTCCTAGTTGCCGCAGTGTAACACAATGCAAACTGTTAGAAAGTTGCCTCTTCATTTCTTTTTCCCGCTCTTTTTCTCCATTTTCTCGCCTTTGTCCGAGCGTTCAGAGCCCCGATCGGCCCTGTCCGATTTCTCGGCTCTGCTGCCTTCCCTCCGTGTGCCCTCGTCTGTAGATGAGGTAGTTGGATGAGACTGCCCCCATTTAGCAATTTCCTCATGTTCGCTAATACTCGTGGTGATACTCGAGACCCAGCCTTTCAGATCATCCTACAAAAATAATTATAAAAAAAAAATTAAGATCAGAAGTTTTATTCACCCATCACTGCACAGCAGCTTAGACCATCATTCTTTTAAAAGGGCACCCAACAAGCCCACCCAAGTTAATGGTAAACTAGCCAGGTTATGTAAGAAATGGGTAGCTACTGCATGGTTGTTTAATGTTACATTAACTTCAAAACTAACTAGCTATTTAGATATTTATATTTACCTTTTGCAATGACATCCCCACCTAATGGTAGCCATCTAGTTATATGTATCAGCATATAACCTTTTCTGAGGTGTTTGCGCAGAGAATATAAAAAGTCTACATACCCCTGTGAAAATTGCAAGATCATGTCAGAACCTTTTCCACCACTAATGTGATATAGCAACCTACAAACTGCAAGTGAAAAAAAAAAAACTCCAGAAATGATTTAGGGAAGAATAAAAAGAACGATAACCTGCATAAGGTACACACCCCTTAACTAATACTTTGTTAAAGCACCTATTTGCTTTAGCTTTTGCTCTAGCACATCTTGATTTGGCAATTTTGTTCCACTCTTGCATGCAAAAATGCTCCAGATATATCTAATTTCAAGGGGATCTCTTGTATACAGCCCTCTTCAAGTTGTTCTGCAGGATTTTGATAGGATTTAGATCTGGGCTGTGACTGGGCCATTCCAAAATTTTGATCTTCTTCTTCTGAAACCATTCCATTGTTGAGTTGGACTTGTGCTTTGGGTTGCTATCGTGCTGGAAGGTGAATTTTTTTCATCTTCAGCTCAGCTGTCTACAAGAGGCAGGTCTAGTGCCAAATAGATTGGTATTTGGAGTTATCCATTATTCCCTTGACAAGAGCCCAAGACCCAGCTGAAGAGAAGCAGCCCCATACTGTAGCATGATGCTGCCACCAACATGCTTCACCATTGGTATGGTGTTCTTTGAGTGAACATATGTAGAATTATGCCCAAAAAGTTCTACCTTGGTGTCAGCAGACCATAACACATTTTGCCACATGGTTTTGCCAAATTTAGTTGGGCTTGGATTTTTTATTTATTTTTTTTTTTTCTTGAGAAAGGACTTCTGACTAGCCACCCTACCCCACAGCCCAGTCATGTGAAGAATATGGGAGATTGTTGTCACATGCAGGGAGCACCAGTTCTAGCTAGATATTCCTATAGCTCATTTAATGTTGCTGTAGGTCTCTTGGCAGCCTCCCTGATAAATTTTCATCTTGTCTTTTCACCATTTTTGAGGAACGTCCTGTTCTGGGTACTACTGTGGTTCCTCCTTTTCTCCACTTGTTGATGATGGCCTTCATGGTGTTCCATGGTACATCTAATGATGGAAATTACTTTGTACCTCTCTCCCGATCAATACCTTTCAACAATAAGATCCTGTATGTGCTTTGTATAAGCTCTTTGCAGACCATGGCTTCAGCAGTCAGTTGAAACCAAAATGATGTCAAGAAAATCCTACAGAAACAGCTGATCTTTTTTTTTGAGTTAATCAGAATCACTTGATTGATGACAGGTGTATGATAATTACTTTTGAACATGAGCTTGAATGTAATTAATGCTGAGTAAAGTCATATGCCTCATTATAAAAGGGTATGCACACTTATTGGTTATTTTCTTTTTCTTTTTTTACCCCATGTTTCTATTTCTTTTTCTCTTAGATTGTGTTGGTTCCTATGTCACATTAAAGGTAGAAAAAGTGTGGCAACACTTTTTCTTTTCTTTTTTTTTTGGGCAGGGGGGACCCTCATGTAGTGTGATGGTCAGGTGTCCACATACTTTTGGCCATATAGGGTACATGTAGGGCATTTTTATTCCAGGTGATCTGGGAATAAATACCATTGTGCTGAAATATTAAACTTTATATTCTCTTTATATAAACTTATATAAACTTTATATAAGATGGTTTGTAGTTGACTGTGCAGGTTTTAAAACATGATTCGATTAAACAATCGTTTCAATTTGGCGACCCTAATTTCTAATAGACCATCAGTGTACAAGCAAGTGTGCATGCTTTATTCTGTTCCTAACTAGTTTGACACTAAGAAATCCCAATATGTTCACGGATATGTGATATGTAAATCTTGAATTGGATTACAATCAGTTTAATTGTATTTTATTTGTTTATTTATTTATTTTTACCAGGGACACGAAATTGCTTGGGATCCCCCCTCAAGTTGAGCCTTCTTCAGACTCCACATTAAACTGATCCTACCTATCAACATTTCCTGTTGAAGATGAAAGTACAGTTTCATTTAAGTTGCTAGAAATCTCTAAATAGGACTTATTCCCCAAAATTCAAACTGAATAATGAGCTATCAGTTCTGAAATACAAGACCACCACTTAACTCCACCTCTGCCATTAAGTCTTTTGCTCTGTCACACTACATTATGTATGGATTATGTGTAGCACCTTGTTTTCACATAAAAGTATTCCATATTAGTGGGCAAAATCCATACCTTAAGACGAATTACAAAATAAAAATTTGTAGAGTGAATCTACCGTCATACATCCCAACACTACCTCCCTTAACATCCTTTTAGCAGTTATGTTGCTGGTATGGCATTCCAATACAGGACATTGGCGTACTTTTCTAACTAGCTTGATTCATAAGCAACCTAACAATCAGACAATGCTTTTAAAAACACCATACATATACACACCTGAATCGAAATTAACCAACACTACTGCATTTGAAATCAGTATCGAAAGGTAAATGAATGACATTTTTATCTGATCTAAAGAGTTGGATAATCCATTTTAATTATCCATTAAATAAAATAATAATTGCAGTGAGAATATCATCTTCCCATACACCATTCCCATATAGCAGTCTGTTTCCCACTTCCCTTGTTTGGTCATGGATTATTGTTCCTGTTAACCCCCACTCCGTTTGACTGCATCCATCTGATACAGTATGAAGATATGTTTAGTTTGATGAAGTGTGAAAAGGGGACAGTTCCTTATTTCTTACGAAGAGCAACATGCATTCAAGGAATTCTCTGTAAGAGACATTGCACTACATTACAGGATTTCAGAAGTCCATTGGATGTTTTCATACCTAACCAAAATAGTGCACCATGTAGTGGATAGGGTGAGGTTTGCACATACACATAATCTTACCTCATCTTTAGCATGGAAGAGGAACTCGCTCCCATCTTTAGTTCTGGGATTGAAAAAAAGACAAATGTCCTTTATTAGTGCCAAATTTTAAAAAAAGTATATATTTGTTTTGTTTTATATATATATATATATATATATATATATATGTTGAATGTTTCACTTCAACATTTTTAATATATTTTTTCTACTTTTACATTTTTAGTTACTGTTATAGATGTTTGTGTATTTTCTTTTCCTTATAAAATTATATTTTCCATTTTATTTTTTGTATACACTGGGGGAAAAATGTATTTGATCCCCTGCTGTCCCCTTATGCAGGACAACTGCACCGCATCAAAGGGACGATGGACGGGGCCATGTACCGTCAAATCTTGGGTGAGAACCTCCTTCCCTCAGCCAGGACATTGAAAATGGGTCGTGGATGGGTATTCCAGCATGAAAATGACACAAAACACACAGCCAAGACAACAAAGGAGTGGCTCAAGAAGAAGCACATTAAGGTCCTGGAGTGGCCTAGCCAGTCTCCAGACCTCAATCCCATAGAAAATCTGTGGAGGGAGCTGAAGGTTCGAGTTGTCAAACGTCAGCCTCGAGACCTTAATGACTTGGAGAGGATCTGCAGAGAGGAGTGGTACAAAATCCCTCCTGAGATGTGTGCAAACCTGGTGGCCAACTACAAGAAACGTCTGACCTCTGTGATTGTCAACAAGGGTTTTGCCACCAAGTACTAAGTCGAAGGGGTCAAATACTTATTTCACTCATTAAAATGCAAATCAATTTATAACTTTTTTGAAATGTGTTTTTCTGGATTTTTTTGTTGTTATTCTGTCTCTCACTGTTAAAATACACCTACCATTAAAATCATAGACTGATCATTTCTTTGTCAGTGGGCAAACGTACAAAATCAGCAGGGGATCAAATACTTTTTTCCCCTCACTGTATGTTTTATATTTTTTCTTTTATATTACCTTTTTATCTTTATTATATTGGTTTACTTTTTTCTATTATAGATATTTTACAATTATATATTATATAGATAATTTTATTCTTTCTTTTTTTTTTTACAATGTTTAGAATTTTATATATGTAATAAATGTAATTTGTTTTACTTTATTATTTACTTCCACTTTGTATGTATATTAAAGACTTTATACTGCATGTCTTCATATTTTTTTCATATGATTTTTAAAAATTCTTTTTTATGTGGTATTATAGAAAACTTTTTATTTTTATGTTGTTTGTACTTTATTAGGCTTGTATTGGAAAATTATGTACTTTATATTAATTACATATTTTTCAGACTATATTTTAAAAATAGCTTTATTTTATAGATTTACTTTTCCTTTCTATTTCTTTTTTAAATTTTATGTTAATATTATAAAGATTTTTTTTTATATTTCTTATTATTTAGCTGCACTGTGAATTGTTTACTTAAGTGTGAAGACGTTTTTCTTCTTCTTGTAGCCAAGGTTGATGTCGCAGGAGCAGCTGCTCAGACTGAGACGTGGCTCATTGTTATATGTAGATGTTGTGTTCTTTGAGTCCTTGAAGAAACCAAGTTCGCCTTTATTCAGTATGCAGTACAGATTCACCCAAGATCTGCTGCAAAATGTAAAAAAAGAACAGACGAGCAGGTGTTAGTGTCAAAACATCTATCTAACTGTTACTCACCTGCTGAAAAAGCGAAGGATAAATCCTTAACAGAGCGATCAGACTGCTGTGAAGAAAATCACCACTTCACAGTGCCAGACCTCTGTGACTTACCTTTGTGGAGAAGCAGGAGATCAACCAGGAGCATAGAACAAATGGGAGAGAAGAGAATTTTGATTAATGCCAGCAAGCAGTGGTGACTAATCAGTCATGCTATAATGCTAGTATGAAACTGGCCTCAGTGAGGAAGCACTTTTCTATGGACTTTTCCATCCATCTGTTTTGATGCTGACTGCACACTGGAAACCTCACAAATAAAGTGTTTTCTCAACCTTTACATTTTTTTTTTGATGATCTTGGGTGTTCATTTCAGGTTGTGGGGTTTATTTAATTGACGTTTCACTGACGTTTGTGGGGTCCCAGTTTCTCCCTATATTTGTCACTGAGTGTGTGAGCAAACTTAGAGCTTACAACAATACACCTACAAGATCTTTAGCATTTCTAAGCAAATTGATAAGACACCAAATTGCATAGAAAAAGTAAAACAAAAAAGCTTCTTATGCATAAGAATGAATTCTGATATGCACAATAAAAATGGGATTGATCAAATGCACATATCCATATGCACAAGTCTAAATAATGAATAATAAATAAATAGTAAACACCAATTTTTCATTGGATCAATTAAATACAGACATACTGACAAGTAACCATGTAGGCATCCTTTCAAATGGTACCTGAGGTATCTGTTTTTGATAGAGACTATAGAGCACATTTGTAAGTTGCTCTGGATAAAGGAGTCAAGGGAAAAATGTGGTGGAAATTGAAACTCGTAGACTCTTTTAATTTGATGCAGGTATCTGCATTCCTGGTGTTGAGAAACATTCTGTGTGCTTGACCGGTACTGCTCAGAATTTTCAACAGAAGAGCATTTAATGGGAGCCCAGTGGCTTTTTTGATAATTCGTAAAACATCTGGATGGAAAAATACCTATAAACAGCACACACTATGCATGTATATCATTTTATGTGTGCAAGCATAAAAGTAAAAGGCAGCCGTCTTGAATTTCTATATCAGCCTAGTTAATGAAATAAGTCCACATGCTGCTTGGACTTGGGGGGTGGGGCTGAAAGGATGGGAACCTCTAATATTCACTCTGTACCATACCTTATAAGCCGTGGATTAAAAAAAACAGCAGCTGTTGATTTTCTGCCAAAAGATGCTAACAGCTAGCATCAAGATGTCATGCAAGATGCAAGCTGTGCTAATGGCACACTTTTTGATACAGTTAGTGGGGGAAAATAGTTACAGAACCTCTAATTTGTGCAAGCAAAAAAATATTACTTTACTTTTGTTAAAGTAAGATTTTTCTTTACAAAAGGCTACAGTTGCAATCAAAATCATTCAACCCCCATTGCAAATCAGGTTTATTGTCAAAATTTACAGACTTTCAGCTGTTTGCAATGAACAAATCAAACAAAGGCAATTGAAATAGTTCAACACAATGAATGCTTCAAGTGGTTTCCCCAAATTCAACAGGAAATGCAACTTATAATGACTTCTCCAAAATTATTTGAAAATTAGTTTCAAAATTATTCAACCCTTTCATGGCAAGCATCTTTAGTACTTAGTAGAGCACCCTTTTGCTGTTATGACCTGCTGCAACGAGATTCATAGCCAGACACCAGCTTCTGGCAGCGTTCCTGAGGAATCTTTGCCCATTCCTCAGGAGCAATGGCCTCCAGTTCAATAATATTCTTGGGTTTGCGTGCTGCAACTGCCTTCTTCAAATCCCACTAGAGATTTTCTATGGGGTTCAAGTCAGGTGACTGTGATGGGCCTGTAGAATCTTCCAGGACTACTTCTCCAACCAAGCCTGGTGGAATTTGAGGTATGCTTGGGATCATTGCCCTGTTGGAAAATCCAATGATACCCAAGCTTCAGTTTCCTCACAGACCACATGACGTTTTCTCCTAGGATTTCCTGATACTTCAATGAATCCATCTTGCCTTCCACACGCTGCAGGTTTCCAGTGCCAGAGGATGCAAAGCAGCCCCAGAGCATCACCGAGCCACCACCATGCTTGACTGTAGACAGAGTGTTCTTTCTTCATTCTTCTTTCTCCAGACATACCGCTGATCCATCGTGCTGAAAAGTTCCAGGTTTGTTTCATCGCTCCACAGAACAGAATCCCAAAACTTCTGTGGCTTATTTATATGAGTTTGAGTCGACTTATCTTGTGCTTTTGGATCAGTAGTGGTGTACGTCTTGGAGTTCTGGCATGGAAACCTTCTGCGTTTAGTACGTGCCATGCTGTGCTCACTGAAACCTCAGTACCTGTTGCCACCAAGTCTTACTGCAGGTCTTTTGCAGTCACCCGAGCGTTTTTCACTACCTGCCTTCTCAGAAATCTGGTTTCAGCCGTTGATAGCTTCCTTTTTCTGCCCCGTCCAGGTATTTTCTGCCCCTAGCCAGTTCAGGCATTTCATGTGTTCATTTCATGTGCTCATGTGTTTTGATTGCAACAGTATATCAAGCTATACAGAAATTTAACACAGTGCACACAAAATAAAAACCTAAGTATTTTTTTTTTACTACTTTAGTTTGTGTTGATTGCAAACGTTTGAGAAAAATGCCAAACTACCAAGCATGCTATTTTGATGTTAGCATACAATATAATCATGCTAAGCCCTGACTGGAATAACTGGAGCAAGGTCAACAACATGCTAAGTTATGTTCATGCCCACAGGCTTTAGGTTAAATGAGCCCCACCTGTTGGAGCTTTTCTTCTGGCTGTCTATGTCTAACTTGCGGAAGAGGAAGCCCTCATGCTGAGCATGATGGGAAGGTGGCTGGGGGACAGATGAGCTGCTCTGGGCTGGAGCAGATCGTGAACGTCGCGTTTCACCCTGTACTCCATCTTTGGGCCGCGGCCGTCTCCGTGGTTTTGGACGGTCTCGAGCTCGGGGTCGGTCCAGCCGTGACGACTTCTCTGGAAATCCGTTTGGAAGGCGAGGAATTTCTCCTCGAGCCTAAGATTTTAATTACATTTTAATTCATACTGATTATCTGCATTATAATACTATAACATATTCTACCTTATATTTGCAAATTATATAAAAATCATATGGATCATTTAGTTACGAATTATGCAAATTATTATATTAACAATGATACTATTTTATAATGACAATGAGGCAATGATAATGACAAAAATAAATAAACTAAACTACCGTAAAGTCATTATTTGGTGTGACATAAAATATAAATAAAAATAAAAATAGTAGTCTCCAGTACAATTTGTGCAGTTTTATAAGGAAATGAGCTGGTACATTTTATTGAGCATCTTGCAGAACCAGCCGCAGTTCTTCTGGAGACTTTGACTTTCGCTCTTGCTTCTTATTTTTGCAGCAAAACCCAGCAGCCTTCATTGTGTTTTTTGTCTGAATAGTGGGCTCTTACGTAATATTGCTGCTTTCATTAATGACATACAAACATTTTTCTGTAACATTTAATTTTGTGCTACAAAACTAATGTTTAGGAATCTAAAATGTTTTTGTACTGACTTGATAATGTAGAAGTCATAAAATAAAATATCTATAACAAAGTTTGTATTAAAAAAATAGGGTGCCTAAAACTATATACAGTACTGTGCAAAAGTTTTAGGCAGGTAAAAAGTTTTAGGCAGGCAAATGCTGTAAAGTAATAATGCTTTCAAAAATAGATGTTAATAGTTTATATTTATCAAAAATTTAACAAAATGCAAACCGAGTGAACAGAAGAAAAATCTACATCAAATCAATATTTGGTGTGACCACCCTTTGCCTTCAAAACAGCATCAGTTCTTCTAGGTACACTTGCACAAAGTCAGGGATTTTGTAGGCATATAGTCAGGTGTATGATTAAACAATTATACCAAACAGGTGCTAATGATCATCAATTCAATATTTAGGTTGAAACACAATCATTAACTGAAACAGAAACAGTTGTGTAGGAGGAATACAACTGGGTGAGGAACAGCCAAACTCAGCTAACAAGGTGAGGTTGCTGAAGACAGCTTACTGTCAAGTCATACACCATGGCAAGACTGAGCACAGCAACAAGACAGAAGGTAGTTATACTTCATCAGCAAGGTCTCTCCCAGGAAGAATTTTTAAGGCAGACAGCGGTTTCCAGATGTGCTGTCCAAGCTCTTTTGAAGAAGCACAAAGAAACGGGCAACGTTGAGGACCGTAGATGCAGTGGTCGACCAAGAAAATTTACTGCAGCAGATGAAAGACACATCAGGCTTACTTCACTTCGCAATCAGAAGATGTCCAGCAGTACCATCAACTCAGACCTGGCAGAAACCAGTGGGACCCTGGTACTGTCTGGAGAATTCTGGTCAGAAGTGGCCTTCATGGAAGACTTGAGGCCAAAAAGCCATACATACAAGGCCCAGGAACTGGGGTGCGGAAAAATGGCAGCAGGTGCTCTGGACTGATGAGTCAAAATTTGACATATTTGGCTGTAGCAGAAGGCAGTCTGTTTGCCGAAGGGCTGGAGAGTGGTACACAAATGAGTGTCTGCAGGCAACAGTGAAGCATGGTGGAGGTTCCTTGCAAGTTTGGGGCTGCATTTCTGCAAATGGAGTTGGGGATTTGGTCAGAATTAATGGTCTCCTCAATGCTGAGAAGTACAGGCTCCAAGTACAGGCAGATACTTATCCATTATGCAATACCATCAGGGAGGCATCTGATTGGCTACAAAAATTTATTCTGCAGCATGACAACAACGCCAAACATATAGCGAAAGTCATTAAGAACTATCTTCAGCATAAAGAACAACAAGGAGTCCTGGAAGTGATGGTATGGTCCCCACAGAGCCCTGATCTCAACATCATCGAGTCTGTCTGTGATTACATGAAGAGAGAGAAGCAACCAAGGCTGCCTAAATCCACAGAAGAACTGTGGTTAGTTATCCAAGATGTTTGGGCCAACCTACCTGCTGAGTTCCTTCAAAAATTGTGTGCAAGTGTACTTAGAAGAATTGATGCTGTTTTGAAAGCAAAGGGTGGTCACAACAAATATTAATTTGATGTAGATTTTTCTCCTGTTCACTCGATTTGCATTTTGTTTTTGATAAATATAAACTATTAACATGACTATTTTTGAAAGCATTTTTCACAAATGCCTAAAACTTTTGCACAGTACTGTATATATATATATATATATATATATATATATATATATATATATATATATATATATATATATATATATATATATATATATAGTTTAATACAGATTAAAAAAACTTAAACTAATATTGGTACATCCTGTACAATTATGTGCTTCCAACTTTGTGGCAACAGTTTGGGGAACACCCACATATGGGTGTGATGGTCAGGTGCCAACATACAGTGCCCTCCACTAATATTGGCACCCTTGGTAAATATCAGCAAAGAAGGCTGTGAAAAATGTTTTTATTTTTTAAACTTTTGATATTTTATTCAAAAAATTCACAAATACTCTGCTCTCATGAATATCAAACAATTGCAAACAAAACACAGGTTTATCCAAAAAAATAAAAGTAATAATAATCTTTGTTAAATATAGATGTGCAACAGTTATTGGCACCCCTATGAATTCATATGAGAAAAATATTTTTGAAGTATATTCCCATTGATATTTTAAATTTTTTTTAGTACCTGGGTGACTAGAAACAGGAAATTGTTTAACCATGACTTCCTGTTTCACAGGGGTAAAAATATGAGGTAACACATAGGCTAAATTCCCTTAGTCATTCATAACAACAGATAAGACCAAGGAATATAGCTGTGATGTGCGGCAAAAGGTTGTTGAGCTTCACAAAATGGGAAGTGGCTATAAGAAAATAGCACAAGCATTGAAAATGCCCTTTTCCAACATCAGGGCAATAATTAAGAAGTTCCAGTCAACTGGAAATGTTATGAATCAACCTGGAATTGGACGTGTGTCTATATTGTCTCAAGACACTGTGAAGAGGATGGTTTGAGTGGCCAATAAATCTCCAAGTATCACACCTGGAGAATTGCAGAAGTTAGTTGCATCCTGGGGTCAGAAAGTCTCCAGAACTACAATCTGATGTCACCTACATCACCACAATTTGTTTGGAAGGGTTTCAAGAAAAAAAGTCTCTAATCTCATCCAAAAACTAACTCAAGTGTCTTCAGTTTGCCAGACACTACTGGAACTTCAAATGGGATTGGGTTCTATATTCAGATGAAACCAAAATAGAGCTTTTTGGCAATAAACACCAGAGGTGGTTTTGGTGCACACAGAGAGGTAGCCAT
Source organism: Cranoglanis bouderius (assembly GCA_023630585.1). NCBI lineage: Eukaryota > Metazoa > Chordata > Actinopteri > Siluriformes > Cranoglanididae > Cranoglanis > Cranoglanis bouderius. Next base: position 12,797,821 of record CM042566.1, read on the forward strand.
ATGGAAAAGGTTAAATATGGTGGTGGCTCTTTAATGTTTTGGGGCTGTTTTTCTGCCAGAGGACCTGGACATTTTGTTAGGATACATGGCATCATGGACTCTATCAAATATCAACAGATATTAAAGGAAAACCTGACTGCCTCTGCCAGAAAGCTTAAAAATGGGCCATGGTTGGATCTTCCAGCAGGACAATGATCCAAAACATACATCAAAAAAAAAAAAAAAAAAATGGTTTACTGACCACAAAATCAAGGTCCTGTCATGGCCATCCCAGTCCCCTGACTTGAAACCCATAGAAAACCTGTGGGGTGAACTGAAGAGGAGAGTCCCCCAGTGTAGACCTCGAAATTTGAAGGATCTGGAGAGATTCTGTATGGAGCAATGGTCTCAGATCCCTTGCCATGTATTCTCCAACCTCAGACTCGGAGCTGTTATCTTGGCAAAGGGAGGTAGCACAAAGGATTGACTAAAAGGGTGCCAATAATTGTTGCACACCAATATTTAACAAAGATTTTTTTTATAATCCTGTGTTTTGTTTGCAATTGTTTGATATCCATGAGAGCAGAGCATTTTTGTGAATTTTTTTAATAAAAGATCAAAAGGTTAAACAATAAAGATAATTTTTCACAGCCTTGTTTGCTAGTATTTACCAAGGGTGCCAATATTAGTGGAGAGCACTGTATATATATACAGTGTCTCACAAAAGTGAGTACACTCCTCACATTTTTGTAAATATTTTATTATATATTTTCATGGGACAACACTGAAGAAATGACACTTTGCTACAATGTAAAGTAGTGAGTGTACAGCTTGTATAACAGTGTAAATCTGCTGTTCCCTCAAAATAACTCAACACACAGCCATTAATGTCTAAACCGCTGGCAACAAAAGTGAGTACACCCCTAAGTGAAAATGTCCCAACTGGGCCCAAAGTGTCAATATTTTGTGTGGCCACCATTATTTTCCAGCACTGCCTTAACCCTGTTGGGCATGGAGTTCACCAGAGCTTCACAGGTTGCCACTGGAGTCCTCTTCCACTCCTCCATGACGACACCACAGAGCTGGTGGATGTTAGAGACCTTGCGCTTCTGTTTGAGGATGCCCCACAGATGCTCAATAGGGTTTAGGTCTGGAGACATGCTTGGCCAGTCCATCACCTTTACCCTCAGCTTCTTTAGCAAGGCAGTGGTCATCTTGGAGGTGTGTTTGGGGTCGTTATCATGTTGGAATACTGCCCTGCGGCCCAGTTTCCAAAGGGAGGGGATCATGCTCTGCTTCAGTATGTCACAGTACATGTTGGCATTCATGGTTCCCTCAATGAACTGTAGCTCCCCAGTGCCGGCAGCACTCATGCAGCCCCAGACCATGACAACCTCATCACCATGCTTGACTGTAGGCAAGACACACTTGTCTTTGTACTCCTCACCTGGTTGCCGCCACACACGCTTGACACCATCTGAACCAAATAAGTTTATCTTGGTCTCATCAGACCACAGGACATGGTTCCAGTTATCCATGTCCTTAGTCTGCTTGTCTTCAGCAAACTGTTTGCGGGCTTTCTTGTGCATCATCTTTAGAAGAGGCTTCCTTCTGGGATGACAGCCATGCAGACCAATTTGATGCAGTGTGCGGCGTATGGTCTGAGCACTGACAGGCTGACCCCCCACCCCTTCAACCTCTGCAGCAATGCTGGCAGCACTCATACGTCTATTCTGCAAAGCCAACCTCTGGATATGATGCTGAGCACGTGGACTCAGCTTCTTTGGTCGACCATGGCGAGGCCTGTTCTGAGTGGAACCTGTCCTGTTAAACCACTGTATGGTCTTGGCCACCGTGCTGCAGCTCAGTTTCAGGGTGTTGGTAATCTTCTTATAGCCTAGGCCATCATTATGTAGAGCAACAATTCTTTTTTTTCAGATCCTCAGAGAGTTCTTTGCCATGAGGTGCCGTGTTGAACTTCCAGTGACCAGTATGAGAGAGTGTGAGAGCGATAACACCAAACTTAACACACCTGCTCCCCCATTCACACCTGAGACCTTGTAACACTAACGAGTCACATGACACCGGGGAGGGAAAATGGCTAATTGGGTCCAGTTTGGACATTTTCGCTTAGGGGTGTACTCACTTTTGCTGCCAGCAGTTTAGACATTAATGGCTGTGTGTTGAGTTATTTTGAGGGGACAGCAAATTTACACTGTTATACAAGCTGTACTCTCACTACTTTACATTGTAGCAAAGTGTCATTTCTTCAGTGTTGTCCCATGAAAAGTTATAATAAAATATTTACAAAAATGTGAGGGGTGTACTCACTTTTGTGAGATACTATATATACATATATATAGTATATGTATATATATATATATATATATATATATATACACACACACACACACACACATAGTATATTTATATATAGTATATACATGGTATAAACATAATGAGAGGTTGTGAATTCACCTGTGCAGCTTCTCTCTCTTGAAGCTGTTCCACAATGTCAGCTAAGGTAGACCGTTTCTCTCTGCAATGAATTAACAAATTAATAAATTGTTGAACTAATTAACTAAAGTTTAACAACACAGAGGGTTTTTTGTCCCATTAAGAAATATGCTCTTTTGATATACACCGTACTGCCATATAGGTTCATATAAGCAGTTCAGAAACACCAACCGGCACTTTAATTAATTGGTTAGCAAACTGGCTACTTGTGTTCATCCATACAAGAATAAAAGAGCTATATCAGTTTAAAAAGCACAGTTGTGTTTGTAAGCAGAGAAGCTAGAAAGCTAGTGTGAGAGAACAAATGTGTGCACAGTGAGCTAAAAGTAATGTATGATGCCGCTGCTGAAATCAGATACTGCCAAGGTTCATTTACAATTAAAATGCTGATAAGATGAGCAACTGTGGTGATATGGAAATGTAATACTCTGCTGTCTCACCCTCCTCCTGATCGTCTATCTGATGGTTCTCTTCCCGTCTCATGTTCGCTGCTTTCTTGTCTCTCAAGTCGATGTCTCTCTTTTCTCCGAGTTTCGTATACTTCCTGTTCGCTGGATGTCTGTCTCTCTAGTCTCCTCTCTCTCTCTGCCCTTTCCCTCCATACTTCCTGTGGAAGCTCATCTCTCCTCGCCTGAATCAGCTGTTCATTAGAAAGCTGACGTTCTATACGCAAGTCCTTCACATGAGGACGTTGCTGTTCCACCTGCAGTTCAGAGCGACTGCCTCCACTGCATCCCGGTTCCTGAAGCACTACCTCTGCCATTACGTTCACATCTATTAAGGGGCGCACTGTGTCGCGCATTGGTTTTATCGGAGTGCTTTTACGTTCTGTGGGCATTCCAAGACCAGCAGCGATCCCCAGGACACCAGCGTTTCTTGCCTCCTGGATTCGGGATGTGGCTGATCCACTCACAATTGGTGTGTAGTTTGAGACTGTGGGGCCAAGTCTCCGAGATCCATGAGGTGGAGATGGCTGAGCCAGGTTTCGCTCACCCCAGTAGTCACCCTGTTCGTAAATGGTCTGTTTGTGAAGTGATGAAGGGCTGCTACGTGCTGGAGATGAATCCTGAGGGTCTAGAAAAACCTTACGACCCAGCAAAGGGGTTGGAGGCAGCTTACTTTGCTCTGCCTTCATCTTCTCCACCTGCATGAGAGAGATGAGATCTTAATGCTGTTATTTGCTTAATTATTAGAAACTGCAAGATCCATGCTCATGTGCTAAGCAAGGAGGGACCCTCACAAAAGGACCCTTGAAGAGCCTGTCCAAGTTAAAGTATTGAGGAAGCAACCTAGTTTATGTAGGTATCTATGATTTTTTGTATTAATTCATTTTGTGTGTTTAATTTGTACTAATTCATCTATTCATATGGGCAATTTAGAGTAGCCAAATCACCTGCCTGCATGATTTTGGGAGGTGGGAGGAAAGCGGACACTGCGAGGACTCTGCATAGACCCAAGCTCAGGATCAAACCAGATACCATGGAGCTGTGACATGGCAACGCTACCCATGCCATCCCCATGGCTCATATAGTACCTAATATCATTTACTTTAAAAATGGTAATAGTAATCAACTAAGTATGTAAGTAAGTAAAGTAAGCAAGTCAGTAAGTACAATGGATATAAAAGTGGCAGGTTTTTGTGAAGTTAAAGAATTACACTAAGATAAATCATGTCAGATCTTTACCCACCTTTAATGTGCAGTTGCAAAGTATACAAATAAAGTGAAAAACAATCAGAAATTAAAATAAAAACTAACAAAACTAACATTAACCTGGCTGCACAAGAGTGCACACCCCTAAACTAATACTTTGTTGAAGCACCTTTTGATTTTATTACACCCCCCCAGTCTTTTTGGGTGAGTCTATCAGCATGGCACATCATGACATGGCAATATTTTTCCACTCTTTCTTGCAAAAACAGTGTAAATGCATCTCCTGTGCACAGCTCACTCCACAGGTCACCCCACAGATTATTACTTGGATTCAGGTCTGGGCTCTGGCTAGATCATTCAAAAACATTGATCTTCTTTTGGTTAAGCCATTCCTCTGTTGATTTGGATGTATGCTTTGGGTCACTGTCATGCTGAAAGGTGAAATTCCTTTTCATCTTCAGCTTACTATGAGACACCTGAAGGTTTTGCACTAAAAGCAACTGGTATTTGTAGCTATTCATTATTCCCTCCATCTTGATAAAAGCCCCAGTTCTGGCTGAAGAAAAGCTGCCCTAAAGCATGATGCTGCCACCATCATGCTGCACCGTGGGTATGGTGTACATTTGTGAAGAATACGAGAGATTGTTGCAGATTGTTACTGATTACTCTCTGGATGTGGCAACAATGTCTCATATTCTTCACATGACTGGGCTATGGTGTAGGGTGGCTAGAGGGAAGCCCTTTCTCACAAAAAACATCCAAGCTCAACTAAATCACCCCAAACCATGTGGCAAAATGTGTTATGGTCTGAAGAGACCAATTGTACCCCTCTCTTGATCGATTCCTTTCAACAGTGAGACCCTGTACAGGCTTTATAAGCTCTTTGCAGACCATGGCTTCAGCAGTCAGATGAAACTGAAAAGATGTCAAGAAAAACCTACAGAAATAGCTGGTCTTTATTTGGGGTTAATCAGAATAATTTCCTTGATGACAGCTGCATGATAATTACTTTTGAACATGAGATTGAATGTGATTGGTTCATTCGGAACACAGCCACGTCTCCAATTATAAAAGTGTGTACACTTATGCAACCAGGTTATTGTACCTTTTTTATTTCCTTATTTTCCCCTAAAATGTTTCTGATTGTTTTTCACTTAATTTTTACATGTTGTAATTTCACACTGAGGGTGGGAAAAGTTGACGAAGTGCTGTACATAGTTAAGATCATATAAAATTGATTAAGAACCTAAAACATTGGTACAAATGAAAATAAATGCAATGGTAAAAGGAGAAATATATGACAACCCATACTGATGCTAATTTTGGAAAAAAAAAAAATGTTATAGATCTAAATGCAGATGTCACATTAGTCACTGTTCTTTACAAAAATGAATGCACTTTTCAGGGTTCAGTGGTGCCTACAGGGAGGAGGTGAACCAGCTTGCAGAATGGTGTAGAGACAACAATCTAAGTCAATCTCCAAGTCAACAATCTCAACAATCAACAATCTCTAAGTCGACTTCAGGAGAACCCAAGTGGAACACTCACCACTGCATATCAATGGAACAACTGTGGAGAGAGTAAAAAGCTGCAAGGTTCTTGGTGTGCACATGACTGAGGACCTCTCCTAGACTCTCAACACCACCTGCCTAGTGAAGAAGGCCCAGCAGCACGTCCACTTCCTGCGGAGGCTGAAGAGAGCCAAACTCCCCCCTCCCATCCTCACCTCCTTCTACAGAGGGTTGATAGAGAGCGTCCTGACCAGCTGTCTCACTGTGTGGTACGGGAACTGCACAGCCTCCGACTGCAAGAGCCTACAGCGAATTGTGAGGACAGCTGAAAAGATCATCTGGGTCTCTCTACCCACCATCGACACCTTCTTCAACAACCGCTGCATCTGCAAAGCCACCAGTATTGCGGCCGACCCCTCTCACCCTTTTCATGGACTATTCACCCTCCTGCCATCTGGCAGAAGGTACAGGAGCATCCGTGCCACCACCAGCAGACTCTGCAATAGTGTCTTCCCCGAGGCAGTCAGATTACTCAACACCCTTCTGCCTTCCAACACTCACCTGGGCTTGTCAAACACCTAACCCAGTGAATGAATTGAATGCTTGAGCCCTATAGTGAGGGGGTGGCACTGTTATGCTGTCCGAGATGTTTTTTTGGTATGGTTATTCTAACTGGGCACCTTTATCCTGTGATGAAACATTTCTATCCTGCTGGAAGTGGTCTCTTCCAGTAGTACCTCATCCATATCCTCAGGGCATGAGGGCACACTGAATGGCTTGATGAGTATGAAAATGATGTAAATCATATGCTGTGGCCTTCATGTTAATCAAATATCAAATCCAACTGAACAGTAAGAGATTTTAGAGTGACGTGTTAGATAGTGCTCTACACCACAACCATCATAAAAACACCAATTGAGGGAATATCTTTTGGAAGATTGGTGTTCCTCTCTCTAGAGCAGTTCCACAGACAGGTAGAATCTATGAAGCTATTCTGGAGGATTGTGGTAGACCATCACCTTAATAAGACACTTTAGGTTGGCTTTTCCTTAATTTGTCATGCACCTGCATGTTGACCTACTGCAATTAAATCCCGTTGTATAACACTAGCCAGCTAGTTATAATTAAAGCCTAACTTTATGGAGCTGTTAACTAACTAAGTATTTATGTCTATCTAACATACTCCAATGTCAGTCTTCACAGCACCTCCAGCTAGCTTATTAAATAGTAAGATAATTCTATCTTGCTATCTTTACTGAATAATATTAGTAAAAGTCATCTTTGTCCCTGTATTGCTAATACAAACATATTAACATGTAGTTAGAATGGCTATATAGGGTACAGGACCTGCGAAAATGCAAAAACCATGTCTTAAATATATTTCAAATTATATATCACACAAACAAATGTATGCATTGTCATTTTGCTGGCTTTGTTTGAGCGTACCGTAGTGAGGCGGCGTAATGAGCTGAATCTCTCCTCCCAGGCTGCGGCTGCTTTCCTGAAGGCCTCGTGTCGGCGAATGAGCTGCTCTACTTCGTCTACGCTGCCACCGAGTTCCTGACTGACCAGGAATGCCTCCTGAGATGAGAGCCAGGACTCAGCGACCACTGCCTCCTGAGCAAACTGATGAACTTCTAACACTGAGACCAGGGAAGAAACAGAGAGACAGAAACACAAAGACAGGGAAGTGGTAGTGGCCGGGACAGAGAGAGGTATGGGGAGTTGAGGGGAGAGAAACAATTAATGGCAGAGCAGTTAAAATAAAGAATTAATTCTTCTAATATGTTTATTTATGCATACTACGTATACTAGGATTTACTGTTATTATTACTCCATGGTGTAACGACTCACTGTGCTGTAGTTCCTCCCAGTGTTTATCCCATTTCTCTGTCAGCTCTCTCTGTTTTGCCAGTACTTTCTCCAGTTTCTCTTTAATCTGAAACACATGACCAATACACCAGGGTAACTTCTAAGCAACTAAAGGCCTCTCTCACATCGGCTAATGTTAATGTTCATGAGTCCACCATCATCAGGAGAACACTGAACAACAATATTGTGCATGGCAGGGTTACGAGGAGAAAGCCACTGCTCTCCAAAAAGAACATTGCTGCCCTTTTGCAGTTTGCTAATGATGACATGGACAAACCAGAAGGCTATTGGAAAAGTGTTTTGTGGACGGATGAGACCAAAATAGAATTTTTGGTTTAAATGAGAAGTGTTATGTTTGGAGTAAGGTAAAAATTCCAGCATAAGAACCCTGTCCCTTATGTGAAACATGATGGTGGTAGTATCATGGTTTGGGCCTGTTTTGCTGCATCTGGGCCAGGACGTCTTGCCATCATTGATGGAACAATGAATTCTGAATTATACCAGTTAATTCTAAAGGAAAGTTTCAGGACATCTGTCCATGATATGAATCTCAAGAGAAAGTGTATCATGCAGCAAGACAATGACCCTAAGCACACAAGTCGTTCCACCAAAATGGTTAAAGAAGAATAAAGTTAATGTTTTGGAATGGCCAAGTCAAAGTCCTGACCTTAATCCAATAGAAATGTTGTGGAAGGACCTGAACCAAGCAGTTCATGTGAGGAAACCCACCAACATCCCAGAGTTGAAGCTGTTCTGTACAGAGGAACGGGCTAAAATTCCTCCAAGTCGATGTGCAGGACTGACCAACACGGAAAGTTATAAATGGAATCGAAATATAAAGCTGATCTAAATGGAAATGTTTAGTTGCCATTATTGCTATACAAGGGGGTCACAACAGATACTGAAAGCAAAGGTTACATACTTTTGCCACTCATAGATATGTAATATTGGATCATTTTCCTCAATAAATAAATGACTAAGTATAATTATTTTTGTCTCGTTTGTTTAATTGAGTTCTCTTTGTCTACTTTTAGGACTTCGTGAAAATCTGATGATGTTTTAGGTCATATTTATGCAGAAATATAGAAAACGCTAAAGTGTTCACAAACTTTCAAACACCACTGTATAGTATTTCATTAGCTAATATTGCTTATTACCATAATTTTTAGATCCTATAAATTGGTACTAGTGACAAGATTTTCATCATTTTGTATGAGAAAGTTAAATGGGAGCAGTACCTCAGACAAACACCTGGGTGCATGTGGTGTGGATAAGATAATTAAGTGGGTTGAAACAGAGTGTTTGGAATGAATGGTACCATAGTGATTCTTGTTATGCCTGTTAAGACTCGTTACTCAAATCCAGAATGAATTGCCCCATTATAAAATGGCTCAATGGCTTATAATGTTCTAAACGTTATCCTTTACCTCCTCTGCTGCTGGGTTTCTTGCAGCCAGCAGTGTCTTTCCCATCTCTATACATTGCACCATGCTCTTATTTCGTGCTTCCACTTCACTCTTCAGGCTCTGATGGTAGTTCATGAGCACCTCGACAGAGGAAACATCCCTAAAAACAGCAGCAGATAATTAGAGCTCTGACAACAGTGAGAAAGAAAAGAAATATACAGACAGGAGCCATTTTGGGACCTGAGCACACCGAAATCATAAAATTCAGACTTGGTCAAGTCAGACAGCACTTTTTTGATTCTCATATTTTTTGTAAAGGGAGCCTATTGTGTGCTTTTAATTAAATTAAGGAAGTTGTTAGGTGCCCTAATGTATTGTCTTTCCCAGCTTTATTTCCACACATTGTTTTATCAGTTTAGGTGTTGTGTTCTAGTATTTTGTGATTTTTTTTTTTTTTTACCTTTGGGTTTTGAGAATGGATAGCCTTTATTAATCATATCTAACTAACTGCACTGTTATATCTGCAGGTTTTGGTTTTTGACGTTCGGTTATTTAGTCTTTAGTTGAAGCAACAAGGCTAATGTAGCTAACAAGTAATGGAAGTCTATCTCATCAAAAATGTTTTCCATACATACGCCTTAACATCACCAAAAACGTATACATTTACTTCAAGCGATATTGTTAAACAATCTCGTAAAAAGATATATTTTCTATCTAGACAACTGTGTAAAATAGCAGGGATAATCCATATTGACCGCTTTACTTCCAACATTCTCAGTACAATTCTTCCTGGAAAGATGGTGTTTAGGGGATGGAGTAAAACCAAACTGTTCGAAGGAAAAAAAGTAAATCTGGTTGTTCAAAATGGCTGCTCCATAACATTACAGTGTTTTGTTGCACAGTAAAAAAAAATGTTAACGTTTATAGATTACAGAACGTCTGTGTCCTAAACCACATCAGCAAGTTTGATATAAGCTGGACATTGTGTACATTACATTTTTCACCAAACCATTCCTTGAAATCACATTTATCTTAAGATTGTAATACAGTCAGAAGGAAGAAACTAACAAAGTGCAATGTATGTAAAAAATGTTATTCACCTTTAGGCAGAGAAAAGCACATTCCTGCTGATTAGACCTATCTTTTATTACTATCCTTTATTATTTTATTGTACCTATGTATGTATGTATTTGCGTGCTGCACCTGGGTTTCTCTCCTGTTCCTATCTGACAAATGATGCTGTCCATCCACATCAACTGATCACGCACTACGCTGAAAAATCGCAGTTTATCTGATGCTGTGGTAATCTGCACACGGCATTCCTCGCAGGACATGATCAGCTCCTTCCATGAATGCATCACTTCATATTCCTGCATGGCAATGGCCTCTGCCTTCTCCCCTGCGTAAACAGTACGGAGCTGAGCGGCGTTTTCCTGTAACTGTCTCACCTAAGGAAAACAAACACACACACACACACACACACAGTTGTTAGAGGGTACAGATGCACATACAGTGGGGCAGCATTTTACATTTAATCCACTGCATTCTCTAAAACCGATTAAATAAAAATAATTCTTGGACTCACCTGCCCAACCAATAGCTGGATGTCCTGTTCAAATGTGTTCATGAGTCTCTGAAGTGAGCTAGTGTTTGTTGTGCCATCTTGGCGCTCTCGCACTTCCGGTAATCTCCGGTGTTTATCAGCTATCTGTGTTATCACCTGTAACACACACAAAGTATATACACAAATTCTGTTTCCACTGTTTATCCATAACCAGCATTAACACTTTAACCAGTTGTGTTATGTTAGTCATGTTTATGTTTAATACAACTACCGTATGAGAACACCTTCTAACAATTTACGAACACATATATCACTGTTAACACTGCTAACTAGCTATCTAACTAAATTAACATTGTGACATGGACGTCTCACCTCTCTGCAGTCAGAAAAGAATTTGTGAAGCTGGTGTGACGCAGCAAGCATTTGTGCTCTGGTTTCCATCAGCTCCATCAGTTCAGCCCATGATTCATTCACTCCGTCCTTCCACTCAGCAATGACGGCAGCGTCTGCATGGCCGTAATCAATCAACTCATCCACCATCTGATTAACAGCCATCACTCGCTCCTGACCCACACTTCCTGTCTCTGAGGCAAACTCAGTGAACTTTTCCTGCAGGATCTAAACAAAAGAATCAAAGAGGTGTCATTATAAAGAATATTACAATGAAGGCCATTCAACTTTGTTATAGGGCTCAATTTATCATTTGTAAATCAGTATTGTGATAATATCAGCCTTTGCTCTAATGATATACAGTACATTTTGTATGCAAAAAAATTAAATTTTTACTTCATCAGTCCACAGTATTTGTTTCCAAAATGCCTCTGGCTTATCTAGATGTTATTTTGCATATTTCAGACTTTTGTGATGAGGTCGCAGGTAACGTTTCCTTCTGATGACTCTTCCATGCAGACCTTGTTTGTCCAGTGCTGAAGAGTAGCAGAATTAAGACCACCACTCCCGAGTCAGTTCCTGCAGATCTTTAGTGTCATATGGAGGTTCTGCTGTGATGGTTGGCCTTTCTGGCCAACATATGGGCAGTTCTATCTGAAGGTTTTCTTGGTCTTCTTGACTTCCAAAGTTCCCCTTAACTACCATTACTCATTGACACTTCGGACATTGTGGACATTGTGAGCTGGAAGCGCTTTGATATCTATTTGCTTTATTTTCAGTTCCCCAGTCAGCTGCTTAGAAGAGCCCATGGACTTGAATGTTAGCAAAAAGGTTTAAAGTGTCAGAGAACTTGTTATGCTCTGGAACTGTTATTTTTAATGACAATTCTACCTAACAAGTCCTAATGAGTGAAATAAGGACTAACGAGTTAAGTTCGGAGACTTTACAACTGGAAGGGAGTCCAAACTTTTACGGATACCACGATGACTTTTTTTTCTATTATTCAAGTTTATCAAATATAAAGTGACTGCATTAAAATGTGCAATTGTTTTAAATTTCAGTGGTTCTGTTTGCTTCTTTTCACTTAAAAAAAAATCAACAGAATATGTAATTCGGCTAGGGGTGCCCAAACGTTTGCATACAATTTTTGCATGCACTTCCTGTAGGATCTATTCAGTACTATTCACATGGGATAAAATTTACAGACATACATTTGTTAAGTTAGTAATGTTACCAGAGTACACTTATGATCAATTCACTCAGTAAAAGTGTCCTGTGTATAAATCACAGAGATGGGTGTCTGTTACACCAAAGGTTCTAGTGTAGTATATGTGTAGTATATGTACTATGTGTACATCTCATATCTTTAATACAAAGTGATTTTGAAGTTGAGCTTGATCATTAATTGGTCACATACCCATAGCATGCATGCATCTTTATACTGAATATGAATACAGGTATATGGCCATATAGTATATGTATATGAATATGGATCTATATAATCTGAGGTTACTTCTAGGTCCTTTGATAGTAGGTGAAAAGATGGCATAATCTTTCCAGGCACAGGAACATATAGCCTTTAAAACTGACATGTTGGATTTGGATGGGATTACAATCCAGTGATAATTACATTATTCCTGCCTCCTTTGTAAAAAATAAATAAATAAATAAATAATAATCCAGTCTTAATAGGGCTTAAGAAATGATAGAAAGTATCTGATAGAAGCATGAACTTGACAGCCAGGGAATAGGAAATATATAAAATGCATATAGGGATGCACTAGTTATCGTTCATTTACTGTACCCGCAGTATTATAAGCCTCTGGCTGGCACATCACAATAAATCACAGGGGCATCAGGCTATGGATAAAGTATATCTTAAGCAGGCAAAAGAATGTGCATACTGACTAGAAATAAGTGCCCCCCACACAGAGAAGGAGCACCAGTATGGCAGCCAAGGTCAAATGATATAGTCTGTCAGCAACTTACACCCATGACCATATGGTGGATTAAACATTCAAAAAGCTTTTTAAGGCTTTTACGCATTTTTAAGGCTTGGAGATCATAATATGGAACTATATATTCACAGTATGATATTTGTTCATATTATGCAGCGTTAGGTTATACCAATTATAAACAAAAGCCTGTAAGAGAATCATAAGCTCCTTTCTCAATTTTGTTGTTGTATGTTGTCTTTGTTCCATATTAAACTGTTTTTTTTTTTCTGTAAATGGTGTGTAATTATGTGCAGTGTGAAACCAAACCAAATACACTAAAGTGTGTAAAAGCATCCCTTGATTTTACGGACATCTAATATTGAGTCAGTTAATCGTTCCTCTACGCTTTATGCCTTATCTTCTTTACTGCTTTCACCCAATAAGTTGACACTTTTCTGGATTAGTGACTAGTGACCAGTGATGGAATCTTTCTGAGACTTGAATTGGATGAACATTATTTTTGTTGTCGTTGTCTCACCGTGACATGTTCATAGTCCTGCCCGAGTTCAGTGGAGCTGGCTGAGATCTCTCGCTCAGCAATCCACTGTTCCAGTTCTTCCACCTCTCTGTGGAGCTGAAAGAGCCAGTACTGCTGTTCCAACCGGCACTTCCGCTCTTCCACCAAGTCCTTCAAAGACACGTAGAGCCGGTCGATTTGAGACTGGCGTTTACTGATCAGTTCACTGCGGAACAAACACATACACATCCTTCCATCAACTCCTGATCCATTAAATATTCTCTGAGATCAGTTTTCAGTCAGTACAGTTTTCAGTATTGTACTCAGTGCACTGCAATTGCAACATGAAAGACACACGTTTATATGCTTATACTTTTTTCTCAAGACTGGAAATGGGGGACCTGCAGGAATAAAAATTAGGGTTGCGAATTTTTGTTATTTGGACATTTAGAGTCTATACAGTCTCTGTCACCTTTTCTGTTCCACTACACCATCACTAAACTGCCCTTATTAGGATTTAATTAGCCATCTCTGTCTGTGTGTTGTGTTCATGGAACACACCTGACCAGTATGGTCACACCTCTGAAGAAGAGCAGTCACTTTGCTTATCTTACCCTATATCACACCATCTCTTTATGTGCATCACATAAAAACAGCGATTAAAAAAAACAAGGTGTGACCCATACAAACACACACCTGTCAGGATGGCCGAGCTCCAGTAGTTGTCTGCACTGTTGTGATAAAAGGCCGATGGTTTCAGCGTAATCCTCAATTGTCTGCTCCAAAGATAACTGTTTTTTCAGCAGCTGCAGAGTACTCGATTCATCCTGACACAAGATAAAGATGTTACACATGGAGTGTTCCCAGCATAGCAGTGGTACTAACATGATGATGTGCATAGCACTGGCAGAAGTGTATCAGATCAGTGAGCAGTGGAACTAGGTTTTTAGACACCTCGGTGGCTACATTTGCTTAATAATGAGAAAGTTCTTCAAAAGAAAAAAAGACTTATTATTACCGCAGTAAATTTGGTTAAAATTTTTGATCACCTCAAGGTAAATGTGCATGTTCATGACATCCGATGCCAACAGCATTTAAAAAAAGAAAACCTCTGAATGGTTCACATTTACCTTACCATAGTGCACACTCATGTCTACACTCTTTTATTAGTTCATATTGTATTTTGAATAGTAATTATACTTGAGTACTTAAATTCAGTTCACTCTTCTGTCCTTGATATCCAAACTTGTTAAGGCTACCACAGACATTGAGTGCATGCAAAAATCTCATTTCAATCACATATTGTTTCCTCCCACCAATTTTGCTGATGACATAATTTACATGATTATTTTTTTGTAAATGACCCAGAACATGCACACAATTTGAGCAATTTATACTACTGCATATGCAAATTAGCACACAATATTATTATTATTATTATTATTAGGATATAAATGTCACTATTTTGTAACACATACAAACATATTTGCGCACTGTGTGTGAAATTTATGTACTGTACAGTGTGTCTCTGTCCATTTTTACGGTGCTACCTTTCCTTTCTCCTCATTCATCATATGCAGCTCCTGTTCGCTGAGCCACGCCTCCACCTCTGTAATGTCGCTGTAGTACTGTTGAGCTTGATACATGGAGTCTAAGTGCAGTTGTTTACGCTCTGTCTCAGCCCACAGTGCCCCCCATAGGCGGTGTAGGTCCCCCATTAATGAGCTCACAGAGTCCGCCTCGGTCGTGCGCGCCGATGAGAACATACTTGCTCGCTCCATCACCTCTTCCACATGCCCCTGGTGGCTCTCCAGTTCCCTTTGCAGGCTCTGAAGGGGAGAAACATGCTGTGCTAGGAATGTGCTGATACCTGCTAATGTGATACACCACTATACAATATTCAACAATAGCACTGTGTTCCACTCAGGTGGAAGCTGCATGGTCAGTGTTTGTGGTCCCGAGGGAAAGTCTGTCCCATTCAGAAAGATACCTAGGTTCAAATTTGTCCTTGTAATGATAATGGAATTGAAGCAAACTGCCTTGCCTCTGCCTTTAACACTGCAAACTTCATAAGTATACCTAAAATGAACCAGAGATGTGGAGTGTTACCTGATTTTTCTTCATGAGCTGCTGCACGGCCTGTAAACTACTCCCAGTTTCCTGTGACGTAGTTAGTGGAAGGCGCTCTTGCACCCACAGCTGAAAACACACAAAATATGAACATGTTTAGCTACATATTTCAAATACAAAAATAATTCCAATATACAGACGGTACTCAACCAGAATGGCTATTACCGCCGCGTGTACCATTTTTAAATAGAAAATCAAATGGCTAAAAAGGTACCGGGACCGTACAGGACTTAATGCTTTTATTTAAGTTTTCATTATGTTTCAATTAATAATAAACCTACTACTAATAAAAAGGACCGATAACGAATAACAAAGCACCTATTGCTTTGCAACATTTCTAATTGTTAAACATACTTTTCAAACGTTTTGACACAACATTTGACATAAAGCCAACTAATTAACGTAGAGTATTAGACAACTAGGCTTTCACACTTGATGCAGAGTAATGCAGGGAAACTTGTTTCTTAAAGTCTCTTGTAAACTCACAATTTCGTCCTGCAGGTCACGGCGCACTTGGTGCACCTCCTTGGAGGCCAGCAGGATTCTTCGTCTCTCCTTCAAAGGCTCGATGAGACGTACGATCCGCGTCTCCACTTCACCCTGACGCTCAGACACTGTGTCTGTCATCACATACTCCTCGGGGAGAGAGGAGGACTGCAGTTGCAGATCACACACTTCATTACACCACTCCTCCATTTGTCGTTCCATCGTCTGAGAGAGAGAGTGAGATAGCATAAGTAATAGGATTTTTTTTTTTTACTTAGCCAAGGCTAATATAATGCTAATGGTAACAACTCATTAAAGTGAAAACAAGCTTGTGCAAACAAGATGCTAATGCTAAGAGAGCAAAGAAAGAAAGAAAGAAAGAAAGAAAGAAAGAAAGAAAGAACAAGATGGCAGATAGGAACAAAATAAAGAGAAAATTACAAAGACTCTATGAAAGTTATATAGCACTGTACAAAAGTTTTAGGCACATGCAAAGAAATGCTGTAGAGCAAAGATGACTTCAAAATAATGAAATTAAATGTTTCTACATTAAAAAAAATACAGTAAAGAGCAGTAAACAGTTGTAAAGTCAATATTTGGTGTGACAAAAAAATTTAAAGAAAAATAAAAGTAGTCTCCGGTACAATGTGTGCAGTTTTATAAGGAAATGAGCTGGTAAGTTTTACTGAGCATCTTGCAGAACCAGACACAGTTCTTCTGGACACTTTGACTTTCGCACTCGCTTCTTATTTTTGCAGCAAAACACAGCAGCCTTCATTGTGTTTTCTGTCTGAAAAGTGTCTCTTACGTAATATGCTGCTTTCTTTAATGACGTACAAACATTTTTCTGTAACATTTAATGTTGTGCTAGAAAACTAATGTTTGGGAATCTAAAATGTTTTTTGTACTGACTTGATGATGTAGACGTCATAAAATAAAAAAAAAAAACATATAACAAAGTTTGTACTAAAAAAAAAAAAGGGTGCCTAAAACTTTCGCACAGTACTGTATATGAAAGAGTGAACTAGAAAAAAATAAATACAAATAAATAAGAGTAAGGGAAAAGCAAGGGATTGTGAGTTGTGCGGCTGAAAGCCTTACGTCCTACTGATTCCAAGAGAGCAGAATTGTCCTGCTCTCTGGATTTCAAGGACAGCTTTCTTCTTTCTTCTCTCAATCAGAGCAAGACCAGCCAATCATGTTAGCTCATGTATACAGAATAGGCATGTTAGTGCTCTCCTCCAATTGCAAAGGGTTTGGCAGCTTACAGTGAAGGGAAATAAGTATTTGGACACATTTGTTTTTGTTATTTAATATATGTCTAGTGCATAAATCCACTTCAGATTTACACACATAATTTCTTTTGACTTTGTACTTATAAAAATAAACAACAAATTATGTACCGGTTAGGCCAATGTTTTACATACACCTAGGCTAATACTATTCAATCTCCACACATTACATATCTAGCATACATTTCTTTTGGCAAGTCAATTCTGGCACTTATTTTGTTCACATCAGAGGTCATTTTTAAAATATTCAAGTAGGGCAGTGTACTGAACTGTAGAAATGTGTTTAAGCAAGGAGGCCCACAAATCTGACCGAGTTACACCAGTACTGTCAGGAGGAATGAGCAAAAATTCCAGCAAGCATTGTGAGAAGCTTGTGTACAGGAACAGGAGAATTTAGTCTCATCAGCCAAGAAACTAAATCTGGGGAGAAGATGCATGTTTCAACAAGACAATGACCCCAAACATACAGTCATGTGAAAAAATAAGTACACCCTATAAAAATTGTTGGCTTATTAATATAATTTGATACACTCTATCAAATGACATTATGTAGTAATTTCCACAATTTAGTCACATGGAAAACGTAAGTACACCCCTACATTTATCACACCTTCAAATCCATAAAACTAGAATCAGGTGTTCAAGGTTAGGTGCCAGTGATTAGAACCTGCTTAGGGAGTGCAGGTGGAACCTGTCTTATTTATACCCCTCTCATATCTAGTGTCCGGTGTTCCCTTTGTTATTGAGGTGTGTGGTGTCATCATGCCAAGATCTAAAGAGTTCTGTAAGGCCTTCAGAAAAAAGGTTGTGGATGCCTAGGAGTCTGGCAAGAGATTTAAAAAGATCTCCCAATTATTTGAAATGCATCATTCCACTGTAAGGAAAATAATCAATAATTCAAATGACTGCCAATTTGTCCAGGACTGGCCGTCCCAGCAAATTCAACCCAAGAGCAGACCGTCTGATGCAAAAAGAAATCTCCAAGAACCCTAAAATTTCATCACAGGATCTGCTAGTAAGTCTTGCAACTGTTGATGTCAATGTGCATGCTACTACAATCACAAATTTGATCATGCATGGGAAGCATGCCAGGAAAAAGTCTACAGTTTGCCAATGAGCATATAGGCAAAGACCAGGCCTTTTGGAATAATGTGCTCTGGACAGACGAATCAAAGATAGAGTTGTTCGCCACAGTAACAGTAGACATGTTTGGCACAGACCAAAGACAGCTTTTCAGGAGAAGCACGGTGGTGGAAATGTTATGGATTGGGGTTGCTCTGCTGGCTCAGGGACTGGACAGCTTGCATTCATTGATTCAACTATGAATTCTGCATCATATCAAAGAGTGCTTGAAGATCATGTGAGGCCATCTGTCCTAGTTGAGGTTGAACCAAAAATGGACCTTTCAACAGAATAATGCTCCTAAGCACACTAACAAATCCACCAAGGAATGGCTCAAAAAGAAGAAATGGAGGGTTATGGAATTTGAATCCCATTGAAATGATGTGTGGGGATTTGAAACGGGCAGTACATGCAAGAAAACCCTCAAACATCTTGCAACTGAAAGAATATTGCATGGAGGAGTGGTCAAAAATTCCAGCAAGCCTGGTGGACAATTATAGTGCCTACACGTAGTTATTTCTGCTAAAGAGGGCAATACTAGCTTCTGAGGCCAAGGGTGTACTTACTTTTTCCACAGAAGAATATCACATCTATTGATATTTCTGTTGAATAAATTATTGAAAAAGCTAACTTTCCTTGTGGTTTTGTTCAAGTATATCAACATTAATAGGCACTGTTTCAAAGATGATCAAATGTTTGCTTGTCCAAATATGTCAAAAAAGCAAACAATTTCCATGGGGTGCGCTTATTTTTTCCACATGACTGTACAGCCAAAACAACTCAGAAAGGTCTTATGCTTAGGAATACACACGTTCTAAAACACATTTACAAGTACAAGGCCATTATGTGTGTAAAATTTAAGTGTATATATTGTATGAACTGGAGGTATAGGGTAGAACTAACTAGAATTGTCAAAAATCGAAAAGGACACTGAAAAAAGAAAGAAAAAAAGAAAAGGAAACTAAATTGAAAGATATAAAAGAAAGAAAGAACAAAGAGCGGTGAAAGAAAGAGAGGTGAGAAAAGGAACAAAACAGAAAATCAGAGATGCTACAGTACCGCCGATGGATTGATTGATGGATGGAAGTGGATGGAGGAATGAAACTCAAACTGAACTCAGATCAGCTGTAAAGCAGCGCCATGCTGTCAGAGAAAAACCAACAACCAGCCACATCAATTTATTTTACATCATGAACTGATAGCAAACTATACATTCGATTAAAACTAGCGAGAAAATAAAATTAATTACAAAAAGAAATTAGAAAAGAAAAGAAAAATAAGGATTGTTGTTGAAACTAGGCCTGCAACTAATCATTATTTTGATTATTATTTTGAGCAGTTAATCTACCTTTTTTTGGTTGATCAAACTGTTTAAACCATTTAAATACCAAAAATATTATTTTAAAAATATTTCTGTGCAGCATTTCAATCACCTAATACTATAGAACTCTTAACTAAATAACAGCTCACTAACACAAGATGACGGCATTCTGTACAATCTAACAGTTCATTTTCTATCACTTTTAACCCATCGAGTTGTCATAAAAACTACCAACTTGGTAGCAGGAGATAACGCTTTCTGATTGGGCAGGAAATATCAATAAATATGACCAGAAATGTATGATACAGCTAGAAAACCAGATAAAGCGGGACAACTCAATACACAGTGGTTAATAAGCATGGTTTAACCAGGTACATTGCACTTCAACAATTTCTCACATTCCCACAAATGACTACAAATTTAAATATTACGAATGACTACATTATGAATTGACTCAAATTGACTACAATTTGAATACAAATATGACTGCATATTTAGATGTAAAGTCAGAACATGTTGAAATATGCTCTGCCATTTCCATTAAATGTGTTATTAATCTATATTAATAACTACAGTGTATTTTGGTATATTAAAAACTATATTTATGATCAATCGATCATTGATTTTTAGTGATTTTGTCTATTAGCTGTTGCAGCCCTAGTTAAAACAAAATTCTCATCTTAATAGAATGCTAATAAAATATGTTTAAGTGAAACCCATGCTAATGATAATTAAAAGGGAATGATAACAGCATGTAAGTTGTCAGTGCTGAAATGAGACCTGGAGCTTTTTGAGCTGCTTGTTGACGGAGGTAAGGTCGTGGCCGTGGTCGCAGTGGGTTAGCTGCAGCTCCAGCTGCTGCACACGCTCATTCAGTCGAGTGTAATTTTGAGCGATCTGCTGTGCACGGTCGTTCTCAAACAGCTGCAGTGCTTTGACCTGCGTTAAGTTTTCCAGCTCCAGCCAACACTCACGAATCTCACTGAGCTTCTGCTGAACCATGGAACTCAGCTCGGGCTTCTCCGACATCAAACGCTCACCTTCCTGAGAAAGAAGAGAGAGAAAGAGAGGACAGAGAGATGTGGGGGAAGGGGGGATTAGAGAATAAAACTGGAGCTGTGTCTAAAAATTACTTTTAGGGTATAGGGTTAGTATATTCACACTTGTTAGCTCAGCAAAATGTAGTACATTATTAATATCTGGATGATATGCTACAACTTCTGAGAAGGGGCAATGTAATATAATAAAACAAACCACAAAACCCAGCTTCAGCAGATTTCCAGCCTTTTTGTACAGTCCAAACCGTGTGATGAAAGTGGTTTATGGCAGAGTTTGTGTCAGCTTTGGCATTTTGTAATTAAACTAATTAGACTGAATGTTGATTTGGAAAATCAAGTGCATAAAATACAAGTTTGATTACATGCAGGACAGTAGCTAATAAGTAAGTAACACTATCTTTTACTACATAGCACTGGTTACCATACTTGTGTTTTTCTTTTAAAAGAAAGTCCATGGAACTTGTAGCCAGATGTGTTTGCTGCACCATTAAAATGTATCATTCATCAAAAGTGTGTGTTTTTGTCTGGGTTGACAACTAATGTCTCCCAAGTACGAGTATGCCTTTCTTAATCCAGCTGATCTGAAGAAAAAAACAAAACAAAACAAAACATTGTGCTGAAATTTATATAGTTTCGATTTTCTCACAGTTTGAGACAGTCTGCAGTCAATTGGGCAGATTTTAAACCATCATGCAAACCCGATTTCTAAACCTGACCATCAATGCTGCTTTATACCGGTCCTAACTGGTTTGACATGAAGTCCCAATACGACCACGGACACATGATGTGTAAGTCATAAATATGGACTGAATTATAATAGATTTAACTGTTTTTTTTTTTTTTTTTTTTTTTACCAGGGAGACAATATTGTCTCGCATACCCACACAACTTGAGCCCTCTTTAGATTGCACATTAAACTGATCCTCCTTCTCAACATTTTCTGTTCTCTATGGACATATGAAAATTAAGGAATAGGCTCAGTTTTAAGCAAGTTGCCAGTTCTTGCATGATCATTGAAAACTGCATCATGGCTAAATAGCACTAGTTCTCCAAAATTCCCCTAAATTGCCCAAAATTAGTGTTTGCTAATTAACCTAGCTACAAGCTAAGAAGTTCATTTAGCCAGTCAGTTATTAGCACAGAATGACTTCTTCCAATCTAAAACACAACCATGAACACAAGTGTGACTCCTAGCAATTTTTATACTTGTAAATGTATCAAACTGTATTGTGAGGACAGTTTGGGCTATCATGGTTGTTTAAACTCTGGTCCAGTGAACAGAATTATGGGATTGCCTACACTGAAATGGTGCCCTAACATTTGATGCTGCCCTTAAGTATGGGGAAAGTACGGGAGTTTTCACGATCAGCTCCCATCCAAATGGGTAAGCCTTTATTTCAGGAGCATGAAAACAATATTGCCTATTCGTGTAATTCATATTGGAATGCAGTGTGTAATTCGGAAAACCTTTACATAACACCCCCTCTCTCTCTTTACACACATAAACACACACTTGTGTGTCAGTTGAAACATAACTCGTGGGGAGGGACTGAGAGTGTGTAAAAGGAGTGGGTGCAGAGAGGGTGAGAGAGATAGAGAAACAGAAAGGGAGGCAAAGTAAATAGAAAGATACAGAGGACAAGAAATTAGAGAGAGAGAGAGAGAGAGAGAGAGAGAGAGAGAGAGAGAGAATGAATAGAAGAAAAGTGAGAGACATGGAAGAGATAGAAGTATTTTCTGTAGTGAATATGATGTGATTTGGAACATACTGTTAGAAAAAAAAACACAGCAATCCATTCCTCTCACATCACTTCCTGTTGACCTCCTAAACAGAGCAGAGCATAAAAATGCCCTTCACACAGGGAGATGGAAAGAGTATTGCCTGGCAACTGATGACCCCCATCACCCCACCCTACCCCCGTCCCCAAAAACAAACTGTGATCAACACTCATTATAGGTCATTAGGAGGGGTTTCACACTTCCTGTACAGAAATGGACTAAAGAGAACAAATCTGCAGCTCCATCAGATGAGTTTTAACTAGCAACAGTGTTAGATAAATTTACATTAGTAGGTTGGCTACACCCCTGTAGTACAGCAAATCAGACTAATGTGACAGTATGTTACACTAATTTCATCTTCTATAGGTGTTTCTGTACTTAAAACTGAGAGAAGGTGAAACAGAGTGTAAAGTAGAGCAGCCCGAGAGACCCACAGTCCAGTACTGGGCTATTTCTAGGAACTGGTTTACAAATCAGGAAGGGAGCAAAGAGAAAGAAATACTGGGTCAGAAAAACAGGAACCCATATAGCAGACAATTTGGGGCCAAATTTTGTGAATTTATGCACATACCATAAGTGTATTGTGGGCCAAAGTGGCCCAGCTATAAGTAAAGCTTAATAGAATTTTAGGTCTGGGCCAAAACATGGTCTACATGCAATTATACAGTGGATATAAAAAGTCTACACAGCCCTGTTAAAATGGCAGGTTTTTGTGATGTAAAAAAAAAAACAAAGCAAAACAACAAAACCAAGATAAATCATGTCAGAACCTTTTCTACCATTATTGTGAAATTTTAACCTACTGATTAAAGTGAAAAACAATAAGAATCATTTTAGGGGGGGGGGGGGGGGAGTACAATAACCAGGTTGCATAAGTGTGCACACCCCTAAACTAATACTTAGGACACTTTTAGATTTTATCACAGCATTCAATCTTTTTGGGTAAGAGTCAATCAGTTTGGCACATCTTGACTTACCAATATTTTGATATTCTTCCTTGCAAGAACATTCTAACTCTGTCAAAATGGCTGGGTATCTCCTGTGCATAGCCCGCTTCAGGTCACTCCACAGATTTATGATAGGATTTAGGTCTGGACTCTCGTTGGGCCATTCCAAAACCTTGATCTTGTTTTGGTGAAGCCATTCCTTTGTTGATCTGGAGGTTTGCTTTGGGTCGTTGTCATGGTGAAAGGTGAAATTCCTCTTCATCTTATGTGCTTTAGCAGAAGCCTGAAGGTTTTGCGCCAAAATTGACTAGTATTTGGAGCTATTCATTATTCCCTCCACACTGATTAAAGCCCCAGTTCCAGCTAAAGAAAAGCAGCCCAAAGTATGATGCTGCCACCACCATGCTTCCCCGTGGGGGTGGTGTTCATTTGGTGATATGCTGTGTTTTTTTTTTTGCCAAACATATCTTTTGGAATTATGACCAAAAAGTTCAACTTTGGTCTCATTAGACCATAACACATTATTCCACAAGGTTTTGGGAGATTGGATGTATTTTTTTAAAATTAATTTTCTGGTTAAAAAAGGTTTCCTCTTGCCACCCTACTCCATAGCCCAGAGATATGAAGAATTCGGGAGATTGTTGTCATAAGTAGGGCGCAACCAGTTCATGCCAGAAATTACTGCAATTCCTTTTAATGCTGCTGTAGGCCTCTTGGCAGCCTCCCTGACCAGTTTTCTCCTGATATTCTCATCAAATTTAATTTTAAGTCCTGTTCTTAGTAGTGTCACTGTTGTGCCATATTTTCTCCACTTGTTGATTATTGTCTTTACAGGAAATTGTTTTGTAACCCTCTCCTGATTGATATTTTCAACAGTGAGATCCCGTACCTGCTTTGTAATCTCTTTGCGGCTCATGGCTTTTCCAGTTGGATGCTACCAAGAAGATGTCAGGAAAATCCTATAGGATTGTTGTACTTTAACAGCTGTACTTTATTTGGGGGTAATGAGTCACTTTAATTGATGGCAGGTGTTATTTAACATGAGTTTGAATGTGACTGGTTGATTCTGAACACATTCCCAATTATAAAAGGGTGTGCACACTTATGCAACCAGGTTATTGCACATTTTTTATTTTTCATATTTTCCTCCTAAAATGATTCTTATTGTTTTTCACTATAATCAGTAGGCTAAAATTTCATAATGAAGGTAGAAAAGGTTCTGACATGATTTATCTTGGTTTCATTTTTTTACATCACAAAAACCTGCCATTTTAACAGGGGTGTGTAGACTTTTTATATCCACTGTATATATCTATATCTATATCTATATCTATATCTATATATTTAGTCTTCAACAGATTAAAAGATTCTTGTCCACGTTATGCCTGTGATATGGGATCTGTGTCATATGTAAGGGATAATCAACGACTAAGTGTGCATTACACGATTTTAATGCATGACGTGCCACCGCGGAGTGCATTAAAAGCGTGTAACGCACACCTATCAATACTGGCATCATTTGCCAATATTGGCAAGTTAAAGCCGTCATTGATGTTTGCAATGCAAAATTTGACTGCAATGATAAAAATAACAGTTATTTTATATACGGTACATTAGATCTAGAATTCTGCCTGCTCTAAATCATACACAGAGATAAAGTAGTGTGTTAAGATTTCACTTATTTGAAATAATTATAATAAACAGTTATTTGAGAGAGAGAGAGAGAGAGAGAGAGAGAGAGAGAGAGAGAGAGAGAGAGAGAGAGATTGTGTGTGAATTACCTGTGTCTGTGCTGCGTCTCTACTAATAATGAAGCTATGCAACTGTAACTGTATGCCACTATGGTTACAATTGTTTATAGGCAGCACATTAATTTAGAACACTGATTAAACTGACTAGAACTACCTATGCATTATACGGTTTGAATGCACACCTCCCAGCCAATCAGAATCAAGTATTCTGACAGACCATGGTATTATGGGCACTATACAATATGTACTTGACTAGCTAGTATCTGGATGTCTGTAGGGCATTAATTTCTTAAATCTTTACATCTGTAGTTTGCTAAAGATGAGGTCATGATGGTAAGTTTGCACCAGTATGATGACCAGGTGGGTCCTCCAGCGTCATCCTTAGAAAGTGGCTTACATATGTATTTACCTACCTTGAACCAGTCCATATTTTGTAGTTATAACCTTGAACTAAAATTGACTATGTAGCCTGGTCCATAAATATTTGGACAATGACAATGTTATTGTTATTTTAGCTGTCTAGCACAGTATATTAGAGATGGAATTAAATAATAAATGAGGTCAAAGTACAGACTTTCAGCTTTAATTTGAAAGTATTTACATCCAAATCATCATTGTGTAATAAAGACATATCCTGGAAGATTTGCAGCTATAATTGCAGCCAAACATGGTATAATACCACATCATGTCTCACCTCCCCCTTCCTCCATTAACGGCAATCAGCAAGCAAAGACTGGGCTATTTCACTCAGAACACTAAAAGAGAAAACAAGTAGAACTTGATGCCATCAACAGGGATAACTTGTTACTAATTTGTAAGCCAGAAATACCATTAAAATATACTTCAAACAGGAAGAAAGATTGAAGTAAAACTATGTCAGACATTTGACCTTGCTGTGACCTTCATCCTGTTTGGATCAATTTCAGAATCTAATCAGTTCAGTCCAAATAAATCCTACAAACATTTAACCACTTGTTCTTGAGATATCACCCAACGATATTCTCAGACTGATGGACGGAAAGACAGATATCCTGGCCAACCACTCAGTGCCGAAGGCATAAAAAGTATTATAATTTCTGTTAATGACACTATTAGCTATCTTTTTATGTATAGTTAAGAAATGCAAATGACAGCTCCCCCATTGTTATGTTGCAAGCTCACTCACTCACTTATTAGTAACCACTTTATCTCAGTCAGGTTTGCCTTGGATCTGGAGCCTATAACGGAAACACTGGGCATGAGGTGGGAATACACCCTGGATGGGACATCAGACCATCACACACAGGTTCATTCACACCTAGGGGCAATTTACACTATATGGCCATATGTTTGTGGACACCTGATCATCACACCCATATGTGCTTCTTGAACATCCCTGAGAGGTGGGAGGAAACCAGAGAACCCAGAGGAAACCTGTATGGACAGGGGCCAACTGTCATAACTAGGACTTAATTGGAAGGGCACCTGTGGCTGTATTTTAGAGCCAGTGTCAATTTGTCCCTGATACCATGGGAAACCCAAGAAACTCAGCCAAGACCTCAAGTCCAATTCCTCCTTAGGACCAATTTCCAAACATCTGAAGGTCCCACAAACATCTGTACGAACAATTGTATGCAAATGTAAAAATCCTGGGACCACACACACACTGTATTGCAAACATTAACTCCCAAGGATGAACGAACGTTGGTCCAAAAGGTTCAATGATTCAAGTTAAGCAATTAAAAGGCAATGCCACCAAATATTAACAAAGTGTTTTAGTCACACAAGCTGAAAAATCAAGATCAAGATCAGAAATCAAGCATCCAGAGCTTTGAATAGATCTGACCATTCTGTACCTGCAGAGAGTTGGTTCTTCTCACAGCTTCCTTGTAACTCTTCATTGTATATAAATGAGTGTGGGTCTATCATTTGTTGCAAGCAGTGAAAAAAATCATACATTTATTCACAAAGTTCTAAGAGATACATTTACCCTCTTTGTTAGGTCAAGTAGAACTGGACCCGACTTTATAACATTCTATTGCTATTTCTTTCATCACATATGATTTCACAGAACCACACACATTTGTAAACATACTCACACACACACACACACACACACACACACACACACACACACACACACACACACACACACACACAGTTCTCACCTTCTGAATTTTGTCGAGCCATTCTTTGTTTTGTGTGAGTTCAGCCATGAACGTTTGGTGCTTCAGCCATTTCTTATGGAGTTGCTGAGTGTCATCACAGGTTGAGTCACGTACCATTAGCATCTTCTCCATCACCCAGTCACCCAGCTGTAACACACATACATATACTGCTACAGAATTTTCCTCATCACCTGCAAGACTTTTTCAGAAATACTTAATCTTACCACCTAATCAGCATTGGCATTATACCAAATATAAAATAATTCTTCAAAGTAACTCACAAGAACACCCCTGAAGTATGCTTAAAAAGTCTGCAGTGATAAGTCATTGGCAGACACCAGTTTAAACAAGACTATTAACAGTCTATTCTCCACACTGATGTGTCCCTGGGTGTTATCTCACACCAGGTAGCTAATGTTAGCCTGTTTAGCACATGACATTGATTAGTAAAAATGTGCAGAATCAATTACATTAATAATAATAATAATAATAATAATAATAATAATAATATAAAAACATTAAAATATAAGACCATGTAAATTTGAATTTATGAGAATTCTTCATTTGAAAAATATTATTTTAAACAAGTATATGACTTTAAGGAATCACACACTCCCTGCACTCATTCAACCATATCTAACACACACACACACACACACACACACTCACCACTAGCATCTTTCCTACCATCATCTATCTGTAACCATGGTTATCATTAATAAAAATTCAAACTATAACTGTAATGCTTCCAAACTGAAATTTAAAAGGCAGACAAGTCATTTTTACATTCTTAAATGTGTAATATTAGGTTTTCACTTCCTTTTCTGTATTAATCTGATGGACAGTCACTTTGGATGGAGATGTTTTTCCCATACTATTTTTGCAACCAAAAAATAAATAAAAAATTGGCAAATATATAAAATTCTAAATTTGGTCACGGTGTGAGTGAGTCACAGTGTCAGTCCAGACCTCTCTGTCCCCAAGCCACAGTTTCCAGCACCACCTGGGGGCTCTCCAGATGTTCCCAAGCCAACTGTGAGATATAATCACTCCAGTGGGTTCCGGGTCTGCAGTTACAGCTATACTGACCAGGGGGCATCCTTGTAAGGTGCCCAAACCACCATAACGTTTTCCTTTCAATTCAGAGTAGAAATTCGTATTGCAGAGTTCCTCACCAGTTGAATTTAATCCATCAATATGAATTGTAGCAGACATAAAGCAATTATTAACAGAGCTAAAACCAAGAGAAAAAACACTAACATGGAGGCTCAATTGCACAGCAGTAACAGTGGCTTTGTGCAGACAAGAGGCTTAGCATTAGCAGCACTAGTGTGGCAACAACTGCACATACTACAAACAAACTGAAATCAAGCCTAAAATGCTCAGGGACTCAGTTAACCAAGTCAGATTAATTTAGAAAATGAGAGAACACATTAGTGGAGTGTTTACAGAGAAGCACATGAGTACTACATTATACAAAATTTCAGTTTTCCAAAAGTCTTGAGTCCAAACTCAAGCCCCTGTGTACTTCTAGCATAACTAAGTTCTTCAACTCCAACCTTAGCAAACCATGTCCTCATGGACCTCACTTTGTGCACAGGGGCACTGTCATGCTGGAACATGTTTGGGCTCGACCACTTACTTCCAGTGAAGGGAAACTGTAATGCTACAGCATACAAAGGCATCCTGTACAATTGTGTGCTTCCTACTTTGTGGCAACAGTTTGGGGAAGACCCACATATAGATGTGATGGTCAGGTGCCCACATACTTTTGGCCATATAATGTATATACATGGTTTCAATGATGTTAAAGAAAGTGTACTGTGTATTTATTAATTTAAATTATTTATTAAGTCTGTCCCTAAACCTAACATTACTATTACAAACATCATTACTACTATTAATAAAACTGAAACATACAAAATAAACAGACATATTACAATAAAATACACACACATATCCCACAAACACACATATCTCACAAACATACTTACCGGCAGTGATCTGCACAGACATCATACTCAAATATTATCAGACAACATACTCATACTATCAGACAACATACACATATACTATCCCAGAAGCACATATAGTATAAGCACACAGCTGAAGAACCACCCCACCACCCCCACCCCCCCCCCCATACACACACCAACAGTACCCTAGAAGCATACACAAACATACCTACACACACATAATCCCAGAAGCATATACAGCATAAGCACACATACACATGTACTATCACAGTAGCATGTACATACACAAACACACACACACACACACACACACACACACACACACACACACACACACACACACACACACACACACACCAGAAAGTCCACGGGTGAGATGCAAAATCAGAACCATCACCTAACGTAGCGTGGAGTTAATCGTCTGCGGGAGCAGTGAAAAACGGACAGATGAGGATCCATAGCACAGTGTGGAGAAACGGAAAAGGAAGAAGATGTAGAGGCTGAATTCAGTTGTCTCTCTGATGGATTATGGAGATGAAAACAGTGAGGGAAAGGCGGGAGAGGCCTGGAGGATGCATGATGGAGAGCGGAGGATGTGGGAGGATTATTTATCCTCCTCTTCTCTTTCAGACATGCTCCCGTGATCCATTTATGCTCCAAAATGATCGATAATTCATTTCTCTTCTTGCTACTCCTCTTCTTCTCTCTCTTTCCACTCCCAATCTCTTTGTTCAGTTCGTTTTCTATAACAGTGAGCTCAGCCCAGTGACCCAGTATCTCTGCTGCAGCATCCGAGAATAGTGTGAGGTAAAAACAGATGGAGAGAGACAGAGAGGCAAGGAGAAGGAGGGGGAGAGAGTGAGCCATATCGTGTGTGTGTGTGTGTGTGTGTGTGTGTGTGTGTGTGTGTGTGTGAGAGACAGAGAGAAAGTGAGCGAGAGAGAGAGACTGACTACGTATGCAGTGATGCTAAGCTCTCCTCTCAATGGGAGTGACTGATAATGGGAGAGAATGGAGGAAATTAGAGAGAATTAAGCACTTTGGGACCAAAAGTCTAAATGATAAACTGTGTTTATTATTTAATTTATTACATGTTCTTCAAACTTGTAATACTTGGTTGGAAGGATTTTCTAGGATTTTTTAAAAGTGGTGACAATGCTACAGTCATTTATGGCTGAAGAGCAGTTTGGAAGTGGCTTCGCATGTCATGTAGGAAGTACAAATAAAGTCCTCAAAAAGTCCACAGATTTTTTTCATGGACATCAGAAGAGACAGCCTCTTAATCAGAGACATTCCTTATCTTGAGTTAAAGTGAACTGTGAGCAGAGAAGTGCTCAATCAGCTTCTCCTTTAAGTCATGGGCCAATTTTCTTAATAAGAGGGCACACTGAATTAACCCAAACTTTGTCATTATTTAATTAATTTGACACACCAAAACAGTGAATTAAAAGCATGATAAAATAGACTACATCCCAGAGAGACATTATGATTTCATGACCTTGATTTGGTATCTTGTGACTGCATTACATTGTGTGGACAATTTGTGTTTAAATAAAATGCAAAATAATAGGATGTACTGGATCAAGTGCTATTTTCTAAACTGTGGAATTTTGAGGATGGAAGCCATATTGTTAAAGTAAACCAAATTAGCAGTGATCAATGTGATAATTACAACTAGGACTATGCATATCAATACAATGGTAATATATTAGACTCAGATGTTTATTTGAATGCTTGCCATTCTCATTCATACAGTCCGGTCCATAAGTATTTGGACAGTAACAGAATTTACGTAGTTTTGCCTCTGTATACCACCACAATGGATTTGAAATGAAGCAAAAATATGTGATTGAAGTGTAAACGTTCAGCTTTAATTCAAGTGGTTTAACAAAAATATTGCATTAACTGTTTAGAAATTACAGCCATTTAAATAAAAAAAAAAGTCCCTTGGGTTGCTTTCATGGTATGTTTTGGGTCATTATCCATCTGTACTGTGAAATGCCATCCTATCAGTTTTGCAGCATTTGACTGAATCTAAGCAGAACATATAGCTCTATATGCTTCAGAATCCATCCTGCTACTTCTATCAACAGTCACATCATCAATAAACACCAAATAAACATCCAGTTCCATTGGAAGTCATACATGCCCATGCCAAAACAATTCCTTCACCATGTTTGATGTGGTATGCTTTGGATCATGAACCCTTCCTTGTTTTCTCCTTGCTCTTCTCTTCCCATAATTCTGGTACAAGTTAATCTTGGACAGGCTTTTTTAGAGGATTTTTAGCAAGTCTAATCTGGCCTTTCTGTTCTTAAGTGTTACCAGTGGTTTGCATCTTGAGGTAAACCATCTGTATTTACATTCATGAAGGTGTCTCTTGATTGTAGGCTTTGACAATGACATGCCTACCTCCTCCAGAATGTTCTTGATTTTGCTAGATACTGTGAAGGGGTTTTTCTTCAGCAAGGAAAAAATTCTGCATTCATCCAGTTACATTTACATTTATGACATTTGGCAGACGCCCTTATCCAGAGCAACTTACATTTATCTCATTTATACAGCTGAGCAATTGAGGGTTAAGGGTCTTGTTCAAGGGCCCAACAGTGGCAGCTTGGTTGTGCTGGGGTTTGAACTCATGACCTTCCGATCAGTAGCCCAACGCCATCCACTTTAGTTGTCTTCCGTGGTCTTCTAGGCCTTTTGGTGTTGCTGGGCTCACTAGAGCCTTCCTTCTTTTTACAAATGTACCAAATTGTCCTAAAGTTTCTGCTGTCTCTCTGACAGGTTTGTTTTGTTTTTTCAGCCTAATGATGGCCTCCTTCACTTGCATTGACACCTCTTTGGACCACATAATGAGAGTTCTCATAAACAGCTACCAAATACAAATTCAACACTTGGAATCATTTCCAGACCTTTTATCTCCTTAATTTGTCATAAAATAATGAGGAAACAGGCCACACCTGGCCATGAAACTGCATATCAGTCAGTTGTCCAATTACTTTTGAGCTTGTGAAAATGGAAGGACTATGTTAAAAAATGGCTGTGATTCCTAAATGGTTAATGCATTTTTTTTTGTTAAACCCCTATAATTAAAGCTGAATGTGTACACTTCACATCACATCACATTTCTAAGAAAAGAAAATAGAAACATAATTACATAGCATAAAACAAAATATATAAGCATGCTTCAAGAACAGTTAATCTCAAGTGGAGTGTGAGCGGGGTTTCTCCAAAATGAAATCTCATTTGTAGTTCACAGTGTGCATCCCTTCTCATCCCCAACATCTCGTCTCTGATGTTTTTGAACATTGTGGGCCCACCGCTTACAAAGTTCAATCCCGAGCCATTTGTGCGCTCATGGATACATAAGGAACACGGGACCACCACAGACATTCAAAGCAAAACACGACACAGGGACAAGGAGGAGGACACTGACATGACTGCTTTGTTGAATATTTTGTGCTAGGTAAGACTCTTTTTTCCTGATTACGTTGTGCAGTTTATCTTAGTTTATTGTAAGTAGGCCTACTGTATTAAACTTAGCTTTGTTTTCAAGCAAATGTCAGGGCAAATGTGCTTTGTAGCTAACTGAGGTGACAGAACAGTAGGCCTACGTTTCTGTTTTGATAAGCTGATAGAATGTGCAATCCATAAATGTCTCCCTTTGTACTGAGAATATTCACTGCTATAAACTCATTATGTCACTGTACCAGTGTGATCAATTACATAGGCCTATCTATCAGCATTGTATATCATTGGCTATGCGAGAATCTAGAAGCATTTTTACATGTCTGTAAATTTGGGAACTGGGACCTTTCGCATACCTACCGACTTGCCGGATCAAAACCCATTTAGTGTTCTGAGTGGCAGATTAGTGATCGACCAATATTGATTTTTGTATAACCGATACTGATACCGATTATTTGCATGTTTATGTGCTCGATAACCGATATGCAGAACTGATATTTATTTATTGTTTTACTTCTGTTTTTGACACAATGATAACACCACTGAACTGAACAAACCGTTTTATTTATAACAATTTTGTCAATTTCATTTCCTCCTTGCATACAAAACAAAACAACTCTTATTTATACACCAATAAATAGAGGGGTCTGAAAGAGTGCAAAAAAAAGTGGAAAAAAAACCCTTTTTTTTAAAAAATAAAAGCTTCGATGAGGTAAACAAACAGGTAAAACAAATAAAGCACATAAAAATAATTCTAACAAATAAACAAAAAAACATGGAAAAAAAAAACAGATGCAGTGCTGCAATGGCGGTCCTGTGCTCAATTCTCAAAACCATTTATCGGTGGATCAGATATTACAAAACCGATATCCGATTATGGAAAAATGCTTAAATATTGGGGAAAATATTGGTAAAACCGATTATCAGTCGATCCCTACTGCAGATTTATAAAGTAAGCACTGTTGTCAGCATTGTGGTGGATCTGAAGCTTATCCCGAAAGCACTGGGTGCAAGGCCATTCACATACTCAACACCTGGGGCAAATTAGCTTAGCAAATCCACCTACCTGCATGTTTTTTAACAGTGGGAGGAAACTAGAGAACACAAAGAAACCTACTTGAACATGGGGAGAACATGTGAAAAGTCCACACAGACAGTAACTGCCCTCATCATATAAGAAGGTTTTTAAAAAAAAATAAAATAAAAAATAATTTTAAATTGTGCCTGTTTTTAATCTTACATCATATGTTATTTGAAAGGCAAGTGTTTGTGTAGCAGGCAAGCTATTGAAAACCCCTTCTGACATTTCTACTCTCTGAGGTGGGAACTACATGCAGGTAATTGGCTCCCAGTGAAATTCTGCATTTATTATAAAATACTACTATTGACTTATAAAGCGCTAAATGGCTTCGCGCCACAGTACCTAAGTGAACTTTTGGTCTTTTATGATCCGCCACGCCTACTTCGATCAAAAGGCGCAGGCTATTTGTCGGTACCTAGAATAGTGAAGGCTACAGCAGGGGGAAGAGCTTTCTCTTACAAAGCCTCACAGTTATGGAACAGCCTTCCAATTAGTGTTCGGGACTCAGACACAGTCTCAGTGTTTAAGTCCAGGCTGAAAACATATTTGTTTAGTCAAGTCTTTCGTGAATATTTTTTTTTAAATTTTTTTTTCCTTAGGTAAAGGAGCAGATCTAGAGGTCTCACGGGCATAGTGTGTTGTGGTGAACTGGGATGTCTGGATGCTGTCCGCCTTGTCCCAGGGAGCCCTCATGTCTGTGTTACCCTCTGGCTCTCCCTTTTAGTTATCCTGTCATAAGCTAGTCTTTCCAGAGTACCTGCTTTCACTTACGCAAAGTACATTGTCCTTAACCATTACGGGACAATAAGCATACCTAATGATCTCTCGATCTCTCTCTCTCTCTCTCTCTCTCTCTCTCTCCTTCTGTTGAGCTTCACATGATACTCCTGAGATGCCAGTGATCCCGACCCCTTCTGCTCTCTGGACCTGCCCGATCCATCCTGATGCCCTACTTCTGGTTGGAGACCTCATCAATTGAAGTCACATGATGCTGCTGAGGATGGCCCCACATGGTGCAGCCTAAAGATCATTGAGATTACAGTGATGAAGGTCAACAAAACAGACTTCATATAAAAACTGTAATGAATTTTTCATGGTCTCACAATGGCGGCAGATGTACACACGACTGGAGGCCAATGAGTGGAGCTGCCACTCTTCACACTCCTGCAGGAGTCAGAAGAATATAAAAGGGTGCAGCCAACCCAGAGAGGTGAGTTCGTTCTCCTATCTAGTTCCCTCCAATGCAGGTTTCAGTGTTCCCCGCAGATGCCGACACTGACAGCAAAGAAGTCTACATGTGTTTTGTGGACTTGGAAAAGGCATATGACCATGCCCCTCATGGGATCCTATGAAGGGTGCTTAGGGAGTTTGGGGTACTGGACCTGTTATTATGGGCCATTAGGTCCCTGTACAACCGGAGTGAGAGTCTGGTCTGTGTTACCGATGTCAGGCCAGAGCTGCCCTTTGTCACCCATTCTGTTCATGACTTTTATGGACAGAATTTCTAGGCACAGCCAAGGGACGGAGAGGGTCCGGTTTGGTGACCTCAGGATCACATCTTTTGCAGATGATGTGGTCCTGGCAGTGACCTCCAGCATGCTCTGAGTGTGAAGCGGCCAGGATGAAAGTCAGAATAAGCTCCAAATCTGTGGCTATGTTCTCAGCCGGAAAAGGGTCGGTTGTTCCCTTCAGGTCAGAAATGAGATACTGCCACAAGCAGGGGAGTTTAAGTATCTTGGGGTCTTGTTCACAAGTGAGGGTAGAATGGAGTGGGAGATTGATAGACGGCTCAGCATAGCGTCAGCAGTTATGCGGATGTTGTACCGGTCTGTCGTGGTGAAGAGAGAGCTGAGCTGAAAGGTGAAGCTGTTGATTTACTGGTCAATCTACGTCCCAATCCTCACCTATTGCCATCAGGCTACTGAGGAGGAGGTCAGCCGGATGCTCTGAGATGGAATTATTGAGGAGTCTGCCAGCCCCTGGTCCAGCCCCATCATCGTGGTTCCGAAGCAAAGAATGAGGTCACGGATACAAGTGGTGGAAATGAGCTTCCTTCGCAGGGTGGCTGGGCTCAGCCATAGAGATAGGGTGAGGAGCTCAGACATTGGGGGGGAGCTCAAAATAGAGTCACTGCTCCTCTGCATCAAAAGGAGCCAGTTGAGGTGGTTCAGGCATCTAGCTAGAATGCCTCCTGGACGACTCCCTGCGGAGGTGTTTTGGGCATGTCCAAAGGGGAGAAGACCCCAGGGTAGACCAAGGACTAGATGGAGAGATCACCTGGGTATCCCTGTGGAGGAGCTGGCTAGGGAGAGAGAGGTCTGGGCATCTCTGCGTAGACTGTTGCCCCGTGACCCTGACCCGGATAAGCAGAAGAAAATGGGTGGAACAACAACAACAATAAGAAGAGGAAGAAGAAGAAGAAGAAGAATGATAATAATAATAATAATAATAATAATAATAATAATAATAATAATGTACTTCAGTGAACCTCGTGGCTATGTCCTGGGAACTTAAGGCTCCCAGTAGGGCTTGGTGAACAGATCTGAGGGATCTGGTGTTTTGATGTTCATAAAATGCAAATTTGATGTGCGAAGAAAACAAGGATGCCTGGCTAACATTAGTGATAACTCTAACATTGATGATTACCTTTTCAAAACAGGTATTAGTATGGTCAATGTTATAGATTTACCAAGTACTGTGTCTGTATATTAACTGATCCAAAGCCAATACTGCTATAAACTCATCTAAAAGTACATAAGGGGTTCCTTACACTGTTGACAGTGTTTGTGGCCATGTTGATTTGACGTCACTCCTTAAAAGGAGAAGGAACTGATAGTTGAGAAGACTAGAATTTCTACAAGGGAGAATTACAAGTTGCAACTTGACCTCGAATGCAGGATAATGCTTAGTGTACCCTGCCTATTTCAGTCACCAGGACCCACATCTGGAGCCTGGAGCCATGCCTGGGTGTGGTGTCTGAGTGGGTCAGGATACCAGGCCATTCACATAACCCAGTTGGGCTCAGGCCAAAATGTCAATGTGGAGCCATTTTGTGTGCATGCCAGCTACAAGATGAAGAATATGTGTCAGTTACAATGCCAGTTGGGTGGCAGACATTTGAGATTGTGGGATGTCACTTTGCTACTGGGCAAAGAGCCTGACTGTGTGAGATGGAAAAATATGGTATAGTAGATATACTATATATATACTAGATATAGTCAGCCTTACAACCACATACAGTATGGGCTCTGGTACCAAGCTTCTTGATAGGGAGCAATCTCTCTTCTACTCCAGAGTTCCCACAGGAGATAGGCTGCAGGCGGCTCTAGGGACACTCATCAGTTTTTTCCCAGTGAACAAGAGGGTTGCCCATGTCTCAGATAGGAAAACTGGCTGTTCATAGCAAATCAATAGCAAATAGCAATTCATAGTATTAGCCTTCTTGGAGAAGGTGGAGCAGGTGCTTTAAAGAGTAATTCCTACTAACACCATTTACTGGGGGGATTCACTGCTGGGAATCATAATGGGAATGATGGAGATACTTGGAAGGACATGTTTTGGTTGAACAGACTCCCAGATCTGAAAATAAGCAGTGAAATAGTAGTAGACTTCTGTGCAAGCCAAAGATTGTAAATAACAAATGCTTTGTTCTAAGACAAGTTTGCTCTTAGGGGTCCTTGGTACCAAACCACCCTGGGCCAAAGGCCAATGATACGTTATATGATTGCATCATGACATGTGAGGACATATGTTTTAAACACTTGGGTAAAAAGCAAGGCAAGGCATTGGCCAATCTTACCTGGAAAACTCTGGAGAACCTTCCAGATTGTTCAGGAACAGCTGCCAGAAACTTTGTTGATATACAAATTTAACTCCCAACTCCAAAAGAACTTGTATCCTGTACATACCAAGTGAGGTAAAGTCCTTAATCATAGTGCAAGTACTTGTGGCCAGATGGTTGTTGATGGACATCAGTAGTGAGGGAAGCTGTCAAGGCTCTATTATTCAGCTGAGAGGTGCAGGAGAGCCAGAAAGTATGCAGCCAAAGCAGATGCAGATGTGAAAGCTTTGGATGTGTGGGTGTTTGGAAAGACTTTCAGCTGGCCTCAAAGATGTTCTGGCAAACTGTTTGGTCAGGAGACCATGCACAAGTCTGATGAGCTGTACTGGGGAAGTTGTTGAGTGGTGGATAGAGCACTTTGAAGAACTCCTTAACCCAGTAGATATCCTTTTCAGGAGTCAGTGTCAGAAATCTCTGGATCTCTTCAAGTTCATCTCTGTAGCTGAATGGTGGTGAGAAACCTTAATAGCAGCAAGTGTGCAGAGATGTATACAATTTGGCCAGAGATGTTGAAGACACGGTTGTGTGGATAATATGCCTCTTCAATGTTGCACGGAGATCTGGGGCAGTGCCTTTAGACTGGCAAACTGGGATGATCCCTAGTTTTTAAAAAAGAGAACCAGATGATGTGTTTCAATTATTGATGGATAACACACCACAGTCTCCCAGGAAAGGTCTATGTCATGATTCTGGATAGAAGACTCCAGTAATTGAACCTAGGATTCAAGAGAATGCAGGTTCCACCTAGGCCATAGAACACTGGGCCAGCATTTTACTTTTGCACAGCTTTGTAAGGGGTCAGGGGAGTATGCTAATTCAGTGTACATGCGTTTTTGTGGATTTGGAGAAAAACTATGATTGTGAGCTTCTACATTTGTTGTAGGAGTTAGTTAGGTATATGGTATACAGGTCACTACTTCATGTATTCCATGTGTGTCTGTATGAGTGCAGCAATATTTGTGTCCATATTCTTGGTATTAGGCTGAAGCCCTTTACAATAGCTGTCAGATTCCATCAAGGGTGTGTCTTTCATAGACATATGAAGTGGCTTTCATAGACATGATATGAAGTCAACATTGCAGCCAAAATTGGAGAGAGGTCCGGTATGAAGACCTATATGATGATGTTCTCTTGGCATCTGAAGTGGCCCTGTGACACATACACATTTTGCCACTGAGTGTGCAGGAGCTGGGATGAAATTCAGCACCTCAAAGTCCAAAGCTCTCTGATTGGGATCCTCCCTTCAGGTGAGGGCCCTTTAGGTGAGGGATGAGACCTTGCCATTGGTTGAGAAGTTGAAGATTGTTTGAGATTGACAACCTTCTCGTAGTTGTCATCCACTGTTGACACTGTTGTTCCCCCTGGGAAACTATCTTGAAGTGTTCCTCACACTTTTCCCTAGCAATGGCAGTGTTCTCACTCTCCTCTGAGATTTCAACCTCCCCTCCGTCAAGCTCCAGTCCTTGTGCCTTCTCTCTCCTGCACTCCTTCTCCCTGACATTCAACAGCTGCCCCCAACACACAAGGGAGGAAATGTCCTGGACCTACACTACATCCTCAGGATTCCCCTTCTCTTTCTATGACAAATGTTTCTTCTCTATCAACAGACGAGATCCTGCAAGTTATTTTGTTCTGCAGTCCCACCACCTGCCCCCTAGATCCTAACCCTTCCACAATGCTCCAGACCATCTCACAAGACCTCCTTCCATTCATCTCTACTATTATCTTCATGACATCTTGTCATATACCAACGGTATTCAAGACAGCAAGGTTTATTTCCATCCTGAAGAAACCCATTCTGGATACCTCAGGCATCAGCAACTACCAACTGGTACCGCATCTCTCTTTTCTTTCCAAAAACCTTGATTGCACTGTCTAGAATCCTAATATCCTAACTAGTCTGGTTTTAAAATGGCACACCCCACATAAACTGACCTACTAGCCAACCTGTCATCAGTTCTCATTGACTTTTCAGAGTCCTCATGAGTCTTGAAATTCAGGACACAGAAAGGTAATGTTTGCTTCCTACCTGGAGGGACAGTCATATAAGGTGACATGAAGGGGATCCACATCTTCTCAATACAGACTCTCTACTGGTGTCCCACAAGGCTCAGTGCTTGGTCCTCTTCTTGGTCCTCTTCTGTGGACAATCAGCTGTCCTTCTTGCCTCATACTGCTACACTGGCAACCTCATACCGGTTTCTCCTTTATAACATCAGGAGGATTCTCCATTTCTAACCACAGAGGCCACTCATGTGCTTGTTCAGATCCTTGTCATTTTGACTGGACTCCTAAAATTTGTTCCTGGCAGGTCTGCCTCTGCATAAAATTCAAACTCTGTCACTGATCCATAATGCAGGAACAATATGAAAGTAGACTTGTTTTCAACCTTCTCAAGTTCTCCCACACTATCCTATTGCTATGCTCCCTTCACTGGCTTCCTGTAGCTGCCTGAATCAAAATTAAAACACTGATGCTTGCCTACAAAGCCAAAAATGGACCAGCACCTACTTATCTTAAAGCACTTATCACACCATGCATAGCATCACACGCCCTCCAATCCTCTAGCACTGCTTGATTGGACCCACTTTCTTTCAGCATACAAGAAATGCGTGCATCAAGGCTCTTCTCTGCTCTGGCATCTGGGTGGTGGAATGAATTTCCCCTAGATCTCTGACCAGCTGAGTCACTAGCTGTCTTCAAACGACAACAAAAGACCTACATCTTTAAGAAGTATTTAAAAAAATCCTTGTTTTGTGGGGGTTTATTCCATTCTATATTAACCTCCCCAACAGCATTTTTAGACTGACAGTACTGCTGTAGGGGAAATGGGTCTGTTTATACAGGAAGCAATAGAAATGCAAAGTACATACCATCAATATAGGTGCTTCACTGTAAATTTAAGCAGTATCATAAAATAATCAGTCTCATTAAATCAGTCAGAGCTTTAGATGCATGTTGGAAAG
Source organism: Cranoglanis bouderius (assembly GCA_023630585.1). NCBI lineage: Eukaryota > Metazoa > Chordata > Actinopteri > Siluriformes > Cranoglanididae > Cranoglanis > Cranoglanis bouderius. Next base: position 12,838,534 of record CM042566.1, read on the forward strand.
TGAAGGCATGTTTATGAGGCTCAACTATCATGTGCCAAACTGTCAATCACCTCATCAACCACACCCTTTCATTTATCATCAAATAACTTCTATAAAACACATTTATCGTAAGGAAAAATATTGGGGTGGGCTTAGAAACTGGCCTGCAGTCAGCCACTAGAGGCCCTCAGAGACATTTTGGCTTTGCATTTGAATACCTCTTACGACGTCCACCCATATATACAGTCAGTGGTGAGAACATGCACGCTGGCCTAGAGCTCATGTGTCCATGAGCACATTCACCCTGAGCTTATGAAAATTAATTACCATGTGAGTTCCACGGCCACATCTCCTTTTATGTGGAACAGGAAAACAATGGGGAGAAAAGTATGGTGGGGACTTCAAAGACGTGGTGTATGGCCAGCAACAGAAATGATGAAGATGTTGCTGATGACAAAATAAGTTCCAAAGTGCAGTAACGATAATGGGAATAACATTACATGGTTTGAAGCTTATTTTTCCTTGACAAAAATGGAGATCAGTGACTGACTGACCATGTTAGTAAGAGTGAGCTCACATGCACAGATAATATAGAGAGATGAAAGTAGGAGGGGAAATTTGCAGCAGTGCAGGAATCCATTTGTCTCAAACAATGTTGATTTTAAAGGCATTTTATAGATTCCAAATCAGAACAGTTGAAACTATGCACAGCAGTAAACAATACAATTATTTCCTGCCCAGATGTATGCCTTACTTGAGATGTTTCAGTTTGTCACAAGCATGAGAGGAATGCAGCTCAAGCCTCTGAAGCCATGAATGGCAATGTAGTGTCTAGATGCTTTGTCCACACACAGTTTTCAGATTGCTCCGCCATGAAGCAGTGATGCATTTAAAGTAGCTTGTCTTTGGGCATGTGTACAGTTTGCTTCATTGTGGATGCACTTCTGGTGCAGCTCAACTGGCTTTATAACAGTGTGAGCAAGACTGATTGCTAATACCCACAATGTGCATTTAAAAGCATACTTGGTGTTGAATGCTCTATGCATTCTATTTGCATGTCCAAATGCTCTACACACACACACACACACACACACACACACACACAGTACCTCATGGCAGTCCTGCATGAATCTCTGCAGCTCCCACTGATCGGTAAGTTTTCGGAGCCACTGCTGTGCCACTTCACGGTTCTGATTCCCCCTGTCAGTCAAATACAATTAAAACACAAAATAAAGCACATGTTCTGTCCTGCTACCCCTAGCTGTTTAATTAGAGGTTGTTGTTTTTTTTTCATCGTTACAACTCTAAAATTCTTTTCTGTAAAAATCTATTTCCTCTGTTCAGGGCTGCTATACTAACAACAGGTGAATGTAACAGCTGTAAGTAGAAATAAGAGGTGGCGACAATGAGATTCCACAAAAATCACCTTTCAGTGTCACATTTAAAAATACCAGGAAATTTTTAATAAACACTTTTCTTTTACACTGTTCCTATCAACTCTAAATGAGCTGAACGTTGTCTCGGTTATACAAACAGACAGAGAAAACCAGTAGTAATTGCAACAGAACACCAGAGTTATTCATTCTAAACTCAACTCTACTAAACTCTATACTCCACTAATTTTAGGATATGACTACAGTATATACGTGACTTTATCACACGTTCCCTATCGTTTTCCAGTACTGAGTGCAAAATATATAGTATGGTGTAGTTTAGCATTATATCAACAAACCAGTGAAAGATAAGGTGTGCATTTCCATAGAAATTAGTCTGTGGGGATTAACATCTTCAAATGGAATTCTCCAGTGTATGGGATAGTGAGCAGACAAGCATTTGGGACACAGTCAGCTCAAAATGACCCTGAAAATTAACTATGCCATAATAATATGTTTTTTATATATAATGTGAGAAACCAAACCAAGCACATAACGTTTATGCTAGAAAGGGGTTATGGGAAGAAAGAGAAAAGCTGCAGTTTCTATTATTCTCTAGAGCTCATTTCACACTCTTTATTGTCATTTCTTCATTCAATCACGCAGACTGGAGTGTGCATGTATATTCTTCTTTGTTGTGTCTCTAAATAGAGGCATTGTTTACAATGTACAGCATCTGATTCAGCAGCTGCACTCTGTCAAGCACAGCAGTACAACAGAACAATATGTTCACAAAAGAGCTGCCAGAATAAATTTCACTGTTCAGATAGTACTCAGATTTACACAATATCTGATTATTTAGGCTACTTAATTGGTTGCTATTTTTATGTGTGTAGCGTCTGGACTGGATCAAACTGGTCGAATCAACGCTAGGCCCAGCAAACCTTTTAACTTTTTGCCCTCTCCCTTAAATCACTAACCCGGCACCAGTAAGTCTAGGAGACTCCACCACTCCGAGGTGACTTCAAAGATCTCTTGGACTGACCCCCTCCCCTTCTCCAGGCACCAAGGGGCAATCTGTCCCCAGACACCCCCGTTTGGAATGCCAAATATGCAAACTCACCTACACACACACACAAACTCACCTACACACACACACACACACATAAAGGAACACTCCCTGAATTTAACCCATAATTATACTATGCCAGAATAGTATATGATGTATTCTTGTGTGCTTGCATTGTTTGTCCTGTGTAATCAAGCTAGTATGATCTTTAGTTAAGCTTAGAATAAGTTGAATAACCATGTGTAAGGATACCCCACTCTCTTAATGTCTTTCTACCCTATTGAATTTGGTCTTTAATTAATCCTCTATAGATGCCCTGATTAATGACGCATATCATGTTATGATGGGATGGATTATTTTATGCTTTTTACTATACTTTGTAATAAGACGGTACTAATCCGACTCCACCCCAGAGATGCAAATCAGGTCTGGAGAGAGACAAAGGAAACTTTCTCCCTCCCAAAATTCATATTCCGGATTCGTCAATTGCCCAAAGAGAGGTGTGGACTGGCTTGTCCTTAAAAGACAACAACACACGTTCCACTGGCGCTTTTTCCTCTCTCTCCTTTTTCCGGCAGCCACTTTTCAAATACCTTCTTCTTCATCCCTCTGGCAAAACGCACTCGGTTCAAACATCTTGTTAACGGCACGGAAGAAACCAGAGAACTCCAGCTCATGAACGCGCCACGCACGTGATCTCGCACGCATCTGAAACTCAACACCGAAACCAATGCAGGTATCATTCTCAATCAATCTCTAGATGTGTTTTAAGCTTGTGCCCCTATTTTAGGTGATTTGATTCTTTGCTGGTTCTCAAGGTTAACTGTTTGTGTTGTTTGCCATTCTTTTATTTTCACCCCTTTTCTTTCTTTACTTTCGTTTTTCCTGTATAGATGTATTATTTGTTTAGATCTAGTTGTGTGTATTCATAGTTTCATTCATTTATTAAAATCTATTATTATCACACTTGATAGTCTCTGTTGCTGCTCATAAATAAGGTCACTTTAATGTTTTGCTTTTTGCTACATGCTTAGTTCTGTAGTAACAGAATCGGAGAATTATTCCTCTTGGCCAGAAGAATAATCTCCTCCCCTTTTTAGAGTAATATGAAGATTACTCTGTTGAGTTTGGTGGACAAACCGATCAGCCTCTTCAAATTTAATTCTAAAACTAGACTAAAGCTAATTCTACAAGCTGATCTAGACCATTCGTAATTAATTATAATCCGTTGTAGTTAATTATCTATCTATCTATCTATCTATCTATATATATATATATATATATATATATATATATATATATATATATATATATATATATATATATACATATATATATACGTACATTCCCCTTTATGGTTGATTTATATTTATAACTGATCATCAGTCTGGTCATTCTCCTCCGATCTCTCTCAACAAGGTATTTCAGCCTGCAGACCCTCCACACACAGGATGTTTCTTCCTACTTGCCATGCACACCATTCTTGTTCAGTGTTTGCCTGATGGTGGACTCATTGGAATTACTCAATGCAAGAGTGGCCTGTAGGTCCTTAGATGTTACCATGGGGTTCTTTGTGACTTCTCATAATATTATTCAGCCAATGAAAACAACAGCACTTGATGACAGAAACAAAAGTCAGTGACATCACCAACAACCTCCACAAGGCAGGGGTGAAGGTATTACAATCCACCATTCGAAGAAGACTTCGAGAGCAGAAATATAGAGGCCATACCTCAAAATGCTAAACTCTCATCAGCAGTAAGAATCGAAAAGCCAGAAAATACAGAGATGAGCCACAAAAGTTCTGGAACAAAGATTAACCTCTACCAAAGTGATGGAAAGGCCAAAGTGTGGAGAAAGAAATGATCTGCTCATGATCCAAAACATACAAGCTCATCGATCAAGAACGGTTGAGGTAGTGTCATGCCTTGGGCTTGCATGGCTGCTTCTGGAATGTGCTCACTAATCATTATTGATGATGTAACTCATGATGATAGCAGCAGAATGAATTCAGACTTTTATAGAAACACTCTGCCAATTTACAGAGAAATGCATCCAAATTAATTGGGAGGAACTTCATCATGCAGCTAGACAATGCCACTAAACACACTGTCAACACAACAAAAGACTTCATAAGGGGAAAAAGGTGGAAGGTTTTAGACTGGCCAAGTCAATCACCAGACCTTAACCAAATCCAGTTATTGCAAGCAAGGGATATGTAACCGAATATTAAGTGTTATTTACTTTAACTTACTTTAAGAATATCTGTTCTTATACTTTTGCTCACCTAAAAATCAGATGCTCTGCTACCAAAGGTGCCATATTTTAAATTGTTAAACACATCTATATGTAAATATCAGGAAATGAAAGCTGAAATTCTGATCTATCATGTAATTTTTATTTATTGATCTCAAATCCAAATGTCTTCAGTGTATAGCAAAAACAAAATAATTGGCCTTGTTGTTCCAGTACTTTCGGAGGGGACGGTATCATCTGCCTCACAGTGGATTGGTGGAGGCCAAACTCTTTAGAAATGGTTTTTTGAACTTTCCAAGCCTGGTGACCATCGATAACTCTTTCTGATGTCTCTCTAAAATCCCAATATATGCCTCCATGTCAATGGTACCTTCACACACGCAAGCCACCCATGCCGTGGGCACTGATGCACCGCCATACCATCAGAGATGCTGGCTTTTGCACCGTTTGCTTATAACAGTCTGGTTGGCCTTTTATATCTTTGCCACAGAGAACTCGACATCCGTTTTTCCCGAAAACAAGCTGAAACATGGACTCATCTGACCACAGCACGTTTCCACTGCCTTTCAGTCCATCTGAGATGAGCTCGGGCCCAGAGAACTCGGCAACGTTTCTGCATAGCGTTGATATGTGGCTTCCTCCTTGCATAATAGAGTTTCGGGTTGCATTTCTGGATGCAGCACCGGACTGTGTTAAGTGACAACGGTTTTCAGAAGTACTCCCAAGCCCAGGTGGTTATGACTATCACAGTAGCATTTCTCAGGCAATGCCGCCTGAGGGCTCGAAGGTCACGAACATTCGACAGTGGTTTCTGGCCTTGCCCTTTATGCAATGAGATTTCTCTGCATTCCCTGAATCTTTTCACAATATTATGCACTGTAGATGGTGAAAGACCTAAATTCTTTGCAATCTTGCATTGAGCAATGTTCTTTTTGAACTGACTGACAATTCTCTCACGAAGTTTGGCACAAAGTGGTGAGCCACGACCCATCCTTGCTTGCAAAGACTGAGCTTTTAGCGGATGCTCCTTTTATGCCCAATCCTGATAAACTCCCGTTACCAATTAACCTGATCCTCCAAAATGGTTTTACTTTAATGTTCTATAAACTTTTCAGTCCTATTTTGCCTCTGTCACAACTTTTTTTGAGTGTGCTGAAGGCATCAAATTCTAAATTTGTTTATATTTACAAAATACATTCAATTTGGTCAGTGAAAACATTGAATATCTTTTCTTTGTACTTTTATCAGTTAATTAAAGTTTCAAGAGACAGTTAATTAAAGTTTTTAATGCATTTGCACAGTTTTGATCAAAAGTAGCTTTCAACTTTTCTGATTTTTTCAAAATTTTTCTAAATTTAAATTATTTTCAGAAGAATTTAACCCATCTTAAAGGGGTCATATCATGATCTTTAAACGTTTTTAAATGTTAATTATTTTGTTTATTGGGTGTAATAAAATAGGTTAACCTGCTTTAATGTTAAAAAAAAAAAACGCATTATTTGTCAAATAATGTACATTATTGCAGTGCCTCTATTCCCAGGCTGTCTGAAACCCTCCAATTTCTTCAAAGCCCCTCCTTCCGAAAAGCCCAGAGTGCTCTGATTGGCCAGCTGACCCGTTGCGTTGTGATTGGCCGAAAGCCTCATGAGTGTGTCAAAAATGTATCGATACCTTGGATTAGCTTTTGCCTCCAAAGCTCCTAAGTAACATGTCGTCGGTTTTACTGTATCAGTTCGAGCCCGAGTCAGATTCAGAAAATGCGGATGATCAAGCGGAAGCAAGTTTGCAAACACGACTTGAGCAGAATGTTTCACAGTGGTAAGTTTTTATTTTTAGTGGTAAGTTTTTACTCTTACCTTGTAAATTCCGAACGTCCGAGGTTCAGGAAGCTGTAAAATGCGCTGTGCACAAACAAGCGTTCAGGTTCAGAAACAGTATAAATAAACAGTAATCATTGATTTCATCCGTTTTCAGAAGTCTAAACAAAGAGGTTTTGCTTTCGCACCGAAACACACAGCGTCTCCACTACATGGCGCCTGAATTCACTGACGCCTCGCCTTCTTTCTTCGTGCCCGCCTTTGGGTGGGATTATGCCGATAGTGCACTTTGTGACGTAGAGAAATTATGGAAGTAAATCTGGACTTCGAGTGAGAATTTTGGGCAGGTCTGGAGCAGTGCTCTCTGTTAGATAAAATAAATCACTTTGGGGGAGACCATGAGCTTTGGGACTTTGAAGAGCTTATACATGCACAAACAGATACATTACACACCCAAACAAAAGGAAAACATTAAAAATCATATGACCCCTTTAAAAATTTTTAGGTTAAGCTTCCCAATTTAAGAGCACTACCAGTACTAAATGTGGCAGTGCATTATGAAAAGTCTGCTATTTGAATCATAGCTTATAACCTGAGTGGCTAAAATACTTGATGAGGTTTTTGATCATTTTTAGGTGTTTTATGGGAGGAGTTTATAGTCATGTCTGACCTGGTAATGAGTAAATCCACCCGATCTCGGATGCGCTCAGAGTAGATGTTGTTCTGGCTGATAAGACTCTCTCCTGCCTCAATCACAGCTTTGATCCGGTGCAGATTGAGCTCCATTGCCATGCTGAACTCTTTGTGTTTCTTAATGGCTGCTTCCACCGTCTCCACTGTGGTAGGAAGCTCCACAAGTGCCAATGAGGACTCCTAATGAGAAAATAACGAAAATAACTCTTCCATTATATCTTCATCTAACTGATAATCCATATAAACAATCCTGATATAAATGGAGCCCTAAAAACCCTTCCCCTGCTCAGGGAGTGCAATTAGACATGTGCAAATAATCAATTATACACAGTTAGGCACATTTAAATATTCAACAAGCATGATTTCTGTTATTAAAGACACTTCGAAATTCAAAAGAATACTGATGAATGGTGGAAAATAAAAACAAGTAAAACAGAAATGGACAGTGTGGCTGTTAATAATTACAAGCAGATGCAATAGTATAAGGTTTATTATGCAGACAAAATTTGACATCATAGATGATTCATTTAAAAAGTGGCATTTAGCAAATTTACTCTCTTTGCATGCACTGTTCAGAAATTTACTATTTACTAATTTACTTGTTTGTTTTGTTTATTTGTTTATAAGACAATGGGCCTCATTTATCAATCTTTTGGGAAAGGTGTGTGTGTAAATGTAAATGCAAGCCAAACTAAACAAAAAATTTCCACCGGATTGACAAAAGTTTGTACTCGCATGCATTTATTGATGAAACACCCATAAATCACCCATGCATTCACAACACAGCTGATTTGCATTTGGTGTCACCCACAAAACTCCATAAAAGGCAAAGCTCATGCAGCTGAAATGACAAGTAAACTGCAAAAAAACTTTCTCAGAGGTAGAAGCGAAGCGTATTTTATACAGCCCCTAAAAAAAGGCCAAAATCTGAGCTGAATTATAGAAAAAGTGGATTAGAAGTGAGGTGAAAAGACAATGGTTTGACATGAAGACAAAGAAAAAAATGTCTACTCTACCCTTGTGATCTCCTGTGCCCTCCTTTTATACAGTGGCATTTTCAATCGAAGGACTGGTCTTATTTGTCTCAATTTATGGATTTATGTTTGCTTGCTTTCTTTTTAAAAAAATATTTAATATTTATTTATGCCCTTAATATGAAATGACTGGATTTCACAAAATATTCATTAAATTTGTCTATTTAAACTTGACAGCGTAATCCATATAGAAAAGTGCAGAGTAGCATCTCGATTTATATGATGTGAACCTGATCAGTTGAGGTTTACATTAGTTAGTCTTCTTATGCATCTATTTACACACATTCAGGAGCACGAGTAGGATATGAACGAATGTCCAAAATGATAGGGTTTTCATTAATACCACATTTATAATGTGTAAATGCATTTACGAACAACTTACTTTTAAATCGATTCGTATCCACCTTGATAAATGAGGCCCGATGTAAAACAACACTGATAAAGTACAAATTATATCTGAACAAAAAGAAGTGTTATGGAAATACAAGCTTTATAGTTTTGATCAATCAATTAACCTGCTCAATATAACTGAGTGCAAAATGCATAAAATACAGAGCAACACTAAAAACATTCCACTAACTGGATAACGTTAGCATGCTAGCTATGCTAAAACTGAGCAGCAAATAAGAAGACAGATCCAAAGAAAAAATACACACACTAAGATGAGAAAAAGTCTTAATCACTTTACTGTAAGCCAATATAACTGAGTTTTAGAGGTCAAATAGACACAGATCTGTTACAAATTACACACACCATCGACTTGCTTTTTCTTAAACAAGTCTGATATGGAAAAAATACACATAATTCCACATACTCTGTTACCTACTAACCCACTTGTTTAAAAAGACTTAACAAATGGTTAATTATACAAATGCCCCAAATTACAGAACAAATAACTTACCTGCCCAGCAAGAAAAAAGCTAAAATTGCATTACTCCTGAGTCCTTCTTGTTCTTATAATATAACTTCAGACTCTTTCACTTTCTCACTTCTGTTTGGTTTGTTTTCACCATATATACAGTATAAGAAACCTAGATGCCACTTCAATCTAAGATTTGTGCATTACAGTGGTGCTTGAAAGTTTGTGAATTTTCGATATATTTGCATAAATATGACCTAAAACATCACCATATTTTACCACAAGTCCTAAAAGTAGACAAAGAGAACCCAATTAAACAAATGAAACAAAAATATTATACTTGGTTATTTATTAATGAAAATAATCCAATATTACATATCTGTGAGTGGCAAAAGTATGTGAACCTCTAGGATTAGCAGTTGAAATTAGAAGGTGAAGGTGAAATTGAAGGTGAAATTAGAAGGTGAAGGTGAAATTAGAGTCAGGTGTTTTCAATCAATGGGATGACAATCAGGTGTGAGCGAGCATCCTGTTTTACTTAAAGAACAGGGATCTACCAGAGTCTGAGCTTCACAACACATGTTTGTGGAAGTGTATCATGGCACAAACAAAGGAAATTTCTGAGGACCTCAGAAAAAGAGTTGTTGATGCTCACCAGGCTGGAAAAGGTTACAAAACCATCTCTAAAGAGTTTGGACTCCACCAATCCACAGTCAGGCAAACTGTGTACAAATGGAGGAAATTCAAGACCATTGTTACCCTCTCCAGGAGTGGTCAACCAACAAAGATCACTCCAAGAGCAAGATGTATAATAGTCTGCGAGGTCACAAAGGAACCCAGTGTAACTTCTAAGCAACTAAAGGCCTCTCTCACATTGGCTAATGTTAATGTTCATGAGTCCACCATCAGGAGAACACTGAACAACAATGGTGTGCATGGCAGGGTTACAAGGAGAAAGTTACTGCTCTCCAAAAGAACATTGCTGCCCTTCTGCAGTTTGCTAAAGATCACATGGAAAAGCCAGAGGACTATTAGAAAAATGTTTTGTGGACAGATGAGAGCAAAATAGAATTTTTGGTTTAAATGAGAAGCTTTACGTTTGGAGAAAGGAATACACTGCATTCCAGTATAAGAACCTTGTCCCATAACATGGTGGTCTACAAAAGAATGGTTAAAGAAGAATAAAGTTAATGTTTTGGAATGGCCAAATCCTGACCTTAAGTCCTGACCTTAATCCAATAGAAATGTTGTGGAAGGACCTGACGCAAGCAGTTCATGTGAGGAAACCCACCAACATCCCAGAGTTGAAGCTGTTCTGTACTGAGGAATGGGCTAAAATTCCTCCAAGCCAATGTGCAGGATCATCAGTTACTGGAAATGTTTAGTTGCAGTTATTGCTGCACAAGGGGGTCGCACCAGATCCTGAAAGCAAAGGTTCACATACTTTTGCCATTCACAGATATGTAATATTGGATCATTTGTATAATATAATATTTTAATAAATTAATATAATATAATATAACGGGTTCAGAAACTCAAGCACGACTGTAAAAGCGCCACCCTCTTGGTGAGGGTGACTTTTTAGATTGTCCCCATTGAGGTAAATTGAACACAGAGCATCTACAAACATTTTTGTGAAAATGACAGCACACTGTGCAGCATTTAGATCTAATAATCACTGACACCTCAAAACAAGAGAACATACTGTAAAACATGATCAATTTATGATGTATATGTTGCTATAAATCTATTTTTACACTACGTTTTGTGATTTTATGTAATCTGTGCTAATTTCATCTAAAATGCTAAAATATTGTTATATGAATTAAAAAAAAAACTCTTGGAATCTCGAATCTGCTTTATTATTATCAGACTATTATTATAGTTATTTTTAATAAATGTTAAATCTTAAAGATTTAAAAGTATCAGTAGTAAAATGATCAAATTGGCAAATATCATGTTTGGTGTCAGGCGACATTTGACTTATCTGAGTTGGCATATAATGTACAGTATGTGTACAAAATTCCCACCAATTTTGACCCAACACCCCTGACACAGCACCAGTTGTGAATTACTGTTACAGGTTGGACAGGGTGAAATATTATAGCGTATTTTTCATTTTCATGTTCACGCCCTCTAAAAAAAAAGTCATTGGTCGATGTTTCGGCTATAAACTGTGGTGTTCTCATATAGCATGTAAAAAATACTATTCATGTTCTGCGAGCAGAGGTGGGTAGAGTAGCCAAACATTTTATTCAATACAAGTAAAACTACTTATAAAAATAATTACTCATGTAACAGTAAAAGTAATAATGTTAATAATTACTTGAGTAAGAGTAATAAAGTATCCAATGAGAAGACTACTTAAGTAGCAAGTTACTAGTTACTTCGGATCTGATTAAAATGAAGGGAAAATCCTGGATCTCAGATTACATGGGGAACTGTAAGTCATACCTCTCCTTGAAAGTTTGTCTGTTCTGTTTATATGATATAAAACTTGGGTTCAAAATGAAGCAGCATATCCCAGTCCTGTGATGGTACAATAACACAGAACCTGTCGTTTTCAACAAACAAATCTTACACACATCAAAAAACTAACATTTTCCCAACAGTTGACTGTCTTAACATGTTAATGGCACAAACTTGTCAGCATCTGCAAGACAACAGAGAACAAAAGAACAGACTATGGAACAGAACATAAGAGAAAGTGTGTGTAGAGAGAGAGTGAGTGTTTGTGTGTTCAGACTACTGCAGCGTATCGCGGGACTCGTGACCTTATTATACATGATATAAACTAATTATTAAAACTACATATATTCATTAATATTTAACAGTAACGGAGGAACGCCACCAAATGTAGCGAAGTAAAAGTACATTTCTGTGGTTAAAAATGAACTTGAGTAAGAGTATAAGTACGGCCAGTTTAACCTACTCTTAAAAGTACTTTTTGTTTTTCAAAAAGTTACTCAAGTAAATGTAATGAAGTAAATGTAGCACGTTACTAGTTTATTTTCTTTCAAAATATTTGAATGTGAAGTTTAGCTAGCAGGAGAGTTATACAACTTCTTCTTTTCCTTTCGGCTGTTCCCTTCAGGGGTCGCCACAGCGAATCATCTGCCTCCATCTAGCCCTATCCCCTGCATCCTCTTCTCTCAGACCGACTACCTTCATGTCCTCCTTCACTACATCCATAAACCTCCTCTTTGGTCTTCCTCTCGGCCTCCTGCCTGGCAGCTCTAACCTCAGCATCCTTTTACCGATATATTCACTCTCCCTCCTCTGAACATGTCCAAACCATCTCAACCTGGCCTCTCTAACTTTGTCTCCAAAACATCTCACATGTGCTGTCCCTCTGATGTACTCATTCCTGATCCTATCCATCCTCGTCACTCCCAAAGAGAACCTCAACATCTTCAGCTCTGCTACCTCTAACTCTTCCTCCTGTCTTTTCCTCAGTGCAACTGTCTCCAAACCATACAACATCGCTGGTCTCACTACTGTCCTGTACACCTTTCCTTTCAAGGAGAGTTATACAACAAAGAATAAAAATTGCCTTTTAAGATCTGATACTGGTGAATTATGCACAATATGACCAGTCATATGAGCTAACAAATTAAAAAGATGAAACTGTGTGGTAAAAATTGTGCGTTTTTTTGTGTCCACTTACAATTCAAGTGACAGGCTTTTAATAACACTAGATAGAAGTCTTTTTTGTTCTATGAGGTAACCTTCTAGCCATCTCGTTAATGTTACTTTAGTTTTGCAAAACGCAAGAGGGCAAAAGCATTAGGCTTTTTGGGGGTTTTTTTTGGGGTTTTTTTTGTTACTTGTCAAATATTACAAACTGGCAAACAAACATCACTTTGCTGCAGGCATCCATGATTCCCCAAGCAGGAGAACTGGAACACCATTAGAGTGCAAGTCTGGGGTACTGGCTCCGAAATAACTTCTAGGTTTAATGGAACACAGTTTAACACGTCTCTTCAGACATGTGCAGAGTTATCAGAAAAAGTCTACACTCCATCATGCAGATAACCTCTTCGTAAGCAGCCCTCTATCAACACTCCAGCTTCACGCCAATACTCTTCCCCTTTCCCTTCCAAGTAAACAAAAATGCATCCGAGGCTCTGTTCTGTGCCTTTGTCTTGATGGTATACTTGTTGTTCTACATACTGTATGAGTGAACAGGTCTCACCTGGTTGTTGAGGAACGCCTCAGCCTGCTTGACGTCTTTCATGAAAAGATGGTAGATGTGTGCCTGCACTAGCTCATCCCTCCTACTCTCCCACATCTGTAGCAGCTTGTTCCAGCCTGCACTAAGTTTCTGGAGCCACTGGTGCAGTGCAGCGTTCGCTAGTAGAGTGTCCTCTGAGTCCAACAGCTCCCTTACGGCTTGCAGCCGCTCAAAATCCTCCTCATAGCTGCGAATTTCTTCGTTAAGAGCAGCGTGAAGGTTGATGAGCCTCTCAGCCTCATCCAAAGACTCAGGCAGCTCATTAGATGCTGCCTCCGTCTGCTTCTGCACCATCCATGTCAAGAAAGAATCCAAATCCTGAATGAACTGCTGCAGCCGGCCAGCTACAGTCAGCGAATCCTCACAACCCTGAAGAGTGCGTTTCAATTCATCCCACTCCACACTCACACCTTCAAAGGGAATCAGGATCTCTTCTGCTTTGTGTGGCTCAGAGGTTGCAAGGTCTTCTGCTTCCTGCTGCAAATGGATGAGTTTGGGCTCTAGAACAGCGAGAGCTCCCTCCATGGTGGACAAACGCCGCTGCAGTGCTAAGACGCTGCCCAGATCGCTGCCCGAATATTGCGTGGCATCAATGGCTTTGCGTTTTTCCTGAATTTGTGATTTAATCTCACTGCACTCAAGTAAATAATTCTGGATTCGAAGGATAGAGTCCAAATGATCCTTCTTCTGCTCAACCAGCTCTACCATATGGTTCCACCTGTAACAGATAACAATAATAACTTTTATTTGTATTTGTATGGCACCTTTCTCAGAAGCAAACTAGGTTATACCCAATAAACTGTAAACGGCAAATCTTTAGTACATTGTTTATGTCTCTCTGCATTGTTCTGCGTTTTTATAAAAAAGATTTTTGATTATACTTACTGATATACTCTTTAAAGTACATAAAGTTTGCTCTTGTGAATAGATGTGCCTTCTGATTCCCTAGGTCTTCCACACACCCTTTTAGACTGTGTGGATGTTTCTCAATCTGTACTGTATTACTCACTTAATATCATCTTTCAATGGTCAAAACATTTCTCCATTAGTTATGGAGAAACACACAGGCCCAGCAGCCAGAGCAACCGCAAAAAATAGTTTGATTTTTAATGTTATTTGACCCCAAATGAATGTTTGAAAGGTCATCTTGTTGTTTTGATATATTCGTGTAGATAGAAGCCTTGTTTTGTATGACAGGAAAGAACTGCCCAGGAGCACTGCCAAGATGGCTGCTGTGTGGACAGACTTTACTAGATGGACTTTGCCTTAATCCTACCAAAATATCAAGTATGCATCCTTCGGTGACTCTGAAATGAGAACAAAAATGCCATGATTCATTGTGACAACACAGTGATCACAGATGAGGCAACTCACAGCTCTGTATTCAGTTTTTTTATTTGAGCTAAATTCAGTAATTTTATACTAGGTACTAGGAGCACATATGGTACCTGATAATATATAAATAAAATAAATAAATAAATAAACTACTACTACTACTACTACTAATAATAATAATAATAATAATAATTATTATTATTATTATTATTAGTGGTTAGGGAGGACGGTGTGTGTTGTGTGTGTGGGTGTGTGTGGGTGTGTATTGAGTGGGTTCATCTTAGCTCAGTATGTATCAGCTGCAGCAGATGGCAGCACCCTTATAGAAGCTATTTCCGCCAAGGTCACACACACACACACACACACACACACACACACGCACACACACACAAACCCACGTGCACATCATGTTTACAGGTTTGCCTGTAAACATGCTTATAGTTTGCCATCTTGTGTAAGCAGCAAACCAGATAAAAGATAACACTTTCAATAAAAAATTATTCATGCCGCCAGGGGCGGACTGGGACCAATGAGTGGCCCTGGACTTTCTGGCCCAGAGTGGACCACCACACCCGGCCCACAACACGCCACATCATAACACACCGGCTCATTGATGGTTAGACCAATTTTTAACACCACTTACTAGCATAAAGAAAATAACACAATACAGAAACATAAATGCTATTTAAACATGTTTATTTGAAGTAGCACTGAACAGATATCGTCATATTTGTAAAGCAGGCAAACAGAAATGGAAGAACAGTGTGACAAAGAATATATAACAATCAAGACAGTATGTTAGCTAGTAAAGGAGCATCATCTGGGTGCAGTGTAGGAGAGCTGCACCACCTCTCCACCAGCTCCTGAATCAGGACTGAAACTTTATTTTTTAACGTGAATCCACATCTGAATGACACACTATTATCATGTGACATTAAACTCACTTATGATCATGTCTGCAGAGTTCAGGGTTTCTTTTGGGAGCAGGTCAGCAGAGCTTTAGGAGGGAATGGGGACTGTATACATATGAGTGTGTGTGTGTGTGTGTGTGTGTGTGTGTGTGTGCATATGTGGATGAGAAAGTGTATATTTGAAAGAGCATGTCTATGTGTATGAGAAAGAGAGTTTGTGTGTATGAGTTTGTGTGTATAGAGCCGTCAGCGCTTGCACAACTGCAACTTGCCTTCACGCCAAAGGCAAAATCAGTTAATTTAAAACATTTCACAGCATCTGCCTCTAACGCCTTAAACTTTTTTTCTCGCAGAGCTTTTAGCTCCACCTTATCTTCTCTTCCCTTCCCTTTTTTATCCATGGAAATCAATCTCACTGTCTGTGTGAATTAGACATTAAAGGGAGCGTGTTTCAAGATACGCCATGGAGCAGACCAAACAAATTTTTGAGGGGGGGGCAGTAGATTAGAAGTATTTTGAGGGAGACAAACAACAAAACCCGCCCCCTCCCCACCAAGTTGGGCTGTGCCACCGGTGACTCAACCGCACCAAAGGAAATGAGACAATATTATATGTTGTAAATATAAATATTGTTATTGTCATTATTTATATATACGTATATATACAGTATCTCACAAAAGTGAGTACACCCCTCACATTTTTGTAAATATTTTATTATATCTTTTCATGGGACAACACTGAAGAAATGACACTTTGCTACAATGTAAAGTAGTGAGTGTACAGCTTGTATAACAGTGTAAATTTGCTGTCCCCTCAAAATAACTCAACACAGCCATTAATGTCTAAACCGCTGGCAACAAAAGTGAGTACACCCCTAAGTGAAAATGTCCAAATTGGGCCCAATTAGCCATTTTCCCTCCCCGGTGTCATGTGACTCGTTAGTGTTACAAGGTCTCAGGTGTGAATGGGGAGCCGGTGTGTTAAGAATGGTGTTATCGCTCACACTCACTCATACTGGCCACTGGAAGTTCAACATGGCACCTCATGGCAAAGAACTCTCTGAGGATCTGAAAAAAAGAATTGTTGCTCTACATAAAGATGGCCTAGGCTATAAGAAGATTGCCAACACCCTGAAACTGAGCTGCAGCACGGTGGCCAAGACCATACAGCGGTTTAACAGGACAGGTTCCACTCAGAACAGGCCTCGCCATGGTCGACCAAAGAAGTTGAGTGCACGTGCTCAGCATTATATCCAGAGGTTGGCTTTGCAGAATAGATGTATGAGTGCTGCCAGCATTGCTGCAGAGGTTGAAGGGGTGGGGGGTCAGCCTGTCAGTGCTCAGACCATTGGCCACACACTGCATCAAATTGGTCTGCATGGCTGTCGTCCCAGAAGGAAGCCTCTTCTAAAGATGATGCACAAGAAAGCCCGCAAACAGTTTGCTGAAGACAAGCAGACTAAGGACATGGATTACTGGAACCATGTCCTGTGGTCTGATGAGACCAAGATAAACTTATTTGGTTCAGATGGTGTCAAGCGTGTGTGGCGGCAACCAGGTGAGGAGTACAAAGACAAGTGTGTCTTGCCTACAGTCAAGCATGGTGGTGGGTGTGTCATGGTCTGGGGCTGCATGAGTGCTGCCGGCATTCATTGAGAGAACCATGAATGCAAACATGTACTGTGACATACTGAAGCAGAGCATGATCCCCTCCCTTCGGAAACTGGATATTCCAACATGATAACGACCCCAAACACACCTACAAGACAACCACTGCCTTGCTAAAGAAGCTGAGGGTAAAGGTGATTGACTGGCCAAGCATTTCTCTAGACCTAAACCATACTGAGCATCTGTGGGGCATCCTCAAACGGAAGGTGGAGGAGCGCAAGGTCTCTAACATCCACCAGCTCTGTGATGTCGTCCTGGAGGAGAGGAAGAGGACACCAGTGGCAACCTGTGAAGCTCTGGTGAACTCCATGCACAACAGGGTTAAGGCAGTGCTGGAAAATAATGGTGGCCACACAAAATATTGACACTTTGGGCCCAATTTGGACATTTTCACTTAGGGGTGTACTCACTTTTGTTGCCAGCGGTTTAGACATTAATGGCTGTGTGTTGAGTTATTTTGAGGGGACAGCAGATTTACACTGTTATACAAGCTGTGTTGTCCCATGAAAAGATATAATAAAATATTTACAAAAATGTGAGGGGTGTACTCACTTTTGTGAGATACTGTATATTTCCGTAGTAGCAGGCCGGCCAATGGCCCACTTTGTCCAGCGGCCCACTAGGAAAACTCCCAGTGCTTCAGATGGCCAGTCTGCCCCTGCATGCCACTTTAAATAAAAGAACCAGATCAAGGCAAATAGGTAGCTAATTTTTTTTCACACTTGGTTAACTAGCTAGTTCGTTTAAGTCGATCGCCTGCCACAGTTGCTAATGAAAACAACACACAATTGTCTAGAAAGTCTTTGTATGCTATAGCATTAAGATTTTCCTTCACTGGAACTAAGTGGCCCAAACCTGTTCTAACATGACAATGCCCCTGTGCACAAAGTGAGGTCCATAAAGACATGGTTTCCCAAGGCTGGTGTGGAAGAATTTAAGTGGCCTGTACTGAACCCTGACCTCAATCCCACTGGACAACTTTGGGATGAATCTGAATGTCAACTTCACACCAGACATCAGAGCCCAACCTCTTGTGCTCTTGTGGCTGAAGGTGCACGAAAGTGGAAAGCCTTAACAGAAGGGTGGAGGCTGTTATAGCAGCAAAGGGGAAACAACTCAATATTAATACACATGGTTTTGGAATAGGATGTTCAATACTCCGGTGTCCATGTACTTTTGGCCATATAGTATACAGACAGTAGACACTACAATTCTTTTTCAGTATACCATACTGCATTTAAAACATAATATTAGCATTCTCATAATCATGAAGAATGGTGGGCCTCTGCAATATTTCTCCCTATCATCAAGAGATCGCAAGTCCAAATCCCGATGATGCCAATCCATCTGTAGCCAAGAGTCTTCACCCTCCCCGAGTGGTAGCAGTCGTATGATACAAGAGACGTAACTGTTGGGTGGGAATTGGCCACGACTAAATTAGGGAGAAATCGGGGTGGGTGGGCATTGGCCAAGAGTAAATGAATCACACATCACACAGCAATATCTAATGCTGAAATCTCATCATTCACATTTAAGGAGCTTTGCTTGTCTCATTACTAATTTCTCATAAGCCCACAACTTGCAAATGCAATGGTCTGTGATATAGTGCAAAACTGATGTGTAGAGGTTATTCCAAGCAAACACTTTTTTTAATTTGACAAAATTTGTTTCGTTTTGAATGACAGATGACATGCTAGACCCACTCTAACATGCACAGTTACATTTTGTGTTCTATTATTGTTTATTTTCATTAATTATTATCATTTAAATTAACCAAGTATGAATAACGTCCCACAAGTGTGTGTTACCTGCTGTTCAAGTGATCCTGACACCCTCTGACCTCAGTGGAACTGGGATGGTCACCGTCCAAGAGCTGCTGAACAATAAGATTCACATCCAGGATCCTTCCCATCAAGCTGTTCATCTCCTGGTCCAGGCTCTCAAACCTAACACACAGAAAGGCATCTATTTCACCATTCACCCAACACTAATATAACATTGCCCCTATTTAGAAGATATCTGCAACTCTCTTCTGTAATAGTATATGTATATATATAGTATATAATGTAAACATCTATGAATTAATGCAGGAAGAGTGAATCGACGCCCAATCTCAACCCAGAACACTCTTCCTGTCCAGTAGTGGCACATTGTTTTTTATATAGGCGCACCTGAAATTGCGTGCTAAGTCTGTGCATGTGCCGTGCTACCCCATATAAGTAACACCATTGCCTCCCACAAAGCCCTCTATCCCCTCTCCCCAGAAATGCATGTTTTGGCAGTTTAGTAAGAGTGCAAGTATTCAAGGTTGTCCAACAGGCACAACTGTTACGACACCAGAGTAAGGCTGGATACAGTTGCGGTGTAAAAATCTGTCACTTTATTAAGAACACACAAAGCAGGAAATCAGGACAACGGCAAGCTTTAGGCAGATCCAAAAGACAGGCAGGGTTCAAAAATACCAGCAGACAGTTATTTCAGGGGCTTAGGCAAGATACAAAAAACCAGGAAACCAGCGGAAGTTCAAAAATACCAAAAACAGACTTTGTAGGGTTTAGGCAAAAATCGTAATCCAAAAAGTACTTAGCTGAGTTCGGAAACCAGAATATCAGTCCAGGAAAGAGTGCTCAGTACTGTTGAATATAATATAGACAAACTAATACTTCGCAACGTGCGCGACAAACTAAAGAACTTAAATAGTGAGTATGAGTGCAACCTAGAAAATTAAGGACAGGTGTGTAATCAGAAGGTGGGTGACTGTGAGCGTGGGAGTGAAGGAGTGTTCTGGATGTTGTAGTCCCTGGCGGCCATATCTGTAGGCCGCCGAGCCTGCTGGGATGTGTAGTGCGGTCAGTGTGCATGTGGATTGGTGGCGGCCATGTTCGTAGGCCGCTGAGAGTTCTGGGAAATGGAGTCGCGCTTATGGCGCGACCTAACAGAGCCCCCTAACAGAGCCCCCTCCAAAGGGCTCACTCCGGGAGCACTCTCTTGTCTGGGTCGGCCTCTGGGTCGAGGCCCTGGGTACTCAGGATGCTGACGGTGGAAATCATTGACCATATCGGGGTCTAGAATATCCTGGGCTGTAACCCAGCTCTGTTCCTCGGGACCATACCCCTCCCACTCAGTGAGGTACTGGAGCCGCCCTTGACGTCGACGGGACTTAAGAATCTGGTGAACTTGGTAGGCCAGTTGTCCCCCGACCTCCAGTGGAGGAGGCAGGGTGTCAGAAGGGTGTTGATTGGTGAGGATGCCTGTATGGAAGGGTTTGAGAAGGGAGACGTGAAAGGACGGAGCTATACGCCAGTGCGGGGGGATGGCTAATTTGTATGTTACCTCATTGATGGGTTTTATGATCTTGAATGGTCCGATGTAACGAGGACAGAGCTTCTTGCAGGGGTGTTTAAGTTTCAGGTCTCGGGTTGAGAGCCATACTCGTTCCCCTGGTTGGTACTTTGGCGGTGCTTGTTGACGGCGATCGGCCTGGGCTTTTGCTTGGGTGGCCACTTACCTTAGTCGTTGATGTGTGTTAGCCCAAACCTGCTCGCTGCGTTCAAACCATTCGTTCACTGCCGGGGCATCCGTGACCGTGGTGTTCCACGGGAACAGTGGTGGTTGATAACCCAGAACACACTGGAATGGTGTCAGGTTGGTGGCTGAGTGGCGGAGAGAGTTTTGGGCGTATTCCGCCCAAGGCAGGAAGCGTGACCAGTCGGAGGGGTTTTGGCTGCAGAACGAACGGAGCATTCTCCCTACTTCCTGATTTACACGTTCTACCTGCCCATTAGATTCGGGGTGATAACCGGAGGTGAGACTGATATTCACACCCAGCTTCTCCATGAACCCTGACCACACCCGTGAGGTGAATTGCGGCCCTTGGTCGCTTACGATGTCCTCCGGAATACCAAAATAACGGAAAACATGATTAAAGATTAGTTCTGCGGTGTAGAATGCGGAAGGGAGACTGGGAATGGGGATCAAACGAAGAGATTTAGAAAAACGGTCGAGGATAACGAAAATGGTGGTGTTACCTAGAGAATTTGGAAGATCTGTGAGGAAGTTGATGGCTAAATTTTACCAGGGACGCTGGGGTGTGGATAGTGGCATGAGCTGGCCTACCGGGAGTGCTCTGGGTACCTTAGTTTGGGCACAAATGCTACAAGATTTTACAGCCTGTTGTATGTCCCGGGACATGTGGGGCCACCAATACTTGGGTGCCAATAGATGGTACGTACGTCGGGAACCGGGGTGACCTGTGCCTGGGGCCGTATGGGCCCACTTGATTAATTGGTCCCGGTGTGCCCGTGAGACAAACAACTTAGCAGGTGGACAGGCCGAGGGTATGTGTTTACGTGGGATTCTGGCTAGAATGTGGTCCAGTTCCCACTGTATGTTGCCGACCAGGCAGGAAGGAGGCAGAATGTGATCTGGGTGTGGAGGTTGGGGATCTTTACTGTGAATATGGGAAAGGGCGTCAGCTTTATGATTCTTGGATCCGGGACGGTAAGATAAACAGGTAAACTGAAAATGTGCAAAAAACAAAGACCAACGGGCTTGACGGGGATTTAGGCGTTTCGCAGTGTGCAGATATTCGAGGTTCTTATGATAAATCATAAATTATAAAGGGGTGCTCTGCCTCTTCCAGCCAATGTCGCCACTCTTCTAAAGCTAATTTGATAGCTAGGAGCTCTCGATCCCCCACATCTTTCTGCCTGCGACAATTTTCTTGAGAAAAAGGCCACCAGGTGAAGTTTGGGTTTTTCCCCTAGGCATTGAGAAAGAATGGCCCCTACTCTGGCCTCGGAGGCATCTACCTCCACTATGAAGGGACGAGAGGGGTCGGGGTGTTTGAGTATGGGCGCGGTGGTGAAGGCAGTTTTGAGCCGGGAGAAAGCCCTCTTGGCCTCCGGGTTCCATACGAGACGGTGGGGTCCACCGCACAGCAGGGCTGTGAGAGGCAGGGCAATGGAACTAAAGCTCCGGATAAAACGCCGGTAAAAATTGGCAAACCCCAGAAAACTTTGCAATTCCTTGATTGTTGTTGGATTGGGCCACTGTGTCACAGCTGTGACCTTACTTTGGTCCATGGCAACCCCCTCGGGGCTGATAACATAACCTAAGAAGGTTGTGGTGTTTTTGTGGAAGTCACATTTTTCTGCTTTGACGTACAATTGATTTTCCAGGAGGCGAGAGAGGACCTGGCGCACATGGGCCACATGAGTTTCATAGGTGGGGGAGTAAATTAAAATATCGTCAATATAGGCGATGACGAATTTGCCTAACATGTCCCTCAGTACATCATTAATTAGACATTGGAATACAGAGGGCGGGTCAGTGAGCCCATACGGCATAACGAGGTACTCATAGTGACCTGTAGCTGTACTGAAGGCGGTTTTCCACTCGTCCCCTTCTCGTATACGAACGAGGTTGTAAGCACTACGCAGGTCTAATTCCGTGAAGTAGTGGGCCTCTTGTAGTTGTTCTAGGGCTGAGGGGACGAGTGGAAGAGGATACGGGTACTTGACTGAAGCCCGGTTAAGACCTCGGTAATCAATGCATGGCCGAAGGCCCCCTCCTTTCTTAGCCACGAAGAAGAAACTTGGTGCTGCCGGGAAGTGGAGTGATATATCCCTGTTGGAGTGCCTCCTGAATATACTCAGACATGGCATTATGTTCTGCTTGTGATAATGGGTAAATATGGCCACGAGGCAGCGTCATACCAGGTAGGAGGTCAATAGCGCAATCATATGGACGATGGGGCGGCAGACCGCTCGCCTTGGTTTTGCTGAACACTTCCCCGAGGTCTTGATATTCGGTGGGTATATCTACCTTAGACGTAATCTCGGGGCTTTCTATGGTAGTTGTAGCTACCGTTAGCGTGATCGTGTTGAGGCAGTGCTGCCGCAGGAAGGTGACCAGCTTGTGATTTGAAGGTCTACCCAGGTAATTTTAGGGTTATGTTGCTCCATCCAGGGTAATCCTAAGATGATGCGATAACGGGCAGAATTGGTGATCCAGAAAGTCATATCCTCGCGGTGAAGGGCATGAACTCGAAGCCCCAGGGGGTGAGTGTGGTGAGTGATGTCGCCGATGGGCTTGCCATCGATAGCTTGGACACTGAGTGAGTTGGATAATGGACAGATGGGTAGGCCAAGCTGATGCACGATCCCCTCGTCTATGAAGCTGCCTGCCGCCCCGGAGTCGGGCATGGCTGTAAATAGAGTGCAAGTGCCTGAGTGTTCAAGAATTACAGGTAAGGTGAAAGCATGAGAAACAGCATCAGGAACTTTACTCATCGGGGCTGAGCGGGTGTGTGGTCCGCCCCTCGCCGGGGTCACATTCGAGGGGCGGATCGGGCAGGAGTTGAGGAGGTGGTCAGCTTGGCCGCAATAGAAGCATAGGTTCTCCCGGCGTCTCCTCTCCCTCTCACCGCAGTTGAGCTTGGCGTGCCCGATTTGCAAGGGCTCCATGGTCGCGAGGGGTCTGGTCGATTCAGTGCGATGAGGCTGAAGACCACGGCTGTGTAGCAGCTGGTCGAGCCATATGGCGAGGTCGATTAACGCGTCAAGATTTAGGGGTTCATCGCGACATGCCATTTCGGTTAAGATGGCCGGGTTGAGGCCCTGACGGAAGACAGCTTTCAACGCCACATCGTTCCAGCCGCTGCCTGCAGCGATTGTGTGAAATTCCAAGGCGAATTCCGCCACGCGAAGTAAGCCTTGTCGTAGTGTGAGTAACCGCTCCCCGACTTCCTGGTGGTCGGGAGCATGATCAAACACCCGTCGAAACATGGCGATGAACGTCTCATATGAGGTGACAGCTTCCCCGCCTCGCTCACGTACAGCCGCGGCCCACCGGAGTGCTTTGCCCGTTAACAATGCGATGAAACGGGATATATTTTCATTGTCCGACATTTCCCCACAGCAGTCAAAATACAAAGAGCATTGCAAGATAAATCCCTTACACAGTCCCGGATTGCCGGCGTATTTCTCCGGTATGGGCATAGGCATGCGAGGCGCGTGCACGGGAGCAGGCGCGACGTGCTGTGTTGCCGTAGCTGCCACTTGCGAGAGGCACTGCAGGCTCTGGACCATCTCGCCCAAACACTGCTGTTGGACGCTGAGTATCTGGGCATGAGCCGTGATCGCCTGGAGGATTTTCTCCGCTGCATCCATGATGGGCGAAGTATTCTGTTACGACACCAGAGTAAGGCTGGATACAGTTGCGGTGTAAAAATCCGTCACTTTATTAAGAACACACAAAGAAGGAAATCAGGACAACGGCAAGCTTTAGGCAGATCCAAAAGACAGGCAGAGTTCAAAAATACCGGCAGACAGTTATTTTAGGGGCTTAGGCAAAATACAAAAAAACAGGAAACCAGCGGAAGTTCAAAAATACCAAAAACAGACTTTGTAGGGTTTAGGCAAAAATCGTAATCCAAAAAGTACTGAGCTGAGTTCGGAAACCAGAATATCAGTCCAGGAAAGAGTGCTCGGTACTGTTGAATATAATATAGACAAACTAATACTTCGCGACGTGCGCAACAAACTAAAGAACTTAAATAGTGAGTATGAGCGCAACCTAGAAAATTAAGGACTGGTGTGTAATCAGAAGGTGGGTGACTGTGAGCGTGGGAGTGAAGGAGTGTTCTGGATGTTGTAGTCCCTGGTGGCCATATCTGTAGGCCGCCAAGCCTGCTGGGATGTGTAGTGCGGTGTGTGTGCGTGTGGATTGGCGGCGGCCATGTTCGTAGGCCGCTGAGAGTTCTGGGAAATGGAGTCGCGCTTATGGCGCGACCTAACAACAACACTGTGACAATCAAAGACAATCAAATGTCACCCCACCATCCTGCCACCAACTCATGTGAAAAATGTAAACGGACTTAGTCAAAACCATGATTTGCAAATGGTATAGACCCATATAAAGATTAACTTAAAAGCAAGTAGGCTATGTGCACTATGTCCGCTGTCTGTATGCATGATGCATGAAATGAAAACCAAACCAAATCTAAACACAATAAATGCAATAATAAATTCGTTACATTTTTTTTTTTTTTTTTTTAACAAATTCACACCACTAAATTTGTACGGTACTTCACTATGCAAGTTGCTACCTTATGATCTAACAAGTGATTTGTGTGAAGGGCGCAACAAACTTTTGAAGATACTGAAGATACTGCAGAATGAAGAGATACAAACCCTCTGGAGCACAGTTTAGAAAAAAACTAGAGGAAGAAGCAAATCACTCAAAAGACAATGGGATATTATCATCAGCATTTATAACACATACCAGCACCATTTCATCTACACAGGGGACATTTTTCCATTGTTTCACAAACTCATTCCTAGGAACCAAATTAGCATATAACACCTTGGGGTGAGTCTACCTGACTGGGAGTCCATCCTGCCATAAAATACATAGTGTCTCTCCCATTTGATACGGTGGTCATTATACACTTCATAGAGGTGCATGGGGTATATGTTGTGTATGAGAGTAAGCCCTAGAGAGTGAGGAATGTCTTGGGGAAGAGACCTGTACCATCTGGTCTCATCTGAGCTCTTTTGGATGCAATTCCATCCACATCCAGTGCTAGCCACACAGGTTCATCCATTCATTCTGTTATAAGTTTCCACTTATACTTGTTATTACATGTTATTCTTGTATTATGCCCTGTATAGTAAACACTATAATTATGCTACCTCTTAAATTAATAATGTGTGATTCGGTTGATTTGTTTGATTGGAAATAGTTTTCTAACTAAGTTTTAGTACGTTAGTCATATTTGAAAGCGACCTCTGATAACCTAGTGTACAAGGCTAATACTTGTTTAGAGTTAAAATAAAAACCCCTGACAAGTAAATCAGAAAGGCCTAGGTTTGCGCGTCTATAAAAATCCTCTGAGCTAACCAAATAATTATTTAATAAGTAGGCCATATAAAAGCCTCTGGCGTAGGAACGTCACTTTATAGTGAAAGCTTAGTATGAAGCTGTTTTAAATTAAATGCAACTCGAACACTGAGATTTTATCCTTAAGTAAAAGGTTGTTAAGCTAAATAATTATTGGAGTCAGATACTTAAGTGAATCAAATATTGGATTTAAACCTTTAATTGAATATTGGAGTCAGATATAAGTCATAAAGTTAAAATACGCCTTTTACCTTCGTCTGCACCTATTTCTGTCCTTGGTCATAGGAGAGCAG
The DNA here is from genome assembly GCA_023630585.1 of Cranoglanis bouderius. NCBI lineage: Eukaryota > Metazoa > Chordata > Actinopteri > Siluriformes > Cranoglanididae > Cranoglanis > Cranoglanis bouderius. The sequence continues at coordinate 12,864,958 of CM042566.1, forward strand.
TGGATTAAGATAATATCATTTTATACTTAGTCCTACAGTGCAGCTCAGTAAGATGTATTTTGAAGTGCAGTTAGGCTGGCTAGCTAGCCATAAACTAACTGTTAGTTGTGCTCTATGTTGTTTACATTAAATTCAAGTGGAAAATTTTACAGAGATCTCAGATTTCAGAACACGCTTCTTGGAGAGTCACCTGCCGATTGTGCACATTAAGCCGTTGCTGTCTCAGTTACACTCAATTTCCGACCTGAACCTATATCCCTCCACATCCACTTTCTTGCACGATAACAACTCAGGTACCTGCCTGAGCCACTGTCTGACTGACTCTGTGTTGTAACCACAATATATGACCAGGATATTCATGTCTTTTTACACACACAAAAAAAAAACGCCAGGTATCTACACTAGAGTAGTCACTTTTTCCTTGAGAGAGTCATATTTTAGGTGTATCACACCATCTAGTGTATAGACATTTGGCCAAAAGTTTGTGAACACCTGACCATCACACCCATATGTGGTTCTTCCCCAAAATGTTGCCACAGAGTTGGAAGCACACAATTGTATAGGATGTCTTTTTTTGTGTTTTAACATTACAATTGCAAACTAAGAGGCCTAGCCCAAACATGTTCCAGCACGACAATGCCCCTGTGCGAGGTCCATGAAAACACAGTTTGCCAAAGTTGGAATGGAAGAACTTGAGTGGCCCTGACCTCAACCCCACTGAACACTTTTGGAATGAAACTGGAACACCAGCTGAGCTCCAGGCCTTCTCGCCCGACATCAGTACCTGACCTCACTAATGCTCTTGTGGCGGAATGGGCACATTCCCACAGACACGCTCCAAAATCTAGTGGAAAGCACATATGTGTGTGATGATCAGGTGTCCACAAACTCTTGGCCATATAGTGTATCTGCAGTACACTAGTTGTCCCCTCAAGCAATGCCTGAGCATGTGCATTTCAAAATAATAGGATCAGCAAGTCACTTTCCCAGTCAATCAGTCACTCACTGAGCGAAAATGCCTGGTCTAGGTAATAAGAGATACAAAGTTAATTTTTTAAATCAATATTATATATATTTTTAAGTCAACAAATAAAATCACTGGCAAACATCTAATGTGTGTATTGAATTTAACAGTATAACATAACTTATTATACTGGCACATGCCTACCTGTGAGCGACCACCTCAACATCCTCAAGTCTTTCAGGAACATCCATTTTCTTCAGCCATTTTTCCTTTTCATCAATCCACAGTTCACATGCATTCACTTCACTGAACATGCGGTAGACAGCAAGAGCATCATTCAGCCACTGCTGCCGCATCACCGCAACCTCTGCCACCTCACTATACACACGCTCCACTTCCTGTATCCGCTCTTTTACTTCTTCTAGCTCTCCATAATGAAGCGGCAGCACTATTGCATGTTTACGGAGTGCTACAACATTTTGCCGGTGCTTGTCCACTTCCTCACGAACACGGACATGCTTCTTGAGCAGCGACTGCGTAGAAAACTCATCGTGACCAAAATCGTCACTGGAGACAAGTCTGTAGGCATCTTGAAGCCACGCTAGCTGATCATCCATTTCGGCACTAAACTGAAAGAAGTCCAGCGCCTCCTGCAGGTGGCCAAGTCTCATTGCGGCTTGATCCTCCAGTCTTTTCCAATCTTCCTTCACCTCCATCAACCTGTCATTTATTCCAGCTGTGTGCAACCGTTTTTGCGTGACAATTTGCTTTCCCTTTTTCATAGTCTGCTGAAGAAGTGCACGTCGAGCTAACAGCTCACCAGCTAGGCTCTTGTGCTTCTGCAGGAGCTTCAGGACGCTGCTCAGATCTTTCCCGCAGCTCTGTGTGTTCAGGATTGAGATCTTCTCGCGCATCCAGCACTCACACTCTTCTACTTCCTGGAAGAAAACCCAGAGCTCACGGGAATCCTCCAGCTCAGAGCGACGTTTAGCTGCTAGCTGTTTCAGTTCCTCCAGACAAGTGCTTACATGATTAACACGATTACAGATCACCTGAGGGTCGCATGGCTGGTATCCTACAAAAGACCAAGAGCGATATAATGATATATAGTCAGTTTTATGCTAATTATTAATGACAATAATAATAAAACAATATATCCAAATGATTGGCTTCAGCAAATTTCTCAGATTAAGCCAATCGTTCCCAATTTTCTTCAACCTGCAACTGTTGTGGCCATTTAGTTCCCATTTACCAGTATTTGGCTTGAAAGCTTATTTAAACAGTTATACTAAAACCATATAATTCTAAGTTCATCTACTGATATCTTGTTCTTATTGCTGTTACCTTAAGTAACATCGCTATATGGACAAAAGAGGACTTATATGGTTTTATTTGATTTACATATTTTATCATGGACACTGATATGTTTGGGGGTAATTACATTACTTTATTATAAGTTAAATAACAGTTATGTCTTCTGTGGTACTCTCAACACATGACTTTTAAATTCTGGATTAGAGCATCACAGATTGAAAAACATGCACTTAAATCACAACAATAAATACAGGTACAAAATCATATCCCTACAAATATACAAAGCTATGTAATCTGTGCTAATTGCATATTGACGTGTGCACAATACTGTACGAAGTGTTCACGATACTGCGCAAAGTGTTTACAATGCCGTGTAAAGTGTTTTCGCTCTGTACAACGTGTTTACGATATTGTGTTTGCAATACTTTGCAACCTTGCAAAAGTGAAATGTTTAAAATATTGTACATGTTGAATATCACAGCACATCATAAAATGGATTATGGGCACATGCATACTGTGTGTTATGTGTGCACAACCTACAACTTAAATTACAACTATAAATACAGGAACAAAAACCAATACAAATATATAAACCTACATCACTTCTGGTGATGGCATACTGTGCAACGTTTTCACTATACTGTATGAAGTGTTCACGATATTGTGATCAGTGTTAAGTGATAAGTGTTCATGACACTGTATGGAGTACACTATATTGCCAAAAGTATGTGGACACCTGACCAATCATACCCACGTGTGCTTGTTGAACATCCCATTCCAGATTTAGTCCCCCTTTGCTGTTATAATAAACTTCACTCGTCTGGGAAGGCTTTCAGCTAGATTTTGGAACATGGCTCTGTGCAGGACACTCCAGTTCTTCCACTCCAGCCTTGGCAAACCATGTCTTTATGTACCTCACTTTGTGCACAGGGGCATTGTCATGTTGCAGCAGGTCTGGGGAAGGCCCAGATATGAGTGTGATGGTCAGGTATCCACATACTAATGGCTATATAGTGTATTCACAATACTGCAAGTGTTCATTATGCAAAGTGCTTACAGTACTGTGTGATGTGCTCACAATACTGTGCGAAGTGTTTATTGTGCATGTTGAATATCACAGTATATCATAAATTCAATTATGGGTGTATACCTATGGTGTGTTTTGTTTTGTGTTTAATCACAATTAGTGTGTTTTGGTTGTTAAAAGTGCTATCAAAATTATTATTATTATTATTATTATTATTATTATTATTATTATTATTATAATTTACTAAATGTTACTTCATTGACTCAGGACAGATGTACCATCAATGGTGGTGAATTTAAGCGCAGCAGCATTGAGTGTTTGCACACGATCAGCCTGTACGGTGATGTCCGCCTCCTGTAGAGTGTGTTTCTGCAGCAGGTCCTCCACCTCCAGCAGATGTTTCCCAAAGTCTTTAGAGAGCAGTTTCATCTGCACAAGACAAGATAATTTTACTACTGCTTCTACAGACAAAAGAGACAGCGCGACAGTTACATAAACAATGTGCTAATTAATAAGTATGATATTGTCGTGGGTTCCATTCAGCATGCATGAACTGCCCGAAGCGCGAGCAGCACGCTCAACAGCCCGAAGAGCTTCCGGGTTTCATTGACACTGACTTTGTTTACGCCAACACGTATGTTTTGTTTTGATTTCTGTCCCGTCTCCGCCCCTGTTACTGTATGTCATTGGTTGCTTCCTAATGTCTCAGCTGTTCTGTGTGACCCTTGTTGATTACTTTGTATATTTAAACCCCTCGTGTGTCCGTGGTCCGTGTTCAGATGCGAAGTATTGTGTGTTTCTGCCAGACCCGTACCGAGCCTTTGATCATTGTTTCTCGTTTCATGGTTTTTGATCCTGTTTCCGTCCTCGCGTTATCGATTCTTGTCTAGCCCTGTTTATGTTGTTTGCAGATCGCCTAATCCCTTGCCTATTTTTGCCTACGTTTTTGCCTTCCTATTTGGATTTGTCTGCCTGCCTTTCTTTATAATAAATCTCTTAACTGCATTTGAATCTGCCTATATTCTCATTACATGACAGATATTCTATTTCATGCTAGAAATTTAATGTATTAATTAATATTAATTGCACTGTTATATATAGACAACGGTAAAAAGTAACTTAAATGATTGAATAATATTAAATTACTGTATTATATTATAGACTGCTGGGACACAGATACATACACGGAATGGCAATGTATTTAACCAATCTATATAAAATGTTTTTATAACTGATATTTTTATCATTCATAAAGAATATTATGTTTCTATCACACCTGCATCTCCTCCATCCAGTCGATCATGTAGACCATCTCCTGGAAGGTTTTTTGCAGAGCTAGGTTTTTCTCCAGCCGTGTTTTTCGAGCCGTCACAAGCTCTTTCAGCAGATCCCACTGTTTCAGAATGTTGTCTTTCCTAGCCATAATACGCCTGATGTCGTAATATCCTTCGCTCTCCATCTCCATGGCCAGCTCCACCAGCGCACCCATGCGCTCCTCATATGACGAGATGTCAGCCTCGATCGCCTCGTGCTTCTTCATTGCTGCCTCCACTGCTGGCAGATCATAGCCAAAATTGTCCTGAAAGAAAAATGCATTAAGAAATGAAGAAATATTATCAATATTTTGGTGCTCTCTGGAGGGATACATGTACAGTGGAAGCTTAACCGTACTCTGCAGTTTACTCCTCAAGAGCAGGTACACTGCTCAAAATGAACAATTTATAACAATTAACAGCAAAATCCTTAGAGAAAAATGCACATAAATATTAAAAGAATTTGTACCCCAATCCTATAGCTCACATTCTCTATAGTCATTATGAGTGAATGGTTGTTATATGACTGCCATGTTTATCTTGAAATCAACAGATGAGTATAAACATTATCCTGATGGTAATGGATTTCCAAAAGCCATCGCCATGCTCAAGGCTTCTCATGTGTACAGGTGGCAGCGTAAGAATGAGACGGAGCGAATGGGACAACCGTTAAAATTGCTAACCAGTATTAACCAGTAAAATAAACGACCATACCATAAACCTGAAAACCTCTAATCATATTGCTATAGACAGAATACTGATTTACCTGGGAAACAAGCCGCTGGTTCTCATTAAGCCACGCCTGCCTCATGGTGGTTTTGTGATCAAACCGCTGAGCAAGTAGCTCCAGTTTCTCCTGACGAATCAGCTCTTTCCTTAAAGCCACACCCCTTTCATGTTCTGCCTTCTCTAGCCTTTCCCATGCCTTAAACAAAAAATAGATATCATTTTTAACTGTAAAGGAGCATTTAGGACAACACATTATAGTATATTTAAAACCCATACCCTACATTCCAGTTCTTTTTTAAAGCTCCCTTATCAATTTTTCCATTCTCCTTGTCCCTTTAGCCAATTTAAGGGTAGTACTTTATCAGCGCAAGTGAGGTCAGTTAGCTATTAGATTAGAGATCAAGTCAAATCACCTTGACTTCAGGACTACCAACCACAAAAAGATGGTACTTTAACAGTAACCATCCTTTCTTCCATACATTTTCATATACACACACATAAACAGTTACTAACAGGGGCAGCTAGTATCAATGGGTTAGCAGGGCTAAGCTTCCTGTCTTTTAAAGGAAAGAAAACATTTTTTATCTCCATTTGGTCTTAATATTTTCCAGCCCTTTTCCATGATGCGTCTGTTATGCATCATCAGCAGTTGTGTTATATACTCAGTCACGGGTTTAATGAATATCAATAAGGTGGATTCCCCCCTCCCCAAAATGCCTTTGGAGGAGAAAGTAAAAGTAGATAGGTAAAGCACACACAATATGTGTGTTTGTGTAGTACTTTGCTCCAATATTATTTACATTTACATCACAGTCCTTATCCAGAGAGACTTACAGATTAATATTCTTCTTCTTCTTCTTCTTCTTCTTATTATTATTATTATTATTATTACTATCAATGAGATGTTGTAACATAATGTATTGCTCAACCCTAATAGTTTAATTTTCAAGTTATTAGATTTTAGACCTCCCATCTAATATCACCACCAGCCATCACTGGTTACTAGTTCTACCTTGTTGATGTCAGAAATGAGCTTTCCATCATGAGGCACATATGGCTTCTGGTTGTTGGCTCTGAGTTTGCTTTGGATAGTAAAGAGCAGCACCTCAAGGTTCCCTTTCTCCTGGAACCTGCCAGAAAAAAAACAACACGTTTTCATAATTAACATGACTTACTAATACAATTAAAGTAAACATTTTCCAAACCATATATACAAAGTTGCACGCCACACCAGTATTAGACTGACACAGGAGTTTCTTTTTTCTTTTTTTCTTTTTATTTTACAATAGGGCCCATGCATTTTCTTTGTAGGAAATTGACTCCAAACAAATTGGAGTACAACATTTAATAATAATAATAAATAATATTATTATCTAGCATTAGAAACTACTAGATAGTACTAGATAATAGCAATATCTTGTTATAATAATATTATTTGGTATTCATGAGGCTACCAAGTAGTATTAATGGCTAATGTAAACCTATACTGTGGAAAGACAACTCGAGTAATGAATACTGTTTTATACAATTACTATTATTGCCTAATTTTGGTGTGAAAGCAGCTACTATTGATGCTTTTAATACTACTATTTCAACAGACACAATACAGTCACAGTAAAAACAAACGTGTATTGACGTTACTCAGTAAGCCCAGTAAAATGTTGATAGTAGGTGCCTTTAGGCAAATGCTAGATAAAATAGTACTAGCTGATAAATGAGTGAAAAGAATGCTAACATTGGCTGCGCTAAAGTTAATGCTTTGGTGTGTTGCATACTTTATAGGCTTCTCAATGGTGCAGTAAGTTGTGAAGGCCTGCAGCTGTTGCTGTACTCCTGTTAGAGAGTTAGCAAACTTCTGGTTGCTAATGATGCTAATGGTTTTTTCAATCCACTCCAGCAGATCGGAGGCCAGAGCTTCATAACGCTGAATAACCTTCTCAGCTTCTATGGCGTTATCCAACACCTACAGGAAAAAAGACATCATCTCATTGTGGAATCATCATTTATAAGTAAGAATTTTGTGGTTAATGTCATATGAGTGTCATTAACCTTACTGCCACTATGGTGCAATATATTTGTTTCTAAATTAGTGTAATAGGCTCAGTTTAAATATCAAACTAGTCAAAATGAATACATGTAGTGGGGCTTTTTTGTGTTTGTTTTTTGGAGAAATAAAATAGCCACAGCGATTAATTAATTTAAACGAAATTTAACCAAGATTTTCACTTGTTCAAAATATATTATAAATTTGAAAGTAGAAACTGAAAAAAACATATTTCTTGTGAGCTTTGCAATTTATAACATATCTGCTTGTCTTAAACATATTTTGCCCATCTATAACCGTGAATTTGTGAATATATCTGTGTGATGTAAAATAAATACAAATACCCTGGATATTAGTCCTCTCACCTTTCCAATTCTTTTGCCCTCTACTATAAGAGCTTTCATTTTGGAGAAGTAGTGGTAGTAGGACACAACGTATGTTATAATCGACTTCTCGTCTGGATTCTCAGTGTTCACATCTGAGAGATAAAATGTGTTAATTGTTAAGAAATAAAATAAGAAAGAAAACCTCACTTAATCAATTTAATGACAATATGTAGTGGGGTATAATATGTAGATGATTAAACTGTACCCTCTGGATCAAGAAGTTTAGTGAGTCCGAGATTCTGCTCAGCGATATTGAAGGCCTGCTGCAGATTGTGTGTGGCATTCGATCTGGTCAGCTTGTTAAATTCGATCAAATCAGGCCTGAAACAAGAATGATATTCATCTTAAATCAGTGATTTTTAGAAGAAGAGAAAAGCAATTGTGTGCATGTACTAAACATAAAATATTATATATTGTAGAAAATGAAATATACTAAAAAATTTAATATTTATGTCATGATAAGTTATCACAGTTCCAGTATTATGATTCCAATACAGCATTTATGCAATAAAATATATATATATATATATATATATATATATATATATATATATATATATATATATATATATATATATATATACAGGTGCATCTCAATAAATTAGAATGTCATGGAAAAGTTCATTTATTTCAGTAATTCAACTCAAATTGTGAAACTCGTGTATTAAATAAATTCAATGCACACAGACTGAAGTAGTTTAAGTCTTTGGTTCTTTTAATTGTGATGATTTTGGCTCACATTTAACAAAAACCCACCAATTCACTATCTCAACAAATTAGAATATGGTGACATGCCAATCAGCTAATCAACTCAAAACACCTGCAAAGGTTTCCTGAGCCTTCAAAATGGTCTCTCAGTTTGGTTCACTAGGTAAGCCACAAACATTCATTGCCAAAGAAGCTGGCTGTTCACAGAGTGCTGTATCCAAGCATGTTAACAGAAAGTTGAGTGGAAGGAAAAAGTGTGGAAGAAAAAGATGCACAACCAACCGAGAGAACCGCAGCCTTATGAGGATTGTCAAGCAAAATCGATTCAAGAATTTGAGTGAACTTCACAAGGAATGGACTGAGGCTGGGGTCAAGGCATCAAGAGCCACCACACACAGACGTGTCAAGGACTTTGGCTACAGTTGTCGTATTCCTCTTGTTAAGCCACTCCTGAACCACAGACAACGTCAGAGGCGTCTTACCTGGGCTAAGGAGAAGAAGGACTGGACTGTTGACCAGTGGTCCAAAGTCCTCTTTTCAGATGAGAGCAAGTTTTGTATTTCATTTGGAAACCAGGGTCCTAGAGTCTGGAGGAAGGGTGGAGAAGCTCATAGCCCAAGTTGCTTGAAGTCCAGTGTTAAGTTTCCACAGTCTGTGATGATTTGGGGTGCAATGTCATCTGCTGGTGTTGGTCCATTGTGTTTTTTGAAAACCAAAGTCACTGCACCTGTTTACCAAGAAATTTTGGAGCACTTCATGCTTCCTTCTGCTGACCAGCTTTTTGAAGATGCCGATTTCATTTTCCAGCAGGATTTGGCACCTGCCCACACTGCCAAAAGCACCAAAAGTTGGTTAAATGACCATGGTGTTGGTGTGCTTGACTGGCCAGCAAACTCACCACACCTGAACCCCATAGAGAATCTATGGGGTATTGTCAAGAGAAAAATGAGAAACAAGAGACCAAAAAATGCAGATGAGCTGAAGGCCACTGTCAAAGAAACCTGGGCTTCCATACCATCTCAGCAGTGCCACAAACTGATCACCTCCATGCCACGCTGAATTGAGGCAGTAATTAAAGCAAAAGGAGCCCCTATCAAGTATTGAGTACATGTACAGTAAATGAACATACTTTCCAGAAGGCCAACAATTCACTAAAAATGTTTTCTTTATTGGTCTTATGAAGTATTCTAATTTGTTGAGATAGTGAATTGGTGGGTTTTTGTTAAATGTGAGCCAAAATCATCATAATTAAAAGAACCAAAGACTTAAACTACTTCAGTCTGTGTGCATTGAATTTATTTAATATACGAGTTTCACAATTTGAGTTGAGATACTGAAATAAACGAATTTTTCCACGACATTCTAATTTATTGAGATGCACCTGTATATTTTAATTCCTTTTATAGGGAACAGAATTATGTGATTGCCTTCTCTCAGAAGAGCACATGCGATGCTTTTTCATATTGGTATTGGTACAAAAATACAGACCGCTGTCCTTTATCTCAGTGTCCAAAAATGCATCATACGTAGGTGGACTCCTCCTGAATGGAACGTTGGGATAATTATTACACTCACTGTCCACTTTATTAGGAACACCTGTACACCTGGCAGCAGCACAATGCATAAAATCAAGTAGATACCCGTCAAGGGCTTCAGTTAATGTTGACAGCAGATATCAGAATGGGGAAAAACATGTGATCTCTGTGACTGTGGCATGGTTATTGGTGCCATGTGTGGTGGTTTGAGTATTTCAGAAACTGCTGAGCTCCTGGGAAATTCACACACAACAGTCTTTAGAGTTTACACAAAACAAAACAAAAAAAAAACATCCTGTGAGTGGAGGGTCTGCAGGCTGAAACACTTTGTTGATTAGAGAAATCAGAGGAAAATGACCAAACTGGTTTGAGCTGATAGGAAATCTATAGTAACTCAAAGAAGCACACTTTACAACCATGGTGAGCAGAAAAGCATCTCAGAATGCACAATACATCAAAGCTGGAGGTGGATGTGCTACAACAGCAGAAGGCCCCATTCGTTTCCACTCCTGACATCCAAGAACAAGAATCTGAGGCTGTCATGGGCACAGACTCACCAAAACTGGAGAGTTGAAGACTGGAAAAAGACCAGGTTATTTCCCCCCTAATCTTCAACTGTCCAGTTTGGGTGAGCCTGTTAGCCACAGTTAAAGTCACAGAGATCACACATTTTCTTCATTTTGATGTTTGATGTGAACATTGACTCTTGATCTGTATCTGCATGATATTATGCATTGCGCTGCTGCCACATGATTGGCTGATTGGATAACGGCATAAATGAGCAGGTGTACAGGTGTTCCTATTAAAGTGGACAGTGAGTGTATATTTTGATTTGTCCATAAAACAATGTCTTACATAGAATGAGCATGTGTTTTCCTGACCTGTGTCGATGAATAAGGGCATTGAAAGCCAATCCATCTCTCCAGCATGTGGTGAAATTGTGAATGTTCACTTCAGGATATCTGAAGACACACATACAGAAATACATTTGGTTACTTACAATACTAGTTGATTATATTGTAAATAATTTAATATTGGTCTTTATATTTTCCCATTGTTTTCTGGGAAACTGGCTATAAGCCAAAACAAAAACCTTATTATTAACAAATTCTTATAGCTGTGGTTTCTACTTTTGCTGATCAATATACGTAACTGTCATGCCTTCCTCCAATAACACCAATGTTGTTATAAAAATGGCACACATGAATACTTTATGCTGCACACTGTAGTAGAGTATAGTGTACACTACATACTATTTCTTGTAGTTTTATGCAGCACAGTATGCTGTATGTGACAATTATCCTTATACGTACATATACACATGTACAGTACAGTTGAATGCTTTTCTTTGCAAATGCTGTTTGCATATGGTCAGTTGTGGTATAGCCTATGCCCCAAAGTTGTTGTAGTCCCTTAAAGTTTCATCAGGTGGGGGTTTTCCCCTGTATTCAAACCAGAAAGTGTTGGTCTAGAGACTACTGTTCGTCACTGTTACAGGTTTGTAGTTTAAGAGCTAAATTTTTGATCTGGTTCCTTACAAAAGTGTCTCGTCATCTCTGCTCACAGTTATCATTTTAATAAAGCCAGCTGTTTCTGCTGTTCTTAAAAACTACTGCTGTAGTCCTGATTTTAGATCTCTTTGCCCTCAAAATGCAAAATTATTTTCAAATGGCTAATAGATGCCCTATTTTAATATCTAATTTGTGTTTGGGTCAAATTTTGTTAACACACTACTCAGTACTTGCATAAATAAATGAAATTCTAATTACAACCCCTGGCAAAAATGATGGAATCACCACACTTAGAGGATGCTCACCCGGCTTTTTTACTTCGTAATAAATAAACAAATCACAGATCTGACACAAAACAATTTTTGTTTAATAGCTGAACATTCTGGCTTCGTGAAACATACCTTGAATAAATTTAACTAAATTATTTAAATTATTTTATTTAATGGCATATTTTTTTCCAAGTAAAAAATTATGGAATCACTCAATGTTGAGGAAAAAATTATGGAATCACCTTATAATTTGCATTTCTAAAACAAATACCAGCACAAGTCTAAAAATGCAAATTAGTCTCCAGTTAAAAAAGATCTGCTTACAGAGCTTTACCTTGGACTTTTTTAAAGGAAACATGGCCTCACCAAGAGAGTTGTCAATTGAAACAATGGAAAGGATTATAAAACTCTGTCAAGAAGTTAATCCAACGCGGAGTGTGGCAAAAGTTGTTGGTTTTTCCCAGTCAGCTGTGTCTAAAATTTGGTGCAAGTATAAACAAAATGGGAAGGTTATAAAAGAAAAACATATGGATTGACCAAGAAAGACAGCAAACGTCAGAATAGAAAACTCAAAGCCTTGAAAATAGAAAATGCACACCAAAACGAATGGAAAACAAACAGGAGTCAATATTTTTGACAGAACTGTAAGAAATTAAATGGGATTTACATATAGAAAAGCCAATCTAAAACCAGCACTAAAACCTAAACAGAAGAAAACATGGTTAGAGTGGTCTAAAGAGAAGCAATCGTGGAGTATGGATGATTGGATGAAAGTGATATTCAGTGATTAATCCAGAATCTGCATCGGCCAAGGAGATGATGCTGGAAGTTTTGACTGGTGCCGTTCTAATGAAACATATAAAGATGACTGTCTGAAGAACTCAATCAAATTTCCACTCATTTATAATATGGGGTTGCATGTCAGGTAAAGGTCCAGGGGAGACCTCAACAATCAATGCACAGGTGTAATTTTGGACACTTTTCTCATTCCATTGATAGAAAATAGGTTTGGTGGTGATGAAGTCATTTTTCAGGATGATAATGCATCTGGCCACAGAGCAAACAGTGTTAAAGCTTTTCTTTAGGAAAGGCATGTCAACTCAATGACATGGCCAGCAAACAGTCCGGGTCTCAATCCGACTGAATACCGTTGAGGACAGCCGGCAGCTTACTTCCACATTCCACGCTCTCATTCACAAACCCGCTGGACTGATTCTTACATGGACTCAGCTTCGGAGGAGGTCATCCCGTGGACCTCTGACATGGGCAGGACAGGAGTGGAGGTCTCCTCGTGAACCTCCAGCAGGGACGTGGCTTGGGTGGAGGTCCCCTCGTGGACCTCCAGCAGGAACAGGGCAGGAACGGAGGTCTCCTCAGCGGAGCGCCCTCCGGAGGTTTTCATAAGTAGTTTTTCGGCAGTTTTCATAAGTAGCGCGGAGAATGGAATGCGGAAGTCAGTCGTTCGCTTTGCGAACGACGCCGCGTGTGAGAGGTTCTCTAACAATGACAAGGCTCCATCCTGCAAAACTGAGCTGTCAACCGCTATTCACAAAAGGTGATGGAGAATATTGTTTTTCATTAGTGAGTCAATGAATTCAGGCTGTCATAAAATCCCAAGGAGGAGCAACAAAGTACTAATTGTGATTTTTTTTGTTGATGATTCCATAATTTTTTCCTCAAAATTGAGTGATTCCATAATTTTTCCTCTGCTTGATCTGGAAAGAAAATATGCCATTAATTAAGACAATTTAATTGAATGTGTTTGAGGAAGCCAGATGTTTTAATTGAATGTTTCACGAAGCCAGAATGTTCAGCTATTAAACAAAAATGGTTTTGTGTCAGATCTGTGATTTGTTTATTTACTAAAAAGTAAAAAAAAAAAAAAAAAAGCCAGGTGAGCATGCTCTAACTGTAGTGATTCCATAATTTTTGCCAGGGTTTGTATTCTCAGGCCAACTCCAGCCTCAGCCTTACTAAGGACATTCAATATAAGAATAAGGCTCTATTGAAAAAAGTGGAATGTGGCTAAATGAAACACTCTGCTCTGTGTGCCAGTGACACTTAGTGATCTTGTTCTTTAGTTCATTCATTTAAACATTCACTCGGAGCATCACAGCAGCTTATCAGACACCTGAGTGGACCTACAACTTTATTATTCTGTGATAACGTATACATGGACTTGCCCATGAGAAAAATGAGTCTCACCCTGCTGTTTTCATCTGGCACCACAGTAGCAGCGCATCTTTAGCCGAGCGTGTCTCCCTGTTGTCCTCTGTCTCAATTTTAATCACTTGGATCTGTCGAAGAAAGTAATAATAATTCAAAAGTTGTAAAAGTTGTAATCACTGTAAATGCAAGGTGAGCATAAAAACTGCTGATATTCCTTGTGTGTGTGTTTTTTTTTTTTTTTAATCCCGCCACACCTTACCCTGAGGTGCTTTTTAGATACAGGAGGTTAACATAATAACAATGCACTCTACAAACAGCCAGATTCAGATAGGAGTCAAAACAACACAAATTGTATTACCAGGTTATACTTTATAAATAGTAGATTTACATAAAAACTGGCCTCTAAGACTGTTAATCATATTTAATCAATGCAGTTATGCCACTAAAACCATGAGCATTCAGTATTAATCATCACATAACTACTGTTTTAATCAAATGGTTAAAAGTGTAAATGTGAGTAAACCACCTATATACCAGTCACCAAAAACTGAACATAAATTTTAAAAAAAAACAAACAAACTTGAATCTTGTCACCTACAGTCTAATTTAAAATGCCAAATGTTGGTACCTCTGAAATGCTTCTTTTCTGCCTTTTTTCTCTTTCTCTTCCCTCTGTGTCCCTTCATATCTTTCTCCATCATTTCTTTCCCTCTGTGTCTCTCTGTCTGTCTTTCTCAGTCTTTCCCTCTCTATGCTGCAGTGTTTAAGCTTGACCTGCTGACTGAGCAGAGACACTGAACCGGCACTCAGAAGGGGAGGGGACGGTGAAGCGAGAGAAGCTACTTTAAATGAAATAAAGGGACAGAATGAACAGCGAAGAGGTGTTGAGAAGAACTGAGGGGAACTGATGAAAAGGATAGGAACAAGGAAAAAGAAAATGACTCAGAGGACACTTTCACAGTCACAGAGTTGAAAAGAATGAAAAGAAAAGATCAGTATTGGGTTTTGTTTTCACTTTTGGGAAACTGTTGCTCTCTTTTCTGCAACTTCTGAAGTTGCAGACTACGACTATAATCCTCAGTCCACAACCTCATCACATGTCCATCATTCAAACTCCTATTTCTGTTTTCAGTCGCCTGGTTACTAATGAAATTAATCTGTTTGCAATCACACTAGTCCCTTTAAATTACCCAGGCTCTCTGTGTAACTAAGTCTCACTGTGTTGATTAGTGTTTTATGCATCTGCTTCTTGTTTACTGTTTTAGCTTTGTCAAGTGTTTATTAATCACCTGACTACTTGTCTGCTTCACACTTCTGAGTATTGCCTACAGAAAACCTGCATTTTTAATATTACTGCCCTATTGCTCTAAACCTATTTCTTATCACATATGATACAAGTCTAATCAACTTAAAAGTACAAGGACAGATGCATGCTTCATTCCATACACATAAAACACACACACACACACACATGCATGCACAGAGCAGTGGATCACACAGACTCTGCAGGAAACAGAATGGCAGCCAGAGATCAAATGACTCCAGCGGTGTTAAAAAAAAAAAAAAAGGACATCTACCACACACCCTTGAAACTAGATCAAACACAAACACTGACCGATAAATATGACTACAGCATACTGCACTAAGAATAAACTAATGGACATAAACCCAACACGCCTTACAAAATCTGTTCAGTTCTTATTTGAAACTGCATTTATAAACAGACACATATGTGGGCTTAAATACCATAATATGACCTCAAAAAAGAATGTACTATGTATTAATCTTAGTAGATTAGTACATAGTATAGACTGGTACTGGGGGCACGTTTGCCTCACACCTGCGGGGTTGGGAGTTCGATTCCCACCTCCGCCCCGTGTGTGCAGTGCTTTCATGTTGTCCCCCTGCTTCGGGGATACTCCCCCAGGCCAAAGACATGTGTTGTAGGCTGTTTGGCATTTCCAAATTGTCCATAGTGTGTGAGTGTGTGTAAAATTGTGCCCTGTGATCGGGTGGCACATGCCTCATGCCCTGAGTCACCTGGGATAGGCTCCAGGCTCCCTGCGACGCTGTGCAGGATAAGCGGTACAGAAAATGGATGGACGGATGGACAGACTGGTACTATGTAGGTTGGTTTGTATAACATGTGAAACTATCATAAAACATACAGTGAGGGAAAAAAGTATTTGATCCCCTGCTGATTTTGTACGTTTGCCCACTGACAAAGAAATGATCAGTCTATAATTTTAATGGTAGGTGTATTTTAACAGTGAGAGACAGAATAACAACAAAAAAATCCAGAAAAATACATTTCAGAAAAGTTATAAATTGATTTGCATTTTAATGAGTGAAATAAGTATTTGACCCCTTCGACTTAGTACTTGGTGGCAAAACCCTTGTTGGCAATCACAGAGGTCAGACGTTTCTTGTAGTTGGCCACCAGGTTTGCACACATCTCAGGAGGGATTTTGTCCCACTCCTCTCTGCAGATCCTCTCCAAGTCATTAAGGTCTCGAGGTTGACGTTTGGCAACTCGAACCTTCAGCTCCCTCCACAGATTTTCTATGGGATTAAGGTCTGGAGACTGGCTAGGCCACTCCAGGACCTTAATGTGCTTCTTCTTGAGCCACTCCTTTGTTGCCTTGGCTGTGTGTTTTGTGTGTGATCATTAACAAGATCCTCCCGTGTAGTTCTGGGCTGATTCCTCACCGTTCTCATGATCATTGAAACTCCACGAGGTGAGATCTTGCATGGAGCCCCAGACCGAGGGAGACTGACAGTTATTTTGTGTTTCTTCCATTTGCGAATAATCGCACCAACTGTTGTCACCTTCTCACCAAGCTGCTTGGTGATGGTCTTGTAGCCCATTCCAGCCTTGTGTAGGTCTACAATCTTGTCCCTGACATCCTTGGACAGCTCTTTGGTCTTAGCCATGGTGGAGAGTTTGGAATCTGATTGATTGATTGCTTCTGTGGACAGGTGTCTTTTATACAGGTAACAAGCTGAGATTAGGAGCACTCCCTTTAAGAGAGTGTTCCTAATCTCAGCTCGTTACCTGTGTAAAAGACACCTGGGAGCCAGAAATCTTGCTGATTGATAGGGGATCAAATACTTATTTCACTCAATAAAATGCAAATCAATTTATAACTTTTTTGAAATGTGTTTTTCTGGATTTTTTTGTTGTTATTCTGTCTCTCACTGTTAAAATACACCTACCATTAAAATTATAGACTGATCATTTCTTTGTCAGTGGGCAAACGTACAAAATCAGCAGGGGATCAAATACTTTTTTCCCTCACTGTATCTGAACATTTGAATTTGGTCAGGTTAAGAACAAACCTTTCAGTTCATAATGAAAGACCTTTGCTGATGTTCTCCTACCTGGAAGCGAAGGATAATGGTCCAGATGAGGCCGAGCGTAAGACGATGGTTGCCATCAACAATATCGTGAGATCCAACATTCTCCAGATGAACTCTCTGCTCTTTAAGGAACTGCAAGGCTTTGTCCACATTCTCCAGACAATGTATTCGCATTCTGCCTCTTGTAGGTCGGGGCTTGGGATAGAAAAGTGGGTGGGTAGGTAGAAAGATAGTTAGATAGATAAAGACAGCTATACAGTTGAGCTCATAAGTTTACATATGCCTTGCAGACTCAGCAAAATGTTAATCTTTTTTTCTTTTTTTTTTTTTTTTAAATAAGAGAGATCATAAAAATTTTATTATTTTTTTAGTACTGCCCTGAATAAGCTATTTCACATAATAGATGTTTACATATAGTCCACAAGACACAATAATAACTGAATTTACACAAATGACCCAGTTCAAAAGTTTACATACACTTGATTCTTAATATTGTGCATTGCTACCTGGATGATCAACGACTCATGTTGTTATGACTCGACTCAATGTTTTTATGTTTTGTAATAGTAGTCCCTTGTTTCTGCTTCTGGACAGTACTGTATGTGTATATAACTGGCCTAATCAGACCTATAGTGACTCAATTTAGTGATAAGTCTAAATATTAAGTTTAAGTAAATTGGTTAATCAGGTTTTGATTCATTTGATCCACCACACTCAGAAGAGAAACTGGAAATATTGTACAGACAAAACAAACACACTAGTAAAGCCAACCATCAAGAACATTAGACACAAGGACATGTTAATGAGAAAATAACTCAAACATACAAAGAATCTAGTGATCATAATTGTAAAAATTCATAACATTGCTGATAATAATTGTGCTTGCAGTTTGTGTATAATTGTGTTGATTCACTTAAATGACCATATATATATATATATATTTGCAAATCAACCATAATTAGTGGCTTGTCAGTTGAATCCAAAATACCATTTCAATTTCAAAATGACCTAAACATGTTCTCTGCAATATTAATTTATTTTTTAAAAGCAATGTTAAATGGGTCATGCTGACCCTGAATAGAAGATGAGGGCAGAAATGTAAAACAGTAGAAATGTACTGCATTTAGGAAAATTAATTGTGTTAATAAACTGACCAGTAGCTCTCCTGAAAGCACTTCCAGTAGCCTGGTGAGCATGTAACCATCTCTCAGATCATTATACAGGTCAGAGATGCGGCAGGAGACGCGAGCCAGATGAGAGTTCACCCACTTAGTGAAGGTTTTCTTCTGTACCGCATCTCTTTCATCTAGAAAAGAAAAAGATATTCCAACACGACAGGATAACTTAATTATTATATCAATAAAAACAGCTTAAAACCAATTGCACATACTATACGTAAAATCTGGATCTAAAACCTGTTCACATGTTTTTCCAAGAAGACATCTAATTAGAAGAATAAAACCCCAATTTTCATCCCATATCCTCGATCCTTTCATGAAAAAAACAAGTCCCTAAGGCAACCGAGTGTTCATTATACAATTAAGACACCCTGATGTAAATAAGTAATATGTAAATACTTTTTAGGCTTTCAAATAGAGTATTTGATCTTGTAGTGGGGGAAAACTAGATAGCTGGTTTATCTAGCTAATTAACACTTGCTAAAAGATCCACCATGACCCTCACCAGGTTACTGAAGATGAATGAAGAGAAAGTTAGGCTATTTTTATAGTCATGTTATGTTAGCTAAGTAAAGTTAGATCAAGTGAACCAAACAGTGAACTGTTAATAAAGAAAAGAAAACGTAAGCATAAATCATAACAGCTTCTTTATCTTCTAAGGGTCTTTATTTTGGACAAATATTGATAGCAATCCCATAATTTTGTTCACTAGTCCAGATCTTCATAAAAACATGTCAGAATAACATTCAACTTTCGACAATCAGTCACTTCAACTGAGGAATATATTTACATGAGTTAGGTACATGTGTCATAGCTAACATTTGTTTTGCAACTCTGATTAACAGTCATATTAGTATTTGTAAATCATTAGATGTTGTTCCATTAGATAACATTAGCTATTTATGTTTGTTTTGCTTAACCACTCAGTGGTTAAGAAGTTGGGCTACTGATCGGAAAGAGCCCCAGTGTTGGGCACTTGAGCAAGGCCCTTAACCCTCAACTGCTCCCCGGGCACCGCAGCATAAAAATAAATGGCTGCCCACTGCTCTGGGTGTGCTCACGGTTTGTAGTGTGTGTGTGTGTGTGTGTGTTCACTACTCACAACTCCTAATGTATGTGCACTAACTTGGATGGGTTAAATGCAGAGGACAAATTCCGAGTATGGGTTACCATACATTGGCCTTCACATGCAACTTTCACTTTAAAAATAGCCTAGTTGTGTAAGAATGTATCCAAGCTGTGAAGCAAGTGGGCGGAAGTGAATGACTGTTACAAGCACAGCACTCTAGAAGTTAATGATGATCAAGCTGTTAAAGGTGTATATTTCTTCCCACCTGCTAGTGCCTTAATGCGTGAGCATTCAAACAGTTTAGCACTAGTTGTTTCACTTTCCCAGAATCCTGTGCTGCTGGGCCGGTTGTTGTTGTTTAACTGTCTCTGGGCCTCTGCATTGTCCAGATCCGTAGCAGCACTGGCCATTGTGCCTGTTTTCCAAGAAACCCTGTATGGAATACACAAAATGACAGAATCACACACAGAACAGACCAAAACAAAACTTTATATACATATAGTACTGTGCAAAGGTTTAAGACAGGTGTGAAAAAATGCTGTAAAGTAAGAATGCTTTCAAAAATAGACATGTAATAATAGTTCATATTTATTAAAATGCAAAGTGACTGAACAGAAGAAAAATCTACATCAAATCAATATTTGGTGTGACCACCCTTTGCCTTCAAAATTGCATCAATTCATCAATTCTTCTAGGTACACTTGCACACAGTTTTTGAAGGAACTCGGCAGGTAGGTTGGCCCAAACATCTTGGATAACTAACCACAGTTCTTCTGTGGATTTAGGCAGCCTCAGTTGCTTTTCTCTCTTCATGTAATCCCAGACAGACTCGATGATGTTGAGATCAGGGCTCTGTGGGGACCATACCATCACTTCCAGGACTCCTTGTTCTTCTTTACGCTGAAAATAGTTATTAATGACTTTATGTTTGGGGTCGCTGTCATGCTGCAGAATAAATTTGGGGCCAATCAGATGCCTCCCTTATGGTATTGCATGATGGATAAGTATCTGCCTGTACTTCTCAGCATTGAGGAGACCATTAATTCTGACCAAATCCCCAACTCCATTTGCAGAAATGCAGCCCCAAACTTGCAAGGAACCTCCACCATGCTTCACTGTTGCCTGCAGACACTCATTCGTGTACCGCTCTCCAGCCCTTCTGCCTTCTGCTACAGCCAAATATGTCAAATTTTGACTCATCATTCCTGAGCACCTGCTGCCATTTTTCTGCACCCCAGTTCCTGTATTTTCGTGCATAGTTGAGTCGCTTGGCCTTGTTTCCACATCGGAGGTATGGCTTTTTGGCCGCAAGGCTTCCATGAAGGCCACTTCTGACCAGACTTCTCCGGACAGTAGATGGGTCTACCAGGGTCCCACTGGTTTCTGTCAGGTCTGAGCTGATGGCACTGCTGGACATCTTCCGATTGCGAAGGGAAGTAAGCCTGATGTGTCTTTCATCTGCTGCAGTAAGATTCCTTGGCCAACCACTGCGTCTACAGTCCTCAACATTGCCAGTTTCTTTGTGCTTCTTCAAAAGAGCTTGTACAGTAGGGATGGGCGATATGGACTTAAAACTATATCACGATAGTTTCTGGTATTTATTGCGATAACAATATCAGTGATGATATAAATTTAGTACCATTCACCACTGTTTTTGGCTGCAAGTGATAGCTGCATGTAGGGCTGTGACGGTGGCAGGTTTTTACAAACGAGAGTGAAATTTGTATCACTATATAATATAATATAGTATAATAGGGTTCAATTAAATAAAAACCTAAATATAAAAAAATTAAATGAGGCTTTATTTTAGCACTTCTGTCAGTGAAACAACTCAATGCAGCCTTGTTGTGTTGTGTTGTTGCAATGAGAAACAGCCTGAGGGTGCTGTGGGATACGGTATTGTGATTGAGGGAGAAGAAGTGGATAATAAAGCAAGTGAAACACAGTCGCATGTTCCTTTCTCGTTAGGCACGAATCCAAAATGTTCCCAGATCGCCAATGTAACATTTGGTTTCCCAACAAGATCCATCGCAGCGGCAGAACCCGAAGTGAAATTGCAGAATTCGCCTGACTGGATTTTGCCGCGCTCAAACAAACCCGCTGTTTACGTAATTTGTGTATTAATATAAAATATCCCGCTATATGGTAGGCTAAAAATACAAATTAATACTGCAACTGTTATTATTATTACACATGTATACAAAATGTTGTACTTTGTACTTGTCATAGTGCCCACTCAAGCCGAAACATTAACGTGGCGCGTGATGTAACAATACCGCAGGTGGCACGGTCATCATGGCCACCATCACAGCCCTAGCTGCATGCAATCTTGGGAGCCTCAAAAACACAAACTTTAATATAGCTCCTTGTTTAGCGATAAACTCCTCCTCAGCTTCACGTCTGCCTTCTACTATACTTGTTTTTGCTCTGCACGTGAGCTGCGAATGGGTCGCAGACCGACACACACAGAAATACGTCATCAACTAGGCTTTATCGTTATTATCGTGGGAAGACAAATTCTTATTGTGGGGAGAATTTCTACCGGTATCGCAAACAATAAGATATTGTCCATTCCTACTGGACAGCACATCTGGAAACCCCTGTCTGCCTTGAAATTTCTGCCTGGGAGAGACCTTGCTGATGAAGTATAACTACCTTCTGTCTTGTTGCTCTGCTCAGTCTTGCCATGGTGTACGACTTTTGACAGTAAACTGTCTTCAACAACCTCACCTTGTCAGCTGAGTTTGGCTGTTCCTCACCCAGTTTTATTCCTCCTACACAGCTGTTTCTGTTTCAGTTAATGACTGTGTTTCAACCTACTATTGAATTGATGATCATTAGCACCTGTTTGGTGTAACTGTTTAATCATACACCTGACTATCTGCCTACAAAATCCCTGACTTTGTGCAAGTGTACCTAGAAGAATTGATGCTGTTTTGAAGACAAAGGGTGGTCACACCAAATATTGATTTGATGCAGATTTTTCTTTTGTTCACTCACTTTGCATTTTTTAAATTGCTAAATATAAACTATTGCCATGTTTATTTTTGAAAGCATTCTTACTTTACAGCATTTTTTCACACCTAAAACTTTTGCACAGTATTGTATATATATATATATATATATATATATATATATATATATATATATATATATATATATATATATATATATATATGTTAGGTCGCGCGAAAAGCGCGACTTCAATTACCAGAACCCTCATTCACACACTCCACACTACATTTCCCAGCAAGCTCGGCGGCCTACAAACATGGCCACCAGGGACTGCAACACCCAAAGCACCCACACACTACCACGGTCACAATCACCTTCCTTCTAATCCCGCACACCTGTCTTCAATCTCACTAGCACTGTATTTAAGGACTTTTGTGTTACAGGTTGGACGCGAAGTATTGTTTGTTTTCCCAAATCTTACCTTACTGAGCAATTGAATTCTGGACTGATTCTCACGGCATTGACCTTTAAGCTAAGTACCTTGGATTCCGACTTCCTCTAAAGCCCTCTTTCTGTTTACACATCTCGGTGATAATTTTACGTGCACTTGTGTCTGATTTTCTGTTAGCGCTGTGTAGTTAGCACACTTTATGTAGTGACCACTATTTATGTTAAGGGTGTTAATTTCCGGATGCTGTTTTTCCGTTTTTCCTTTCTGTTGATAAGTGTGTGTTTTTTACTGCTAGCGCTAACGATTTGAGAGTGTGTATAAACTTTGCCACGATATCCCGCGAAGTCTCGAAGCCTTCTAAAAGCTTTTGTGTTACCCTGTGTCCTTTCCACATGTGTGCTGAATAAAGTGACGAAGTTTTTGACCGCAACTGTGTCCAGCCTTCTTCTGGTGACATAACAGAATACTTCGCCTCTAAATGGATGCAGCGGGGAAAGTAAGGGCACGCGCCATGCCACACCACGCCACATTTAAAATGCCTGCAAACAATTCAATTTTTTTCCCCCAATGGACGTTTGTTTATCCCCCCGATGAGTTTGATGGCTTTTCCACCTGGCCACAGTGCTTCTGTTTGCAGGCACAGATTTATTTCCTGAGTTTGGAGGACCCCAAGCCCGACGAGAAACAATGGGTGGGGTTCCTCCTCTCTCGTTTGGTCGGCTCTGCTCGCCAATGGGCAGAGCTTCACCTTGCCAGTGGATCCATGAAGTTCAAAACAGTTTTGGGCTTTGTGGATCTACTGGTCCAGGTGTTTGGAAGCCCAGACTTCCAACCCGACCTCAGGACCTTTTTGGGGAAGGACCGTCTGGGCGACCGACCTAACCACTCATTCCTGGAATATTATGGGGGTAAGCGGGCTAACGTGGCGGCCTGCTCCTCACATCCCCAAAACCAGGAGTGTTCCACCGAGGGATGCACCCGCCCAGCCGTCCTGCAGTGCCCCACCTGCAGGAACCAGGGAGTAAGGAGCAGCTTCTTCTGCTCCCAAAACTGTTTCAAGGGCAGCTGGCGGGTGCATAAGCGGCTCCACCAGCGGGCACCCTCAGAGCTCCAGCAGGAGACCCAGCAGGAGGTCTTCTCAGCGGAGCTGCAACTGGAGGTTAACCAGGCGACCTCCAGCCCCGAGCTCCAGCCGGAGACCCGGCAGGAAGTCTCCACAGCGGAGCTGCAACTCCCGCCGGAGACCCAGCAGGAAGTCTCCACAGCGGAGCGGCAACTGGAGGTTAACATGGCGACCTCCAGCCCCGAGCTCCAGACGGAGACCCAGCAGGAAGTCTCCACAGCGGAGCTGCAACTGGAGGTTAACATGGCGACCTCCAGCCCCGAGCTCCAGCCGGAGACCCAGCAGGAAGTCTCCACAGCGGAGCTGCAACTGGAGGTTAACATGGCGACCTCCAGCCCCGAGCTCCAGCAGGAGACCCAGCAGGAAGTCTCCACAGCGGAGCTGCAACTGGAGGTTAACATGGCGATCTCCAGCCCCGAGCTCCAGCCGGAGACCCAGCAGGAAGTCTCCACAGCGGAGCTGCAACTGGAGGTTAACATGGCGACCTCCAGCTCCGAGCTCCAGCCGGAGACCCAGCAGGAGGTCTCCACAGCGGAGCTGCAACTGGAGGTTAATATGGCGACCTCCAGCCCCGAGCTCCAGCAGGAGACCCAGCAGGAGGTCTTCTCAGCGGAGCTGCAACTGGAGGTTAACATGGCGACCTCCAGCCCCGAGCTCCAGCCGGAGACCCAGCAGGAAGTCTCCACAGCGGAGCTGCAACTGGAGGTTAACATGGCGACCTCCAGCCCCGAGCTCCAGCCGGAGACCCAGCAGGAAGTCTCCACAGCGGAGCTGCAACTGGAGGTTAACATGGCGACCTCCAGCCCCGAGCTCCAGCCGGAGACCCAGCAGGAAGTCTCCACAGCGGAGCTGCAACTGGAGGTTAACATGGCGACCTCCAGCCCCAAGCAGCAGCCAGCGAATAAAGAGGAAACCTCTCCTGGCCTGCTCGTCTCAGAGGTTCTAGAAGAAACCTCCACTCCAAGCCCATGTCCAGATTTCAATCCTGCTCCCAATCCAGTTCTCACCCTGGTTCCCAGTCCGGTTCCTACTCTGGTTCTCGATCCTGTTCCCAGTCCGGTTCCTACTCCGGTTCTCAATCCAGTTCTCAGTCCTGTTCCCAATCCAGTTCTCAGTCCTGCTCCCAATCCAGTTCTCACCCTGGTTCCCAGTCCGGTTCCTACTCTGGTTCTCGATCCTGTTCCCAGTCCGGCTCCCAGTCCTGTTCTCAGTCTGGTTCCCAATCCTGCTCCCAGTCCTGCTCCCAGTCCTGCTCCCAATCCGGTTTCAAGCCCCATTACCAATCATTTCCCAAGTCCAGTTTCTGATTTTTATGAGGGGTACATGGGTTTAATTTCGGGATGGGTGTTAGCCCTCCTCCTCAGTGCAGAGGGTGTTTTCACTCCCAGCTCCACTCATAACCCAGCTCACTCCTCAGTCTCCAGCCCTGTCTCCTCCTCAGTCTCCAGCCTTGTCTCCTCCTCAGTCTCCAGCCCTGTCTCCTCCTCAGTCTCCAGCCCTGTCTCCTCCCCAGTCTCCAGCCCTGTCTCCTCCTCAGTCTCCAGCCCTGTCTCCTCCTCAGTCTCCAGTCCTGTCTCCTCCTCAGTCTCCAGCCCTGTCTCCTCCTCTGTCTCCAGCCCTGTCTCCTCCTCTGTCTCCAGCCCTGTCTCCTCCTCTGTTTCCAACCCAACTCACTCCACTATCTCCTCCTCTGTTTCCAACCCTGTCTCCTCCTCTGTTTCCAACCCAACTCACTCCACTGTCTCTAATCCAGGAGCTGAAGCAGGTTCCAGGCAGAGCGCCAGGTCACGCGCGGCTCGGAGATCCGGGCCCAGCACCAGGTCACGCGCAGCTCGGAGTTCCAGGCCGAGCACCAGGTCACGCGCAGCTCGGAGACCCAGGCCGAGCACCAGGTCACGCGCAACCCCGAGACCCAGGCCGAGCATCAGATCACGCGCTACTCCACGATCCAGGCCGAGCATAAGTCCTCGTCCAAGTCCTCGTCCAAGTCCTCGTCCAAGTCCTCGTCCAAGTCCTCGTCCAAGTCCTCGTCACAACACGGTCGACTCTGGCTGAGGGACATTAAATTGCACCAGCCTCGGTTCCAGGGGGGCAGATGTGCTAATCTTGCCCAGGGGTCCGGGTCCGCCAGAACGGACAAAACTTGCGGCGCGTCGGGAGCCGCGCCTTTGGGGGGGGGGCTCTGGTAGGTCGCGCGAAAAGCGCGACTTCAATTACCAGAACCCTCATTCACACACTCCACACTACATTTCCCAGCAAGCTCGGCGGCCTACAAACATGGCCACCAGGGACTGCAACACCCAAAGCACCCACACACTACCACGGTCACAATCACCTTCCTTCTAATCCCGCACACCTGTCTTCAATCTCACTAGCACTGTATTTAAGGACTTTTGTGTTACAGGTTGGACGCGAAGTATTGTTTGTTTTCCCAAATCTTACCTTACTGAGCAATTGAATTCTGGACTGATTCTCACGGCATTGACCTTTAAGCTAAGTACCTTGGATTCCGACTTCCTCTAAAGCCCTCTTTCTGTTTACACATCTCGGTGATAATTTTACGTGCACTTGTGTCTGATTTTCTGTTAGCGCTGTGTAGTTAGCACACTTTATGTAGTGACCACTATTTATGTTAAGGGTGTTAATTTCCGGATGCTGTTTTTCCGTTTTTCCTTTCTGTTGATAAGTGTGTGTTTTTTACTGCTAGCGCTAACGATTTGAGAGTGTGTATAAACTTTGCCACGATATCCCGCGAAGTCTCGAAGCCTTCTAAAAGCTTTTGTGTTACCCTATGTCCTTTCCACATGTGTGCTGAATAAAGTGACGAAGTTTTTGACCGCAACTGTGTCCAGCCTTCTTCTGGTGACATAACAATATATATATATATATATATATATATATATATATATATATATATATATATATATATATATAGATATAGATATAGATATATATATAGATATAGATATATAGAGATAGATAGATAGATATAGATAGATAGATAGATAGATAGTATTGACTACTATTTTCCTTGTGCTCTATAAAAATTAAGTCAGCATTATCTGTATCATGTGACCATTAATTTAATTGTATTTTTTATTTATTTGTATTTTTATCTTAAATCTTGATAAAAAATTGTGTCTAATCTAGTCAAATAAAATTAGATTATCAGAGTAATCAAAATAAGCAAAGTGTATGTGTGGGTTGTTCATTGTTATGAGAGATCAGACCACCACATTCCCTTCCCCCAAGTTTGAAATACCCCAACTCCCATCCCCCAGTAATCATCACACACACACACACACACACACACACACACACACACACACACACACACACACACACACACACCTCTTCAGACCCTTTCAAAATCTAACCTACAACACAATATGATAGGCTACATTTGGAAAATATTTCTATTTCAAAATAACAACAGCATCAATACTACTACTACTTATAATAATAATAATAATAATAATAATAATAATAATAATAATAATAGCCAGGTTTGGGTTTGCAAAACTCTCAGATTAACATTAAATGGATTCAAATAAGAATATTCATCTTAAAATTAGCTAGTTATGATCATGGTTCTGTGAGCCCTATATAACCTCCAGGAGGCAATGTGTTATCACCTGAATACCAACTTGTGCATGTGAGAATGCATGTTAAGATTTTCCAACAAGTAATGTATAATGCAGTATTCACCATAAAGGCTGCTATCATACAGTAATTATTTGCTATAATCTTAGCAAGGAACATTGGCATTTAAACAGGGTTCACAGAACCATTCTTCCTAACCACCAGGGGTGGTGTGTAACACCTAGATAATATCTGCCAAGAATTTCACAAGCAAAAGGACTCACTTTAGAACTACTCTGAAAAGTGCTCAGAGATGACTATTGCACCCACACAACAAGGAGGGGTGATGCTAAATTGTGACTCATTAGGAGAAGATGCTACTCTTAAAGTTGCATGTTACAGTAAGGACTGGGCATCCACCCTGTCTATAGATTAAGGTCTAATGAAGTTCACCACCCAGTGGGCTAACCTCTACTTAGACATAGGAGCCCTCTGTATCTTACCATCAACAGCAAATAAACAGCTCATCTAAAGCCATGTTCACACCTACAATAGCATGTGTCCTGGGTGATCGGATCACATGTGGACAGCTGAGATGCACAGCGATTCAAACATGCCATTATGGATGCATTTCCAGCGACCACTTGTGATTGGATTTCATACAATTCCACTGAAGATGCACATTTCTTATGTCAGTCTTCAGCTGCATTTATTTTCAGGCAGAAATGTCCCATGAATCATATCTCATGAAGCTGTACAGACTGTTTCAAACATTTTAATCACATGGTCTGCTAACAAAACATATTAATAAATGAGAGATGAGATGACCAATGAAGCTATGAAAAGCAGCTGCTTTCGTGACTGCTGTTATAGCATTGTCTTTATCCATTAGCCGAGCAGCAGAGAGCTCTACAGTTCAGCGTGATTTCCAAACAGTCCTGCATTGATTCCATATTTCTTGCTAGGGCAATGACACAGTCTATTAGTTGGCCCCTACACTGCTGTCTGGGGTGCATTGAGAAGCATTCACCTTCACACTACAGTACAAATGTACTATATGCGTCCCAGACCACCTCCAAATGTGGTTTGAATGATCGGATCACACATCTTCGAGGCACATTTGACTCTGTTCACACCTGTACTTAGTACTGCTCACTTACGATCCGATCACCCTGTATGCCTGTTAATGCTAGGTGTGAATGGGGCCTAAGAAACAAGTGGCTCCCAACTAGTCTAAATAAGAAGATAGGACAACATTCTGCTGACTTACCCTTCAAGGCAGCAAGTTCAATAGACTGATTCACAAGATTGATAATATTATCTTTGGCAGAAACCTTGATTCAGCCACAAGGTCACTCCAGGCAAGGTAAGTCCAGAGCATACCACTCCCCAATGCTCTTAGTCACTATAGAAGTGACTATTAGCTGGAAGACAATTTACAAGATTCCCACTTTACTCATAAGCAGAACTTTAAGGGGTTCTATAACCAAGGGAACATGGCTGATGGCATTACTTTGTCCCCTTTAGAAAGGCAGTAATAAGCTTATGGGACCCTAGAGAGATGCCATCCATGGTGCTGTTGTGCAAGGGCTGTTGCATACACCTTTAGGGTACATGTGGACTTGCCACCGTTTAGCAATACCTTGGGAAATGTCAAAATCCTATGAATTAGACAAAGCACAGGGTTAGCCAATAAGGTGAACACAATTTGCAGGAAAATTTCCACTTAAGGGCATACATGGCCCTTGTATGTAAGCATACAAGAGGTTCTTGCATTCATAACTTTTTCCTAGATTGATAGATTGTAGTCCACAGCTGGTGATTCAGTTCTAAAGGTCAGACCCTCAGACACAGGCAACCTGGCTGAGGGTGCCAAATCTCCCTCTCGATAACCAGTGAAAGCAGCATTGGGAAGTTCTTGTAGGCCATCTTGAAACCACAAGTAGGACTTTGTGGACTAGTTGCTAAGTCCTTCACAGAATTGGAAGAATCAGCAGTAGAGAAGGCAAAGTGGTGAGGGCAGTTGTAGTCCAGGGTACCCTGTCCAAGCAGGATGTCTGAATGTGCTAGAGAGACCCATATCCAGCAATGTGTTAACATAGCACTGCTGAAGAGCTCCACCTATGCTCTACTAAACATATCTGGGTTATCACCACAACACACAACATTCTGTATGTTGTTCACTAGTGAGTATTTGTATCTTTAGTTTACTGCTGGTTGCCATGGTTTCCCTGGTATAATATGGCCATGTCTATAGAATGCGCAGCTATAGAACATATACAAAATCAACTATTTGAAAAAAAGTAATGTCTTCCTACTTAAATTCAGATGCATTCTTGTTAAAACATCTGAAGGAAACTGCTTGTGTATAAATAGGATCTATTCAGTGCATCACTGTCTATAGTGTCAGAATGATCTTAAAACAATGGTTTGTTCTTTGCAATCATTATCACCTATTTGCTGGGCTTAAAGTGCCTGATGCACTCAAAGAGAACAGTAAAACCACTGGCACTGTTCTTCTTTACGCAACTCTAATATACTGTATCAAGCTCATAGCACCACATCAAGTACCACAGACTGGCTCAGGAATTAATCAAATGCAGATAATGCTTCACCTTGGAGGAAAAAAAAGAAGTGCCCCACCTTCCCTCACTCAAATTTGCTGTAGCCATATCACTTTGTGTTGCTAATGGTCACTCTGCCTCCTGTCACTGTAGATTGCCAGCTTTTATTGAAAAGGAAGTGCTGCTCCTGACGTCAATGGGTATCTGATACATTGAGGGTGCTTGAGCTCCAGAGGATGTTAGTGGCCATCAGGGAAGACAAGGCTGCTTGAAAAAGCACCCATGTCACTAGCAAAAAGCCAAAAGGCACGACTTGGAATTGGAATGCTTATCCTTGGAATGCAAACTTTAAGAAGCATCACCCACTGTTTTTCAGGGCAATGGAAACATGAAAATAAGCATTCCACTGGCCCACAGATGTAAACTGGCCCAGTGGCTGAATGTTGGGCTGAGAGATGAATAAATGCGAGGCCCCAAAAAGCTGGGACAGTGGCATAACTGTAGTTTGTATCTCTGTGACATTGTCATCAGGACCCACTGATTTGATGTAGTTGCCATCCAATGAGCACTATAAAACACCTCATTGCTTACCTCTCCACTTCAGGTACAGTGGGGGGAAAAAGTATTTGATCCCCTGCTGATTTTGTATGTTTGCCCACTGACAAAGAAATGATCAGTCTATAATTTTAATAGTAGGTGTATTTTAACAGTGAGAGACAGAATAAAAACAAAAAAATCCAGAAAAACACATTTCAAAAAAGTTATAAATTGATTTGCATTTTAATGAGGGAAATAAGTATTTGATCCCCTATCAATCAGCAAAATTTCTGGCTCCCAGGTGTCTTTTACACAGGTAACGAGCTGAGATTAGGAGCACTCTCTTAAAGGGAGTGCTCCTAAGCTCAGCTTGTTACCTGTATAAAAGACGCCTGTCCACAGAAGCAATCAATCAATCAGATTCCAAACTCTCGACCGTGACCAAGACCAAAGAGCTGTCCAAGGGGCTCCATGCAAGATCTCACCTCGTGGAGTTTCAATGATCATGAGAATGGTGAGAAATCAGCCCAGAACTACATGGGAGGATCTTGTTAATGATCTCAAGGCAGCTGGGACCATAGTCACCAAGAAAACAATTGGTAACACACTACGCTGTGAAGGACTGAAATCCTGCAGCGCCCGCAAGGTCCCCCTGCTCAAGAAAGCACATGTACAGGCCCATCTGAAGTTTGCCTGAATGATTCAGAGGAGAACTGGGTGAAAGTGTTGTGGTCAGATGAGACCAAAATCGAGCTCTTTGGCATCAACTCAACTCGCCGTGTTTGGAGGAGGAGAAATGCTGCCTATGACCCCAAGAACACCATCCCCACCGTCAAACATGGAGGTGGGAACATTATGCTTTGGGGGTGTTTTTCTGCTAAGGGGACAGGACAACTGCACCGCATCAAAGGGACGATGGATGGGGCCATGTACCGTCAAATCTTGGATGAGAACCTCCTTCCCTCAGCCAGGGCATTGAAAATGTGTCATGGATGGGTATTCCAGCATGACAATGACCCAAAACACACAGCCAAGGCAACAAAGGAGTGGCTCAAGAAGAAGCACATTAAGGTCCTGGAGTGGCCTAGCCAGTCTCCAGACCTTAATCCCATAGAAAATCTGTGGAGGGAGCTGAAGGTTCGAGTTGCCAAACGTCAGCCTCGAGACCTTAATGACTTGGAGAGGATCTGCAAAGAGGAGTGGGACAAAATCCCTCCTGAGATGTGTGCAAACCTGGTGGCCAACTACAAGAAACGTCTGACCTCTGTGATTGCCAACAAGGGTTTTAACACCAAGTACTAAGTCGAAGGGGTCAAATACTTATTTCACTCATTAAAATGCAAATCAATTTATAACTTTTTTGAAATGCATTTTTCTGGATTTTTTTGTTTTTATTCTGTCTCTCATTGTTAAAATACACCAACCATTAAAATTATAGACTGATCATTTCTTTGTCAGTGGGAAAACGTACAAAATCAGCAGGGGATCAAATACTTTTTTCCCCCACTGTATGTACACTTCAAGATTCTTTAGTGGTGGAGAGGTGTTGTTTAGGGCCATCCTAGTACAGTAGATGAGGGCCACTCAAATGCTTACCTGGCCTCTCCTGCCCAAAGGTAGTGTAAAGCAGGTGGGCACACTCTAGCCTTTGGACGATGGGTCTGGTTTGTGCATTCTAAGGCACAATGGTTTGTGCTGGCTTTGTGATTCCGCAGCCTCCTATCTTGGGCTTCTTTAGCAGCAGGCCCATAGAATGACCCCTGTACACAAGGCCTTGTGTGCAAGCCAAGGCCTGGGCCGATATCCACATCAGGCAGGGTGGATTGTGCCAACCACACATGATTATATATATAAACCAAGCAGACACTAGGCTGCCCCATATCCTGGCCCAGGTGCCTCACCTCCACAAGTGAGGTGTCTGCAATCAATATCTGCAGATTGGAGGGACTGATGCAATGCAAACAACAGAATAGCCAACATAGTGCAAGTGCATGGAACACACAATGAAATAATGTGGCAAAGAAAACCGCTCAGTGCATTTGATGCTATGGGTTATACTGCACCATTCAAGCCTGCTACAGCCACACCTGTCTTCAGGGTGGCTATCACACCTTGGTTTGTGCATACCATGGGTACATCCAAGCTGGCAGGGGCAGAAACACAGCCCTCTTCAGATACTGCCGAGACTAGCAAAGTTGAAAATGGAGGCTCAGTGGTAGGTAAGAACCTTCCACATGCAGTTGTACATATAGCATCTTTGCACTCATCTAATATGAAGGATGAGATGGATGACTGACCACTCAACTATAGGAAGGGTTCTGTTGTTAAATGAAGGCCTCAGAATTACACAATTTCAGCTCTTGGAACATTGATTTCAGTGGAGCCATGCCTTCCACCAAGTCATTCATTCGTCTAGAGCATTTGTCAAACTCAAGGCCCGTGGGCCAAATACAGCCTGCTACCTTGTTTCATTCAGCCCATGGGATCTTCCAAAAATAATATTGAAATGGTCTGTAGTACTACTTAATATTTTTGTACTATCTATAACTCACACAAGGCCCATGGCATAGCCAAATCCCACTTTCCACATACACTACTGTATAGCACATATGGCCTCACATCTCACAGAGCTGAAACATTGGTGAAAATTGATGCAAATCTATTGTGTTTTATGTTTAAAAAGGATTTAAAAAATGTATCAGGTGTTTGCCTTTAGTTTAGTGTGATTCAATCATTAACTCGAGACTTGTGGTGACAGGTGACATTCCCACAGCAGTAACTAGTGAATGTATTAATCTAATGGACTAGTCTATGCAACAATACATTTAAAAAAGACCATTCTGTTTAATAAATGTTATCACCTAATAGTGCATAATTAAATATTATTTTTTCCAAAATCATCCTACTCAGAGCCTAGGTTATTGGTATTTATCAATACAGTAGACTATAATATGTTTTTTTTTTTTTATTATAGCCTTTGTTTACGGCGTTTCAAAGGCTCACAGAAGTGGCCCAGGCAGAATTTGAGTTTGACAGCACTAACCTACAGAGCAACTCAGACTACTTTCTGGGCTTCTTGTTTTTCTTGTCAGTCATCAGTAGACTTGGGCATTTATGTCCAGCAATCTGTTTACACTGAATGGGCCAGATTCAGCTCAGAGCCAGGATCCAAGTCCGAGCACACGGTGCAGCGGATGTCCAAGTCAGACACAGCTTCCTTGAGATGGTCAATACCAAGACAGTGAGCACATAGCTAGAACCAAACCTTGCCTTCCACTAGACAGTGACACAATGAACGCAACTCCTGTAGCATGGTTATCAGTGACTACCCACTGCGGGAATCCAGGTAAAAATAGCAGCCTCAGCAATTAACAGTGTGCGGCATATCGAGGGGGTACCCACTCTGCAGAGACAAATGTCTAAATACAAAGAATGTCAAGTGACTCTCTAAATGCAGGGCAGGATTTCTTACAGGTAAACCCACTCTAGGCTAAAGGGCACTATAGAGATGAGAATGCATGTAATATCAGAAGAAAATCGCACTCGCCTAAGTAGAAAAAATAAGAGAACGCAATCCCCAACTTTGGAGGACAGAATACCTATAAATCTGATCGCACCGACAATCTGCTAAACAGATAGCACCACACCACACCATATACTGTACATGTTCTTGCACAGATGAGATTGATTGACTGCTGTATGACAAAAGCATTTATGGTTTGTTGGAAAATCTTGGCAGGCATGCACACATGCACATATTCAGGTATTACAAATTCTCTGTTAAAAAATTAAGTAGAGAAAGGCCCTTTTTTGAAATTGATTTTTTTTGTCAATTGAGCCAGTTTAGCCTGATTAGTTTCTGTAGTAAAGCTATCAATCTGGTTAAAATTGCCTTCAGTTTTCCATCATTTTAACAATATTTATGGTCACAGACCATAAGGTCTGGAGCTGGTGCAGGAAAAAAATGGCGGCACTGACCATAATAATATGGAATAATTGATTATGATTTGATGGTGACGATAGTAATAGACATGGAGAACCATGCAAATAACGCATTATGGCATGTAGAATTACCATCAGTGTGTTTATAAAAGAGAGGCAGAGAAAACAAGTCCTTATTTGAAGATTTCTAGATTTTCAAATAGCTCAACTCACTTAAATCACAGAAGGTGAAACCCTTAGGCCATGTTGTAATGAAAGGTTTTTAAAAAATAAATAAATAAATAAATAAATAATAGCGATATTATATCTCTTCTAGGCTGATCTACTTGTACATCTAGCAGTACAGCTTCTATATACATGAAAGTCTGAAAAGAAATCAGTGATGATGACACCCTCCCCAAAATGAAGTATTCAGACTAAGGACAAACACCCTTAGAGTGTTGAAATTAGTATTCATGAGTGTCTTTAATACTCATCCAATTATGCTTCCATGTTTAAATATCATATAATGCAGCAAACCCAATACAGAAGCAAACCACTGTGCTGTGTGTTTGTAACCAATTTGTTAAGCCAAATTCAACTCCTGGAGGGACAAATCCCTACAGACACTTGTGTTTTCCCTGTTCTGACATGAATGCCTTGAGTTGGGATTTTTAAATGAGACAAAAATTTGATGTGATCCTCCAGGTCAGAAAATTTACACCACTGGTTTAACAGCTATGCACTACATTCATTCATTACATTTGTCATTTGTCTTTTTAGACAGGGAAATTTTAAAGATTAAATAAATAAATACATACATACATACATACATGCATACATACATAAATACCTTAAAATAGTACTACCTTAAAATAGTACTGAGAAATCACAGCTCTAACTTCTTCAAGCTCAGTGCTTGAACTTCAAGGGGATTTTAAATAGATTATAAGGTGATATTCCAGTTTATGATGGTATAACATAAGTCAAATTCATATTCTCTGATATAGAGAATAAATAAAACACACACACACACACACACACACACACACACACACACACACACACACACACACACACACACACACACACACACACACACACACACACACACACACACACACACAAATAAAATAGCGAAGAGGAGCCAGACAAATCAAAACTCAGTATTAAAATGGATGATGATCTTTCTCACCCCAGTACACTACTGACAGTTTTCACACAAACACACTTTAAAGAATCACAGTGAATGTGTTGAAACCACAAATGTCATGTGTAGTACATGGACAATTTTTAAACATTATTCCTGTGTGTGTATGATACCAAAAAATTCAGTATTCACGCACATTTACGCATCTTTCTCCAAATATCGCTTGCAGAAATGACTACCTCGGACTCTATTCATCGTTTACTGTTTCTTAGCATGTGCCAATAATCATTTATACAACATACAACAATATTTTGCTCACACAAGAGTGTTGTATTTATCATTTTATATTATATTGTTATTATTATTTTGTTGCTGTGCACATTGTATTGTTTTAGCCTAGCTGATCACTATTTCCATACGAAAGCATGACATTTTAAATCAATGAATATATGAAATATGGAGGAAATACGATGGAGTCACTTCCTCAGGTCAGACAGCTGAGGACGCATCTTTGTCTCTCTCTGTCTCTCTACCATTTTTACAGTGGGTATAGAAAAGAATCACCCCCCTTTAAAAGAATCACATTTTGCTGCTTTTCAGCCTGAAATGAAGACGGACACAGTTTTTGTTTTATCCAGCTGTATTTACTCAGTGCAACTTATAACATCCAAGTGAAATATATAACACCAACATGTCAGAAAAAAAAATCAAAAATTAAAAAACAGAATCACTGAGTTGGAAAAAGGATCACCCCCTTGCTTTAATTTGCCTTAATTTTTGTATTACACCCTTTAGTCTGTTGGGATATGTCTCTACTAACTTTGTACATCTAGACTTTGCAATATTTGCCCACTCTTCTTTGCAGAACTGCTCAAGTTCAGTTAAATTTGATGGTGACCGTTTGTGGACTGCAGTCTTCAAGTCATTCCACAGATTTTCAATGGGGTTTAAGTCTGGGCTCTGACTAGGCCATGCAAGGACATTCGCCTTTTTCTCCTTCAACCACTGTGTGGTCAGTTTTGCTGTGTGCAGGATTAGTATTGTCTTGCTGAAATATGCAAGGCCGTCCCTGAAAAAGACATTGTCTGGATGGAAGCATATGTTGCTCTAAAACCTGTATATATCTTTCAGGATTGATGGTGCCTTTCCAGATGTGCAAGCTGCCCATTCCACAGGCACTAATGCACCCCATACCATCAGAGATGCAGGCTTTTGAACTGAACGCTGATAACAAGTCGGGTGGTCCCTCTCCTCTTTAGTGCAGAGGAGGCTGGACATGGTTTCCAAAAATAATTTCAATTTTCGATTCGTCTGACCACAGAACAGTTTTCCACTTTGCCTCAGTCCATTTTAAATGAACTTTGGCCCAGAGAAGATGGCAGCGTTTCTGGATCATGTTCACATATAGCTTCTTCTTTGCATGATAGAGCTTTAACCAGCATTTGTGGATGACACGGTGAACTGTGTTCACAGACAGTGTGTTCTGGAGGTGTTTCTGAACCCATGCAGTGATTTCCATTACAGAATCATGCCTGTTTTTAATGCAGTGCCGCCTGAGGGCCCGAAGATCACGGGCACGAAATATTGATTTTCACCCTTGTCCCTTGCTCACAGAAATTTCTCCAGATTCTCGGAATCTTTTGATGATATTATGTATTGTAAATGATGAGATATTCAAAGTCTTCGCAATTTTACGTTGAGGAACATTATTCTGAAATTGTTCCACAAATTGTAGACGCAGTTTTTCGCAGATTGGTGAACCTCTGCCCATCTTTACTTCTGAGAGTCTCTGCCTCTCTAAGATACTCTTTTTATACCCAATCATGTTACTAACCTGTTGCCAATTAACCTAAAGGTGGCAAAATGTTCCTCCAGCTGTTTCTTTTTAATAACACTTTCTTTTCCAGCCTTTTGTTGCCCCGTCCCAACTTTTTTGAGACGTGTTATGGCCATCAAATTCAAAATGACCTTATTTTTTTCTTAAAATGGTACATTTCCTCAGTTTAAACATTTGATATGTTTTCTATGTTCTATCTGGAATAAAATATGGGTTTATGACACTTGCAAATCATTGCATTCTGTTTTTATTTACATTTTACACAGCATCCCAACTTTTTTGGAATTGGGGTTGTATTACCATGTGTCTTGCTATCATGCTTGTGTATGTACTGGAAGCTTCACTTACAAAGTCTGATTCTAAATGTAGTTAATGTAGTTAATTAACCCAGACATGGTAAGTGTCTGAAGTTTGCAGTCTGTAGTTTTACACTGAAACTACAGTATATTCCAGCAAGCAGTGGAATCTTATGACCATCAATTTAGGAATTTAAGAACTGCAAATCTATCATCATGCGCTCGCCTCAAATTGCTGTGCCGAGCTGTTCAGTCAAATCACACAGACTTGCTTATGTGGTTTCTCAGACTCTACAGTATGACACACTGCTGTCTATAAAAATGGTCACAAGAATGTCAGCTAAAAAACAATAATAGTGGCCATCTTGGGCTCGAATCACTT
Organism: Cranoglanis bouderius; assembly: GCA_023630585.1. Classification (NCBI taxonomy): domain Eukaryota; kingdom Metazoa; phylum Chordata; class Actinopteri; order Siluriformes; family Cranoglanididae; genus Cranoglanis; species Cranoglanis bouderius. The sequence goes on from CM042566.1 coordinate 12,903,332, forward strand.
CCTTCCTCAGCATATGCAGCTTATTACCACTGCATACAAGTATGATGCTAGAATTGTATGCTTTGAATAGTATATTCTTTAAAATATGTACTTGTTTTGCTATTTTATGACTTGTTGTGTACAAATAGGGTTATTGAACCAAACAATACGAGGCAAGAGTGTGATGATTTAGGCATGCACATGCAGTTTGCATAATGCTAAACTTCCACCTATAAGGACCCCTTAAAGGTTAACTACATTCGCCATGTATTTAAGTACAAAACTAAACCTACTAAACAAATTCTGCCCACTGAATATGTCTGGGTTCATTCATTAAATCTGGGAACTACGATTTTATGTCACTTTAATGTGATATGACATGCTGTTTTGATTACGAAGCCCCGAGTTTGAGAAAGATGCTATATAAAACACAACCTATTATTATTATTATACAATATCCTTTGTGTAATACCGTAAACTTTCAGTATTATAAAAATCCACTTCTGATCTAAACTGATATTTAGACTAAGTAGATTGCTGCTTTAGCATGCCTTATTTGCAGGTGTGCCCTTCTGCACTTGAAATGTGCTTTAATCGATATTGAAACACTGCAGTTTTTTTTTTTTTGTGTGTGTGTGTGTGTACAGTGTGTGTGTGTGTGAGTAAGTGTATCTTGCCCAGCATACATGTCGACCCAGTTTTTCTATTCTGCATTAAAATGGCATGAGATTTTCCCTTCAAGTCTCTCTCCCTTGACCTTTCTCATGTTTTATTATTACTATTATTATTATTATTATTATTATTATTATTATTATTATTATTAAACATCCTCTGAGGTTGCCAAATTCAGTAATGCCACACTTCACATTGATAAGTTTTACTGCAATAGACACACCCAATGCTGTTCAGGTTCTAATAGTGTAATCACATAACTATAAAGTGTGTTAGCATTTAGCACGCAGCACTATTTGTGTATATTTTGGGCTTACACAGCACATGAATGAATATGAATGACTACTTGGTCACTATCTCCAGATTGGTGAATTCTAATATGGTGTATCAAACATAGGCCAATATGGAGCCTCATATGTGATGTTCTAATGCATTTGAGATTTCTAACACAACATAGAGCTATAATATGTGTAATCTGGACAGTAGAGCTGTATTTCAAAGAGAGAAGCATCTAAAAAAAAAGATGCAGCTTGACAATCATTTTGTCCTTTTTCATGCAGTCTACATCATTCAAGCCTTAAGGATGTGAATTTGTTTAAAAAATAATAATAATAAAAAACCCTTCAACTATTTTCAGTGAAACATACTATATTTAGCCTGTGACATATCAGATTTATAATCTGGCCGTTTAGTGTTTAAATCAGCGTCACTCAAAGGGGTCAGTATGACATATTGAAAGATGCGGTGCATTAATGCAACAGCACCGTGATCCCTCGTACAGATCAACATTAGCATCCTGTGATAAGACATGGACAGTAGAAGCGGGCCCAGACATGACTGCAGCAGCCTCAATGTAACAACGACCTATAGATGGATGAGCATACACACACACACACACACACAAGCACCAAAGCACACAGATCTTGCAGATCGTAAGGGTCCTACCTGCAGCCCCAGCCCTGAGGAAGCCTGTCTCGCGCTTTTAGAAAACCTGATGCGGTCAGTGATGCTGGAACGGAGCCGCTGCGCTCCGCATCGTTGCAGTGCAAGAAAGGGGAGAGGAAAAAAAAAAAAATCCCACCGGCAAGAGGAGGATGCAGCGACCGCGCGCGAGGAGAGCAGGGTGAAGAGGTGCGGTAGCATAAAACGTGTATGAGTGTGTATGTATGAGTATGTGCGCGCGCGCGTGCTTGCGTGTGTGTGTGTGTGTATGTGTGAGTGTGCGGTCAAAGTGCACAGTCGGATAGCGGCCGGTGTAGTCGGATATCCAGTTATCCCGCACTGTAGTGTTGTATCGAATAGTAGCTACCGACTCCCCGCTTCACGATCCCGCCTCCCTACCGCGCTGTGCCGGCGCGCGCGCGTGCGTGCACGCACACGCGCAACATCCCTCGCGGTCTACAGCGCCGCACGAGCTCGGGTCGCATCCTATTCTTTCTATACAAGCGATATACAGAAAATGTTCTGTCTGGAATCCTGAGGGTTCTTAAGCTTGTCTATTAAACTGCTCCAGGTTGAGGATACGTGGAGAAGAGTGGAGAGAGAGAGAGAGATGCAGTCTGATGGAAGTTATCTGTCTATTCAGTATTTAGGAATAAGCAACTGTGAGTTAATCTAGAGTTTATTTCCAATTTAGTTCGCATTTACTATTTGATCTTGTGCAAACAAACAATCTAGCTTGGTTTCTGGGTGGAACAAACGAAAATGTACCTCTATTTTACACATTTCTGTGTTCATTTAATGGTAAATCAACAGTATACACACACACACACACACACACACACACACACACACACACACACACACACACACACACACACACATATATATATATATATATATATATATATATATATATATATATATATATATATATATATATACACACACACACACACACACACACACACACACACACACACACACACATATATATATATATATATGTATGCCTTATTTAAGGCTTCTAATGAAACAGTCCACATATGTTTAGCTACTTATGTGTAGCCTATGTTATACAATAACTTTATACTATATTGACCTTTTTCATAGCTGGAGAAGGGTGTAAAAATATAGTGAAAGATTTCTTGTTAAGAATATAATGTCAAAAAATATGTATTTTTGAGCATATGCCCTAAATATATTGGCTGTGATATGTGCATTGTGGGTCAAGACAGGAGGAAGAGTTAGAGGTAGCAGAGCTGAAGATGTTGAGGTTCTCTTTGGGAGTGACGAGGATGGATAGGATCAGGAATGAGTACATCAGAGGGACAGCACATGTGAGATGTTTTGGAGACAAAGTTAGAGAGGCCAGGTTGAGATGGTTTGGACATGTTCAGAGGAGGGAGAGTGAATATATCGGTAAAAGGATGCTGAGGTTAGAGCTGCCAGGCAGGAGGCCGAGAGGAAGACCAAAGAGGAGGTTTATGGATGTAGTGAAGGAGGACATGAAGGTAGTCGGTCTGAGAAAAGAGGATGCAGGGGATAGGGCTAGATGGAGGCAGATGATTCCCTGTGGCGACCCCTGAAGGGAACAGCCGAAAGGAGAAGAAGAAGGGTCATATTATCTATTCACATCTGAAAGGAGCCACATTTATAGGCTACTGTTAATAGCCTCTTAGGAGCAGTTTTCTGCATCGCCTTTGGACCTTTTCGCTCACCGTAGGTTACGTCACACGGGTACCGGAAGTGAGTTCTCTATTCATTTCATTCGTCTGCGTTTTAACTATTTACGATATTTCTAGTAATCTGATTTCATGTTCTTTCCATGAATTGCCTTATGGTACGTTGTTTTTCCTCAACCGTTTCAACTGCTTTTACTTTAAACACACCCTAAAAACTACACGTCCCAGCAACACCCGCTCTTTTCTCCAGCTTCGCTAGCGTAGCCTGCGTGAGACTGACGTGTTTACGGCCCCGCCCTCTTCCTGGGGGCGACTTTTCCGGATAAGAGCGCTCACGAAGAATTCGCGTAAATGTCGATGCACTTTTCAGCGTTTGCTTATAAGAATAATTGACACTTCAAAGCAAGAAGAATGAATTACTTCAAACAGGATAAAGTTCAGAAAACGCGTGTGTTTGAATTTGATACGGGAATAAAGTTTAATTTTATACGGGACGCAGCTTCACCGTGCCAACTGAAATGATTGCAGATACGACACTGCGCCAGTAGGGGGCTCTCATTAGCCTTTTTCCTTTTATAAATGCTTTTGGGAATGCAATGATTTGCAAATCTCATAAACCCATATTTAATTCACAATAGAACATACAAAACATATCAAATGTTTAAATTGAGGAAATGTACCATTTTAAGGAAAAAAATAAGGTAAATTTGAATTTGATGGCAGCAACACGTCTCAAAAAAGTGGGGACAGGGCCATGTTTACCACTGTGTAGCATCCCCTCTTCTTTTAACAACAGTCTGTATACGTCTGGGAATTGAGGAGACCAGCTGCTGGAGTTAATGTTGTCCCATTCGTGTCTGATACAGGAAGCCATGCTGGTGTAATAGATGCAGTATGTGGTTTAGCATTGTCTTGCTGAAATATGCAAGGCCGTCCCTGAAAAAGACATCGTCTGGATGGAAGGATATGTTGCTCTAAAACCTGTATATACCTTTCAGCATTGATGGTGCCTTTCCAGATGTGAAAGCTGCCCATTCCATAGGCACTAATGCAACCCCATACCATCAGAGATGCAGGCTTTTGAACTGAGCACTGATAACAAGTCGGATGGTCCGTCTCCTCTTTAACTTACCAGCTAATTTCCTTATAAAACTGCACAAATTGTACTGGAGACTAATATTTTTATTTTTATTTGTTTTGTCACACCAAATATTGACTTTGTTTCATTTACTACTGTTTACTGCTCTTTAAAGTTTTTTTTAAATGTAGAAACATTTAATTTCATTATTTTGGAGGCATATTTGCCCTACAGCATTTCTTTGCATGTGTCTAAGACTTTTGCATATATATATATATATATATATATATATATATATATATATATATATATATATATATATATATATAGTCAATAATGTTTTGCTTGTGGATTTTATTTTTTTATTTAATTGAAACTTTTGGCAAAACCAAATTAAAAAGCTTACATTCTGCCACTATCATTTTATATACATTCTCCGGATGCCTTTTTCTTTTCTCCTCTGTGCTCAGGCAGTGTTTGTCTTGTTTATAAACTGGCTATAGCATTCCCTGTGGAACACAGCCAGTGCATCCTGAAGCTTATCAAACTTGCATTTAATCAGCTCATTTTTGGTAACTACACTTTCTATTGCTGTAGATGAATCTCGGCCCAACTTTTTCCGCAAATTTCATTTCAGGGCCAGTTTTATTGTTGACTACATGCATGCACCCAATGTTAAATTCTTTTTCATGCTATTATTCCATCTGGTTTATTTCTCTGGATGATAAGCTGTCTTGTTTTTGCACCAAGCATATCTTTTAGAATTATGCTCAAAATGTTCTACCTTGGTCTTATCAGACAATAACACATTTTGCCACATGGTTTGGCAAAATTTATGCAGGTTTGGATGTTTTGTTGGACGAAAAAGGACTTTCGTCTAGTCAAATTACCCCATATCCCAGACATGTGAAGAATATGAGACATTGCTGTCACATGCAGAGAGTGACCAGATATTCCTGCAGCTCTTTTAATGTTGCTGTAGGTCTCTTGGCAGCCTTCCTGATAAGATTTCTTCTTGTCCTTTTGTCAATTTAGAAGGGTCTTTTTGTTCTTGGTAACGTCACTGCGGTGCCCCGTTTTCTCCACTGGTTGATGATGACGTTCGTGGTGTTCCACGATACATCGAATGTTTAGGAAATTCTGTTGTATCCCTCTTCTGATCAATACCTTTCACCAATGAGATCCTGTACATGCTTTGTAAACGCTTTCATTACTAGACATTATTTTTCTTGGTTTCTTTTTTCTTTTCTTTTTTTTCTTTTTTTTTTTTTTTTTTTACATCAAACAAACCTGCTATTTTAACAGGGGTGTGTAGACTTTTGTATATAATATATATATAATATAATATTATATATATATATATATATATATATATATATATATATATATATATATATATATATATATATATATATATATATACTGTATATAAAAAGTAAATCACACACACATCTGAACAGAATAAAGTCTCCAGCCTGACCCAAAGTGTTCTTCAACCTTAAAATGATCATAATATGTGGCATAAAGTGCTTTATTTTCCTGTATGTGTCAATGTTTAGACCACTGTTTCAAGGGTTAAAACATCCTGGGCCACCAAAATCTCACCACAATCTAAAATAGTAGGACTTAAGATAATAAGTTAGGAGACAAGAACATCCTAAAACAGGGTCATTTCTCTCCAGGCTCCAGTTCTTCACCCTTAAAAGTACTGTAATATATACAGTAATATAAAATGCCTAATTGTCCTGAATGAATCATTGTTCAGCCACTAAAACCCACCATCATGTGAAAGAAAGAGACTTATAAAGGGTAATGTATCCTCATTCAAGAATATTACTTAGCAAAATCAGATGAATTGTCTGTAGCCTATCTCAAAGTCTTATTCACCCTTAAACATATCATAATATGCTGTATAAAATGGCTTATTGTATAAAATATACAATATACAATTTTTGTATATTGTATAAAAATAGCTCATATATGAGTCGATGTTGAGACCACTGGTAAGGGGTTAAGAAATAGATGTCCTAAAATCGTGGTTGTAGTCTGGCCCAATGTCTTCTTCACCATCAAAAGGATCATAATATATTGTATAAAAGTGACATTTCCTATTTTAGGAAATCTTACAAATATTTATTTAAGATTGACTCTTTAATGAGTGGTCTAACGCTCATAATCATACAGGGAAATTAGGCATTTTTCAACAATGTGTTATAATAATTCAAAGGATGAAAAAGAGTTTGGGCCAGACTGGGGAGAAATTATCATATTTTACGAAGTCCTTTCCTTTTTTGTTTTATTTTAAATCTCTAAACAGTGGTCTGAACACTTGTTTATATAGGGAAATTAGGCATTTTATGCAGCAAAATATGAGGTGAAAATGGTTCAAAGGAGTATTTCTGCCGAATTGGTACGGACAACAAAAACCAAAGCAGCTAAAATATACTGACAAATAGTATAATAATACTCCACATGGATTAATTTAAAAAAGAAAGAAAGAAAACTGCAGTCGCAATGTAACATGTGCAAACGGTTAACCTTGGAAATGTACTTCCGCCTCCAACGATGACGTCAGCGTATTCCCCGCCTCCCGTGCCCAGCTGTTCTCACGTGACCATGGGTGAAACGCGTTTGACTGGAGAACTGTAGCTATAAGAGAGGATCTCCTGATAAGACCATAACAGCTCTGTCCTGTTGGTTGGAAGTGAAATACAGCCTACAGTCGCAGGAAAATGTCTGATTCGATAAAAAACGTGGCTATCTTTGGCTCGACGGGAATGACAGGCTTGGCGACGTTACCTATTGCCGTGGCAGCAGGTGAGAGCCATTTCCTGTACTTTTAATAACAATACTTTATAACAGCGGGGGCACCTTAGTAACACCTTCTGCATCACTGTAAAGTCATTAGGGAGGCATACGTGTGCTATTCATGTAAAGATATGAACACAAATCTAATTATTATTACTGAGAGTGAGATGTGTTGAAACTTAAAACTGCTCATTTAACCCTGTAAACGTTTCACTTAAACTGACAGTAACATTTTTACACGAAATTTAACGGCTAATATTCTCTGTTGAACATAAACAAGGACTACTTATTGTTGCATCTGCTGTATATACCCCCACCATGTTTTTCTACGTTTACAGCATTTGGTAGACACTATTATCCAGAGCGACTTACATTTATTTAATTTATACACCTGAGCAGGTGAGGGTTAAGGGCCTTGCTCAAGGGCCCAACAGTGACAGCTTGGCAGTGCTGGGATTTGAACTCATAACCTTCTGATCAATAGTATCTTAACATCTTAACCACTGAGCTACCACTACACCACCACGTTTCTATTACACCGGTTATGTTTGAGAATAAAACAGATTGCAGAACGTGTTAAAATATCAATTGACACCAGCTGCTTTTTTGTTTCCCAAAAAATATAGACTAGCAAATAGGTGACATTATATTACCCCAATGTCTTATATGCATTCATATCTGATTACACACAACTGCTGGTAGGGGCATCCCCATGCATGACAAGTGGTTTTGTGCATCTTTACTGTTCCCCACAACACATTTATGTGTTTAAGGTTGGTCATTTTAAATATTATTTTCTGTCTCCAAAGTCTTCCCAACTTCCCAAAGTCAATATGACCTTTGAATAGTACACCCCACAAAACACAAGGATTAAAAATTTGGAACCTGTTTTACACTGTATGCAACAAAATCTCCAGAGCTGAATCAGCACATGCAGTGTTTCTTAATTTTTCTTATAAATGCTGCAGGGTTTCTAGCACTGTCAGAGTTCATTCAGCACTGCTGTTTTCGCACTAAGAAGCTGAGCAATCAGAATCGATTCCCCATTTCTTCCTTATTGTCATCGTTTACTCCGATCGTGACTCAGCTTTCACGCGGGGGTTTCTGAAACACATTTCTGTTGAGTCACGGTGCGCAGCAGGTCACAGTGATAAGACAGAACAAACGGATTACTTTTTATCTGTTCACCCCAGAGAGGGCGGTCCCCGTTTAATTCACAGTATCTGCCAGTGAGCATTGATATTGTTTTTTTTTAGATGTTTTAGATGTTTTTCTAATCAGAAATTAAAACACCAGGGGCGTAGCCATCATTTCAGATGTCGGGGGGACAGAATGGCAGGGGTATTCTTTTTTTTTTTTCTGACCTTTGCCTAATTGATGGGTTTTTATCTCTTCTTGCTCTTAATTGGCTTAATATGCAATTTATGATTCTGTACTTCGTATTTCATTTGTATAGCACGATTTAAAAACAGCCGAAGTCGACCAAAGTGCTGTACAAAAATATACAAAGAAAACCAATAATAGAAACACAGACAACAAAATTACAAAATTACTACTAGCGTGTTATATTTTATGTTGCACTGTATTATTTAAATATTGCAAATTGTGTTCAGTGTACATTGTATTGCATATACATAGCACACAGTATATAATATATACTTGTATATTATGGATGATTTTGTTTCAGTTCTCTCCCTTTTCTATTGAATTATATACAGCAATGTAAAAATAGCAGGGTTACTATACTACTAACTTAAACTGCTGCATAACAATTTAAGTTATTATAGCAGCCTGTTATGACTCAGTCATTGTATTTATAAAATGAAAACGTGTTCTATTCTGTAACATTTCTATTAATATTTAGCGTCAACATAGTAAAAGAAACCATTATGAATTCACTTTAACAATTCACCATCTTATTCTAATGTGAAGGACTCAGATAACACATCTGTAATAAAAAATAAAAGACGTTACAGAAGAGTTACAAAATAAGTTCACGTTTGTGCGGGACAGCGGGGTAGGCTAATATTACCATCTAATCTTGCTAATTATTCGTCAACGGAAATAGGCAGCATTTAAAAAGGAATATGTAGCAGATTAATCATCATTGTGCAACACGAATACCACATGCCAAAAGAACGTACACTGCTGTGAATGGTTTTTCGCCGCTTGGGTCTCATGGCGACCTCTGAACGCTCTGCACGGGTGTGAGCATGGGCGTAACACGTGACATGAGTGACCAGTTGTCCCCCTCGGATTCTACGCCCACGTAAAATCCTATAACGCAATGAATGTAATGAATTTTTTTCACCTTCGGTTGTGATGGATCCAGATCCCAGGAACCCTGGGCACAAGGAAGGGATGCATCCTGGATGGGAAGCCAGTCCATCGCAGGACACCTTGGTCACACAAACATACACTCACTCCCACGTGGGCGTGGGGAGGACAGCAACAGAAACTCTGCTCTATAACTTGAACTCAGGATTGAACTGTGCCAACCAAGCCATACTCACAGTGTTTAACTGAACATGCAGTATGTAAATGCTAAGGTTTTCCACCGTACCGAAATGACATCCCCACTACCTTGTGCCATCGCTCCTCATTTGCATTTGTGATGTGGAGAACCTTTTGCTCAATCAGACATTTTGCAAAAACTTTGCTTTGCAGAGGAGGCTTTGACCACTGACTGCAAAAATGTGTCTGGTGGTCCACACTCTATTTTCTGGTAATCCAACACATCATCTGGGTTTTTCTAGTCCACTATAAGTTTAGACACAATTCTGTTTGTGATTATATAATTTTCTTTCCAGGAATGGCATTCTCATACTTACAATTGTTACACAGCTCTCTAATAAACACATAATAAACTTTCTCTAAGAGCCAACAGCTGCTGCATCTCCTTTACCCTTCATAGTGTCCAAAATGCACAATATCTGTTCAGACTGATGCTGAGGTGACACACTGGTGTTTATTTAGCAGCTATTTTATATCTCTCTGAATATTTTTGTCCCAGGTTATAACGTGACTGTGTTGGTGAGGGATCCTTCCAGGCTGCCCGCTGACCATAATGCCTCCCGGATTGTGGTGGGAGACGTCCTTAACAAAGAGGATGTGAAGAAGACTTTGGAGGGTCAGGATGCTGTCATCATCATCCTGGGCACAAGGAACGACCTGGGTGGGTTAGAGTGGCAAAACATCTTTTTAGTGAATTAAATACATTTTGTTCCCCAAGTGGGCAGTGGGTAGTTGAAGGGGAGTGTCCTGATCTGATGCAATACTACTGAATCGCTTATTATCATCATTTGCCATATTTTACTTTGGCCCAATTTGAAGGAGCAGGGTCTTTGTGTCTTTAAGTTCGCATGTTATCAAAGACACACCCATCTGACTCCGCAAAACATATCTTAGTAGGTGCCCAGCTCTCAAGATTTATAAGTGCTCTCAAAGAGGTAAGGCTCTTAAATGTCCTGCCATATTAGCTAGCATTGAAGGTTGAAGGTATAAACATTTATGAATATGACTTAAAATATGTGAAGATACATGCACATACATGGGTGGACAAATCTGTAGCCTGGGTGCTCAGGACAATCAGATTTCGTGTCCAGGCTATTAGTTTTTTATTTGACAAACAGGTTCACAACAAACAGACAAAAAGGCAGACAAACAGTTTGAAGGAAGGAAACCAATGTTTGCAAAAACTTATCAGGAGAGGTTAAGGATTATAGTCCTGCAAATATAGTCTACTCCCTGGGAATTAATATTCTCATTCATTTCCCTTAGTCCATATTAATATATTTAACTAGCCAGGCAACCAAAACATGAGACTGGGCAGCACACTGGAGCTTTTACTTGCCCAGTGCACTAGCTAATGAATTTATCGTTTGTCCAACCCTGACATACCATCATTACTACTTTAATAAGAACACCTGCATACCTGCTCCTTCATGCAGTTATCCAAACAGCCAATCATGTAGCAGCAATGCAGTAGATAAAATCATGCAGATAGAGGTCAAGCGCTTCAAGTAATGTTCACATCACACATCAGAAAAAAGACCAGGCAACATTTTTTTCCCGATTTCCAACTCTCAGTGACACTGTGGCCTCAGATTCCTGTTCTTGGCTGACAGGAGTGGAACGTGATGTGGTCTTCTGCTGTTGTAGCACGTCCACCTCCAGGCTTGACGTGCTGTGCGTTCTGAGATGCTTTACAAATCAACAAGATTTTTCCGTTTGCAGAACTGTTGCTCATTGGATGTTTTTTGCACCGTTGTATGTAAACTCCAGTGACTGTTGTGTGTGAAAATCTTAGGAGATCAGCAGTTTCTGAAATATGTAAAAGAAAAAAACAAAAAAAACAGCCCATCTGGCAACAAGCACGGCCTGGTGAAAGTCACTGAAATAACATTTTTCCCCCATTCTGATATTTTATGTGAACAATAACTGAGGATCTTATCTTGTATCTGCATGATTTTAAGTATGTGCAGCTGCCACACAATTGGCTGAATGAATTATTGCATGTATGAGCAGGTGTACAGGTGTTCCTATTAAAGTGGCCGGTGACAGTAGATGTCTTCTTCAAATTTCCTCAGTCCTGGTTGAAAATGTCCATATTTAAACATTCCAGCTCTCATTTCTAAATATATGGACTCACGGAAGACGCACCTTCTGTGGCATGCAGTCTGCCCATAATTCTGTTCACCATACATGATTTTTCAGGAAGGCTTGAAAACATGATGGACACAACCACCTGTTGAGTCTGAGGAATAATTATACTATACTATAATTCTAGTAAAATGTGATATTTTAAACAGTACGCAGGTATTTTTATATGAAAATGTCTGAAATGTTGTAGCCCCAACCACCATGATGTCTGAGGGCACACGGAACATCCTGGAGGCCATGAAAGCCCGCGGCATCAGCAAAGTGATCGCCTGCATGTCCGGTATGACTCATTTATGTCTTTTAAATACGTAATTTAATATGAATTGCAAATCATTACGTTGTCTTTTTGTCCACAGCGTTTTTGCTGTGGGACCGAGCAAAGGTTCCTCCTCGCCTGGTTCCTGTAACTGAAGACCATGATCGCATGTACATGGTGCTGAAGCAGTCTGGACTGGATTATGTAGCAGTGATGCCCCCACACATCGCAGGTAATGGATAATAACTTGGTCCAGTGTGACGTAACACCTACAGTGTTGAGTTAAACCTCACAGTGTTGGCAGTTGATGAGTTAATAGATCATTACGCAGACAGGTGACAAATTAAAGGAAAAACCGACATAAAGTGTCTTAGTGACACGACGTGCCACCAGAACAGCTTCAGTCAATCTTGACATAGATTCTACAAATCTTCTGTATCTCTACTGGAGAGATGAACAAAAGATATTTCCTCAATTAGTGTTTTGTTGATGTCAGTGGAGAGCGCTCTCTAACACATTGGTCACACTGGGTTGAGATCTGGTCACTGTGAAGGCCGTACCATGCACCAAATAACCATAACATTAAAACCTCTGACAGATGAAGTGAATATCATTGATTATCACGTTACACCTGTCACCTGTCAAAGGGTGGGATATATTAGGCAGTACATGAACAGTCAGTTCTCGAAGTTAATGTGTTGGAAGCAGGAAAAATGGGCAAGCGTAAGGATCTGAGGGCCAAATTGTGATGGCTGGGTCAGAGCATCTCCAAAATGGCAGGTCTTGTCCTGGTATACAGTGGTTAGTACCTACCAAAAGTGGTCCAAGGAAGGACAATCGACAGGGTCATGGGCGCCCAAGGCTCATTGATGCGTGTGTGGAGCGAAGGCTAGCCGGGCTGGTCCGATCCCACAGAAGAGCTACTGTAACACAAATTGCTGAAAAAGTTCATGCCGGCTATGATAGAAAGGAGTCAGAACACACAGTGCATCACAGCTTGCTGTGTATGGGGCTGCGTAGCTGCAGACCAGTCAGAGTGCCCATGCTGACCTCTGTCCACCACCGAAAGCTACTACAATGGGCACGTGAGCATCAGAACTGGACCATGGCGCAAAGGTGACCTGGTCTGATGGATCACGTTTTCTTTTACATCATGTGGACGGCCGGGTGCGTCTGCGTCACTTACCTGGGGAAGAGATGGCACCAGGATGCACTATGGGAAGAAGGCAAGCCGGCAGAGGCAGTGTGATGCCCTGGGCAATGTTCTGCTGGGAAACCTTGGGCCCTGGCATTCATGTGGATGTTACTTTGACACGTACCACCTACCTAAACATTGTTGCAGATCAAGCACACCACTTCATGGCAACGGTATTCCCTAATGGCAGTGACCTCTTTCAGCAGGACAATGCTCCCTGATACACTGAAAAAATTGTTTAGGAATGATTTGAGGAACATGACAAAGATTTCAAGGTGTTGTCTCGGCCTCCAAATTCCCCAGATCTCAATCCGATCGAGCATCAGTGGGACGCGCTGGACAAAAAAAATTAAAGATCCATGACGGTCCCGCCTTACAACTTACAGGACTTAAAGGATCTGCTGCTAATGTCTTGGTGCCAGATACCACAGCACACCTTCAGAGGTCTTGTGGAGTCCATGCCTCGACGGGTCAGAGCTGTATTGTGGCACAAGGGGGACCTACACAATATTAGGCAAGTGGTTTTAAGGTTATGGCTGATCTGTGTATGGTGTACATCATTTTTTTGAATACTCATCAAAGCCCACATGCCCTGAGGACAGGGCAGGAGCCATCCTGGAAGAGACCACTCCTATTAATGAATATGACAAATGTTTCATCATGAGATAAAGGGGATCAGGCAGAAGAACGCAAAATAATCACCTTCTCCAGCATACAACAGAGACACCAGAGCCAATTTCCTTTCATTTGTGTCAGAATTTGTAACTGCTGTTAATAAACATCTCCTCTTCCGCAGATAACCATCCTCTGACTGAAAAGTACACAGTCACTGAGAACACGCTGAAGGGAAGAGTCATCTCCAAACACGATCTCGGCCACTTCTTCGTCACGTGTCTTTCCACCTCTGAGTGGGACGGGAAGACAGTAGGGGTGTGTGGAGAATACAGTTAAACTCATTTATGAGTTTCTTTCAATATGATGCTAACATTTATACGCATAAGGTTTTGTAACATGCCTTTTTAACACAGTAGGTCTTCACAACATAAATGAAATCATTGTAATTACACAGATAATGCAATATAATAAGCTCATTATGATTAAAACGTATTTTGCAGTGTGTCAGTTTGATTAAATGCTCATTAGATGTACAATATTCTGTTTTATTTTTAATAATAATAATAATAATAATAATAATAATAAAAATCGATTTTGAAAGTAAACAAACTTTCCACTGATTCTGTGAAATATAAATATTGTAATAGTTTTTGCCACTGTCTGTTTGTTTTTGAAACTTGAAAACGGTTTTAAACGGCAAACAAATTACATAAAAACTACATTACCCAGAGTCACATTCGAGAGGCTCTGCCTAAAAGCGGGAAAGACAAAAATTCCAGCGAACACCGCAGTTCCTGTGCCAACACCCCCAGTTACTTTTTTGTTCCACCAGCATTCTGACAAACCCCGCCTCCTGGTATTGGATTGGCTGTACCCCGGTCTTTATAACGTGACAACCAGTAGTCGCAAAGAGATGCGGAACGTTACTAGCCAATCGTAGCGAAGGGCGGCGGGTTTTGTCGGAATGCGAGCGCACAAAATAATAACGCGTTTGTTTCTGACTCGTGCGCTTAAACAAAAGTGGCAACTGAGATTTGTCTGATTAACAGATTTGGGGAATTTCTGTACAACACGCGCGACACTGAGGTAAGTGCATGTAATAAACATTTGTTTTTAAACTAAGCTTACTTACTGAGGCTAGCTTCAGCAATGTAGCGGTAATAGTAGGCTAACGCTAGCGTATATGACCTTTTTTCCAAGACGCATACGTTATTCTAAAGTGTTTCATATGCGTCTAGAACTAATAAGAACAGATTACTTTTTAAACCGGTCTGTTTTACGGGATTTATAGACGGATAATTAGCTAGGTTAGTGAGCGACAGCATCCCAATTCCCTCCTCCCTATATAGGTGCACTACATAGGGTACACTGTGCACTACACACTGTGTCCTGTAGGGGGCCTTTGGGAATTCAGGCCTTTATCCTCCTGTAACAGCTCTAGACTCTATAATCTGCATCCTAGACAATGCAGTACATGTCCAAAGGAGACATTGGGGACTAAAGCCACTAAACCACAAATGCTAAAGTAAAGAAACACCAGACTTCTGGCTTAAAATATGAGTTTTACAAAGTTTACAGTCTATATGATTTCTGGGTGGAAAAAAAGGACAGTGTCTCAGAATTTATTGTTATTTTTTTAATTAAAAAAAAAAAAAAAAAAAAAGTGTGTTCGATGTTAAAAATGAAAATGCAAGTGTATCCTGCAATGAAACAATTTAAAAGCACAAGCAGAGGAGTAATAAGAAGTAAGGGTCCTGATCTGACATTGAGTATGGATGTATGGATATTGGAGCTGATACCGGCCTGAAACACTGAAACGGTAACTTATAGGATTTGAAACGTCTTCAGTCTGATTTATTGATCCATTTTACACTCTGAATGTATGTTATATCGACTGACACAAACGATTTGAAGATTCAAGAAGCTCCACGCCTCCTAGAGGTCTTGCATAAACGAGTCCGCTTGGTTACTTAGAGGATGTCCGTCTTGGGTATCCAGCTTTCTGATCCCAGAATCATTTAGGAAATGCAAGAAAGTGGGATTAGGACATCTGTAATAAGAAAGTGAAAGGTGTTCTTTTTTTTTTTTCCTTCCTTCTCTCGCTGCCAGCCTCTGGAACTGATTTGAAGTCAGTATGTGACGAGACAGGGTCATAACATACATACATGCATACCGTGCCCTCCACTAATATTGGCACCTTCGGTAAATATGAGCAAAAGAAGGCTGTGAAACATTGTCTTTATTGTTTAGACTTTTGAAAAAAAATCACAGAAATACTCCGCTCTCGTCGATATCAAACAATTGCAAACAAAACACAGGTTTATCACCACAAGTTGTTTGGAAGGGTTTCAAGAAAAAAAAGCCTCTACTCTCATCCAAAAACAAACTCGGGTGTCCTTTTCGAGTGGACTTCGAATGGGATCGGGTTCTGTGGTCAGATGAAGCTACGGGTTTGTTGTGGTGGTTTGCGCAGCGTCAAAGAAAGACCAAGCATAATCACAAATTTCTCTTCTAACACTACAATAAGCAAAACAATGCAATTTCTAGTGCTACTGTTTATTTAAAACCACTTCAAGAAATTAAGCTGTCATGATGCAAACATCTGTCATGACAAATCATGCAAATAACTACAGTATCTAGAACAAAGATAATTAATTTAAACATAAATAAAATCTTAATCTTTCTTTTAAGAACACAAACACACACTGGGGGGGTGTCCAGTTTTATTTATATATATATATATATATATATATATATATATATATATATATATATATATATATATATATATATATATATCTCTCTTTTCATGGGACAACACTGACGAAATGACACTTTGCTACAATGTAAAGTAGTGAGTGCACAGCTTGTATAACAGTAAATCTGCTTGGCCAGTCCATCACCTTTACCCTCAGCTTCATTAGCAAGGCAGTGGTCGTCTTGGAGGTGTGTTTGGGGTCGTTATCATGTTGGAATACTGCCCTTCTGAAGGGAGCGGATCATGCTCTGGAGGAGGTTTTGGATGCTGAGTAATTATTGTTCCAGTGTTCTGTGTGTTCATTTTATGTACTCTAAAAATGAGAGCTGATGACACAGCAAATTGGAGAAAAAGTGACTTATGGACTGGTGTTAGTCCACCACTGCTATATTCCAGCAGAAAGCTGGGTCTAATTGTGAGTGATGGTCTATCATGACCAGGATCTAGCATGGTCTGTAGTCTGACCATCAAAAGCAGGTCCATCCATACTTCTCTGATACAAGTTGTGTGTATGTGTGATGCAGATACATCTGGCTGAGTGAGATCTGAGTGATCTTCATTGTTTTGACTGATCTGTAGGAATATTATCACAGAGGTATGCCATGAACATGTGTAGCCATTAGTCGTTATCTTTTACATTGTTGTCTGGATCCATTACAAATGACAATTTAACTATCTGAAATTAACCATTGTACACTTGTGAGGCAGACACCAACCCCCCTGACCACCCAGCTGGCTTTTTCTTTTTTTTTTTTTTTCCATGGGAATGCAATTGCAAAAGGATATATTCACCTTTACAGCTCTCCCCGAGCGCACACACTCCACATTATTATCTTCCTCTAGAAGTATAAATTATGAGGCATCTTATACAGTTGCAATCAAAATGATTCAACCCCCATTGCAAATCAGGTTTATTGTCAAAATTTACAGACTTTCAGCTGTTTGCAATGAACAAATCAAACAAAAGCAATTGAAATAGTTCAACACAACGAATGCTTCAAGTGGTTTCCCCAAATTCAACTGAAAATGCAACTTACAATGACGTCTCCAGTTTCAAAATTATTCAACCCCCTGAATAGAATCCCTCACAACAGCACAAATATGCAAAACAGGTGTTGGTTCAAGCACACTTGATGCAACTAATCAAGGGCTTCATTAGTTGTACCAGGTGTGCTTGAGCTGGAACACTTGAAATACCTGAACTGGCTAGGGGCAGAAAATACATGAAATACCTGGATGGGGCAGAAAAAGGAAGCTATCAACAGCTGGAACCAGATTTCTGAGAAGGCAGGTTGTGAAAAACCCTCGAGTGACTGCAAAAGACCTGCAGCAAGACTTGGTGGCAACAGGCACTGAGGTTTCAGTGAGCACAGTATGGCACGTACTAAACGCAGAAGGTTTCCATGCCAGAACTCCAAGAGGTACACCACTACTGACCCAAAAGCACAAGAAAAGTCAGCTCAAAATCATATAAATAAGCCACAGAAGTTTTGGGATTCTGTTCTGTGGAGCGATGAAACAAAACTGGAACTTTTCGGCACGATGGATCAGCGGTATGTCTGTTGAAAGAAGAATGAAGAAAGAACACTCTGTCCACAGTCAAGCATGGTGGTGGCTCGGTGATGCTCTGGGGCTGCTTTGCATCCTCTGGCACTGGAAACCTGCAGCGTGTGGAAGGCAAGATGGATTCATTGAAGTATCAGGAAATCCTAGGAGAACACGTCATCTGTGAGGAAGCTGAAGCTTGGGCGTCATTGGACCTTCCAACAGGACAACGATCCCAAGCATATCTCAAATTCCACCAAGGCTTAGTTGCAGAAGACATCCTGGAAGATTCTACAGGGCCATCACAGTCACCTGACTTTTTGATTTGAAGAAGGCGGTTGCAGCACGCAAACCCAAGAATATTACTGAACTGGAGGCCATTGCTCATGAGGAATGGGCTAAGATTCCTCAGGAACGCTGAATAACAGCAGAAGGGTGCTCTACTAAGTACTAAAGATGCTTGCCATGAAGGGGTTGAATAATTTTGAGACTGGAGAAGTCATTATAAGTTGCATTTTCAGTTGAATTTGGGGAAACCACTTGAAGCAGTCATTGTGTTGAACTATTTCAATTGTTTTTGTTTGATTTGTTTATTGCAAACAGCTGAACATCTGTAAATTTGGACAATAAACCTGATTTGCAATGGGGGTTGAATAATTTAAATCGCAAATGTAAATGTTCAGCCATACCATCCACTACTAGTGCTTGGTAAAGTTTGCCTTTAAAAATAAATAAATAAATAAAAAAAAAAAAAAAAAAAAATATATATATATATATATATATATATATATTATTTATTTATTTATTTAACTCAGAATGGGAAAAAAAAAACATTTAGATGGCCTGCCTAAGATCTTTTCAGGCAAAACACTGTGAATAATCTTTTTTTTTACAAACCCAATCTGTATGTCCTCAGTGTTTGTCATCATTGGAAAATTCCAGCACACAAAATAGCCCCACAAATATCGTTCTGATGAGAGGTCGAACAATAGTGGATTTTACCGATACCGATAACTAAGTTGGGCGGTACCTGCCGATAACCGATTAATCAACCAATAGTTTTTAAAATTGATACTGAATGAAAACACGCAAAGTAAAATATTGCTGAACTTTATTACAAAAATAACAGTACTGACTGTACCATGAAAATGTACTGTACTTTTTTAAATGAAATAAATATATAAATATTAATATATATTAACTATTAATAAATATTAAAGTAAATAAAGATATACATCCAAACTGAACCAAAAAGTAACACTCCAAATAAAAAATAAAAATAGAGACGTCCAAAAGGAATCAGAAAACACTTCAACTAATAACAAAATTTGTCAGTGATTTTGTCAGTTTTTATTTCGCCTCCAGAGGCTGCTCTCATACTGTATAATGATAGCGGACGCTTCTTAGCTGCTCCTGCAACAGACGCAAGTGGGAAAAACTATCAGTGTAGATTTTTGCCACAAAACCGATCAGTCGGTCAACCTCTAGTTCTGATATGCCCCCACCTCCAGCAGAACCTGCACCTTTGTGCACATGTTTTTGTGTTGATTTCTCAAGAAACTTCCTGTGTAACCTGTATATTTGCAGAATAAAATGTTCACATTCATTATTTTATTTATTTATTTATTTACATACATATGTGGTAAAATCGCAGTTCTTCTCTGTGCTTTGTCCTCACAGGGTGTATAATGGTGGCACGGGGGTTGAAGCGGAAACTCCGCGATGATGTCCAAGACCTAGGGTGGGAGAATCAGCTGCAGTCGGTGTTGAACATTTCTATAGACAAGTACCAGCGCGATCAGGCCCTCGTGGAGCCGAGCTTACTGCGCTTTGTCCTCATTACTAACACACTCCGTCAGGCCAGAACACACATGGAGGCCATTTCTGGAATTGAGAACCCTATGAAAAAAATACAAACACATCATCCAGCAACATGTTTCCGTCAGGAACTTGGCACGCCTTCCGGGTTCGAAGACATGGATGATGATATCGTGGAGGATCTATCTTTATCCACCACCATTACCTCCATCTTGAAAAATCTGGATACAGCTCTTGATGGCAGCTCTGGCTCATCTGCACCTCAGCGGTCACCGTTAGCCTCTGTGGAAAACCTTACAGGGGACAGGACCTTCAAAAGGAGTCCGAACAAAAGTTTGTCTAATCACCTGCAGGACAGTGTTCTAGATGATTTGTTATTGGACTTTGATACTTCTATATGTGAAGGGGAGATGATTGATCATACTTTTGACCTCTCTGCGGATGAATTTGTGAAATATTTACCATGTGTGCCCTGCTTAGGGAATGAAATAGGGTTTTTACACTCCATGTAGTGCACTGCAGGTCCAGTAAGGATTTGGCATTCAACTGTCTGTGTATTTATACCACACAAGTTTGAAATGGTGTCTCTATGAGTACACTATTTGTAAAATCATAACTTATTTTCATACCATTCCATTGTGTCCACTACTCCAGTAATTTAATGTGTTTTTGACACTGTTTATAGTAGCTCCATGTTCAACATGGCTATTTGGACATATGAGGACATATGAGTTCCTCCTCTCAAAAATCAAAGATCAAGACTGGTGAATGAAAGTAATGTGCCGCGATCACATTAAAGGTGCCTCTTGCTGAGAACATGCCTCACTCATATCAGGCAAAGTTCACAGGACAAATTAAAATTGTATTGCATATCTATAATGAAAGCCATATAACATCGGTTAGACTGTAACACCTTTTTATATGTTTAGAAAAATATAATGTTTGTAAATACCTCATGTGACTGATTCACTTCATTAATCATTCTGTTTTAAAGTGACTCATCAGCCAAAAATGAAGTGTACCCAGTGTTTCCACCCCAGACATGTTTGACGTTTCCTTTAGTTCTGCACCGAAGCTGTGAGGCTAATGTAGCTAATAGGTAATGGAACAGTATAGTCTCCTGTTTAGCACTGTGCAAACTGTATACCTGAAATGTGTTTATTTTTTCACCCCTATTTATAAAAACTTTCATCATCTAGCATTATTACATTGAACTGTTACAAGTTTGGGTTAATTCAGCACTTGTTAATTCATTACTGTAATAATTAAGGAACAATCCACCCTGAATTACTTGTATAATCAGTGTGTGATCTTCAGTGATCCAAAAGCTGTATTGTATGATTAAATTCTGAGTTGACTGTTTTTCGTTTTGTTTTGTTTCAACAAGCTATCTATTTTCACTTTGTTTTGAAATTCATGTCTACCTAAAGAGATTGATGCAGCATGGCTTTAGTTTTTTAATCTGTCCAGTTCTCTCGCCTCCTCATATGTACACTGCATAAACAGATAAGTTTCCAGAGCTTCAACATTCATGCTATACTACCGTCATCATGACTGTCCAGCTTTGGAGTGCATATACTGTGTATCTGTGGTTTGGGACTTGCTCTGAATAATCTGATTCAGGAACAAGTGAGGTAAATTGGAGTCTTTCAAGCATCCGTGCCATCATACCTTGGTTCTTTGCATACGACAGTAGTTCCCAAACTTTTTCAGTCAAGTCTCCCTTTGCTAATTGAAAAAAAAAAAAAAAATTCAGGCCCCCTCAAAGCACATCACCCCAAATGACCACTACCCCATTCCCACCTTTTTTGTATAAAATTAATTGTATTGGTTGTATAGTAGAACAATCATTTATTGTCTCTCTACAAATAACATTTCATTACCTGTACATTTCATTCTCCCTTTCATTCCTGTATACTGGATGGAAATAGCTCCTTGGAGGAAACCCATTCCCAATGCATACCTGCACCTGCAGTCTGACAGCGTCACTCTTTAAGTCATAACTCTTAAAAAGAAAAAAAATTTAATTTATCACCATTGCAAATCTAAAATTCCATTTACAGCAATAGGGCTTAATTAGGGTATGAGGATTTTGGGATTTGAGGACCTCTCTGGTAAAGAAATGCTAATGCAAGAACATATAATGCAGGTTGTGTTGCAATACACATTCAAGGAGAATGCAAGGCTTTGTCCCAGTCTATATACTACACATAAGTGTGTCTAGACATGCCACTACCAGTGCTAGTGTACTAATTTGGCATACTATTTCACATGGATTGGAACACATTACAACCCACAACTTCAAACCAATGGTCTAAAGATTTGTTCTATATTATCGAACTGTACTACCTACTACATCTTCATAAATCAATACTGAGAGTAATTTGTCTGCCATGACCTTACCAGAAAAATGCCTCAAAAAGAAAACTATAAGTAGCATGTTTTGATAGGTTATTTTATGATCAGAAAATGCCTCCAGCATAAAAATAGAAGTGCAGGTGCATCTCAAAACATTAGAATATCGTGGAAAAGTTCGTTTTTTTTCCCGTAATTTAATTCAAAAAGTGGAACTTTCATATATTCTAGATTCATTACACATAAAATGAAATATTTCAAGCCTTTTTTTGTTTGTTTGTTTTAATCTTTATGATTATGGCTTAAAGCTCATGGAAATGAGATACTAGAAAAATCCAGTATCTCAAAAATATTAGAATAAAGAATTTCTAATACAGCAATGTCGACCTGAGAAGACTCTAATCAGCTAATTAACTCGAAACACCTTTTTACACAAAACATCCAGTGGTCGAAAGTCCTCTTTTCAGATGAAAGGAAATTTTGCATTTCATTTGGAAATCAAGGTCCTAGAGTCTGGAGGAAGAGTGGAGAGGCACAGAATCCAAGTTGCTTGAAGTCCAGTGTGAAGTTTCCACAGTCAGTGATGATTTGGGTTGCCATGTCATCTGCTGGTGTCGGTCCACTGTGTTTTCTCAAGTCGAGAGTCGATGCAGCGTCTACCAGGAGATTTTAGAGCACTTACTGCTTCCACCTGCTGACAAGCTTTATTTGCTGATTTTCTTTTCCAGCAGGACTTGGCACCTGCCCACAGAGCCAAAACTACTAGTAACTGGTTTGCTGAGCATGGTATTACTGTGCTTGATTGGACAGCCAACTCACCTGACCTGAATTTTGTCAAGAGGAAGATGAGAGACACCAGACCCAACGATACAGACGAGCTGAAGGCCGCTATCAAAGCGACCTGGGCTTCCATAACACCTCAGCAGTGCCACAGGCTGATTGCCTTCATGCCACGCCGCATTGATGCAGTGATTCATGCAAAATAATAAATTAACCTACTTTTCAGAAGTTTTCACAATTCTGTATTAAAATTTCTTTATTCTAATATTTTGAGATACTGTATTTTTGATTTCGATGAGCTATAAGCTGTAATCATCAAGATTAAAACAAAAAAAAAAAAAAAGCTTGAAATATTTCACTTTATGTGTAATGAATCTAGAATACATGAAAGTTCCACTTTTTGAACTAAATTACTAATAATTACTAAATTATTCAAATTTTTTTTTTTTAGATGCACCTGTATGTCTTTATGGGTATTAAATTAAGTATACGACCCCCCACCCCACTCCCCTAAAAGCATTACTTGAATTTGTACTAGATTACGCTCGTTACACAAGAGAAATAATTTTTTTTACAGAGGAAATGTTTTTAGTTTATTATAATTTCTTTCAGTATTTTTGTATTCACTGCAGGACCACAAATAATGTTCAAGCCAGTAAAGAAAGACGTGACCACGTAAACTCCAGCCATCGCTTGTTTAAAAAAGAAGTAAACAAAAACAAAAAAAAAGAGTAAAGTTATTCACTACTTTGCTGTAATAATTATAATTTACTGTGATGTCAAACCACAGGACAGTTTATGTGAGACATGTATGGTCTATGAATGAGGCTCACAGAGCTCTTCCTATATAAACATTTTCTCTGGTATCACTAAATTCACAAAGTAAAGTCTCAAAGTCCCTTCATGATTGGGCCCTGTTTGGAAAGTTCTGACATGATTGAAAGATTCAGACACAAGGATGTTTTTTTTACACAACAAAGTAAACTATTTTGTGTGTTTATTTTTTATTTTTCTTCCCCTCTTGTTCTTCAGCCCTTTTTGTTCCCGATCACATAGTTACATTAAAAAAATTCAAACATTTATAGTCAGATTAGTCCTAAATTAGTCATACAGTTAAATATCAATGTGTAACTTTCATATTTCACATGTGTAAGAGTCACTGATACTGCACAGACATATGTGATCAGGTGCATGCCAATAATAACAACAACAACATCATCATTGTTAACACGCACTTCAAAATATCATCAATGTGGTCATTTGAGCAGGAGGCTGCATTCTTGGGTACTGACAATGAATTAAAGGATGTCATTAGGACAGAGTAACATAAGGACAAAGGTCTTTAAGGGCCATTTTTGGACAGATTTAAAGGATCATCATGTGTCCTTCTTGGACAAGGCAATCCAGTTATTCTGTTATTATAGAATATTGTAAATCATTATAAGCCATCGATCATGATATGGTATAGTTATATCACAACTTATCAGTACAAATGGTATTTTAAAAATATTTAGGCCCATATTGCACTAGTTATGTCTATCAAAATAATGTTATAATTATGGTTTATGCTAATATAATATTACAAGAATATAAGTTTTAAGGGTTAGACACAGTCTTCTTAGATACGGAAATTTCCTAAAATGTAAAGATTAGTTTCTAATGGGTCAGATCTTAAGTACCCAAAAAGGCACCCTCCTCTAAACTGAATGTTGGTGACAGTATTGTCATAGCATCTGCAGTAACAATATTGATGGATCATGTAACCACTTTCTATACTGCACCTCTGCAACATAGTCTGAATAGAAAAAAAGATACATAAAATACTTCTATGAACAGGTTTCATTAGTTGATAAGAAGCAAACCTGATCAGCAATATATAAATAACATGAATATCAAGTTTCACAGATCCAGTCCAAATGTAAAACCTCAGAACACCCAGAATAAGGCACAAGTGGTCCAAACATGTAGTGATGCAAAATAAAATTATTTCTAATTTTGTATTATTTTTAACTGTTGCATAGTTTACACGGAGGCCCTGCAGAAACAGTAGGCCTCAGATCAAAGATTCCTCTGAAAAAGTGATAAGTGGCAAGAGAGAGAGAAAAAAAAAAAAAAAAAAGACAAAACGTGTAAGCACAACTCCATACAGAATGACTGATATTGCACTGTGTTAAATGTCCAACATCACATACATCTAATACCTTTAAATAGTATGTTCACCCATAATGCACCAAAGAGCCAATGACTGACTGGGAAAGAAAGTGACAAATTCCTCTGATTAATACTGAAAGAAGCCGAATTTATAATCTTAGAATAAGGTGCAAGTGGTCCAAACAGCCAATAAGTAGTAAGATTATTTTATAGTTCATAAGGTCATTTAAGAAAAACCTCTAGGAGCCAGATACTCCTGAAAAACTGTAAAGAGAAGAAAGAGGGAAAAGTTATAAATTCTCCACATTTGGGACACAAAAACAACATATGGAAGCAGAAATCCACTCTGACTCCCTGATATATCAATTTGGTCTGGCTTCAAAAAACATCAGTATGTACCCAAAATGTACCACATTGGTCCAAGATAGCAGAAAAACAAACTTCTAAACAATTTATTGCTGCTTTTGGTTACTAGAAAAAAAAAAACCCTCAAGTCCAGTTAACATAAAAATCTAGTAATGAAAAACCTTACCATATGAAACAGTCCTTTGTTGTTCCCCTCAACGTTATCAGTACTGCTCTGAATGCAAAACAACAAACCATGAAGAAAAGGCGCATCAACACACATTAACATTGCACTGGTCTGCAAAATTACACTTCCCTCATCTTCCACTGCTCAGTGAACAGAGTGTCAGTCTGGAGGTGTCTATCTGCTGATGGAGTTGTAGGAGACCCGAGCGCTTGGGTCCAGTGGCTTTGTGTCCGTCTCACACTCATTAGGTTCTTCAGGAGCGTTTTCTTTCTCTTCTTCACCTTCGTCGTCGCAGCTGGGCAAATGGAAAAATGCTGTCCATCCCTGAACATCAGCCAGTTTATGGAAAGAACGGAGGACAAAGTACATCGCCATCAAACCTACAAACAGGTAGACTGAAAGAAAAGAAACGAATAGATGAAAAATGAGCAATTCATTCAATCGCACATTCTAAATGGTCAGTTTATATTTTCACCCTAAACTACAAAACACAGGCCACAAGTGGGGGGGGGGGCTGCAGGACAAACTGACTCGCTGCAGATGTGAAAATTTTTAGATATGATGTGGCATTCGATGTGTTCTTTTTGGACAAAAGTATGTGCAGGAAATAATTTTTGTAGACTCCAGATTTCTGATGAGATTGTTTTGTAACCTTTTCCAGCCTGATGAGTATCAACAACTCTTTTTTTTTTTTTTTCCTAAGGTCCTCAGAAATCTCCTTTGTTTGTGCCATGATACACTTCCACAAACATGACTTGTGAAGATCAGACTGATAAATCCCTGTTCTTGAAATAAAACGGGGCGCTCACTCACACCCGATTGTCATCCCACTGACTGAAAACACCTGACTCTAATTTCACCTTCCAATTAACTGCTAATCTTGGAGGTGCACATACTTTTGCCACTCACAGATATGTAATATGGGATCATTTTCCTCAATAAATAAATGACCAAGCATAATATTTTTGTCTCATTTGTTTAATTGGGTTCTCGTTTTCTACTTGTGTGAAACTCCGATGATGTTTTCGGTCATATTTGTCCAGAAATATAGAACATTCTAAAGGGTTCACTCTTGCAACATCAAATTTTCTTCTCCTCATTTTGAAGTGAGTCTCTACAAATAAAGTTAAATAAAATATTAAGATGTTCCCTGAATTATTTATTTAAAAAAATAATTAATTAATTAAAAAAGGCTGAAAAACCTGCATAACTGATAAGCACTCACTCCCCTTTCTTTTAGCAATCTAAATTAGGACTAGTATTTAACTGTTGAGAGCTCACACTAAATATGTTAAACAGGTGTTAATATTACATCCATGTGTCCAAGAGTATGCTTGCACAATAAATATCTCTGACTTTGGAAAGTGTCACAGTTAATATGGCAGATTAGATCAGTCCTGCTGTCATGAAGACCAAAGATCTGCCTGTAAAGCGTGCTCACTGCCCCATTTAGCTTCACAGAATTATTATTGCACCTAGTGATCAAAAAAAATGGAAACTGCAACAAGCACTAATAAAAGCATACTGGGTCATGAATCATGTTCAGGGGAGAAGCAGAGGACAGGGCAATCAATGACAGGGTTTCCAGGGTCGCAAAAATAAGTTTTGCCAAATTTAAAATATTGGTGGCCCTAAGATCTTGTTTTATAGGAAGTAATTGGAATTAAATCCGATTTAAATATATTAAATTATAAATTAAATCCGAATGAAATACATTTCTGCAAATGAAGGCAAACTGTAAGTGCTAAAAGAGTATCTATAATGTACAGAACAATTTCTATTTTAAGATATATATGTTTGGGAGTGAGAAAGGGGATTATGGAGGAGTGAATAATGTCTGTACATCAGATATATGCGTGTGCACCACAGTGACCTTGTTTCCCATGCAAAGGCTGAGAAAATTGATGAAAAAACGTGTCTCCCTTCTCCAGGGGCCAAATGTTTTGGTTGGTTTTTGAGACGCATTACAGAAAGCATGTAACTAGAACTACAGTTTTAATTACTTATTACTGTGAAAAATGTAAATATTTTTATTTATAATTTAAGACACGGTTATAAGCATTAGTTTTACAGGTCACTTTGGTAATATATAAGTAGCAGTTATGTTACCATACAATCAACTGTAACCATTACATGGTATTTTGCGGTTGTTAATATGCAAACACACAAATACCCACACAAACAGATAGACAAATACTGTACCTGACCTACATGTTTTCCCAACAGTGTTTGAAACCTCTTTAATATGCCACTCACACCAGTCCAATGTTGCATAAAATTAGGAAGCAGCTAAAGAGAATAAAAACCAGAGCAAAAGGAACTGCACACCACCAAACTCACACACACCCACACGCACACACTGCACACACCCGAGAAGGTGTATTGTTAAATTAACACCGCAGTGCAAATAGGTTTAAAGGTCACATGAGTTTGTGGCCTCACTGATGTCACATGAACATCCCCTTGCCACATCTCCTTCACACATCAGTGAGAAGGCCTCAGCTTGTGACAGCAATCAAGTATAAGGAGAAGCAAAAGAGGAAAGAAAACTTCATTTTCTTTCATTAGATTCTAATACAATATACTATTTATCCATCACTGAATATCTGACCAGCTGTGTTTCAAATCACATTTTACTATACCTACTGAACTTTAACACAGTTCCATGCTCAACAACAAAGATCTTTAATTTGGTTAACTTTAATATTCATTCCTCTCCCTCCCTTCCTCTCTCTCCCTGTGTGTGGTGTGTGTGTGTGTGAGAGAGAGAGAGAGAGAGAGAGAGAGAGAGAGAGAAAACACTGAGCCTTTCATCAAAAGTCCACCAAAACAACTCCTGACAAAAAAAAAAAAGTCTCTCAAATTTTATCTGCACAACATGAACATGTGCGTTTCTATGATTAAACTGTTTATTATGTGTTTAATGAACCCTCAATCAACTCCCAACTTATGGGATGCATCAAAATTGACAGGTCATACAAATTAACGAATAAATCAAGTACATGTCACTAATTTATACACTATATAGCCAAAGGCTTGTGGACACCAGACCATCACACCCATAAGTGGTTCGTCCACCAAACTATCGCAATTAAATTTGAAGCTCACAACTGAATAGGACGTCTCTGTATGCTGCAGCAATGCAATTTCCCTTCACTGACATGTTCCAGCATGACAAAGTGTGTCTTTATGGACCTCACCTTGTGCACAGGGGCATTACTAAAGTTGGCGTTGAAGAACTCGAGTGGCCTGAACAGAGCCCTGATCTTAACCCCACTGAACACCTTTGGGATAAACTGGAATGCTGACGTTAACATATTCATATAGTATATTTAATTGAGCCCAAAATATTCTCCCATAATATTCGACATTTTATAACGTTACAGAGGTATTAAAAGCTGAGGAATATGACAAGATAACCTTGATATTCTGTCACTGGCACTTTTCTAGTATCACAGATATTGATTCGATGATAAAATCTATATTTGTACTGATTATTCACAAAATATAATAACATTAAAATGATAATAAAATGTAAATAAATGGCCCTGAGGCAATGTGTCTCCAGGAAGCTCAAGCCCATATGCAAATCTATAACCTTACAGTACTCTGTATTAAACGAAACAAAACAAAACAAAAAAAAATAGCTGTAGTAAAACTGTACACATTTTTGCTAACATTTGTTTTCACAAAGTCTTCCAGAAATGCAATTATGGCGTGGCTACTTAGAGACAGAGTGTAATTTTTCATATAGATGGTGTGAATGTTGATTCAGTCCTCAAAGACAAACAAAACCACATCTCTATATCTCTCACACACACACACACACACACACACACACACACACACAAACTAATTTCTCAGCAGTGAAGTGTGAGACAATGTAATGCAATGTAAGACCTAAACCCTTTTCAGTCCCTGGTCCAAAGCAGGTTTACTTTTATTAATTGAAAATATAAAAGAAATTCAATAGAAAGTATCCTTTTTTGGGGGGCCAAAAGCAAATACAATAAGAAAATGAGTTAGATTTGGGGGGCTTAGTGAAGTCTAAGAACAGCTGCAGTAAAGGTCATTCAAAAAAATCCAGTATAAACCTAAATGGGTCAAGATCCTTAAGCGTGGCTTCCTCTTTTTGCTGTGCTGGGCAGTTTGCCAGATTTACACACTGTAAAACAAATGTGCTTTATTCTCAGAATAAACAATTAGATCCTTAACACTAAGCATAGGTCTCATGAGTATCAGTGGCTTATTAATGAATACAGCCATCACAAATCAGCACTGACTGGTAATGTGTTAATGCACCATTATTTAGCAGTAAAATTGACCAGGTGTCCAGGTTAATCTCCAGGGGAAACTGTAAATGAAAGTTTTGTGGTTTGCTCACAGAAAACAGCTGGCTCTATATGCTGATAATGTAGCAAACTTTCATTACATCCAGAACAGGCTACCTATAGGAAAAACCTATATAAACCAGTTAGCTAATGTAACAGCATACAATAAACATTGCCTGATTTTAAAGCCCCTAGCAAAACGGTTTCAAATGTTAGAAAAGTCTGTTTTGGTACTAAAGATCTGTCATTTAACAATGGCATATACAAAAAAAAAAAAAAAAAAAAAAAAAAAAAAAAACCCACAACGACTGCCAATTACCTCATCAGCTACGCCCTTTATCAAATAACTAATATAATATGCATTTATTGTACAGAGAAATATTGGGGGAGATCAAGGTCATTGCAAAGAATAAAGATGAGTAGATTCTCTTATTGTTTGAGTGGAGAAACAATCATTTTTTTATGATGGGTGCCAATAATTGTATATCTCTTTGTACAACTTAATTATAACTAATAGCTACAGAAACTCCTCTTTCCTACCTGGTCAGAACTGTGTGGGTGTGTCAGATTACATAATGATTATCAGATTGCACACTGTTTGTGGCTGGTGTGCAGTCCACTGCTACTTCCCCATTCTAGTTTTAAAAACAACACCGATTATCAAAGCATGACAATGCAACCTGTAGAAGCAGCATACATATTGCATCTGTTTGAATAAAATGGTTCAAAATTAGCTTTACTGTCCTCTCATTTAACGGTCTACCGTCATGCTGTGGTGACTTGTCTTATTAATCATTTAGGGTTAGGAGCTTTTACATTTTTGAGGTGAAGCTCAACAAAATCAGATTAACTTTGGCATATTTTTTTGTTTAGAATGTTGGAAGATAATAAAAACACACACGAAAAAAAAAAAAAAAAAAGTGTTTTGTGCTTAAGTGTAAACAAATGTGTAAAGTGGGTTAATTAAACAAAAAAATGCCCTGGGCGGCCAATGATATTTCAGGGTGACTACGTCCAGCGCAAGCCACCCCTTAGCTTTGCCCCAGAGATGGAGTAGTAAGAACTCCATATGATTTCTAGAGCAGAGAAGCTACTCTAGAGGAGACCAGAGCACACACTCACTTTGGCAGTATGCCATACTATCATTGCAATAATTCACTTACCCATAACAGAGATCTTGTAGAGTGGTCGGAGATTCTGATTGGGCTGCTCGCCTGGGACAAAGTCGCCTAACCCGATGGTGCAAAGGGAGATGAAGCAGAAATAAAAAGCCTCCAGAAATGTCCAGGAGTCCTCAATGGTGCTGAAAACAGTAGCTGGCACCAAAAAGAACATCACAACAACCAGAAGGAGCAGGAGGACAAAGTGTATGGTGCTGGCAGTGTGAGGATGCCAGCCGAACCGCCGACGCCACGACGCCACTGGCCGTAGGTTCAACGGCACCATGAGGCGCTGCACACACGCCGTCAGCACCAGCATTGTGAAGGGGACGCCGAATAAGGCATATACGATGGAGAACGCTTTCCCCACATCAGACAGTGGAGTGGTGTGACCATAACCTAGAGAAAACACACAAGAATCTGATTTGATCCTCTTTGAAACAGTACCCATTAATAAAGGTGATACACTCCATCAAATGACACATAAAACTGACATTTTGTAGTAATTTTCACAATTTAAACTGACAAAAAAATGGATCAGTCACATGGAAAAAGTAAGTACACCCCTACATTTATCACACCTTCAAATCCCTAAAACTAGAATCAGGTGTTCAAGATCGGGTGCCAGTGATTAGAACCTGCTTAGGGAGTGCAGGTGGAACTGGTCTTATTTATACCCCTCTCATATCTAATGTCTGGTGTTCCCTTTGTTATTGAGGTGTGTGGTGTCATCATTAACTGCTAAATCCTAGAAGTTCACATACGTTTGCCACTCACAGATATGTAATACTGCATAATTTTCCTTAATAAATAAATGACCGAGTATAATACTTTTGTCTCTCTTGTTTAATTGGGTTCTCTTTGGGGTCTTCTGTGAAATACTCTGATGTTGTTTTAGGTCATATTTATGCACCACTATATATTCTGTGAAAGATTAATCAAACTAACTACAAAAAAACAAACAAAAAAAAACATATTTTTCCACAACCTTTTTTTTTTTTTACAGTGTTAACTTATTATTTACCAAGAGTGCCAATAATTCTGGAGCTATAACTATATAAACAATTTATTGTTCAATAAAGACAATTCTCATGGAAACAGAGACCCGAATGCCCCAATCAATAGGTTTTTTTTTTTATATATAGTTTATAGAATTAACTAATAACATTATAAACATGTAGAATATTATAAGTTTTTAATACATTTTTAAATCCCTACATGTTCAGACCTTGCAGTTCCTATGGGTTGCTAGGGAACAGTTACCTCTTGTAGACTATACATGACTTTTGGCCCCCAGGCATGCATGGTTGAAGGTAGATTTTACTGGGAGTTGGAAAATGGGAAGCTGAAAGGAGAACATCTCTATACACGAGGCTTCAATAAAAAAAGTTTTGTTTTGTTTTTCTTTTCCAAAGATCTAAAGGAGAGATAATTCTACAATGTAGCACAATCAGAAAGAACAAAGAGGACAAAAAGAGAAATCAAAAATGAAAACATCGCAAGCTTGTTTTTTTTTTCAATCAAAAAAATGTCACCAGACAGCAGAAAAGGCACAAATGCGGCTACTTGTTCACCCTCAACAAGAAATTCAGATTTGTGCAGCAGCCTGGGAAACCAAATTTTGACCCTTTGTAGTATATATAGTTCTGAAAACTACAGGCTTCATGATCAGTTTGATTATCAGCATTGTCCGCATCAGTCTCGGTCTCATCATCGAAGGTAAAAGTCACTTGTGGCATTTAAACACTTCACAGGACTGATCTCTTTCTTCATGCAACATTTTTTCACCAATTTATTCAGCTAGCTCTTTTTTGTTACATTTCTTGTTAATAGGTGCGTCCCAATTCGCGTACTTGTGCACTATACACTTTTGTAGTATAAATAGTGCGAGTAGTGTGTTCACTCTGAAAATTCTAAATACAGTAGAAAAAGTACACTTTAAATATCCGGATGATGCACTTAATTAACTGAAAAATAAAAAAAAATTAACTTAATTAACCGAATTAACTGTCGCGGCTTTAATTACGTAGCAGAGGGGGAGAGGCTATCAGACTCCGATGTTGAATGAAAAAAATAACCTTATAAAATTCATACACTACATGGTTGAGTACATAGTGCATAAGTACATAGTGTATAAATGCATAGTGTATAGTGCGTCATTTGGGACACAGCTATTGTCTTTTTTAAGGTTGTTTGTGTTGGCTCAGGTGAATTGCAGATATTTTGACAGCTGGTATCTGATCACACACTGAATTCATAAGGTTTCACACATCTTTTGGCAGACTGATTGCATTTACTGATGTTCATCATCAGTGGCTCCTTACCAAACATGATTTGCAAGCAAGGCGCAGTTAGAAAGCAGCCTATACAAAATCACTTCCACATAGTTTTGGCGAAATTATACCACTGACAGAAAAACAACATTTGTGGCCGTTTTTCCAGAAGTTTCCGGAATGCTGTAGCGACAGCTGATGTTTTTCCCCCCCGGGCCGCCTTACATTTTCCTGTGAAACGTCTGGCTCACTGTCTCTTAGACGAATGCAGAAAAAGAGCTGCACTGACAATTTTCACACTTGAGCCAAGTTTCCTCACTTCAGTTAATATCCCTGAAAGCATTTAATTATGTAAGATACGTTTTATAAACGTTTCAGAACTCTGTCTTAAAATTGCCAAGAGACAAAGCCTTCATTTCATTGTTTATATAGTGATTATATTCTAAGGTCTGTGTACATTTCAGAAAGTGTGACTTAATGTGGAGTAAACAGAAGAGAAGCTTCTGAGGCCAGAATGAAAACTTAATTACACTGAACTGCACCTTAAAGCTTACTCAATCTGACAAGGGCACTTAAACACACACAAAAATTACTCACACACACGCACACAATGAAGGCTGCTAACTAAACACTTCTAACGCAGCCCAAACGGAAGTTGCTGGTAGATCTCATCTCAAACACATGAGCACTAGAAGCACTGTAAACATTCAGCTGTGGCTTGCCTTTCTACTGCTATGTTGCCTTCAGTTTTTTTTTTTTTTTTGGCCCGAGAGCTACCAGAGCTAAAAGAAGCTAATAACTGCCAATTTAGCATTGTGCAAACTGCATGACTACATCACGCTTGCCCGAAACCACTTTGTTTAGTATCTCAGACCTAATTTTCTAGTTTTTGACACGTTACAGAGAAATGTGCAATGTAAACGCAGTGGCAGTTCCAGATGGAGTCTGGGGTTGCTCGTGCTCCTGTAACAAACAGTTCATATCCCTTCTGTGTCCACGTTATAGTGGAAAGGCCCACATGTATACTCTAAAGATCTTAACTTCCCAAAAACTGTTTATAGA
The DNA here is from genome assembly GCA_023630585.1 of Cranoglanis bouderius. NCBI lineage: Eukaryota > Metazoa > Chordata > Actinopteri > Siluriformes > Cranoglanididae > Cranoglanis > Cranoglanis bouderius. The sequence continues at coordinate 12,937,986 of CM042566.1, forward strand.
TAATTTATGCCCAAACCTCACCCTTTTCTTCAGTAGATAATCTCACCTGGATATTGTAGACTCGTATCAAAGAGTTGGCACTGTAATCATAAACGTAGAGTATGATGCTCATACTGAACATCCTTTCAACACTGTATTCGACTTTATAGTGTACAGTTATAGCTGTAAACGAGTAATGATTTATATAATTCCACTAATCGATGTCACTCATGGGTTGTGTGGCTGTGGCTGGTTCTGCAAGATGCTCAATAAAACTTACCAGCTCATTTCTTTATAAAACTGCACTAATTGTAAACGGAGACTACTATTTTTATTTTTAATTTTTTTTTTTTTTGGTTTATTGACTCATTTACTACTGTTTACTGCTCTTTTTTTGTCTTTAATGTGGAAACATTTAACTTGATTATTTTGAAGGCATCTTTGCTCTACAACATTTCTTTGCGTGTGCCTAAAACTTATCATTTGAAGGACGCCGTTAGGTTTTCACAAAACATCTGTATTTATTAAGCTAGCTAAATACCAATCTGTTTCTGTTTCTAATTCTAGCCCAAAAATAAATCTTCACACACCAAACATGTCTTTTTGCCCAAATCTGTGTACTTTTCTTCCTGGCCCTGGCCTGGACTATTCCTTTAAAGCCCTGTCCAAGTGGTGTACATTAAAAAATAAAAAATAAATAAACAAATTTTTACCTGGGTTTACACGGACACAGTCACATTAAACTGTCGTCAAAGACATTTAAAAAAAAAAAAAAAAAAAAAGTTATTTGTATGTTAAACTGATGAGGAAGTTGAACCTGGATCAGACTCACCGATGGTGGTGACCAAAGTGTTGGAGAAGAACAAAGCAGACGCCAGGTCCCAGTTGGAGTTCTCGGAGGAGTTTTGCACTAGTGACACTCCGTACTTGTTCGCGTTTAAGAGTACCTCTAAGAGTTGCTCCAGTGTGGATATGTTAATGCAGCTCATGTTACTGATAAGCTGCTGTTTGAGAAGATTCAGCTCGGCCTGAACTTTCTCCTCCAGCGGCTTCTCCAGTGCCGAAAACACCAAAGCTCCGAGCACCAGATACACCACATATATACACACCAGAGCCAGCACCACAAACCACGACCTGGACGAAGGGGACATATTGGCAAAATGACGCTCAGATGATACACACAAAGCTTATCCAGCCTTCTGCTTCTGCTTCTTCTTCTTTATACACGCAAACTTTTGATCTCTCGCCTTGATGTGAAACTCAGCAGCAGGGTTGCCAGATTGGAGTGTATCATGTTGTTGTGTGTTCTTTTTTTCTTTTTCTTTTTCTTTTTTTTTAAGCGACTCGGAGGGAATCGGCTCCCAATGAGATTTTTTTATTTTTATTTTTTTTTATCCGAGGTCATGTGCATTTCCACATTTGAAAATTTCCATCCTTGGCGTATAATTCTTGGTTGTTAAAACAAAACAAAACAAAACAAAACAAACCCCCAACTCTGACTGCTTCCTCGTCACAAGTGGTTAATAAAATCAATGATTCAAAACCTCCATTCTGATTCACTTAACTCGAATCAGTAAAGTGAATCAGAATGCCACATCAAGGTTTAAAGGTTCACCACGACAGAAGGATCTTCACTCTTATCTTTGCCATCACACTGTCGAACTATCATAGTATTTATTTAAAATAATAATAATAATAATAATAATAATAATAATAATACAGGAAAATATTACATTTTGACACAGTTAAAGTGTTTTTTCACAGGAGTTCACCCCTGTTCTCAAATTTTTAAGTGAATAAACTGTCAGTGTTGAATTAATATCTACTGGATTGAATAGACTCGCCCTGCTGGAAAACAAACAAACAAACAAACAATAGAAACCATCACAGAAATTCTAATGGTTTCCACTACAGATACCATTACCTAACCATCAACTAACCATTAAAACCATTATTGGTCCTTAATGGTATCCACTAGACATAACATGCCACTAATAGAAGGCAACAAATTACCAGTAGAGACCCACGGGGTCCATTACAGTTTCAATTAAAACCAATACAATTCCCATTATAACCATTAAAACCATTACAAATTCTAAGAGGGTTTCCATCGGGGGTTTTTTCAGCAGGGGGAACTGACAGTCTGAGCCTTCATCACAGACTGGATTTGCTCTGGAGGCACTGGAGGCCTAACAAAAGACTTGAAAGACACATGCACTTCGCTATTACTGGCACTTACGTGCTGGGAGGTGATACACACGTGCAGTAACACATGAATGCCAATGTATTATATATGTATGCATGTATGCCACAGGTGATTGCTTTGAAACTACAGTATCTCACAAAAGTGAGTACACCCCTCACATTTTTGTAAATATTTTATAATATCTTTTCATGGGACAACACTGACGAAATGACACTTTGCTACAATGTAAAGTAGTGAGTGTACAGCTTGTATAACAGTGTAAATTTGCTGTCCCCTCAAAATAACTCAACACACAGCCATTAATGTCTAAACCGCTGGCAACAAAAGTGAGTACACCCCTAAGTGAAAATGTCCAAATTGGGCCCAATTAGCCATTTTCCCTCCCCGGTGTCATGTGACTCTTTAGTGTTACAAGGTCTCAGGTGTGAATGGGGAGCAGGTGTGTTAAGTTTGGTGTTATCGCTCTCACACTCTCTCATACTGGTCACTGGAAGTTCAACATGGCACCTCATGGCAAAGAACTCTCTGAGGATCTGAAAAAAAGAATTGTTGCTCTACATAAAGATGGCCTAGGCTATAAGAAGATTGCCAACACCCTGAAACTGAGCTGCAGCACGGTGGCCAAGACCATACAGCGGTTTAACAGGACAGGTTCCACTCAGAACAGGCCTCGCCATGGTCGATCAAAGAAGTTGAGTGCACATGCTCAGCATTATATCTCACTTTTGCATATATGTACTCACTTTTGTTGCCAGCGGTTTAGACATTAATGGCTGTGTGTTGAGTTATTTTGAGGGGACAGCAAATTTACACTGTTATACAAGCTGTACACTCACTACTTTACATTGTAGCAAAGTGTCATTTCTTCAGTGTTGTCCCATGAAAAGATATAATAAAATATTTACAAAAATGTGAGGGGTGTACTCACTTTTGTGAGATACTATATATGAAAAGCGCAGCCTTCCCTAAAATTTTATTATAATGCGTCGGTGAAATACTTCTATATTAAATGTAGAAATGTGTCTCTATTATTCATCACTCCTGGTGAAATTCAATATTCTGACGAATCAAATTATCAAATATCTTACTGCAGTATCCTGCTGTTTGCTTGTTTAAAAGTGCGTAATGCAACTGTCTGTAACAGTTAAGTAGATGGAGTTGAGTCAGATTTGAATGATTTGTTTTACTCCTTGAGTCCACCCGTCTTTCCCACCCATGCACACAAAGCTCTGTCCCAGAACATATTGAGTTAGCATGCAAGCTAGAGTTAGCATTAGCAAGGACCACCGTGACATAATTTTTTACATTCTTGACATAATTTGGAGATGAAAGCTGAGTTGTAACACTATAAACATGCAAAGTTTGGCTCATAATTATTTATGAGGCTGTTCACAAGCGCAATCATGGTCCATTTTCTGTATTGAAAAATAAATTCTACTCAATTTGGCCATTCAGACATTGCTGATTCTGTGTCCAGCTTCATCCCATTCACCAAAAGTGCTTGTAGTTTTACTGTGTTTGTTGTTGTTCATTTTTTACAAAGCAGAGCAATTTTTTTGCTCATAGGACAATTGTAGACTGAGATTAGACTGAGATCAGTCTGAGATAGACGGAGTGTCTACAAAATGATTAACAAGAGGCACAGACAAGCACTCCAGTCTCAGGTTTTCCAAATGGATTTTCTCAGCCACGTAATAGACTTGCCCTGATTTTTTTTTATCATGTTCTACATATTCCAGATTAATTGTAAATGGAAGGAACAAAATGACTATTGCACCTTTAATGTAAATTGTTGAAAATCTCATTTGACGCTCACGACACACCACAACATGGCTTCTTTGGACTTCTATGGCAGATTTAAGTAGCATACAATGTGTTTTAATGCAAGCAAATATTAATGCTCATTGAACAACAGGCTTTTAATACATCATTTTGGGTCCCACCTGGATACACAGCATCTCTAGGGGTGGATAAGTGTGTGGGTAGGTGGGTTTTGCATAGAAAATAAATAACATTCATTGGGAGACATCTTACAGGGACTGAACCTCGTAACCATGTGCCAATCATTGAAAAAGTAATCAACATGACTGACTCCTCAACCTTAAACATATCGGCACCAGTCAGACTTTCAGAGTGCTTGGGTCTGCAGTGGTGATAGTGTCCATAACAGTTTTAGACAACTAGTATAGCTTGTTATTTCATAATTGTAACTGATAAATATTGTAAATTGTAAATGTAAAGTTATGTTTGATTATTTGCATTCATTTTTTGTTTATTGATAGGTTTATTGAGCTAGTCTTTTGGAAAAGTCTTTTGATGCTCTTACTTTTAATTAAGAAATTAACATTAATTTGACACAGTATTAAGTGAATTCAGTGAAGTATCTGAAATAAAAAAAACTTTCCTGTTCTCTTAATATTCTTGTCCATTTGTGAGGGCTTATTTCCCTGTCAGATATTTTTGGTATTTTTTTTTCTGTCTGTACTTTTTGTAATTCTTCTCCTCCTTCTTCTTCTTCTTCTTCTTCTTCTTCTTCTACTACTACTACTACTACTAATGATAATAATGTTGTTGTTGTAGTTGTTATTCAGTCTGCCTTAATTAAACACTGGGAGATTGTACAGTGTATAATGGTAAACTTTCTTTTCTTTTCTTTTTCTTTTTCTTTTTTTTTTTTTTTAACAAATCCCATCTCTATGTCCAGGCTTTAAAACAATCAACTGAAGAGGGGTTTTCCACTGACTGACAACTTAAACCTTAAAACTCACCAACCTTAAACCTTTCTCCATTTTGTAGATACACTTGTGAGTTTTGAGGGACTTCCTTATTCCTGCCCCATTCTATCTATCTATCTATCTATCTATCTATCTATCTATCTATCTATCTATCTATCTATCTATCTATCTATCTATCTATCTATCAGCTATCTATCTAACAGCTGAGCTCTCTGTCTTTCCAATGATGTCACTGTTGATCTAGATGTTTGTTATTGGCTCATCCCTCCACAACATTACTTCTTCTTTTTTTTTTCAGACTTTTACAGGAGGAAGTAAGTGCATAATCACATGTTTGTGTGAGGTTTAATGCACTGTCATGGTTAGGAGACTTTAGAGGTCAGATCAGAACTAGTCAATTTTATCATGGATCCTGGAGATCAGAATTTCATAAATTGGATGCGAGGGTTCTTCTCACAAGAAGCACAACTCACAATGATTATACAAACAAAAACAAGAAAATAGTGTAAATAGAATGGAGCAAAAATTAGAGAGGAAGCTTCAGTCACAAAGGCTGTTGAGTGTTTCAGTAGGAACAGTGATTAAAATTACATCTGAATTTAGATGTACAGGAATTAAATCCATAAATAGAGTTTGTTGAAGGCTCACATTCAAAGACTGTGATGCTCATGCATTGGTGTGATATGTAAGGGAAAACAAGAGAGCAGGCATTTTTTAGGAGAATAAGGATGTCAGTGCAGGAAGTGATCTAACTGTCAGCAAGAACAGTCTGTCCACAGCTACATAGAGAGGTATATTATAATAAGATTGCAGTGCATAAATGACTCATTATGAGAATAAAGTGATTTAATTGGTGAAAAAACCACAGGCACTGGTCTACAGAGATGTGGGTGAGTGGGTGTTTTACTCCTACAGCAAGGGTCCTCTTGTCCCCTTAGGCCTGGTTTATATTTCTAAGTGTGTGGGTGTAACAGTTCCCAGGTTCAGGTAGGGAATGAGGAAGCTGGAGGCAGGCTTGGAGCAACTCAAAAGGTGCTTTATTCTTTACCTTTTACTTCTGCTTTTCAGCTGTTTTATTTTATAAGCACGTACATGAACACACATGGCTCTGTGCTGGTTGGCTTTCTCTCTTACTCTCACTCAGGCTTCAACTGAAATGGGAGTCAACTGAAAGCAAAAAGAAAGACAAACAAATTAACTTTCACTCACAGGTGAGAATCATGACCTGCCGGTTCGACCTGCCTCCTCCCCGTCCACAGCCAACACTCGACCATGCACCCGCTGCCACAGTGGGCAGTCGCTGATCTGGCAGCTTGTGGTGGCCCAACACCTTCATTCCCAGTTACTGAAAAACTTTATGAAACATTATGGAAGCATTGGTATTAACATTAACTAAAACACTGAAGGAACATTTACAGTATAAACATTACTTAAAATCTTCTCAGTACATCCAGAAAACATCACAGATTTAATATTAAAAAAACAAAAGTATTTAGAACCTATTAGCTGGGATGACGCATCAGAAGGAGTTGAGAGGGGTAAATGTGTGAGATGATTTAAAGAGACTAGGGAATCATCTGTCTTCTGATTACAAAAATTTGGAGTTGTGGGAAGGTAAAGCCAATGATGATGTTCTACAGTATAGAAGCATGAGATCATGAGCAGTACAGCTGCCAACCCATACTGTGATGCACCCTGTTACGCTACAATTTCTATGGTACAGCAAGGGAAGTTCTTAAATTCGTTCCAGAGTACTACAGTCTCCTTAGAAAGAGCATACATTGCTGAGTCATTTTAGATACTGTTGGTGTTCAGATACTGTTTTATGTTAGACGTTATTTGAAAAATAATTATTTGATTTGATTTGCATATTTAATATGGACTTCTAAGTGGCACGGTGATGCAGTGGGTAGCGTTGCTGGCTTACAGATCCAGGGTCCCCAGTTTGATCCTGAGCTCAGGTTAATGTCTGTGTGGGGTTTTACACATACTCCCCATGTCCATGTGGGTTTCCTCCCACAGGGTCGAGGTGAATCTGGATTGGCTATGCTAAATTGCCCCCAAGGTATGAATGAGTGTGTGCAAGGTGCCCTGTAATGGACTTGCATCCTATCCAGTGTCTATTCCTGCTGCACATTGTGTTCCTGGGATAGGCTCCAGATTCACCTCAAGCCTGACCTGAACAAACTGTCTACTGAAGATAAATGAATAAATGAAAAAATATTGACTTTTTCTGTTATTGTATGAACCTGTTTATATACAAATTACTGGGCTAAAAGATGTCTTTTGATGTGAGTGTGTAAAATTATATAAGCAAGCTTGAAACACCAAGCATACATTTCAGGACTAACTGTTCCTTTAACTCCTTTACGCTTTACTGTGAAAAATCACAATCAGCCATTTGCAGAAACAAAGTCAAATCCATCGATTCCTTTCTATTGATTCCTTTTATTATTATCATTATTATTAATCAACATGTTGACAGGAGTACATGATCTTCAAACTGAGAAAATACAGTCTTTATTCTTCAGAATTTCACATTTGGTAAAAATGGCACACTGCAATTTTCTGTTTCAAATGAAAAATAAAGAAAATAAAAGCAGTCCAAACATCCAAATATTCATCATTCATTTCACTGAACAGTGAGCTAGGATAATAAACTGGACAACAAATGTGTACTCTGAAACAAATGTAATTTGATAGACAAGAACCAGAACAATAAGTGCATTATTGAAACTTCATTACAAAGAAGAAAATGTAAAGTGTAACAGCATGGATCAAGTTTTGGCACAGGACTAGTACATTTTGTTTCAGCTCAGTGTCATATAATCTTAATGTCCAAATGTCCTTATTGTCCACACTGGGAGCAATAATAGCTTAAGATTCCTTATTGATGACTTGAAATCTGAGTCAAGATTTCAGAGTTAAGTTCAGAGTGCCGCTATTGAGCCCTTAAAAAGACCTTTATTTATTTTTCTTATTGTTGTTATTGTTGCTCTTGTTCTTCTTCTATAGCTATGCTTGCAAGTTACTACAGATAAAAGTATCTGCCAAATGAGCAAATGAATCCCTGGGTCAATAAGGGAGAAATTTGATTAGGTCATTGCATCATGTGGAATCACTGAATCATGTGAAATTATCCCTAGCCTGTGCATTTAATTATCCAGGCATAATGTAATTACATAATGCAGCATTTGTTACTGTTTGTGTGTAGTTTCTGTTCTTCCTGTGTTCTTCCCGTCTCCGCATGGTTTTCCTCTGGGTTTTCCGGTTTCCTCCCACCTTCCAAAAACATGCTGGTAGGTGGATTGGATATGCTAAATTGCCCACAGGTGTGAATGAATGTTTGAATGTGTGTGCAAGGTGTCCTGTGATGGATTCCTACCTAGCACCCAGTGTTCTTGGTATAGGCTCCAAATCCACCATGACACCGGATATAGATGATGAATGAATGAATGAAAGAAATAATATATTAGTCTGGCAACATTCCATAAGTTAACCAGCTAACTAGTTGGCTTAACTACAGTAACATCAGTGTTCCCTCTCCAGCATTAGATATCTGATGTTAAGTACTAGCAAGCTAACATTAGGTAAACGTTTTTATTGTGTAATCAAAACCAGTAGCAAAGTTCACTATATAGTTAATTAGTCTTAGGTAAAAATGGTAATGTCATATGATCAAGCTGATCCTTGTTGACCCAGGAATGCCTGTCTTTTAGCAACATCAGGATGCATGTGATGTGTATTGATTTTAAATAGGTTGTTGGGAAATGGACGTACTAAAATACTAACAGACATAAATATACAACAACTAATCTCCCATGTGACTGCAGAGGGAACACAGGGCACAGCCTTATGGGGAAAAAAAATCTGCTTGTTTTCATCTGAAGTTATTCTTTCTCCAGCTGTTGAAGAGTAGAGTGATTTAAAATTGGGAGAAACTATGACATGATGTTTCTGTTGATGTCATAAGAGAGTCTTCTTTTAGCGTTAGCTGCTAACTGCTGGTTGGATGTGGGAAGGTTCGGCGAGAACCTCGCCGTGTTCTGTTTACGGCCACCTGCACGCTCCTGAAGGATGAAGTCACAATTATAGCATAAATCTGCATATGACAGCTTCATGTTTTCAGACCAAAACACAAATATACAAATCTAAAGATAGGTGTACAATTGTACAAGATTTAGTACAAGTATTTTGTTACAAATATGTAATTGGAAAGACTGTGTGTGGAGTGTATTTTTTTTCCCACTGTGCTAAAAATAAACAACAACTGAACGTACAGGGTTCAGGGTCCTCAGGTTCAGTGACTGCAGGAGAAGCTTTCGGGACAGAGACTCTGCCACCTTGTATTTCACACCGATCATGCGGTCCAGATCCTGAAGGCTGTCCAATAGACTCTGCCTCCTTAAAGATCAAATAATTCTAGTTTATACTTCATGTCATTCAGCAACAGAGAGGCAGTGTGTAACTATCAGACAGAATCAATACATAACTGAGTCACACATTCAAAGAGTGAAACATTTTTTTTGAGCAATAGTCTTAGATTCCTGTTTTTGGCTGACAGGAGTGGAACCTGAGCTGATCTCCTGTTGTTTAACCAGTTTTTTTTTTTTCTTCCAGTATTAATTTTCCAAGATAAATTATGGTGTATATACTCGTTATACTAGTAACATGATGCAATACTGCAATATTATGACTTGCCACAAGAGGGCATTAACAATGTCACTCTAGAATTATTGACAAAATGTGAATAACTGACAAAAAACCACCATAGCACAACATAAAAGCAGGGTGTGTTCCCACCTGAACAGGATAAAGCAGTTACTGAAGATGAATGAATGAGTGAATAATATTATATATGCTCAGGTCAGTTTGTCTAATCCAATCATATTTTAGTTACAGTTTAGTTTGTTTTTTTTTATATGATGTTCAAGTGATTTTGATCTTAAGGTTGTTGGTAATGTCAGCGGGCAAGAACGCTGCTTGGAGCTGGGTTTCTAAAAGCACTGTTGACACTGATCATTATTCAGACAAAGAGAAGATGGATATAAGGGATCCGGCTGTATTGTTGTAAAATCTAAAGAGCCTGAGGCAACAAGACACAATATTGCTAAGTAGTGAATACTATAGACACAATCAAAGACTAAGCTTTAGCTGATGTTTGCAATACTCAAATACTCCATATTACAAAATTCTATGCTCATCAAACCTGAAATAATCAAATTTACTCAGACGTACCCATTTTTTTCGGGTCTGTTTTCTGCTGCAGATCCTTGCAGCAGCCCTGTCAATGTGGGAATGCAGTCAGAATCTCCACAGGAGGGTTTTAGATAGGGAAAGGCCTCTAAAAACACATTTGGCTGCATGCACACACACACACACACACACACAGATGGAGACCAACCACAGCCAACAAGAAAAACAGTAAGTAAACATTAGTTTCATAATTATTAATAAATGTATGCATCTTCCATCAATAAAAGGCCAATAGAACGACTAAAATACTGAAAAATACTAAATAGTCATGTACATAATGTGCCTAGTGAATAGTGCGTGATTTTTTATTTTTATTTTTGAGACCAAGGCTCTATGGTATGTGTGTACATTTGTTATCATTTGAAATAAATATAGTCATGGCAAAAAGAAAGTACACCCACCTTCAATTCTGTATTTTTATTTATCAGGGCCTAAATAACAATTGTGTGGTCTTCACCAACTTCTATAAACAAATAACCTCAGAAGACAGATGCAACAGATTTCAATATGTAGTAATTCTTCCCCTAAATAAACCACCATTCAGAAACCACGTGAGAAAAATAAGTACACTCTATAATTCAGTAACATGTTGAACCACCTTTAGCAACAATATCTTTCATTGATGTTTGAGGGCATTTGTGCATCTGTGCATGATGATGAAACATCTCCACCTTGGTCTCACCAGTTGAAGGATACTGGACTTTTGTGTTTTATTCAGAGGCAATTTTGCATGCAAGTCATGCTGCCATATTAGGTTTTTTTCCCAGCCACCCTTCCCTGAAAGCCATACATAAAGTTCAGTCTTTTTCTAATTGTGTTGTCATGAACATAAACATTTACTGTGCTTACAAAGGCCTGTAGATCACATGATGGAGCTCCTGGGGTTTTCGTTATATCTCTGAGCATTAAATGGTCTGATGTTAGACTGAATTTGCTGGGATGCCCACTCCTGGGAAGATTGACAACTGTCTTGAAGCACTCCATTTGTAAACAATCCTTCTCACTTTAGAATGGTGAATTTTAAATTGTTTGGAGATGGCCTTATAACCCTTCCAAGATTGATGAGCAGCAACAATTGTTTCTCTGTCATGGCTGATGTCCTTTCTTCTGGCATGATACAGACACACACCTGAGTGGTCGAGAACATGAAACTGCCAAAAGTTCTGCTTTTATAGAGGTAGTAACACCTCTTGATGATTAACTAATCTTGTGCATTTCATTAGTAACACATGGTTGTAAATTACTCTTTTAATGATCAGACTGATGTTTCAGAACACAAAATGCATTGCAGTTTGCTGCGTATGGGGCTGCGTAGCCGCAGACCGGTTAGAGTGCCCATGCTGGCCCCTATCCCCTGTCGAAAGCGCCTATGGGCATGTGAGCATCAGAACTAGACCATTGAGCAGTGGAAAAAGCTGGCTTGGTCTGATGAATCACATTGACTTGGTCTCCAAATTTCCCAGATCTCAATCGGATCGAGCATCTGTGGGATGTGCTTGAAAAACAAGTCCAATCCATAGAGGCCCCACCTTGCAACTTACAGGACATAGAGGATCTGGTGCTAATGTCTTGGTGCCAGATACCTCAGCACACCTTCAGAGGTCTTGTGGAGTCCATGCCTCACATGTCAGAGATGTTCTGGTGGCACAAGAGGGACCTACACAATATTAGGCAGGTGGTTTTAATGTTACTGATCAGTGTAGAATTAGGTTTGTAGAAGGAGGGTGTACTTTCTTTTTCCCATGACTGTATATGTTAAGTAGTTCAACAGATTCACACGTACCACAGTAATGAGAGATGAGTGTGTGAGCTGCATTTTTTCCACAGCAGTCGAAAACCAGCACTCCTTCTCTGTTCCTCTGCTGACAGCTTCCTGCTTGAAGGCAGTCCATGTGTCCTCTGATTGCTTGATTGACAGGTCTCTGGTCCAATCAGACACCCACGATGGGGGTTCATTTGAAACAGAGGAGTTTCTAATGTCTGCTGAAATAAACACAGGTGTGTGCAAGTTTCTGAGTCAAATTTCAGTTGCTTTAAATCCTAAACCCTAAAAAAAGGTCAAACATAACATCTATTAAAACTGGCTTGTCTAAAGGGAGTGTTAAAGTTGACATAAAGGTTTAAAATAAAAATAAACCTCTTTTTGTGTTATATCCTTTTGTAAGCAAACAGCTGAATGCTTGTTATTATGCTATTTTAATGTGCTTTGATATCCGATACTATAAAGTATGCATTTTTGTTTTTTTTGACAGTGGCCCATTTTCATAACTGATCTACTTTAATGACCTTATTTCAAAACGGAACAAAGCAGCCTACTTTTGTTTACTGTCTGTGAATACCACCTGCCGTATTTGGATCAGCCTAGACCCGTAGTAGTAGCCTAAAACAAACAAACAAACAAACAAACATTCCCCTTACCCTAAATGTCAATTAGCCAAGACAATTGTTGTCTGAACTTTGCTACTTTAATTTTGCACAAGACCCATGAGGATATAAAATCTAAGAATTAATGGAAACTTATAGCTGCCACTTTAGCATTGTGCAAGCTGTATGCCTAAATGATTACACTCTTTACTAAGTGTATGACATACTGGGCTCTATTTTTTTTTTTGCCAATGCCAGCATAATTAGCTGGTTAAACACTCATCTGTTGCTATTTTGGTTGGGTGCAAGCCATTTTTTTGCATTTGCTTTCTGTTGCTATTTAAATGGTTATAAAACAACGGACTGTGCTGATGCAGTTTGCACGGCAAAAGTGGGATAATCAGAATGAGTCTGGTTAAAAAATGCGATTGTTACTGAGTCTTGAAAACTCTCTAAGCTTAGACTTACAAGTCTTGTCCCATTTCTTACAAACTGGCTTTGTGTATGTTTACTATTTATATCACCCCACTTCAAAATAAATAGGCCACTTCACCCCAAAAGTAACAACAGACTTATTTACTTTATCTGTAAAAAAAAAAAATTAGATCAAACAAGAAGTTCTTCTATAAAGCATCTTTTAGTCAAGCATGGACTTCTACAGTATGTGACATTAACTAGCGCTGAAATCCACACCAGCTGTGAGACACACTGTAAGAACTTGTGCACTCATTCTTTTCAACATGCACGTAAGTGAAGACTAGAATCCATCCAAATCCATTATACCTCCAAAATAACATCATTAAAATAACAAATTGATTTATGCAATAGTCAGCAATATCAGCGATGTCAGAAAACCAATAGTATTATCACTCAGCTCTCCTAATTTTTTTTTTTCGTTTGCATGACCTTCTTTTAATGCTTAATTAAGTCAGATGTCAAAAGTTGATCTCAAAATCACTGAATGATTCAACAGCTCTGCATATTCCTCCAAGTGTGAAACTGTTTTTCACTGCTGAATCTGGTGTGAGGCAGATTATCTACAACCCCAGTTCCAAAAAAGTTGGGACGCTGTGTAAAATGTAGATAAAAACAGAATGCAATGAATTGCAAATCTCACAAACTCACACTTTATTAACACTGAAACATAGAAAACATATCAAATGTTTAAACTGAGGAAATGTACCATTTTAAGGAAAAAATAAGGTCATTTTGAATTTGATGGCCTCAACACGTCTCAAAAAAGTTGGGACAGGGCCATGTTTACCACTGTGTAGCATCCCCTCTTCTTTTAACAACAGTCTGTATACGTCTGGGAACTGAGGAGACCAGTTGCTGGAGTTTTGGGAGAGGAATGTTGTCCCTTTCATGTCTGATACAGGATTCTAGCTGCTCAACAGTCCTGGGTCTTCTTTGTCCTATTTTTTGTTTCATGAAGCCAAATGTTTTCATTTGGTGAAAGGTCTGGACTGCAGGCAGGCCAGTTCAGCACCCGGACTCTTCTACTACGAAGCCATGCTGGTGTAATAGATGCAGTATGTGGTTTAGCATTGTCTTGCTGAAATATGCAAGGCCTTCCCTGAAAAAGACGTCATCTGGACGGAAGGATATGTTGCTCTAAAACCTGTATATACCTTTCAGTATTGATGGTGCCTTTCCAGATGTGCAAGCTGCCCATTCCATAGGGACTAATGCACCCCCATACCATCAGAGATGCAGGCTTTTGAACTGAACACTGATAACAAGTCGGATGGTCCGTCTCATCTTTAGTCCAGAGGACGCTGCGTCCATGGTTTCCAAAAAGAATTTCAAATTTCGATTATGGATCATGTTCACATATAGCTTCTTCTTTGCATGATAGAGCTTTAACCTGCATTTGTGGATGACACGGCGAACTGTGTTCACAGACAGTGTGTTCTGGAGGTGTTTCTGAGCCCATGCAGTGATTTCCATTACAGAATCATGACTGTTTTTAATGCAGTGCCGCCTGAGAGCCCGAAGATCACGAGCAAGCAATATTGATTTTTACTCTTGTCCATTGCACACAGAGATTTCTCCAGAATCTCAGAATCTTTTGATGATATTATGTACTGTAGATGATGAGATATAAGTCTTCACAATTTTACATTGAGGAACATTATTCTGAAATCAGAATAATTCTACAAATCCACAATTTGTAGACGCAGTTTTTCGCAGATTGGTGAACCTCTGCCCATCTTTAATTCTGAGAGTCTCTGCCTCTCTAAGATACTATTTTTTATACCCAATCATGTAACTGACATGTTGCCAATTAACTTAATTAGTTGCTAAATGTTCCTCCAGCTGTTTCTGTTTAGTAACACTTACTTTTCCAGCTTTTGTTGCCCCCATCCCAACTTTTTTGAGACGTGCTGCGGCCATCAAATTCAAAATGACCTTATTTTTTCTTAAAATGGTACATTTCCTCAGTTTAAACATTTGATATGTTTTCTATGTTCTATTGTGAATAAAATATGGATTTACGTTTAATCATTGCATTTTGTTTTTATTTACATTTTACACAGCGTCCCAACTTTTTTGGAATTGGGGTTGTAGATAAAGCTCTTGGGTACAGGGCTTTAATTTTCTTGCAATATGCAGGCGATGTTTTGGAAAGTAAATATTTTACATACATTAAACAACATGTGTTTCAATGCCAATAATGCATAATGTAGAGGCCAATGAGCAAGTATGGAATATAGCACGTATATATCTTTCAATTTTGAACCTAGACTGCATAATATACTATGGGTCTCTTATTATATAGTGTAAGTAGCATGCATAACCACACCTCTTGATAATATAATCATTTGAAACCAAAGACTTTTTACATTTGCACTGCGCTGTGCCACATTGCCACCTCTTAAAAATAGAGCCTACAAGCAGTTTGCACAATCCTAAACAAGAGGCTATAAGCTTCCCTTACTCATTGGCCTCATACCTTCAGATCTAAATAAGTGACTTTTGATTTCTATTGTTGCTTACTTAGGCAAAGCATCACGGATGGCAGCATGCTATAAGACAATCTATGCCCTGTGTTCCCATGCAGAATCCGCACTCCAAATTACACATATTAATGGCATATACCAGTCCAGTGCTTCAGGCAAATATTAGCATTTTTTCTTATTTACATAGCTTTTTACTCTTTTTACAGTATTTAGTATATACAGTATGCACTTTGTAAACTTATTTATGGACACAATAAGGCAAGATTTCCCACAGTGTCCTTTACATTAGCCTGACTGTTTTGAGCTGCACTTAGTATAAGGCTAACAGGTTCACATGGGGAGAGAGAGAGAGAGAGAGAGAGAGAGAGAGAGAGAGAGAGAGTGTGTCCCCAGTATGTTATAATTACAAGAATGTGTGTGTGTGTGTGTGTGAGAGAGAGAGAGAGAGAGAGAGAGAGAGACAGAGAGAGAGAGAGAGAGAGAGAGAGAGAGAGAGATGCATTCCTAGTGAATTTATGAGGAGTGAGGGAGCCTGTAGGAGTCAAGGTCAGTCCAGATTAATGTCTTACCCTCTCTCACTCTGATTTATATTTAGCATTTAGAGTATTTAGCCTTATTGTGGTTCAAAGCTTTGACAGTCAAAGATAAGAAGATTTAAAATGTTATTGAACTATTTTACTCTATTTAAACTATTTCCAACTAAATGCATTAAATCATTATGATAACCACAAATTATTATCATACAGCCTTATTTAGGATCACTTTGACCTGAAAGTCAATATACAGTCATGTGAAAAAATAAGTACACCCCATGGAAATTGTTGGCTTTTTTGGACAAGCAAACATAAAACTAGAATCAGGTGTTCAAGATTGGGTACCAGTGATTAGAACCTGCTTAGGGAGTGCAGGTGGAACCTGTCTTATTTATACCCATCTCATATCTAGTGTCTGGTGTTCCCTTTGCTATTGAGGTGTGTGGTATCAATATGTCAAGATCTAAAGAGTTCTGTAAGGCCTTCAGAAAAAAGGTTGTGGATGCCTATGAGTCTGGCAAGGGATTTAAAAAGATCTCCAGATTATTTGAAATACATCATTCCACTGTAAGGAAAATAATCTACAAATGGCGCAGATTTCAAACGACTGCCAATTTGCCCAGGACTGGCCGTTCCAGGAAATTCAGCCCAAGAACAAGACCGTCTGATGCAAAATGAAGTCTCCAAGAACCAAGTCTCGCAACTGTTGGTGTCAAAGTGCACGCTTGTACAATCCGAAAGACATTGCACAAAAAAGCCTTTGCAAGACTACAGTTTGCCAATGAGCATATAGGCAAATCCAGGCTTTTTGGAATAATGCACTCTGGACAGCCGATTCAAAGATAGAGTTGTTTGACCACAGTAACAGCAGACATGTTTGGCACAGACCAAAGACAGCTTTTCAGGAGAATCACTTCATACTAACTGTGAAGCATGATGGTGGAAATGTTATGGTTTTGGGTTGCTTCGCTGCCTCAGGGACTGGACAGCTTGCATTCATTGATTCAACTATGAATTCTGCATCATATCAAAAAGTGCTTGAAGATAATGTGAGGCCATCTGTCCAAAAGTTAAAGTTGAACCAAAAGTGGGCCTTTAAACAGGATAATGATCCTAAACACACTAGCAAATTCACCAAGGAATGGCTCAAAAAGAAGAAATGGAGGGTTATGGAATGGCCTAGTCAAAGCCCAGATTTGAATCCCATTGAAATGTTGTGGGGGGGATTTGAAATGTTCATGCAAGAAAACCCTCAAACATCTTGTAACTGAAAGAATATTGCATGGAGGAGTGGTCAAAAATTCCAGCAAGCCTGGTGTACAATTATGCAAAATGCCTACTAGAAGTTATTTCTGCTAAAGGGGGCAATACTAGCTTCTGATGCCAAGGATATACTTACTTTTTCCACAGAAAAATATCACATCTATTGATATTTCTGTTGAATAAATGATTGAAAAAGCAATTTTCCTTGTGGTTTTGTTTTAGTATATCAACTTTATTAATAGGTACTGTTTCAAAGATGATCAAATGTTTGCTTGTCCAAATATGTCAAAAAAGCCAACAATTTCCATGGGGTGTAATTATTTTTTCACATGACTGTAAATAAATATGAAACAGAAACATGATTTATTGTTTACTGATCATCACTGGTATGGACATCTTACAAATGCATTGCTATACAGTATTAAGGGACAACCTGGGGAAGTGGGACAGAACAATTCTATAAGACAGAACAAGTAGTGAACACTACAGGAGCTAGCCTACAATAAAGTTGTAATACGCACTCACCAATGCCAGCATGCTTCTCACAAGGCACTTTTTTGAGCTTGTTGAATCCTTCATTCCAGACCTGCTCATCTCCTGCCTTCATAAAGACTCCAAACTCATCCCCATCTTCCTCATCCACCACTTCAGGCCCTTCGTCCGCCACTTTGCCCGCTTCCTGGCCTCTCTCCTGCTTTTCTAGCAGCTCCAACGCTGGTTTTAGTGCTAATCTCCTACCCTTGGTCTCCTCCTGCTGCTGCCTACTTATGGATCTGAGGGCAGTTGTGTTTGTGGTGGGGGCCAGATTAGGCAGGGATGTAATAGCATTAGCAACACTGAAAGAGCCAGAACCTTGTGATAAAGAATTAGCAAGCTCTTCAAAAGCCTCATTTGTGGAGTTACATTTTTTTCCATCCTCAAATGTCATATTTACTTCAATGATTATTTCCTGCTTATGATGAGAAGAACATGCAGGTGACCTCCAATGCTCCTCTGCTGGTTCACTCAAATGATCCATGTCCTGAATAGAGGTACTATCCAAGTCTTTCTTCATTTCACCAAAACGGACAATCTTTTCCATGTCATGGTTAAATGAGCTGTCATCTATTCTCTTCTTTATCTCCTGTTCCACTTGATTAATCGTTAATAAAGTATCGTCTGAATGGTTGCTGGATGCAGGGGTTATGGTAGTCTCCTCACAGTGGCTGTGACTAATGGTTAACAAAGTTCCATTTGTCTTATTGGTGTCCTCTGAAAATACTTCAGACTCTAGACCATGCTGTTTAAATTTCTCCAAACCAAATTCATTGGATTCATTCAGATTTCTATCTGCTAAAATGTCAACCTCATATTTAATAGTGTCTGTGGTGTTGTAGTGGCTATGGCTAATGGTGGATGAGATTCCATTTTTGTTATGCATAACTACTCCAGACCCTGGTCTGTGCTCTTCAGAGTTTGGCATACCAATTTCCTTGGATTTTAAAACATAATTCAGATTAACATCAGCTGTAAGATCGCTCTCATGTTTACTGATTTCTGTGGTCTTATCTGTGCAGTCACTGGTAGAAATGGGTGTGTCTTGTCCCACAAAAATCTCACAACCATTGAGTTTAGGGCAAGAAGCTAGTGTTGTTTCTTCCTTCACTTCTGTACTAGAATCATATTTAGTAGAGGGGCTGCATGTGGCTAGTTCACACATGTCATGTAGAGCGGAAAACTGTGACCTATTTAGATGATCTTCATCATTGTTAATCGCTGTCAGGGCACTTTTTGCCTGTAGGCACTGTGTTATAGAACATTTGTCCAAAAGTTCCAGTTTTGTAGAGGCCAGCCCCTCATTATTCTCTGAGATGTTCTCCATGGATTTAGGTCTCTTGCTAGACTTTCTCCACTTTCTGACAGGTTTGCCATCACAAATTCCCACACCCTGACTCCCTTTTCCAGATTTTCTTCCATCCACTCTGGTCCCTACAGCACAGAGGTAATTACATCCTTCAGCTTTGAGAAAGAGGCATCGAGTCTGGGTTTGCCTGCCTCCATCTGAGTCCTTCAATGTAGCCACAGTCACTAGAGCACCAAGTCCTCCTTGCCTGAACCCAGGTGTATGAAATGAATGTGTCTTCCTATGGCTGGTCCCAATTCTGCTCTCATGAGCTGGGTCAGATGCTTGAGAAGCAGCTGCAGCTTTTCTCTTACTTCTTGAATATCCTCCACTTACTGCCCAAGCCCTAAGACCTTTAATTAACGGGATTGCCCCAAATCCAAGGGCACTGCTGAACGTAGTACCATTTCGCCTGCAACCATGGAGCAGCTCTCTATGGGCCACGTCCAGGCAAGGGTAGTTATTGTTGTTGTTGTGCTGTAGCATTCTTGTCGTTATTGTTCTGAGGGGTCAGTTAAGTGCTGTGGAAGAAAAGAGGAAAACGTCTGACATGCTCAATCAAATGTTCATTCATAATTATAATCATTTATTGTCAGCATTTGCAATTTTACTGTTTATTCAGTTTTGCTTTTGTTTAGCACTACAAACATCTATATCTTAAACGGCTGAAAAAATTCTGAATTTTTTTCTGAAATGTTGAATGAACACCTAGTTTTTAATTAATTTGTTTAATTAAAAAAGCGTTTAAATAACACACACACTGTTAACTCTTATTGTGTTAAATTCATTATTATACTGTTGAAGCAAGATTATTAATACAAAATTACATGTATCTTTCTTTATCACATGCAACTTGAACACATAAGTATTATCTGCTGAGATTAGTGTTGTGTGTTGTACACATTGTACATCAAAATCAAAATGAATAATGAACTGGGAGTTTGAGATGTTTATATTCCTTAAAGACCCTCCTGAAAAATATTTTGGTCTGAAATTTTAATAAAACCAATTGGATGAAACATCTAGTCACAGCTTATTCTTTAAATGCTCTAAGGTGTAAAAAAAAAAAAAAAAATCCAAAGATCCAGGCTTAGAAAGCAAGAATTTATACATACAGCATTGCACTTAGACCACCTACAATGTTTATATAAGTGCAGATGGGCACTAAGGGCTCTATTTTTGTGATGATGTGGCACACACAGAAATAAGGCATACAACTGTATATCTTTGGAATCTTTTTTACCATCAGCGCAGGTGGTAACATGGCACAGAGTGGTGCAAATAAATTTTGGGTTTTGAATGAATTCATTATTAAGAGGTGTATTAAGCTCCTCTCGTGAGTGCGCATTGCAGCACAGTGGCATTTCTGTAATAAGATACAATTATATTTCACTTAGCATACAGATTTTTATGTCTATTTCTAGTAATAGTAATAAACACAGGAGGTTTTATTCTAAATGTCCACAGTTCAAAACAGTTTCCCACTATAATAAACTCTATAAATATTACAATATTCATGTTATACTCTGTAGTCTAGGCTTGCAATTAAATAAGTATGAATTATATGTAATAATTTGTTTGCAAACCATGAAAATGACAAATTCTAAATTTATGTTTTTATCAATGGCACTTAAAGCTCATTGCTTCGTGCTACGAGGAAGAGGAGCATGAGCGTGATTCATAAAAACCCTCCGGACTGATTCATGAACTCTAGTTTTGTTTACTTTGCCATGTGCTCG
Source organism: Cranoglanis bouderius (assembly GCA_023630585.1). NCBI lineage: Eukaryota > Metazoa > Chordata > Actinopteri > Siluriformes > Cranoglanididae > Cranoglanis > Cranoglanis bouderius. Next base: position 12,958,906 of record CM042566.1, read on the forward strand.
GTTGTTTTTGGTTTACGTCATGTCTCTGCCCCCGCTTCCTTATTGGTCCATTTATTTTGGTCCATGTCCGGTATCCTCCCATGTTCTGTCATTGGTTCTCCGTTTATAGTTTGATTATTGTTTCTAGGTGTTATGTGTTTTATTTTGTTTGTCTTTATTACCCCGTAGTATTTAAACCCCGTTTTGTGTCCACTTCCTCGCGGAGTATTAAAAGTAATAAAAGTAATTATCAGGAATTATCAGGAATTCTAACGAGTAGTGAAGATAAGGAATTGTAGATTCCTCTATGTTTTTGTTTTCCTCGTGCTTCCTAGACTTTGGAATTGCCTCAAGACTTATTGGATGTTTACCTTGCCTTTTTGGGAATACCACAGTGCCAGTTTTTGGATTATTGCCTTGTGAGTGTTTGGATTATTGCCTTGCCTGTTTGGTATTACTGCCCTGTCGTTTTGTGGAATATTGCCTTGTTTATTTGTGGATTTTCGTTTGACTGTTTTCCTTTTTTTGACCCTGCCGGTGCGTTGCCTTTTCCCCGGATTGCGATATGTTCCATTACTTTTGAATGTTCGATTATTTTTGAATGTTCCTAATAAACTGCCAATTTCCCCTGCGAGTGCATCCTGCTTCCCTCCTTCTGGTTCCGTAACACTCTGTATGTTAATTATGTATGATCTCAATACAAGCAAACATGTTCAATTGACAAAAAAAATTGTTTTGTGCAAGATTTTAAAAAAGTGAAATATTCGGAAGGAATTTGATACTTTTACATGTTTACATGTAAATGTACACTGTAAAAATGTGATCTGAATATTATGTAAATATATGTGTGCATGCATTGATGGTGTGTCTCATCTGGATTTAAGCACTGGTTAAAACAGAAGCTTGCGCATGACCAAAAGATACATCGTAAAAGCTTCAGGTGTGAACTGGCCTTTAGCAGTGACAACTGCATTGTTTGTTCTAGTTAGTATTTGTGTATAGTAGCCTATTTATGTTAAAGTGAAATGATATAAATAGTTAACACTCACAAGACTGCGTTGTTGTGAAATGTGCTTGAAATTAGGAAAATAATGTCTTATGTCTGCATTTGTGGTTAGAGGGTCCCTCGGTATGTGATAACACAAACATATTTGGATGAAAATAGGTTTGAAAATCTCATTAGATCCACTGATTTTAGAACGCCATGTCAGTTTTTGCGCCACTCCACCAACAACAGCGCAGCACATTTGTTTATGACCACAAAAATAGCAATACCATAAAAAGCAAAAAAATTGATGTTCACCAAACCAAAATAGTACCCAGTAAACATGCCCACATGAGGCAAATGAGGACACCCATCTTGGGCAGCCCACATTGGGGAAAACCCCCACTGAGGATTTGCACAACAATGGCCAGATGTAGGCAACCCAAGTGGTCCTACAATGGGATTCATGTGGGCGTTCCAAAGTGTGGGCTGTCCACAGAAAACCCAGGTTGGGCCATTTGGGATTTGCATGGGTTAGCCCTTGCCCATATGTCCCACAACTTGCCTGTAAAGGGCCAGGTAACACTGAAGTTGACCACCAAATTAAGCTTGTTCTGGCATGAAAATAGAGCCCTAAGAGTTAATTCAACACTGTAGGCGTTAATTTAAAATATTTCCAGACTTGGAGATTATGGGGAAAAAAAAATCCCCAAACTTTTAAGCACTGAAGGATTTAATTCAATTTAGGTCAATTTATTTTATTTAATATAGGCTAATAAGAGTTAATTCAACTATGTGTGTGTGTGTGTGTGTGTGTGTGTGTGTGTGTGTTATTTCAAGTTCATTAAAATGGCAGGTGTGTTAATTCAGCATTATAACAGTTCGTTTAAAGATATATTGAACACTTATGTTGTTTTCTCATTCATCCATTGAAACAGCTTTAAATTTGAGTTAAACGTAACTGTAACCGTTAATTCACTGGGGATTTTGCTGTTTAGCTTAGACCTAATTACCCTCCATAAATAGGAATAATACTAGGATAACGCCTATTATGCGACATAGTTCTTTTTTTTTTTCTTTTTTTTTTTTTTTTTTTTTGTCATGGCAGCTCCTATAAATAACGTTGTAAATAGTAATAGACATGAAACTGGCTTCAGTGTGTAATTCAGACAATGGATTACTATTCCGTGTCTCACACACACGATGCCACATGATGATGAGAGAGGATGCTGCATCAGGATACAATAGGTGATGAAAGATTTCCCAGATATGCGCATCAGCATCAATCAAACCTAAGCACCCTGCGCTCAACATAAAAATGAACACAAATAATCGATTTCTTTACGGATTTCGATATCTTACCTCGATGCCGTGGCCATATTTTTATTATTGTTTTTTTTTTTATTTTTTATTTTTTATTTTTTTTATTTCGTCCAGCAGAATCCGTGTCACGAATCCCTGTGATGATTCAGATGGCCGCGCGCGATGGAGGGACCTCTACTCTGTCTAATCTACATCTTATTATTCGACACGTCCTAGTATTTAATCGATGACGTATTAAAAGGCACATATCCAAAAGTATAATCGTTGTGTAATCGCGTCTTGATCAGGCGACACTGTCACACCACCATCAGGTCCCGGTAGTAAGAGCCCTCGAGTCTCTATAGCGTCTGTCTATAGCGCAGTATCGCCCCCTCTCTGACAAGGAGACACAAAGCTAGCCTACTGCGACACACACACACACACACACACACACACACACACACACACACACACACACACACACACACACACACACACACACACACTGTATATTCAAATATCCACCATGTGAGGGCCCACTCTTGGTGAATCCAAATTATATAGACCCTATGTGATTATATAGGAACCAATAATTCATGCAGTTGGCTAATCAACCAATCATGTGGCAGCAGCGCAATACATAAAATCATGCAGATACAGGTCAAGAGCTTCAGCTAATGTTCACATCAAACATCAGACTGAAGAAAAAGTGTGATCTCTGCGACTTTAACCATGGCATATATGTTGGTACCAGAAAGGCTGGTTTGAGTATTTCATAAACTGCTGATTTCCTGGGAGTCTCTAGAGTTTACACAGAATGGTGTGAGAAAAAAAACAAAAAAAAAAAAACATTGAGTGAGCAACAGTTCTGTGGATGGCAATGCCTTGTTGATAAGAGAAGTCAGAGGAAAATGGCCAGATTGGTATGAGCTGCCAGGAAGGATATAGTAACTCATGCTGTATAATCACTCTTTACAACTGTGGTGAGAAGAAAAGCATCTTTCTGCATGTACAAAACATCAAACCTTGAGGTGGATGGGCTACAAAAGCAGAAGACCACATTGGGTTCCATATGGGTTTAGCCAAGAACAGGAGTCTGAGGCTATCATGGGTACAGTTTCACCCAAACTGGACAGATGAAATCACCCAGTCTTTTTCCAGTCTTCAACTGTCCTGTTCAGTGAGTCTGTGCCCATGATGATAGCTTCAGATTATTATTCTTGGTTGACAGAAGTTGAACCTGTCATGCTGCACTGCTCACCACAGTTGTGCACCAGAATGCTTAGTTGAGTTACTATAGACTTCCTGTCAGCTCAGACGAGTCTGGTCATTCTCCTCTTTCATCAAGGTGTTTCAGCCTGCAGACCCTGTGCTCAGAGGAGGTTTTTTGTTTTTCACACCATTCTGTGTAAACTGTAGATACTGTTGTGCGTGAAAATCCCAGGAGATCAGCAGTTTCTTAGATACTCAAACCAGCCCATCTGGTACCAACAACCATGTGACAGTTAAAGTCAGAAAGATCACACTTTTTCTTCATTCTGATGTTTGATGTGAACATCACCTGAAGTTCTTGACTTGTATCTGCATGATTTTGTGCATACCAATCAGCCATAACATTATTGGCAGGTGAAGTGAATAACATTGATTATTTCATTACAATGGCACCTGTCAAGCCGTGAGATATATTAGGCAGCAAGTGAATAGTCAGTTCTCAAAGTTGATGTGTTGGAAGCATGAAAAATGCACAAGCAAGGATCTGAGCGACTTTGACAAGGGCCAAATTGTGATGGCTAGATGACTGGGTCAGAGCATCTCCAAAACAGCAGGTCTTGTGAGGCATTCCCAGTATACAGTGGTTAATACCTACCAGAAATGGTCCAAGGAAGGACAACCAGTGAACCAGCGACAGGATCATGTGCACTCAAGGCTCACTGATGTGTGTGGGGAGCGAAGGCTAGCCCATCTAGTCCAATCCCACAGAAAAGATACTGTAGTACAGATTGCTGAAAAAGTTAATGCTGGCTATGATAGAAAGGTGTCAGAACACGCAATGCATTGCAGCTTGCTGCATATGCGGCTGCGTGACGGCATATTAGTCAGAGTGTGTATGCTGACCCCTGTCAACCCCAAAAGCACCTGCAATGGGCTCGTGAGCATCACTGGACCATGGAGCAATAGAAGAAGGTGGCCTGAACTGATGAATCACATTTTCTTTTACATCATGTGGACAGCCGGGTGTGTGTGCGTTGCTTAGCTGATGAAGAGATGGCACCAGGATGCACTATGGGAAGAAGGCAAGCTGGCGGAGGAGTTGTGATGCTCTGGCAAATGTTCTGCTGGAAAACCCTGGCTCCTGGCTTTTGTGTGGATGCTACTTTGGCATGTACCACCTACCTAAGCATTGTTGCAGACTGAGTAAACCACTTCATGACAGTGGTATTCCCCAATGGCAGTGGCCTCTTTCAGCAGGAAAATGCACCCTACAACACTGCAAACATTGTTCAGGAATGGTTTGGGGAACATGACAAAAAGTTCAAGGTGTTGACTTGGCCTCCAAATTCCCCAGAACTCGGTCAAATTGAGCATCTCTGGGATATGCTGGACAAATAAGTCTGATCCATTGAGGCCCCACCTCACAACTTACAGGACTTAAAGGATCTGATGCTAACATCTTGGTGCCAGATACCACAGCACACCTTCAGAGGTCTTCTGGAGTCCATGCCTCAATGGGTCAGAGCTGTTTTGGTGGCACAAGGGGGACCTACACAGTATTAAACAGGTGGTTTTAATGTTATGGCTGATCGGTGTATACAGTTGTGCTCATAAATTTACCAATTGCAGAATCTGCAAAATGTTAATAATTTTAAAAAAAGAGGGAACAAAGAAATGCATTTTGTTTTTTATTTAGTACTGCCCCGAATAAGTTATTTCACATAACAGATGTTTACATATTGTCCACAAGACAATAATAACTGAATTTACACAAATGAACCAGTTCAAAAGTTTACATACACTTGATTCTTAATACTGTGTGTCGTTACCTGGATGATCAGTGACTTTTTATGTTTTGTGATAGTTGTTCATGAGCTCCTTGTTTGTTCTGAGCAATTAAACTGCCCACTGTTCTTCAGAAAAATCCTCCAGGTCCTGCACATTCTTTGGTTTTCCAGCATTTTTTGCATATTTGACCCTTTTCCAACAGCTGCTATATGATACTGAGATCCGTCTTTTCACACTGAGGAAAATTGAGGGACTCGTACACAACTACTGTATTACAAAAGGTGCAAACATTCACTGATGCTCAAGAAGGCAACACGATATATTAAGAGCCAGGGGGGTGTAAACTTTTGAACAGTATGATTGTTGTAAATTGTTATTATTTTGTTTAAAGCTCTTTTTTTAAAATTTGGTACTGCCGTTCAGAAGCTACATAAGATATTTACATATTTCCCAGAAGACAAAATAATAAAAATTTTAGAGCTGCAACAACTAATCAATAAAATCAATAATAAACACTTATGAAAATCGTTGTCAACGAATCTCATAATCAATTAGTTGGTCTGCGCATGGCACGGGGTACATTTACTCATTGCATTACTTCTGTTCTGAAAACATGCATCGGAGAGTACAGACTAAAGTTCTGCCCCAAATGATGTACTACGAACTTACACTATGTACTCTATCGTCTAGTGTGTGAGTTTTAGAAGGGTGGTATCGTCTCAAATGGAACTCTAACTGGAAGTATAAGCCTTTTCCTAGTTGATGGCACATGGTGTCAAACGCAAGTAATACGACGACGCTAGCTTTAGCAGATTACCCAGAGTCAATGAAAATAAATTTAAATGAGCACAACTGTACATATACACACAGTGGAGCCCAAAAGTCTGAGACCACAAGTGAAAATGCTTCTATTTTGCATTCTTTTCTAATTTAATACAACACATTTCATTACAAATTATATTATTGACAATAACTGAGTGAAAAGTAGAATCTTTTCTTAGTTAGAGTTAGACTTGCTTAGTGTGCACTTAAGCTGGCATGGACTCCATAAGTTTGTGCAAACCTTATGATCCATACTGCACCATTATTAGTAATTACAGCTTCTTGGGTAAGTCTCTACAATCTTTGCACATGAGGTTTGGCCAATGTCTCTCATTCTTCTTGGCAGATCCTCTCTAGCTCAATCAGATTGGATGGGGAGCATCTGTGAACTGCCATCATCAGGTCTCTCCACAGACTTTCTTTGGAGTTCAAGTCTGGGCTTTGGCTGGGCTTGAAGAAACTCCAGCTTGTCCTGGCTATATACTTCAGGTCATTGTCATGCTGAAAGGTCTGAGGTCATGTACACTCTGGAGGTTTCCTTCAAGGACCTCTCTGTATTTGGCCCTAATAGTGAGAAAGAAACTCATAGCAAGATACTGCCATCATGCTTCACTGTAATGCCAGATGAAGTGCTTGGGGTTCAGCCCAAAGAGAAACTGTTTTGTCTGTTCAGACCAGAGAATCTTTTTCCTCATGCTTTCACAGTCCTTTAAGTGCCTGCCATATGCCTTTTACTCATATACCTTTTACCTGCCTGTAATGTTTCTGTGTCCATTGAATCTCCTGTTGTGGGAATTATCTCCTTGAGGGCAAAATGTACCGTGGAGTTAGATGTACACTTGCAAACACTTGCACTGTACTGTGAAGTTGCATTGCTGCTAACAGCTCTTGCAGTTGGCCCATGTCTAGTGCCAGCTCCTCTACTCTGTGTTGTAACTCAGTAAGGGCACTCCTTCTCTTCCCTCCAAAGGGCTGAGCAGTTGAACCCCCTGTCGGCTGCTATTCTTCTTCTGATTGCACTACAGAGCAGCTCAAGTTTCTTTTTTCTAATGGGTCCTGTGGTTTCCCACTTCAATCCCTGCTACATTCCTGTAACATTGGAGAGAAGTTGCTGAATAGGCCACAGTTCTTCCATAGCCTGCAAGGTGCACTTCCTGTGTTACAATTGGCATTATGCTGCATTTAGGGCAAGGCTGTATAAGAGATTGGTGAAGATGCTCCAGTCTAGGGCTGTGCCATATCATGTGTCCATGATATACTTTTTTGCCACCATCTTAAGCAAAAACAACGACCACTGTATGCTGATTTGACTTGTGGCCAAAAAGTTAGTGCTGAATGTTATTTTCATATTGGAATTTATATAATGAAATATCATGATATAGTTTTAATATAAATCGGCCATATCGGCCATCCCTACTCTAGTTCCAAGGAATTTAATCCAAGTCCTTCAAGGTTATGAACTTTGTTAACTGACCTCCTCAGGTAATTTATGACACTAATTAGTCTCTGTTCACAGCACCACACTGCTGCATGCCAACACACCAATGATAAGCCATGTTTTTGCTCTCTGAGTCTTCCTGGGATGCTCTTATTTTGACATAGTGTTATGACTGTAAATGATTTTAGTTTTTCTGACATAAAGAAATTTGGTGGAGATAAAAGAGATTACAATAAACTTAATGAACTAAGTACCTAGTTAACATATATGGAATGACATTATGTGTATTTTTAGGTAGCTAACATGAACAAGTAGGGGACCATATTTATTAATATGCCTACATGTATGCTTATTTGTTGGATTTTCCTGAGAAAAATCAGTCGGTGAATGTAAAATCCCCTTCTCAATGTACACTGTTGACAGCAGTAAGTCACTTAGCTACAGAGACATATAGTCATGGGGAATAGAAAGTACAACCTCCTTCAATTCTATGTTTTTATTTATCATGGCCTAAATAACAATTGTGTGGTTCTCACCAACTTCTATAAACAAACAAACAAATAACCAAATAAGGTGACAAAAAAACAAAAAAACAAAACATATTTCAATATGTATTCATCTTTCCAAAAAAGTAAACCAACATTTAGAAAACGGGTGAAAACAGGTGAGAAAAATAAATACACCCTGTAATTCAGTAACATGTAGAGCTACCTTTAGCAACAATAACTTGAAGTTAATGTTTTCTGTAGGAGTTTATCAGTCTCTCACATCGTTTTGGAGAAATGTTGGCCCACTCTTCTTTACAACATTGCTGTAGTTCATTGATGTTTGAGGGCATTCGTTTATGCACAGCTCTCTTAAGATCCCACCACAGCATCTCAATGGGGTTGAGGTCTGGACAACACAGAAACACAGAAAATTCAGCACCAGTTATTTGGGGGTTCCCTACAAACTGTGCCTATGATGACCAAGCACCAAGCAGGATGTTGTTCAGGGCCCCTAAATGTTAAGACACTTTATACCTGACTGAGGTCAGTTATCAGTGACCCTTAATGACAGTTCGATTTCACCTCTCCTTACCGCCATATGTGCATATGTGAATGCATGCTGATACATTCCAGCAACGTCACATAGTGACATATGATACAGCATTTGCAATTAAACTGCCATCATACAGACATCTTTCTTCTTCTTGCTTATGTGCATATTGAACAAATGTACACAACATGGAGCTTCATGCTTAGCAGCTTATGACCAATGTTGATGCTACAGATGACCTGTACTCCACACCTGGGAATAGCCTTATCTCATTCTGTTCTACCTTGGTGATGTTGCTTCCTTGTAGAATCTCCTCCGGTAAGTCCATTAATGACTGGCCTCACTATAGGCAGTTCACTTGCTGGGACTGTGTAATGGTGTGGTGGACTTACTATTGAAACTACACACATGTCCAGGGGAGTGGTGTTCTCACCCAGAGGTGGTAGCCAAGATCTTGGACAGATTTGGCAAGACACAAGTGGACTTCTTTTTCAAAGCTGGTTGTGGTTCTCCCTAGAGGAACTGAATGATCCACTGGGAAAGGATTCCCTGTCCCATAGCTGGTCTCTGAACTTATTATATGCGTTTTGTATTCTGCAGTTGATTCTTCCAACACTATATAGATTTTAGTAGATTCCTGCTTGTAGCCTTGTGATGGCAGGCAAAACCATGGTTCTCACTACTTCTTTCACTTTGCAGCTTCCTTACCACAGAGATCCACTATCCCAGACAGATTTGTCATCCTCTGTCAGGTCACATGTGTTGGTTAGTCTGGCTTCTCAGGCTAAACTGCCAACTTAGGAAACACTTCTGAACACAAGGCCCTCTATCACACATGCCTTTAAGTAGAATTTTTTCTGTGAATGGTGTTCACCTATTTGGCTGTACCAGGACTTTTCTTCAGGAGTTGTTAGCCAGTGGCAAGTCCTGATCTACATTAAAAGTGTATGTGGCAGCCATTGCACTGCACTAGAGCACTGTCTATGTCATTTCTTTAGGGTCTCCTATGCTTATTACCGGCTTTCAAAATGGGTCAAGGTTTCTTCACTTGCCACGGTCCCCCAGGAGCCTGATGTGTGAGATTATATCACCCAAGTTTGTGTATCAAGAAATTGACCTTGCAACCTTCAATGAGCCTGCAGATCATTCCTTGCTGTGCCCGGCACACACCCTATGGTATTACTCAGAATAGATGGCAACCATCCAATCTACTTTATGTCTCTGGGCAGCCTCAAGCCTGTGTTACCTTCTGGCTTGCCCTTTAAGCTGTGCTGTTATAATTAGACCTTCTGGAGTCCCCACTTGCATGTTGATAAAAATGTATTGATTTGAACTGAATACTGAATACTTTACAAAGGGGCCTCTCCTCCTCATGGGCCTTATTCAAAGGTGTGCTGCAGGAAGTCTGTGCTTAGCATCATCATGCACTTACAGGGTTAATGTTGCCTCTCTCAGTGGTGTGTGGGAAATAAACATGGCTCTATGATAGAAGCTCAGCGGATATAAAAAGTACACACACCTCTGTTAAAATTGCAGGTTTTTGTGATGTAGGAAATTAAACCAAGATAAATCATATGAGATCTTTTCCCACCTTTAATGTGATATAGCAACCAACAAAATTCAAGAGAAAAACAAATAGAAATGTTTTATGAAAAAATAGAAAAAGAAAAAACGTACAATAACCAGGTTGCATAAGTGTGCACACACTCTTATAATGGGGCATGTGACTGTGCTCAGAATTAACCGATCACATTTCAACTCATGTTCAAAAGTAATGATCATACACTTCTCACCAATTATATGATTCTGACTGACCCAGAATAAAGATCAGCTGTTTCTGTAGGATTTTCTTGATATTTTCTTGGTTTCATCCGACTGCTGAAGCCATGGTCCATGAAAGGCTTACAATGCATGTACTTGATTTCATTGTTGAAAGGTATTAATCAGGAGAGGGATACAAAATAATTTCCAAAACATTAGATGTACAATGGAACATCATCAACAAGTGGAGAAAATGGGGCACCACAGTGACACCAAAAACAGGACATCCCTCCAAAAATGATGAAAGGTGAAAGGAAGGGAAGCTCAGGGAAGCTGCCAATAGACCTATGGAAACATTAAAGGAGCTGCAGAAACATCTGGCAAGTACTGGCCACTGCTTGCATGTTCAACAATCTCTCGTATTCTTCAAATATTTGGGCTATGGGGTAGGCTGGCTAGATGAAATCATGTGGCAAAATGTGTTATGATCTGATGAGACCAAGGTAGAACTTTTAAAGAGCATCTTTTATTCTAAATAAAAGATGGTGCAAAAGCAAAACAGCTTATGACCCAAACCACACCATAAGAATGGTAGTGTTAGCGTCATGCTATGGGGCTGCTTCTCTTCAAGATAGAGGGAATCATAGATAGCTCCAAATGGCAATTTATTTTGGGACAAAACCTGCAGGCCTCCATTAGACAGCTGAAGATGAAAAATAATTTCACCTTACAACATGATAACGACCCAAAGCACAAATTCAAGTAAACAAAGTAATGGCTTCAGAAGAAGAAGATGAAAGTTTTGGAATGGCCAAGTCAGAAGCCAGATCTAAATCCTGTCAAAAACCTAAGGAATGACCTGAGAAATGACTTGAAGACAGCTATGCACAGGAGATCTGGTAGATCTGGAGCATTTTTGCAAGGAAGAGTGAAATAAAATCAAGATGTGCTAAGTTGGTAGACTCTAACCCAAAAAGAATGAGCACTGTATTACAAGAAGAAAGTACTTCAAAAAATATTAATTAATATGAGCACACTTATGCATCCAGGTAAGTAAAGTTTTTTCTTTTTCCTTTTTTCCCTAAAAATTTTTTTTTTGTTTTTACCTGAATTTTGTTGGTAGAAAAAGGTCTTACATGATATCTTTCTTTCATTTTTTTACATCACAAATACATGCAGTTTTAACAGGGGGTGTGTAGAGTTTTTATATCCACGGTATTTATTGCAAATATTGCATCATACAGTATGTCAGTACATTACTTTGATGGAAGTTCTTGGTATGTATGTGTACATGCACATGGAGGTATCAAGTTTTATAATTTCCTGGCATTATTTTGGATACCCATATATTTTAGCTTTATCTGCTGAAGAAATTCAGAGATTCTTGCAAATTTTTATATGGATTTAAAAAAAAGAAAAAAAGTATCACTTAGTATCTGTTCACTTAGTTTCTTGAAGCTATTAATATTATATGGACATATTTTGGACCATTGGTAGAACTGAAAGTATTCAGTTTCAATTTCCCTTTAAATAGCCATATTATTGATACCTATAATTGTATACTAATTTCCTTCAGTTATGTCTGGAAGTATGGTTAAAATAATAACCATTCTATTGTTGGTGCTACAGATGACCTGTACTCCACACCAGGGAATAGCCTTATCTCATTCTGTTCTACCTTGGTGATGTTGCTTCCTTGTAGAATCTCCTCTGGGAAGTCCATTAATGACTGGCCTCACTATAGGCAGTTCACTTGCTGGGACTGTGTAATGGTGTGGTGGACTTACTATTGAAACTACACACATGTCCAGGGGAGTGGTGTTCTCACCCAGAGGTGGTAGCCAAGATCTTGGACAGATTTGGCAAGACACAAGTGGACTTCTTTTTCAAAGCTGGTTGTGGTTCTCCCTAGAGGAACTGAATGATCCACTGGGACAGGATTGTTCTTTAAACTAGTAACTTTTACTTATGAATATCTGAGCAGAAAATATAATGATTGTACAGAAAATATATATGAAAAAGGGCACTGGAATGAAACACAAAATTAATTTTTAACTTGGACCTCATTTGATCCTTTTTTGTGGGGTGCATACAGTACATGAACTTTGAATTTGGCACTGGGTGGTGCAATGAATGTTTTTTTTTTTTTTAATGTGCATATGCACATATACACGGAGACTATTAATTTTACATTAAATACATATGGCAGTGCAATTACTTTATTCCAGTTGTTAAAACACAAATAATGTAAAAAAAAACAAAAAAAAAACAAAAAAAACCCCCAAAACCCCCACAAGTCCTCCCAGTTAAACATTATTTATAATGTTATTTATGTTTAATGTTTAACATTATTTGCATAATGGTATATACACTACAGCAAAAGGCACATGTTTTATGTAACAGTACAGACTGCAGAAATTCAGAGAGTAATGAAAGAGCAGGTAAAATATTTTATTTAATATTTCATCCAGCTGAGAAATTGTGTTTTAAAAATGAAATGTAAAGGACATGCTAAAAACTATACAGTAATAAAGGTCTGCATTTTGTACTAATTTCATCCTCAGGTCATGATTAAATGAACAATGATAAGCCAAAGAATTTCACAATGCACACTCAAACACTTCAAATCAAGAACACAAACCATTCCCACACAGAAACGTCAACATCATTGTACACATCATTGTGTAACATTCTAATGCATTTAAATATTACAAAAAGTCATTATATTATATTATATTATATTATATTATATTATATTATATTATATTATGTTATGTTATATTATATTATATTATATGTGTCTTTAAAAATTTAATTAATTTTCATGTTAAATCAATTCATGGCAATAAAAAAAATTATTTTTAAAATATGTAAATATATACAGTTCATTCTTCTACAGTTTAGGTGTTATATATGAAAAAATATTCCTCTTATATAAGGAAAAAAACACGTTCAGCTTCGACAATAAAAAAAAGTTAACAGCAACAAGCTTCAAATCTATGTTTCAAATAAAAATAATGCTTCTCAAATTCCACTCACCTTGTATATGTGTTTATATGATCTAATGCATGACTTGCAAGTCTGACAAGTAGTACTAATAATCTAATTAAAGAAAAAAGTATTATCTGCATAAAGAATAATATTGAATGGTCAGTGCAAGTATATGAAATGAAATGTGTGCTACATTAAATAGTGACTGTATTTATGTAAATGCATTCATTCTGTATAGTACTGAAAAGGCAACAACAATATAAAAATATTCCACTATACCTCGATTTACCCCTCTATCTTACTGATTCGAGTGTGTAGTTGAGCTGCTACTCGCTGATTCTGTTACTTTATATTTTGAAGTCTTGGTCACCACAGTGAAAGTCCCTTCTTTTGTTGTGGTGACTGTGTGTTTTGAAGCAACCTCCTGAGTGGAAAATTCAGTATTTGGCATTCTCCTGTAGAAACCTCCAGAAATCTCTTCACTAGAGTACTGTAAAGATGAATTGCTTTCCTTTGTAGATCCCTCTGGTGTGATCTGCAGGATGCCAGTGGAATGGGGGCTAAGAGTGACTTTGGGGATTTTAAACCAAGATGTCTCCTCTTTTTCTTCCAATTCTTGCCTGCTTCTAACATCTTCTATGGATCTACCCTCTTTTTGTGTACTGGTCTTTCCTGAGACAGAGCCAAATGAAATATTTGGTACTGGAGACTCAGAGCCTTGCTTTTCTGTTAACATTTCCAGCCTGGCTTTTGAGGACACTACACAGCTATTTTCACTCTCCTCATCTTCTTTTACAGATTTCTCCTTGAAACCTAGAAAGGATATATTACCTGATTTATCTTTTGTGCCTTTGCTAACTTCTGTGCTACTCTTATTCTCAGGTTCCATGCCCATCTCCAATTTCTCCTCTTCTCCTACATTTTTGGAGAATAGTGAAGAAAACTCAAGTTTGGGCAACCTAAATTCTCTTGTTTTCTCTTCATCAGTTTCCTCCTCCTCCCCAGATTTTGTTCCTTTACCTTTTGAATGTGACTTTTCAAAACTTGGCTTCTTTATGATTTTTGGCACTTTAATTTTCTTATCTACAGTCTCTGCACTTGCCTTGCTAGTTATGTTAACATAGCTTTCTGTTTGGGAATTAACCAAAACAAAAACTGCTTTTGTTACTTTAGGGATATGAGGGCCCTCATACTGTATTTCAGGATTTGTGGTCAGGGAAGATCCTTTTGGTGATTTAATGTTGACTTTGGTTTCAGGTGAAGTTAGAGAAGGCAGAGGCATGCCAGATTTTGGTATTTTGACCATGGTACCTGTCTTTGTATTCAATTCATCATTGCTAGTGTTATCTTGAACAGTCCCAAAGTCTAACTCTGGTGCTTTTATTTCAATGTTAGGCAGTGAGAGCCCATTACTTGAACCAGCATCTGCAGGGGTACATTCTGTTGATACCAGTTTTCCTTGACATTTGCTTTTTACATTAGATTCAAAGATCTGTACTTCAGGCCGTTTGATATTAGAGAGCTTTGAGGATAAATGCTGACCTGCATTCACATTACTAGATTTACCTATATCTGCCTCCAATGTAGAAGTTTTTACTTTAGGCATTCCAATATTGAACTTGGTACCTTTTACTTTTGGTCCCTTGACTTTCTCCTCTGATGCCAAGGGGCTGAGGTCAATACTGGGAAGCTCAAACCTTTTTTCCTTTTTACCATCTTTTGATAATCCGATATCCAATTCAAGATGTTTCTGTGGGCCCTGTGTATCTATTGTTGGAATCTTTAATTTTTGCCATCCTTCTATGTCCATTTCTTGAACTTGAACTTCTCCTTCATTCCCTTTTGGCAGGGATATATCCACAGTTGGCTGAGTAATATTTGACAACTTGAACTTTGCATTTTGTCCTTCTGTTTTCAAATCTGGAGATTCAATGTCTATTCTACCATGGGGTACTGAAACATCAGATATCTTACATTTCCCACTGTGTACGTTGAAGTCCAAATCTGAAGAATCCACATCCATTTTTCCATGTGGTAATGATATTTCCACTGCTGGCATTCTAATTTTTGGCATCTTGAATTTGCCATATTTGCCTTCCACTTCTACTTCTGGTGTGTCAGTGCCAGCTGTTTTGCCTCGAGGTAGTAATATATCAACTTTTGGCATTTTGATATGTGGTAACTTTAGGTTATCTCTTTCAAGGTTGAGTTTTGAAGAGCTGGGCTCAACTAATGCATCTTGTTTTACTTTTGGTAGGACAACATCCAAATCTACTTTTGGTGCTGATATATCAATAGTTGGCATCTTTGGGATTTTTAAACTACCCTCATAAGCCTTGATATCTGCCTCAGATACATCAATCTCAGATTTTGGCAGCAATGCCTCTCTCTCTGGTATGTATGGGGCTGTCAGGGCTATCTCAACTGAAGGCATTTTGACCTTTGCCTTTGTATCTAATGTTGGAGCCTTAAAATGCTCCTTGCCTTCTGCCCCCAAATCAAGCGAAGCATTCACATCTCCTTCAGGTTTTAGCTTCTTTATTTTGCCTTTTATTTTTCCATCAGCATTTATCCCTGCAGATGGCATATTTTTTTCCATAACCAAATTTGCAGATAAGCTAAGTCCATCTACTTGGTTGTCCTCACTTTTAAATTTCCCCCCAAATTTAGGCAGTGAAATCTTTGGCATTTTTAGAGTCACATCTGGAATGTCAAAACTTGCCCCAGATGACGGTCTGCTGCCCTCAGCTTTGAGAAGTTCAATATCTTCTCTATCAGTGCCTTTACCTTTGGAAATACCAAAGTCAAGATCAACCATAGGTGCTGATATATCAACACTTGGTAGCTTTACAGTTGTCAATTTTAAATTACCACTTGTGCTTCCACAAACACTGGCATCAGGCATATTTATATCATTTATGCCTGGTCCATGAATTTTTGACTCAGTGTTTGGTGATTTCATTTTCGGTAATGAAAGTTCAAGGTTAGGCATATGTAGCTTTCCCCACATTGCAATATCACTTTCAAAATCACCAATATCCTCAGCTTTTCCTTTTGGAAGTGATTGATCAATAGCTGGCATAATGATTTTTCCACCATCAGGTCCCTCAATATTTGGAGAAAACTTTGGAGATTTCAATTTTGGTATAGAAAAATCAACCTTGGGCATATGGAACTTCCCACTTTTATCAGTCTCACCTTCAAGATCAACACCCCCTTTTACTTTTCCTTTTGGCAAAGAGATATCAATATCTGGAATGTGAAACTGTCCATCCTTTATCTCAGGGCCTTTACCACTGATATCAACCTTAGGTAGTGTTACTTTTGGTAAAGAAATGTCAGGCTTTGGCAAATCAATCTTTCCTCCTTTTCCAGAAGTTCCTTCAATGTCAATTTCACCTTTAGCCTGTCCTTTTGGTAATGATATGTCAATGGATGGCATGTCAACTTTTCCAACTTTGATATCAGGGCCTTCCACAGTAACCTTCCCCTCTGGTAACGTCATTCCTGGTAGTGAAAGCTCAACCATGGGAATTTGAAACACCCCCCCTTTACCGGGCATAACTTCAAAATCAGCACCCCCCTTTCCTTTTCCTTTTGGCAAGTGGATGTCAATATCTGGTACGTGAAACTTGCCATCTTTGATATCTGGACCCTCAACACTGACATTAAGCTTGGGTGGTTTTACAGTTGGTAAGCAAATGTCAAGTTTTGGCAAGTCAATCTTTGCTCTTTTTCCAGACAATCCTTCAATGTCAGTTTCTCCTTTAGCCTTTGCTTTTGGTAATGATATGTCAATGGATGGCATGTCAACTTTGTCTTTTGGTAATGAAATGTCAATGGATGGCATGTCAACTTTCCCGACTTTGATATCAGGGCCTTCCACATTAATCTTCCCCTCTGGTAACTTCATTCTTGGTAGTGAAAAATCAACCTTTGGCATTTGAAACCTCCCTCGTTTATCAGCCTCACCTTCAAGATCAGCACCCCCTTTTAATTTTCCTTTTGGCAGTGAGATGTCAAATTCTGGCATATGAAACTTGCCACCTTTCATCTCTGGACCCTCAACACTGACATCAAGTTCAGGGGGTTTCACTGTTGGTAAGGAAATGTCCAGCTTTGGTAAGTCAATCTTTCCTCTTTTTCCAGACTGTCCTTCAATATCAATTTCTCCTTTAGCCTTCCCTTTTGGTAATGAAATGTCAATTGATGGCATGTCAACTTTCCCGACTTTGATATCAGGGCCTTCCACATTAAACTTCCCCTCTGGAAACATCATTCTTGGTAGTGAAAGATCAACCTTAGGCATTTGAAACCTCTCTCCTTTATTGGCCTCACCTTTGAGATCAACACCCCCTTTAACTTTTGGTAGTGGGATGTCAATATCTGGCATGTGAAACTTTCTGCCCTTCATCTCAGGACCTTCAACACTTATATCAACCTTGGGTGGTTTTACTTTTGGTAAAGAAATGTCAAGATTTGGTAAGTCAATCTTTCCTCCTTTTCCTGACTGTCCTTCAATGTCAATTTCTTGTTTAGCCATCCCTTTTGGTAATGAAATGTCAAGTGATGGCATGTCAACTTGCCCAATATTGATATCAGGGCCTTCCGCATTAATCTTACCCTCTGGTAACTTTATTCTTGGTAGTGAAAGGTCAATCTTTGGCATTTGAAACCTCCCTCTTTTATCAGCCTCACATTCAAGATCAACACCCCCTTTTACTTTGCCTTTTGGCAGTGAGATGTCAATATCTGGCACATGAAACTTGCCACATTTCATCTCTGGACCCTCAACACTGACATCAAGCTCAGCGGGTTTTACTGTTGGTAAGGAAATGTCCATCTTTGGTAAGTCAATCTTTGCTCTTTTTCCAGACTGTCCTTCAATGTCAATTTCTCCTTTAGCCTTCCCTTTTGCTAATGAAATGTCAATGGATGGCATGTCAACTTTCCCTTCTTTGATATCAGGGCCTTCCACCTTAATCTTCCCCTTGGGTAACTTCATTCTTGGTAGAGAAAAATCAACCTTGGGCATTTTAAACTCACCCGCTTTAACATCCTCACCTTCAAGATTGACACCCCCTTTTACTTTTACTTTTGGCATAGAGATGTCAATATCTGGCATGTGAAACTTTCTGCCCTTGATCTCTGGACCCTCAACACTGAAATCAACCTCGGGTGGTTTTACTTTTGGTAAGGAAATGTCCATCTCGGGTAAGTCAATCTTTCCTCTTTTTCCAGACTGTCCTTCTATGTCAATTTCTCCTTTAAACTTCCCTTTTGGTAATGAAATGTCAATGGATGGCATGTCAACTTTGTCTTTTGGTAATGAAATGTCAATGGATGGCATGTCAACTTTCCCGACTTTGATATCAGGGCCTTCCACATTAATCTTCCCCTCTGGAAACATCATTCTTGGTAGTGAAAGATCAACCTTAGGCATTTGAAACCTCCCTCCTTTATTGGCCTCACCTTTGAGATCAACACCCCCTTTTACTTTTGGTAGTGGGATGTCAATATCTGGCATGTGAAACTTTCTGCCCTTCATCTCAGGACCTTCAACACTGATATCAACCTTGGGTGGTTTTACTTTTGGTAAAGAAATGTCAAGATTTGGTAAGTCAATCTTTCCTCCTTTTCCAGACTGTCCTTCAATGTCAATTTCTTGTTTAGCCATCCCTTTTGGTAATGAAATGTCAATGGATGGCATGTCAACTTTCCCTTTTGGTAATGAAATGTCAAGTGATGGCATGTCAACTTTCTTGACTTTGATATCAGGGCCTTCCACATTAATCTTACCCTCTGGTAACTTCATTCTTGGTAGTGTAAGGTCAACCTTTGGCATTTGAAACCTCCCTCGTTTATCAGCCTCACCTTCAAGATCAGCACCCCCTTTTAATTTTCCTTTTGGCAGTGAGATGTCAAATTCTGGCATATGAAACTTGCCACTTTTCATCTCTGGACCCTCAACACTGACATCAAGCTCAGGGGGTTTCACTGTTGGTAAGGAAATGTCCAGCTTTGGTAAGTCAATCTTTCCTCTTTTTCCAGACTGTCCTTCAATATCAATTTCTCCTTTAGCCTTCCCTTTTGGTAATGAAATGTCAATTGATGGCATGTCAACTGTCCCGACTTTGATATCAGGGCCTTCCACATTAATCTTCCCCTCTGGAAACATCATTCTTGGTAGTGAAAGATCAACCTTAGGCATTTGAAACCTCCCTCCTTTATTGGCCTCACCTTTGAGATCAACACCCCCTTTTACTTTTGGTAGTGGGATGTCAATATCTGGCATGTGAAACTTTCTGCCCTTCATCTCAGGACCTTCAACACTGATATCAACCTTGGGTGGTTTTACTTTTGGTAAAGAAATGTCAAGATTTGGTAAATCAATCTTTCCTCCTTTTCCAGACTGTCCTTCAATGTCAATTTCTTGTTTAGCCATCCCTTTTGGTAATGAAATGTCAATGGATGGCATGTCAACTTTCCCTTTTGGTAATGAAATGTCAAGTGATGGCATGTCAACTTTCTTGACTTTGATATCAGGGCCTTCCACATTAATCTTACCCTCTGGTAACTTCATTCTTGGTAGTGTAAGGTCAACCTTTGGCATTTGAAACCTCCCTCGTTTATCAGCCTCACCTTCAAGATCAGCACCCCCTTTTAATTTTCCTTTTGGCAGTGAGATGTCAAATTCTGGCATATGAAACTTGCCACTTTTCATCTCTGGACCCTCAACACTGACATCAAGCTCAGGGGGTTTCACTGTTGGTAAGGAAATGTCCAGCTTTGGTAAGTCAATCTTTCCTCTTTTTCCAGACTGTCCTTCAATATCAATTTCTCCTTTAGCCTTCCCTTTTGGTAATGAAATGTCAATTGATGGCATGTCAACTGTCCCGACTTTGATATCAGGGCCTTCCACATTAATCTTCCCCTCTGGAAACATCATTCTTGGTAGTGAAAGATCAACCTTAGGCATTTGAAACCTCCCTCCTTTATTGGCCTCACCTTTGAGATCAACACCCCCTTTTACTTTTGGTAGTGGGATGTCAATATCTGGCATGTGAAACTTTCTGCCCTTCATCTCAGGACCTTCAACACTGATATCAACCTTGGGTGGTTTTACTTTTGGTAAAGAAATGTCAAGATTTGGTAAATCAATCTTTCCTCCTTTTCCAGACTGTCCTTCAATGTCAATTTCTTGTTTAGCCATCCCTTTTGGTAATGAAATGTCAATGGATGGCATGTCAACTTTCCCTTTTGGTAATGAAATGTCAAGTGATGGCATGTCAACTTTCTTGACTTTGATATCAGGGCCTTCCACATTAATCTTACCCTCTGGTAACTTCATTCTTGGTAGTGAAAGGTCAACCTTTGGCATTTGAAACCTCCCTCGTTTATCAGCCTCACCTTCAAGATCAGCACCCCCTTTTAATTTTCCTTTTGGCAGTGAGATGTCAAATTCTGGCATATGAAACTTGCCACCTTTCATCTCTGGACCCTCAACACTGACATCAAGCTCAGGGGGTTTCACTGTTGGTAAGGAAATGTCCAGCTTTGGTAAGTCAATCTTTCCTCTTTTTCCAGACTGTCCTTCAATGTCAATTTCTCCTTTAGTCTTCCCTTTTGGTAATGAAATGTCAATTGATGGCATGTCAACTGTCCCGACTTTGATATCAGGGCCTTCCACATTAATCTTCCCCTCTGGAAACATCATTCTTGGTAGTGAAAGATCAACCTTAGGCATTTGAAACCTCCCTCCTTTATTGGCCTCACCTTTGAGATCAACACCCCCTTTTACTTTTGGTAGTGGGATGTCAATATCTGGCATGTGAAACTTTCTGCCCTTCATCTCAGGACCTTCAACACTTATGTCAACCTTGGGTGGTTTTACTTTTGGTAAAGAAATGTCAAGATTTGGTAAGTCAATCTTTCCTCCTTTTCCAGACTGTCCTTCAATGTCAATTTCTTGTTTAGCCATCCCTTTTGGTAATGAAATGTCAATGGATGGCATGTCAACTTTCCCTTTTGGTAATGAAATGTCAAGTGATGGCATGTCAACTTGCCCAATATTGATGTTAGGGCCTTCCGCATTAATCTTACCCTCTGGTAACTTTATTCTTGGTAGTGAAAGGTCAATCTTTGGCATTTGAAACCTCCCTCTTTTATCGGCCTCACATTCAAGATCAACACCCCCTTTTACTTTGCCTTTTGGCAGTGAGATGTCAATATCTGGCACATGAAACTTGCCACCTTTCATCTCTGGACCCTCAACACTGACATCAAGCTCAGCGGGTTTTACTGTTGGTAAGGAAATGTCCATCTTTGGTAAATCAATATTTGCTCTTTTTCCAGACTGTCCTTCAATGTCAATTTCTCCTTTAGCTTTCCCTTTTGCGAATGAAATGTCTATGGATGGCATGTCAACTTTCCCTTCTTTGATATCAGGGCCTTCCACCTTAATCTTCCCCTTGGGTAACTTCATTCTTGGTAGAGAAAAATCAACCTTGGGCATTTTAAACTCGCCATCTTTAACATCCTCACCTTCAAGATTGACACCCCCTTTTACTTTTGGCATAGAGATGTCAATATCTGGCATGTGAAACTTTCTGCCCTTGATCTCATGACCTTCAACACTGATATCAACCTCGGGTGATTTTACCTTTAGTAAGGGAATGTCAAGATTTGGTAAATCTATCTTTCCTCTTTTTCCAGACTGTCCTTCTATGTCAATTTCTCCTTTAACCTTCCCTTTTGGTAATGAAATGTCAATGGATGGCATGTCAACTTTCCCTTTTGGTAATGGAATGCCAATTGACGGCATGTCAAATTTCCCAACTTTGATATCAGGGCCTTCCACATTAATTTTATCCTCTGGTAACTTCATTCTTGGTAGTGAAAGATCAACCTTTGGCATTTGAAACCTCTCTCCTTTATGTGCCTCACCTTCAAGATCAACACCCCCTTTTACTTTTGGCAGTGAGATGTCAATATCTGGCACATGAAACTTGCCACCTTTCATTTCTGGACCTTCAACACTGACATCAAGCTCAGCAGGTTTTACTGTTGGTAATGAAATGTCAATTGATGGCATGTCAACTTTCCCAACTTTGATATCAGGACCTTGCACATTAATATTCCCCTCTGGAAACATCATTCTTGGTAGTGAAAGATCAACCTTAGGCATTTGAAACCTCCCTCCTTTATTGGCCTCACCTTTGAGATCAACATCCCCTTTTACTTTTGGTAGTGGGATGTCAATATCTGGCATGTGAAACTTTCTGCCCTTGATCTCTGGACCCTCAACACTGAAATCAACCTCGAGTGGTTTTACTTTTGGTAAGGAAATGTCCATCTCTGGTAAGTCAATCTTTCCTCTTTTTCCAGACTGTCCTTCTATGTCAATTTCTCCTTTAACCTTCCCTTTTGGTAATGAAATGTCAAAGGATGGCATGTCAACTTTCCCTTTTGGTAATGAAATGTCAATTGACGGCATGTCAAATTTCCCAACTTTGATATCAGGGCCTTCCACATTAATTTTACCCTCTGGTAACTTCATTCTTGGTAGTGAAAGATCAACCTTTGGCATTTGAAACCTCTCTCCTTTCTGTGCCTCACCTTCAAGATCAACACCCCCTTTTACTTTTGGCAGTGAGATGTCAATATCTGGCACATGAAACTTGCCACCTTTCATTTCTGGACCTTCAACACTGACATCAAACTCAGCGGGTTTTACTGTTGGTAAGGAAATGTCCATCTTTGGTAAGTCAATCGTTGCTCTTTTTCCAGATTGTCCTTCAATGTCAATTTCTCCTTTAGCCTTCCCTTTTGGTAATGAAATGTCAATTGATGGCATGTCAACTTTCCCTTCTTTGATATCAGGGCCTTCCACCTTAATCTTCCCATCGGGTAGCTTTATTCTTGGTAGAGAAAAATCAACCTTGGGTATTTTAAACTTCCCCCCTTTACCATCCTCAGCTTCATGATTGACAGCTCCTTTTACTTTTCCTTTTGGCATAGAGATGTCAATATCTGGCATGTGAAACTTTCTGCCCTTGATCTCATGACCTTCAACACTGATATCAACCTCGGGTGATTTTACCTTTAGTAAGGGAATGTCAAGATTTGGTAAATCTATCTTTCCTCCTTTTCCAGACTGTCCTTCTATGTCAATTTCTCCTTTAACCTTCCCTTTTGGTAATGAAATGTCAACTGATGGCATGTCAACTTTCCCTTTTGGTAATGAAATGTCAATTGACGGCATGTCAAATTTTCCAACTTTGATATCAGGGCCTTCCACATTAATCTTACCCTCTGGTAACTTCATTCTTGGTAGTGAAAGATCAACCTTCGGCATTTGAAACCTCTCTCCTTTATCTGTCTCACCTTCAAGATCAACACCCCCTTTGCCTTTTGGCAGTGAGATGTCAATATCTGGCACATGAAACTTGCCACCTTTCATCTCTGGACCCTCAACACTGACATCAAGCTCAGCAGGTTTTACTGTTGGTAAGGAAATGTCCATCTTTGGTAAGTCAATTGTTGCTCTTTTTCCAGATTGTCCTTCAATGTCAATTTCTCCTTTAGCCTTCCCTTGTGGTAATGAAATGTCAATGGATGGCATGTCAACTTTCCCTTCTTTGATATCAGGGCCTTCCACTTTAATCTTCCCATCGGGTAGCTTTATTCTTGGTAGAGAAAAATCTACCTTGGGTATTTTAAACTTCCCCCCTTTACCATCCTCAGCTTCAAGATCGACAGCCCCTTTTACTTTTACTTTTGGCATAGAGATGTCAATATCTGGCATGTGAAACTTTCTGCCCTTGATCTCAGGACCGTCAACACTGATGTCAACCTCGGGTGGTTTTACCTTTGGTAAGGTAATGTCAAGATTTGGTAAATCTATCTTTCCTCCTTTTCCAGACTGTCCTTCTATGTCAATTTCTCCTTTAACCTTCCCTTTTGGTAATGAAACGTCAAAGGAGGGCACGTCAACTTTCCCTTTTGGTAATGAAATGTCAATTGATGGCATGTCAACTTTCTTGACTTTGATATCAGAGCCTTCCACATTAATCTTACCCTCTGGTAACTTCATTCTTGGTAGTGAAAGGTCAATCTTTGGCATTTGAAACCTCCCCGCTTTATCAGCCTCACATTCAAGATCAACACCCCCTACTACTTTTCCTTTTGGCAGTGAGATGTCAATATCTGGCAAATGAAACTTGCCACCTTTCATCTCTGGACCCTCAACACTGACATCAAACTCAGGGGTTTTTACTGTTGGTAAGGAAATATCCATCTTTGGTATGTCAGTTGTTGCTCTTTTTCCAGACTGTCCTTCAATATCAATTTCTCCTTTAGCCTTCCCTTTTGGTAATGAAATGGTAATGGATGGCATGTCAACTTTCCTTTCTTTGATATCAGGGCCTTCCACCTTAATTTTGCCCTCTGGTAACTTCATTCTTGGTAGAGAAAAATCAACCTTGGGCATTTGAAACTTCCCCCCTTTACCATCCTCACCTTCAAGATCGACACCCCCTTTTACTTTTCCTTTTGGCATGGACATGTCTATATCTGGCATGTGAAACGTTCTGCCCTTGATCTCATGACCTTCAACACTGATATCAACCTCAGGTGGTTTTACTTTTGGTATGGAAATGTCAACCTTTGATATGTCAATCTTTCCTCCTTTTCCAGACAGTCCTTCAACATCAATTTTTCCTTTAGCCTTCCCTCTTGGTAATGAAATGTCAATGGATGGCATATCAATTTTCCCTTCTTTGATATCAGGTCCTTCCACCTTAATCTTCCCTTCGGGTGACTTCATTCTTGATAATGAAAGATCAAACTTGGGAATTTGAAACTTCAAACCTTTTCCTGATTCACCTTCAAGATCGACACCCCCTGTTACTTTACCTTTTGGCAGTGAGATGTCAATATCTGGCATTGTATTGTGATACTTTCTCCCCTTGATCTCAGGACCCTCAACACTGATGTCAACCTTAGGTGGTGTTCCTTTTGGTAAGGAAATGTCAAGCTTTGGCAAGTCAGTTTTTCCTGCTTTTCCAGAATGTCCTTCAAGGTCAATTTCTCCTTTAGCCATTGCTTTTGGTAACGATATGTCCATGGAATGCATCCCAACATTACCAGGTTTCACATCAGGGCCTTTCACTTTAATATTCCCCTCTGGTAACTTCATTATTGGTAGGGAAAGATCAGTCTTGGGAATTTGATACTTCCCCCCTTTACTGTCCTCACCTTTAAGATGAACATCCCCTTTAACTTTTCTTCTTGGCAGTGAGATGTCAATATCTGGCACATGAAAATTGCCATTGTTGATCTCAGGGCCATGTATGTTAATATCACCTTCAGGTGATTTTATTTTTGGCATAGAAATGTCAAGCTTAGGCATTTCAATCTTTTCTCCTTTTCCTGAATGTCTTTCTACATCAATTTCTCCTTCACCTTTACTTTTTACTAATGATATCTCAGTGGATGGCATCCCAACTTTCCCACATTTGACACCAGAGCCTTCAACGTTAATAAACAGCACATTTGCCCCTTTAGCCATGGATCCATCAGCTTCATCTCCAGGTCTTTGTTTTGTGTCTCTTTGCATCTCTATTTCTCCTTTTGCTGTTGAAAGTTTTGTACATTCACTCTTTGGAAATTTAATCTTTCTTGTCTTCTCATCATTGGGCTTAATTATTTCTAAATGTCCAGATTGCTCTGCAGTGATTTTCCCATGTTTTTTCAATTTAAACTTTGGGAGTGCAAACTCCACATCAACTGGAGTAAAGTCCAATCTACCTGATGGTCCCTCAGTGTCCATTTCTGCTTCAGCTCTTGTTCTCTTTTTCTCTTTTAGCCTTTTCAATCCAAATCTTCCACTTCTTTTCTTCTTGGCTTTGAATTGTTTCACACTTCTCACACTCTGAAAGGAAACATAAACATTACATAACATTAAACATTAACATAAAGATTACATAAAAATTAACAGATGCCCTGATGGTGGTATATTATAGGTAGAAGTGCTATAGGTAAAATATATAAGTAACATTGAAAAAAACTATTTTGTTAGACAGTATATTATACCATTTTTTGCATCTTAGCCTTAGGTCCTCTTTGCTCAATATTCAGTGCATGTAGATGACCAGTGACTTCAGTTTGAGCCACAGTCCTCTTCAAGAAGAATGACACTTTATAAGGTTCTGCACACTGGAGGATCTTCAGAGCATCTTCATATTTCACATTATCAAAATACACCCTGGCACTCAGCAGCTGATCTCCTATAGAAGCACACCATTATTCAAACACTCAGAGATCAATCAATATGCAGCCAAACTTATTAAATCTATAAGTAAACAAACAAACAAACAAACAAATAAGGATTTCTGCAGTGCATAAATGCACAAAACATAACATTGAAGTCATTTTAGTAGATAATGTATGGGATAGTTTATAGAAATTATAAAGAAACATCTTGAAGAGATGAGGAAGTGCTACTACAAATTGTGGAACTGAATATTAAGGTCTTCTCACCTTTCTGGAGGCTGAGATGTTTTGCTGCAGGTGAGTCTTTCAAGACATCTTTGATAAAGATCCCCTTTGTCCCTCCACCCACCACACTGTAGCCACTAGCTCCTACCTCAGCTTCTGTCTCTACCACCACCTCCACTGCCTCTGATAGATGGCTCTTCTCCTGCTTCTGTAAAGATTTTCAAAACTCATTACAAAAATTATATACACAGAGACATGTGAAAAAAGTACACCCCATGGAAATTGCTGGCTTTTTTGACATATTTGGAGAAACAAATATTTGATCATCTTTGAAACAGTGCCTATTAATGAAGTTGATATACTTGAACAAAACCATAACCAAAATTAGCTTTTTCAACCATTTATTCAACAGAAATATTAATAGATGTGATATTCTTCTGTGGAAAAAGTAAGTACACCCTTGGCCTCAGAAGCTAGTATTTCCCACTTTAGCAGAAATAACTTCTTGTAGGCGTTTTACATAATTGTCCCCCAGGCTTGCTGGAATTTTTTGACCACTCTTCCATGCAATATTCTTTCAGTTACAAGATGTTTGAGGGTTTTCTTGCATGTTCTGCCCATTTCAAATCCCCCCACAACATTTCAATGATATTCAAAACTGGGCTTTGACTAGGCCATTCTAAACCCTCCATTTCTTCTTTTTGAGCCATTCCTTGGTGGATTTGCTAGTGTGCTTAGGATCATTATCCTGTTGAAAGGTCCACTTTTGGTTCAACTTCAACTTTTGGACAGATGGCCTCACATTATCAAGGGCAAGCACTCTTTGATATGATGCAGAATTCATAGTTGAATCAATGAATGCAAGCTTTCCAGTCCCTGAGGCAGCGAAGCAATCCCAAACCATAACATTTCCACCACCGTGCTTCACAGTTGGTATGAGGTGCTTCTCCTGAAAAGCTGTCTTTGGTCTGCGCCAAACATGTCTGCTGTTCCTGTGGTCATACAACTCTGAATTTGCTGGGATGGCCAGTCCTGGACAAATTGGCAGTCAATTGAAATCTGCGCCATTTCTAGATTATTTTCCTTACAGTGGAATGATGTATTTCAAATAATTTGGATATCTTTTTAAATCCCTTGCCAGACTCGTAGGCATCCACAACCTTTTTTCTGAAGGCCTTATAGAACTCTTTAGATCTTGACTTGATGACACCACACACTTCAATAGCAAATGGAACACCAGACACTAGATATGAGAGGGGTATAAATAAGACAGGTTCCACCTGCACCCAATTTTGAACACTTGATTCTAATTATATGGATTTGAAGGTGTGATAAATGTAGAGGTGTACTTACTTTTGCCATGTGACTGATCTGTTTTTTTTTTTTTTGTTAATTTAAATTGTAAAAATTACTACAAAACGTCAGTTGTGTCTGTCATTTGATAGGACGTATCACCTTTATTAATAGGCACTGTTTCAAAGAGGATCAAATGTTTTCTTGTCCAAATATGTTTAAAAAACAAAACAAAACAAAAAAAAAACTATTTCCATGAGTTGTACTTATTTTTTCTCATGACTGTATATACATTGCCAACATGCAAACAAAGGGAGTACTGGCACCTATTTTTTCTAACTTCAAGCACTGACAGAGGTGAAAAAGATGACAAATTGTATCATAATGCTTTTTAAGACATTAGCCCCTGATGTTTTCAAATACAAATGCCCCTGACTGAAGTGTACACTTTCAGCTTTAATTCAAAGGGTTTAACATAAATATTGCATTAACCTTTTAGGAGTTACAGCCTTTTTTTAAAAAATTTTTTATAGAGTTCCTCCGTTGTCACAAGCTCAAAAGTAAACGGACAATTGATTGATAAGCAGTTTCATGGCCAGGTGTGGCCTGTTTCCTCATTATTTGACAAATTAAGGAGATACAAGGTCTGGAGTTGATTCTAAGCATTGAATTTGCATTTGGTAGCTGTTCATGGAAACTCTCAATATGCAGTCCAAAGAGGTTTCGATGCAACTGAAGGAGGCCATCATTAGGCTGAAAAACCAAAACAGACCTATCAGAGAGATAGAAGAAACTTGTGAACAAGTCAACAATTTGGTAAATTCTTTAAAAAGAAGGAATGCACTAGTGAACCCTGCAACACCAACAGGCCTGAAGGCCACAGAAGACAACTAAAGTGGATGAACACAGAATTCTTTCCTTGTTGAAGAAAAACCCCTTCACAACATCTAGCCAAGTCAAGAACACTCTGGAGGAGGTAGGCATATCATTGTCAAAGGCTACAATCAAGAGACACCTTCATGAATGTAAATACAGATGGTTTACCTCAAGATGTAAAACACTGGTAACACTCAAGAACAGAAAGGCCAGATTAGACTTTGCTAACAAACCTCTAAAAATGCCTGAGCAGTTCTGATACAAGATTAACTTGAATGATGGGAAAAGTATGGAAAAGGAAAGGAAGGGCCCATGATCTAAAGCATTCTATATCACCTATCAAACATGTGGAGGCCATGTTATGGCATGGGCATGCATGACTGCCAATGGATCTGGGTCACTGGTGTTTATTGATGATGTGACTGCTAATAGAAGTAGCGGATGAACTCTGAATGCATAGAACTATACTTTCTGCTCAGATTCAGTCAAATGCTGCAAAACTGATAGGACAGCAGTTCACAGTATAGATGGATAATGACCCAAAATGTACACTTCAATCACATCTTGATTGCTTAATTTTTCAAATCCTTTGTGGTGGTTTACAGAGGCAAAATTACAAATACTTGACTGTATGTAATAGTGGGGGGGGGCCTTTTATATGCTACACTCAGCTAAGAAAACCAGCACATGACTCCCCTAGTTCTGGAAGAAAATTGCCCTGATGGTTCAACTCCAATAACCCTATTCAAAATCTCTAATAAAACTCTTTTCAAAATTAATGTAATAAAAGTTTTTGATACATTTCTTATGCTTATAAGTGTCTTGTTTTGCTCTAAATATGAACAACTGAGTACACTCACCTATGTATTTAGTATATCTAGTTTTGTCATTAATGGTGTCACAGTGATACCACTTCCAACTCACTGCTCTTGTGAGCTCACCCTCAATTTAACCCTACTTGCACTGCACCAGGCTGAACTACCTACTACAATGTTGACTTCAGTCTCTCTTATGGGATAATTCTGACCCTTTTGCATTAGGTCTTCCAACAAGTTGCACTGTTGTGAGAAATTAATCATGCACTAACTGTGATTATTATGGTTCTAGCTTACCACAGACTCACTCTTCTCCTTTGAAGGATCCATGCTTGTGAGATTTGAGTGACTCTGTTTCAGGTAGCTTCTTTTTTTACTTAGAACTTGTTTTAGTTCTGCATGAAGTTTCTCCTTCTGAACCTGAAAAAAGTTGTGCAGTATTCTAAGTGCTCTTGTGTGTCAACTGGTAAGTCTTGGGCCTGGTCCACACTGACAAAGGAAATTTTGAAAGTTTTGATTTTATGTTTTGGCCAAACTAGCATTTTCAGTCCAGTTTCCCAAAGCATTCACGTCTACAATGAATTACAAAAAAAAAAAAAGGTGCCTATGACCTTTACAACATTTCTGCCATTTTGATTTGTTTTGACAACTTTAAAAATGCTTACTTGCATGCCCCAGTGTCACTCATATTCTAAACAAAGCAGTCAAATGAGAAATTAAAATGCAATACAGAAAACGGTCTTCAAATATATTCAGCGGTCTTCAAATTGTGGAGATCACATGACAATCATACATTAGCATTTTCAAAAAGCTACGTTTTCGCTTATTCACATTACAATGTTAAAATGGCATTTTCCAATTGATCCACTTTAAAGAGTGGTTTCGAGGAGATGCATAGTTGGTGGTCAACAACACTGTTTTAGTGAGGATTGAAAGGCAAAATGTATAAATTTACCTGTGTTACTGTGGACTAGGCCTTTCTACTAACTAAAAAATATGCAAGAGACATTAATACAGAATTTGCTGAAGTAACCTTTATACCATTAATGGCTTAAACATTTGTCACTAATTTGCTCAATTTGTTATCTATTAAAATGCTGTGGAAATATGTAGTTATAGTAGAATTTAAGACTCTTATAACTGGCACTCACAACTCTTTCTGGGCTGTCCTGATCTTCTGTGGAGATGCAGAGGCGCTGGCTGATTTGAGGGACAGAGCGAGGCCTATCCAATGGAGGTGACTGTCTGCTGTCTTTTACCTGCTCATACAAGGACGTAACAAAGAATAGATGTTCTTGTATAATACTTATGGATCACAAATCAGACAGTGTTTTTGTTCTATTCCAGTTTCTAAACAAGACAGAATACTCAATGTTGCTCAGCTGTATTAGGCACAAGAGTGGAACTGAAATATTCTTAATAGCCGAATTCCTAATTCCTAGTAGAATTCCTAATAGATGACTTGAGTACAGAGTACTTGAGTACTGATCATTTTATATGGATTATGAAGCATATACCTTTTATGACTTGTGGCATGACAGGTAAAGCAAATAATATTTATTATGATGACACTTTACTAGCAGTATGGTGCAACAAACGTGACATAATGGCTAATAAAAAATAATAGGTGTGTGAACTCACAGGTAGATTAGATTGGCTGTCCTCCAATTCTCTGTCTGAGTCTGAAAACAAAGCAAGTCATATAAAGATATACAGTATAATCAGCAGTAAATAATATCAGTTCTACAGAGCCACAACAAAAAAGGTGTCATTGACCAATTTCACCTAAGAACTGTGTAATTTTGCTTGACCACTCTAGTGCAAAAACCACATATTACTACCCCTTGACCATTAAAGAGCTCCATCTGTGATGGCCTGACTGCTACCTACTCTGAGATTTAAAAATAAGCTAATAAAATCTCAGTCAATGACAACTTTATGGCGTTTAAGTCAGACTCCATTTCAAACACAGACACATGGTGGCAGCAAAGTCTTCTATAGTTACTGTAATACAAAATGAATACATTAATGAAATAACTGTTCCTTTTTTTTTTTTTTTTTACTTAAAATTTTACTTTTATAAAGAGTATGCAACCAACTTATGTTCAGGTAATATGACTTGAAGTATAGCTCTGCCACAAAATTTATTAAGGATCACCATTCATTTTCTATTATCCAATGGTTGTTTTAGATATTGTTCACATTTCTGATTCACTACTTCCAAATGAGAGAGAGGTACCAAATCTGTCATGGGTAATCTCAGGGGTTATGTTTCCATATATGCTTATGAAATATAGCTTCTTATGGTTTGTCATGGCTGAATTCTAGTTTTCTAAATGGGCCCTACTTTGAACCTTTTCTGAAAAGGAAACCCTCTGTTCAACGGTTATACATAGAAACCTGAAGGGCTCTCCCAGAGGCAAAAACCGAAGAACCCTTTAAAGTGCTAAATGGACCCATTTTCAGACTTGTGTCAGCACTAATTTGGTTCCTTCTCATTTGCTTCTTTTTAGAGGGACGTATTCAAGATCCTCTGTAACTGAACCTGTGTTTGTCATGCTAAAGAGCTCGTGTTACATGGTGTTATTTGTAATAGACCACAGTGTAATTAAGTTCTACTTGAGTATGTTTCACACTTAGTTTCAGTGTAACTAAGTGTTACTAAGATGTTTTATACAAGGTATCCACCCTCCCAAGTGTTTTTTTTTTAATTTTTTTTTTTTAACCAAATTTAATTTTAAATCTCCAATCTATCTTCTCTGATCTGATCAATATAAACATCTCTGATGGACATAGTACCTTCCTATGCTTGGAGTTCCTCCTGTTGGGAGGTGTGTGGAATTAAGAGACAGAAAAAAATGGGACCACAATGGCCTAAGCATAATCTCTCTAATAGAAATATCATCTTTAAAAAACTAAATGTTAAATCATTAATGACAGTAAGCCAAACATATGATCACGTATGAATCATCATACGTGTGATTCTAGTCACAAACCTACATCTAAATAATGACATTTTGTAATGGAGCAATATGTCTACTGACTAATAATAGCTGTACAGAAATTAAAATTTCAGGCTTGTTGACTTGACTATTTAATTTATCATGACAGACATTGCTATAGTTACCTGACACCTTTCAGATTCTTTCCAAAGTGCTTTTTACTCTCAGCACAGAAGCTTTGCTAAGTATGCAGTGCCACACCCTTCTCTGGTTGCTATCAAGCATTCTAATGGTGTTCCCTGTCAATCTGCATATTTCTCATTCCTCATCAAGAGGCAGAGCCAAGTGGCTGTCGCACTTACAGTGCTCTCCACTAATATCGGCACCGTTGGTAAATATGAGCAAATAAGGCTGTGAAAAATTGTCTTTATTGATTAATCTTTTGATCATTTGTTTAAAAAAGTCACAAAAATACTCTGCTGTCATGGATATCAAACAACTGCAAACAAAACACAGGTTTATAAAAAAAATCTTTGTTAAATATAGAATGTGCAACAATTACTTGCACCCTTTTAGTCAATACTTTGTGCTACCTTTCTTTGCCAAGATAACAGCTCTGAGTCTTCTCCTATAATGCCTGATGAGGTTGGAGAATACATGGCAAGGGATCTGAGACCATTCCTCCATACAGAATCTCTCTAGATCCTTCAAATTTCGAGGTCCACGCTGGTGGACTCTCCTCTTCAGTTCACCCCACAGGTTTTCTAGGGGACTGGGATGGCCATGGCAGGACCTTGATTTTGTGGTCAGTAAACCATTTTTGTGTTGATTTTGATGTATGTTTTGGATCATTGTCCTGCTGGAAGATCCAACCACGGCCCATTTTAAGCTTTCTGGCAGAGGCAGTCAGGTTTTCATTTAATATCTGTTGATATTTGATAGAGTCCATGATGCCATGTATCATAACAAAATGTCCAGGTCCTCTGGCAGAACCACCATATTTAACCGTGGGCATGAGGTACTTTTCCATAAGGCTACCTCTCTGTGTGCACCAAAACCACCTCTGGTGCTTATTGCCAAAAAGCTCTATTTTGGTTTCATCTGACCATAGAACCCGATCCCATTTGAAGTTCCATTAGTGTCTGGCAAACTGAAGATGCTTGAGTTGCAAGTGACTTCGGATTGTAGTTTTGGAAACTTTTTGACCCCAAGGCACAACTACTTCTGCAAGTCTCCAGCTGTGATCCTTGGAGATTTTTTGGCCATTCGAGCCATCCTCTTCACAGTGCATTGAGACAATATAGACACACGTCCAATTCCAGGTAGATTCATAATATTTCCAGCTGACTGGAACTTCTTAATTATTGATGGTGGAAATGAGTATTTCAATGCTTGTGCTATTTTCTTATAGCCACTTCCCATTTTGTGAATCTTCATGCTGTATACAGTGTTTAACACATTTTTTCTAGAATCAAATGCATTGCATTTTGCACAAGTTTGTCATCTTTATGTAAATAGGCTAAAATATGAAAAATAATGAATTTCAGTTCTATAATTTGTAGTAATTAGATAAATTAGACAATTTATTAATGGTAAGCTTTCCACACTATTGTTCTTTAATAGTAAATCAGTTCACTGTGACAACTGTTAAAAATATGTAAGGAAAAATACAGAACATATACTATAAGAAATAACGATATGTCTTACATTTTATGGCTGACAAAAAGTTACATTTGAATAAGCAGACAAAATAAATGGTATGTTCATGCTAATATACCATTCACTGTATAATTTTTAATGAAATATGAATTTTAAGAATTGTGAATTTTCCAATATTTGGAGGCTAAAATCAGTAGGTAACAGGCTGTCTTGTACTGACCCCATTTCCATAAAAGCTGGGATTTTTTCTAAAATGCAATAAAAACAAAAATCTCTGATTTGTCAATGTGTGCTATAGTCAGACGAGTCCATGTTTCAGCTTGTTTTTGGGGAAAAATGGACGTCGAGTTCTCCGTGCCAAAGATGAAAAAGACTGTATGTAAAAATGCATGCAAAGGAGGACATGAGTCATAGTCACAGGGTCATTCAACACTAGTTTGTTTGTATAAGTTTGTCCAGTGGAGTGACTGCCTGTATGGAGGACCAAACCTGCAGAAATTAAAAATAAATAAATATATAAATAAATAGGTAGATAAATAAATACATGTAATAATAGGAAAAGAAATAAAGGAATAAATGACTTGATAAAACAAATAGAATTAATTTGAATTAAATTTAATCCTAAATTTATTTTTGTATTACTTTTTTCCTTCAATTATTATGTTCTGTATTTATTTTTTAATTTATTTTTATTCTTTTTAACTTTTATTTATTTATTCTTTTATTGATTTTTTTTCCATTATATGTATTTATTTATGTGTTCATTTATTTTTATATTTATTTATTCCTGCATCTATTTATTTCAATATTTATACATTTATTTATTTCAACATTTTTAATTTCTTTTTGTATTTATTCTTACATTTCTGTGTCTTGTATGATAATTAGGTGGGTTGGTCTTGCTTACCATTGGTTCATCACAGACTGAAATGTGTACTGGAGTGCTCTTGTATTGGAGTGACATCAAGTCGTAGATTTCATGTGGTGGATGCTTCACAAATAGCTAGAGATTTGTGCAACTTAGCAAATGAAGTCAAAATGAAGTAAACAGCTCCTAGTAGCCTTATAGCCTTTTTAGCTGAGCTCTCAACCATCTGTGATGAACCAATGGTAAGCAAGACCAACCCACCTAATTATCATACAACACACAGAAATGTAAGAATAAATACAAAAAGAAATTTTAAAAAAATATTGAAATAAATAAATGTACAAATATGGAAATAAATACATGCAGGAATAAATAAATATAAAAGTTAATGAATGCATAAATAAATGGAAAAAATAAATAAAAGTTAAATTAAAAAATAAATACAGCACATAATAAATAAAGTAATACAAAATAAATGTAGCATTAAATGTAATTAAAATGAATTATATTTGTTGTATCAAGTCATTTATTCCTTTATTTATTTTCCTATTATTACATTTTGTTTATTTATTTATCTATCTATTTATTTATATATTTTTAATTTCTGCGGGTTTGGTCCTCCATATGCCTACACTCTGCTGTATATGTGTGTTATATAACTAATTGACTGAAATAAGCAGCTGCACTCATGTGATGCTATACCCTCAGGAGTGGTGTGCAGGAATGTTGGCACTCAAACTTGATCTTTATTTAGATGCACAATGCTGTAACACATCTGCCTCCATCATCAACAGGTTAGCATCTGGGTGTGTAAACGGGCTGAGTGTGCCTATTGCGCACACTCAGGTAGACCGACAGGCAGATAAAACTGCACTAGCTTAGGTACATTTAGTATATAGTATCCTGTAACAGTTATGTGACAAATTACGTTTGTCAAATTAACAACAAATTTGTCATTATTTAATGAGTTGCAGTAAATAAGTTTATGTTGTTTATAAGGCTATAAATAACAATATTTTTTTTTGTGTAGGGCAGTACTACTGGCCAAAATAACATCCTGTTACACTGTTGGATTCTTTTCTGGGTATCTTAGTTATTTTGGCAAGAGCCTTTCCCCTCATTGTATTCTCATAAACAGTGAATTGACAACAGCCAACACTGACCTTTAGTCTAAGACTGATGTGAGATTTTTCCACTCAAAGCTACGCAATGCACCTCTGTAATTTGTCTTCTGCAAGTGTGGGACAGCAGCTTTTGTTTATAGTCTGCTGTGTGTGGTGATATACACTGTATGGTTTTGTGTGTTTTAGGCAAAAGCAAGGAGCATTATGATGCATGTTCACTATACGCAGTATTAAAAGCTACTATTTCTCACTAGTCTTGTGACTGTACTGAGATGGTGAGAAAACATCTGTCTGTCTGTCCGACTGTCTGTCTGTCTATCTATCTATTTATCTGTCTGTCTGTCTGAACGAACTCTACCTGCTGGAAGTGATATCTCACCCATTCTCCTGGGTGGAAACAGGAAATGGTGCATTGTGAACAGAAAACTGAAATATTTCTGGAAATACATGACACAAGCAAACCATCCTGTCTCTCTGAAGATTTAGTTTCAAGGTGAATAAGAACTGATCCAAAGATGCATTTCTCAAACGCAACTCTATTACTCTTCACTATCATTCGAGTGCAGGGTATTCTTATTGAGTGGAAGCATAGGTCTGATGATGCACAACACACTGACAGGTCTAACTGAGTCAGGAACAGGTGTATTGGTGTGTTCCAATAAAAATAAAAAATAAAATGAAAATAAAATAAAATGTTGTATGGGTGGTCTATATGGTGGCTTTCTTGTACAATTTATAAAAATGGTCTAACAAAGCAACAACAACAACACATTTCCAAAAATATTCGAATAAATGTCAAGTAGAGTTCATGACTTTGGAAGTCCTGTGGCTAAACTTACTACTTACTCTTTACCATTCAGCTATACAGTTACCACAAATGATCCTTTGAAAACACATCACTGCTCTCTTTACTCTCTGGTCAAATAGTCCTCCCTACATACTTGTTCTAATATCCATTGGTTCACTTTAATTTATAAGACTCCCCTCAGTGAATTTTCTCTATACTTATGTCACTTGCTACAGCCAGTGTCTCTTAAAGTATAACAGCAAGTATCTCTCCATATTCACTTAAATACCTCTTTTGTTTCCTGATCATTTCAGACTGTTGCTGCGAAGGATTAGTTATGCATTTATATATATATATATATATATATATATATATATATATATATATATATATATATATATATATATATATATATATATATATATATATATATATATACACACACACATATATATATATATATATATATATATGTATATATGTGTGTAGATATAGACAGTATTTCACAAAAGTGAGTACACCCCTCACATTTTTGTAAATATTTTATTATATCTTTTCATGGGACAACACTGAAGAAATGACACTTTGCTACAATGTAAAGTAGTGAGTGTACAGCTTGTATAACAGTGTAAATCTGCTGTCCCCTCAAAATAACTCAACACACAGCCATTAATGTCTAAACCGCTGGCAACAAAAGTGAGTACACCCCTAAGAGAAAATGTCCAAATTGGGCCCAAAGTGTCAATATTTTGTGTGGCCACCATTATTTTCCAGCACTGCCTTAACTCTGTTGGGCATGGAGTTCACCAGAGCTTCACAGGTTGCCACTGGAGTCCTCTTCCACTCCTCCATGACGACATCACAGAGTTGGTGGATGTTAGAGACCTTGCGCTCCTCCACCTTCCGTTTGAGGATGCCCCACAGATGCTCAATAGGGTTTAGGTCTGGAGACATGCTTGGCCAGTCCATCACCTTTACCCTCAGCTTCTTTAGCAAGGCAGTGGTCGTCTTGGAGGTGTGTTTGGGGTCGTTATCATGTTGGAATACTGCCCTGCAGCCCAGTTTACGAAGGGAGGGGATCATGCTCTGCTTCAGTATGTCACAGTACATGTTGGCATTAGCTCCCCAGTGCCAGCAGCACTCATGCAGACCCAGACCATGACACTCCCACCACCATGCTTGACTGTAGGCAAGACACACTTGTCTTTGTACTCCTCACCTGGTTGCCGCCACACACGCTTGACACCATCTGAAACAAATAAGTTTATCTTGGTCTCATCAGACCACAGGACATGGTTCCAGTAATCCATATCCTTAGTCTGCTTGTCTTCAGCAAACTGTTTGTGGGCTTTCTTGTGCATCATCTTTAGAAGAGGCTTCCTTCTGGGACGACAGCCATGCAGACCAATTTGATGCAGTGTGCGGCGTATGGTCTGAGCACTGACAGGCTGACCCCCCACCCCTTCAACCTCTGCAGCAATGCTGGCAGCACTCATACGTCTATTCTGCAAAGCCAACCTCTGGATATGATGCTCAGCACGTGCACTCAACCTCTGTGGTCGACCATGGCGAGGCCTGTTCTGAGTGGAACCTGTGGTAGCTCAGTGGTTAAGGCATTGGCCTACTGATTGGAAGGTTGTGAGTTCAAATCCCAGCACTGCCAAGCCGCCATTGTTGGGCCCTTGAGCAAGGCCCTTAACCCTCAATTGCTCAGATGTATAAATGTAAGTTGCTCTGGATAAGGGTGTCTTCCAAATGCCATAAATGTCCTGTTAAACCGCTGTATGATCAGCCACTGTGCTGCAGCTCAGTTTCAGGGTGTAGGCAATCTTCTTATAGCCTAGGCCATCTTTATGTAGAGCAACAATTCTTTTTTTCAGATCCTCAGAGAGTTCTTTGCCATGAGGTGCCACGTTGAACTTCCAGTGACCAGTATGAGAGAGTGTGAGAGCGATAACACCGAACTTAACACACCTGCTCCCCATTCACACCTGAGACCTTGTAACACTAACGAGTCACATGACACCCGGGAGGGAAAATAGCTAATTGGGCCCAGTTTGGACATTTTCACTTAGGGGTGTACTCACTTTTGTTGCCAGCGGTTTAGACATTAATGGCTGTGTGTTGAGTTTTTTTTTTTTTTGAGGGGACAGCAAATTTACACTGTTATACAAGCTGTACACTCACTACTTTACATTGTAGCAAAGTGTCATTTCGTCAGTGTTTCAGTGTTGTCCAATGAAAATATACAATAAAATATTTACAAAAATGTGAGGGGTGTACTCACTTTTGTGAGATACTGTGTGTATGTATATATATATATACAGGTGCATCTCAATAAATTAGAATGTCGTGGAAAAGTTCGTTTATTTCAGTAATTCAACTCAAATTGTGAAACTCGTGTATTAAATAAATTCAATGCCACAGACTGAAGTAGTTTAAGTCTTTGGTTCTTTTAATTGTTATGATTTTGGCTCACATTTAACAAAAACCCACCAATTCACTATCTCATCAAATTAGAATATGGTGACATGCCAATCAGCTAATCAACTCAAAACACTTGCAAAGGTTTCCTGAGCCTTCAAAATGGTCTCTCAGTTTGGTTCACTAGGTAAGCCACAAACATTCATTGCCAAAGAAGCTGGCTGGATACAGAGTGCTGTATCCAAGCATGTCAACAGAAAGTTGAGTGGAAGGAAAAAGTGTGGAAGAAAAAGATGCACAACCAACCGAGAGAACCGCAGCCTTATGAGGATTGTCAAGCAAAATCGATTCAAGAATTTGAGTGAACTTCACAAGGAATGGACTGAGGCTGGGGTCAAGGCATCAAGAGCCACCACACACAGACGTGCCAAGGAATTTGGCTACAGTTGTCGTATTCCTCTTGTTAAGCCACTCCTGAACCACAGACAACGTCAGAGGCGTCTTACATGGGCTAACGAGAAGAAGAACTGGACTGTTGACCAGTGGTCCAATATCCTCTTTTCAGATGGGAGCAAGTTTTGTATTTCATTTGGAAACCAAGGTCCTAGAGTCTGGAGGAAGGGTGGAGAAGCTCATAGCCCAAGTTGCTTGAAGTCCAGTGTTCAGTTTCCACAGTCTGTGATGATTTGGGGTGCAATGTCATCTGCTGGTGTTGGTCCATTGTGTTTTTTGAAAACCAAAGTCACTGCACCCGTTTACCAAGAAATTTTGGAGCACTTCATGCTTCCTTCAGCTGACCAGCATTTTGAAGATGCTGATTTCATTTTCCAGCAGGATTTGGCTCCTGCCCACTCTGCCAAAAGCACCAAAAGTTGGTTAAATGACCATGGTGTTGGTGTGCTTGACTGGCCAGCAAACTCACCAGACCTGAACCCCATAGAGAATCTATGGGGTATTGTCAAGAGGAAAATGAGAAACAAGAGACCAAAAAATGCAGATGAGCTGAAGGCCACTGTCAAAGAAACCTGGGCTTCCATACCACCTCAGCAGTGCCACAAACTGATCACCTCCATGCCACGCCGAATTGAGGCAGCAATTAAAGCAAAAGGAGCCCCTACCAAGTATTGAGTACATGTACAGTAAATGAACATACTTTCCAGAAGGCCAACAATTCACTAAAAATGTTTTTTTTATTGGTCTTATGAAGTATTCTAATTTGTTGAGATAGTGAATTGGTGGGTTTTTGTTAAATGTGAGCCAAAATCATCACAATTAAAAGAACCAAAGACTTAAACTACTTCAGTCTGTGTGCACTGAATTTATTTAATACACGAGTTTCACAATTTGAGTTGAATTACTGAAATAAACGAACTTTTCCACGACATTCTAATTTATTGAGATGCACCTGTGTATATATATATATATATATATATATATATATATATATATATATATATATATATAAGCACAAAATAAATGGAGGATGACTGATTTGCAGGCTGCTTTGTGCAGAAACGAAAGATTTATTCATTATTTTAAAAGGCAGGGGTCACTATGAGGCATTCCTACACTGCACTGAGATCTATCTTTAGACTGTCTATACCATTATAAGGAATACCTTCATTTTACCCAAGTAAGCAAGTTGACTAAAGTAAATATTTAAAGGAAAATATTTGTAAGATATTTCATGGAAGGTATGCTGTTATTACATAATTACATTTCAATATTTCAAAATGACAACGTGCGCTAATTAAAATCAGTCTCCTGCTATGTGTAGTGGGACTTCGTTTACGGGATGTACTTTTTGAAAAAGCATTTATTTCAATTTCTGCCCAATTGATCAGAAATCTATTTCTACTCATTAAAGGTTCTTTTCATCTTGGGGCTTCACATCTTTGATCTGTAGGGCTGAAGTTAGATATTAATACCCTTTTGTGGATATTTGCAGACATAATTAATAAGCAAAAACACTTTTCAATGGATTAAATAGTCTAGTTTTCATAGCTATCTCCTAATTAGGTACACTGATCTGCATAAAGTTGAGCTCTGCCACACGGCGAGTCGTATTTCACCAAGTCACAAGTGGTAACTGCCCCCACAAGTCATACACCTCACTGCCAAGACTGCATGACACAACCAAAGAACTGGATGCCGTTTGAGGCAGATATTTATGGACAAAAAATGTGGGTGTGATAGATTATCATTACTTATTACCTACGTAAGCCTCATAGCAAAACTAAAAAACAGACTTTGGACATGTCTCACTGTTATACTACATTTACCTGTAGTGTGTGTGTGTGTGTGTGTGTGTTTACAGTCTATAAAAAACATCCCAATCAGCCACACACAAACAACTCTGCTGTTCTAGAGTTTATATAATCAATATTCTGTTTATTCACTTTGTTCTCCAATAGGAATCAGATTTTAGTCTGCATTTCCATTCTGCACTGACATTTTGAATAAAAAACAATGTATGAGACCAACCTGAAAACACAGGGACCCTGTTATATGTGTTCAAAAATGATAAACACCTCCAAGATTTCACTACACTGTGCTATCTAAGCTATGGCATGTAGAGACTTGGGTCTTATGACTGGAGACTGCAGCTGTTGCCTCTCTGTAAAACCAATTTAGAGACAGCTCCAACACACACACACACACACACACGCGCGCACGCACGCCTGCATACTTCATAGCTCAGGTCAAGTGTGTATGGCAGTACCAGTCTACAAAAAATCTCACATGTTCATGAGGACTACTGGCTGCAAATCATAGCAACAATGCACTGCATATAGAAAGTAACACACACACGTAAAGTTGTTTACTTATAATTAATAACAAACTTAACACAGATAAACGGTTATTTAGCATCAGTTCGCAAACACAAGTCATGCAGTGCAGCTAAAATAACTTTGGCCATGGTACATTTGGTCCCAGGAGTTCTGTTTCTGTGCCTATAGGACCTGATGGACTGGACAGATCAACAGTGTATGTTTTTAAGGATTTTAGTAATAAATAAATAAATAAATAAATAAAAAATAACAATAAAAACATTTCAGGAGTTAAGCAGCAAAGCAGCAGCCTTTTTAAAGATAGATAGGATTGCTGAATTGCATCATGCTAGGGGAGTGTTTTTAAGTGAAGCTCTCCAACAATCCACCCCTTCTTCTGCTTCATGCGACACAAGCGTTTATTTATACAATACCTTTTAAAGGCCTTAGAAAATAGAGAACTGTCAACACTAAATTATTTACACTTTAGTCCTCATTACTAAAAACGTAATGTCTAACTAGCAGATAAAAAGCAGTTACATGCCGTATTACATCTGGAAATAATACTAATTCCAAATTTGGAATGTGAAAATACAAGGTTGAACATAAATTTAAATTACAGCTTAAACCTTTTGAAATCTTTTTGACTTTT
This sequence comes from Cranoglanis bouderius, assembly GCA_023630585.1. Lineage (NCBI taxonomy): Eukaryota > Metazoa > Chordata > Actinopteri > Siluriformes > Cranoglanididae > Cranoglanis > Cranoglanis bouderius. The sequence goes on from CM042566.1 coordinate 13,001,933, forward strand.
GCTATAGATATGTTTATGGGGTCATACTTCCATAACAGATAATACACGTTTGTTTATTTTATATAATGCAATTTCAAAGACTACAATGTGTATATATATATATATATATATATATATATATATATATATATATATATATATATATATATATATATATATATATATATATATATATATATATACACACAAGCATCACACTGGTACAAGTTTTGAGTTACATACACCTTTCTATATTGCATTATAAAACTGCTTTCTGCATGTTTTCATTATTTATTGCGTGTACTCCGTATAAACATCCATTGCTGACGTTCACAAATAGATATCAATATATTTGCATCTATTCAGCACCCTAAAGAGCACACTTTGGTGGACAGTTTAAGGAGAAAAAGAGCCTTGTACCTACCATAATCAATGAGTCCTTTTGAAAATGTGCCTGACTAAAAATCTCAAATGATTATTAATACCAACACAGACACACACACAGTCACTCTCTGCCCTCTGACAGCCAGCCTTCTGCCCTGACTGAGCTTGGCTAATTTATAAAATGGAACTACATTTGCAGAAAGGCAACTGGGTGAAGCCCACAGGATGGCCCATGTAGGGAGGGAGTAAGGGCAACAGGCCGAAGCCCAAGGGATGGCTCATGTAGGGAGGGAGGGAGGGAGGAAGGGAGGGATGGCAACTGGACAAAGCCCAAGGGATGGTCAATGTACGGTGGGAGGAAGAAAGCAAGGAACAGAAAGATAGTTAGGGTTGATTTGTACTAGTAGCTTCCCTAGCATGATGCTATAATCAATTTATTATTTATAAAGCACTATTAAAAACAACTACCGTTGATCAACGTGCTGTACAATAAAACATAACTTACCATCAAATACAATCAGACAGGCACAAAGTCGCACATGCCACAAAAACATATACAGTAAAGCATCACATCACATATTACAGGCCAGATCAGCAATCAGATCAGTCGGCAATGCATTCTTTAAATTGGCTGAATATTTTCTTCTTTACACATTTAAACCAGACAAACTGAGTTACATCCAGTACTAGGGCATATTTAATTAGGTCCCATATGCATCATCCTAAAACCAGGACCAAATGAATAACAGACAAATATTATTATGCTTTGCATGACATGTGTTGTGATCCAGTACTAATTAAACATTTAGTCTGTGCGAGTTGCTCAAAGGCTGACATAGCTGCGAGTTATAACAGTTGGATTTAGTTAGGCATGGAGTTCAGCGTCAGCAGAATGAAGTTCCAATACCATTCAAGTGTAGGGAGTAGAGCGGGACACATGACTTGGGGAATTGTTTGGAGCACATACCTAAAAGCACTCTCATACTACTATAATGCGATTTATTTTTCTGAGATTACTGCTAAGTTTTACTTACACACACACACACACGCACACACGCTAAGCAACTTAGACAGCATTAGATATAACATTAAAAATAGCAATTCTATCATAAACTAGTGATCGTATCTGACGTGAATCTCTTCCATGGGCACTTTCAGGAAGTCCATGCTACACCCGAGCAGATAAACACACTCTTACACATAATTCCTTCTCAGATAAACCAAGTGTGGCAGCAGAACAATGCAGACGCCCTTCCCTGTTCACCTCGACCGCCACATTTAACATTATTTACAGAAAGGAAAGACGACTCAGGAAACAGGTCAGAGAGAGCATAAATAGACACTTAACCCTCCTGTAGTGTTTAATCCTTAGCATTGTTGGGTCCCATTGCCAATTTAAATTTTACACCAATCCATTGTATTATAAAATCCCTAATATATCTGATCACATATGTGGAATGCCAAACTTCTAGTTTCTACAACACTGTAGAACACAATTAAAACTCTTTGCTCTCATTCAAATGACACTTGTGAATTCATACTTCTGACATGGTGAAGCAAACACACAATACTCTTACAGTTCAAGTGGTTAAATGCAGGAAAACACTGTCACTAGGGAACGTGGACATATAAAACTGCAATATAACAGTATATTATGTAGACAATATAAAAGGCAAAGTGACACTGGAATGCAGACATAATTAGGGATATCTTAGCAGTTTTTTGTTGGATGTGTTGGAAAATTACTAAGAATATACATATCTAATATTGTTGTGCATGTGCATCTTCTCATAAACAGTCAATATTGTAAGCAGAGCTTACAATCAGAAAATAAAAAAGTCCCAAGTCACAAAACATTGTCTCAGACTGACTGAGCACTACCAGAACAAAATGTAAGAACCATAACAATGTCTATTTTTATGTTTAATTTTTCATTATATTGTACCATGATAATAAAATTTGAAATAGTTATAGTAAATGTTATGTTATACAGTAACATTATAATAACCTATAGCCCTGCTTACAGTGCTGAAAGTGTGTGAGGGGGGAGAACGCAGTTTCTATTGTTATGAAAACCTTCCAAGAAGTAAAGTCTGCTTAAAACAATGTTATAACTTCAGATTAACATATGTACTCACCTGTGTTGGAGGATGGTGTCCAGCTGACACGAAAAATCCCTCTCAGACACTCACACATGATTGATAGAGATACAAAACACACTCTCAAACACTGTACACACAAACTAAACAGACACAGGGGTGAACTTAGCCCTGTTCTTCTCAGGTAGCTGGATTAGGCTGCTGGAGCAGATGAGAGAGAAGATCTGTGTTAAACCCCAATACATATGCAGTCTTCAAACGTTGTAGTCCAGTCTGGGTATTCTGTATCCATCAGGGTACATCAACTAGATGATATGCTGTTGTGGTGCATTGTGGAACTTCATGAGTGCTGGATATTATAATGATATGCAGCATTAAAAAAGGCTGCAGTCATGAAACTGTGAACTATATAGTGAACAGGGTGTGGTTACCAAAATCCAGAGCAAAAGAGAAAGAGAGACAGGGGGAATCATGGATGGAGAGAACCAGGACTAGAGTGATAGAAGATGAGGGTGAACAACACAGAATGGAGCGTTAGCAGTTTGAGTCAGCAGATTGTGGTGTGCTAAAGCCACCAGCCTTTTGTTCCCTATTTTAACTTGGATTAGTGAAATAAACAGCCCTCAACATCAGACAGAGATCAACAGTAGTGATAAAAACAGAGCAAAGAAAAACATTCAACCACTCACACAGGCAAAAACAAATCCACGTTTTTACCTCATTGTATTCCTTCTAGTTCAAAATGACTCTGAACATGTCTAAAAAATACTTTAAATAAAATCTGACTTTACAAAGAATAGGAAAAAACAATCCTTAAAATCTTAATATTATTTCAACTGTAGTAAAAATTTCAAATGGGACCAAAACATTAAAAAACACCAGAATGCAATAAAAATATTGCATGTTTTCAGCATACCTTACTAATATTTTACACACAAAATAAACCAATATATCAGCTTTGCTTAAAGTTTGTGTGCTATCCAAAGCTATTCAGACCAGCTTCATTCCTGACACTTCTTTCATTCATTTCAGCACATAAAATCAAGATGTAACCACCTCCCAATAAACATATTTTTCATACGTATCCAAACTGAAAACTGTAAGCAGATATTTTGTGATATACTGAAATACTGTACTGGATATATCAGAAATGTATCATAACTCAGAATTGTATTTATCCCAGCTCTAACAGCAATACGGTTAACTTATCAATTCTATAATCCTATAACATATTAACTAAAGAGTGACAGTGAAATTGCAAAGACTAATGAATAATGTAATTACTACAGATGCAATTATATACAGAGGTGTGACAAACTGAACACCTATGGGAGATTTTAGACCAGCGTGTTAGACAGTGCTTTCTACCACAATCATCAAAACACCAATTGGTGGAATATCCTTTGGAAGGATGGTGTACAAGATCAAGAATCTTATAGAATCAATGGCAAGGCACAGTCTGTGTCACCTGTCTGTGTGTATACATCTCTACAAACACTTGGTTGGTAGGTAGGTAGGTAGTGTGGATATTTAAAAGGTCTACACACCCTTATTAAAATTGCATGTTTTTGTGATATAAAGAATTAAACCAATATAAATCATGTCAGATTTTTCCCCACCTTAAAATTCAAGTGAAAAACAAAAATGTTTTAAGGATTTTTTTTTTACATGGATTAAAAATTACGGTTGCATAAGTGTGCAAACAATTTTATAATGAGGCAAGTGACTGTGCTCAGAATTAACCAATCACACTGCAACAATTTCAAAAGTAATTACCATACATCTCCCATCAATTACATGATTCTTATTAACCCTGAATCAAGATCACCTGTTTCTGTAAGGTTTTCTTGACATCTTCTTGGTTTCATCTGCCATGGACCACAAAGAGCTTACAAAGCATGTACTTGATCTCAGAGTTGAAAGATATCAATCATGAGAGGGGTACAAAAAAAAAAAAAAAACATTAGATGTACGATGGACCAGCGTGAAGGCCATCATGAAGTGGAGAAAATGAGGAATCACAGTGACATTACCAAGAACAGGACGTCCCTCCAAAACTGATGAAAAGAAAAACGAAAACCTATCATGAGGCTGCCAAGAGATCTACGGCAACATTAAAGAAGCTGCAGAAATATCTGGCCATTGCTGGTCGCTACCTGCATGTGACAACAATCTCTTGTATTCTTCACATGTTTGGGCTATGAGGTAGGGTGGCTAGACAGAGGCCCTTTCTTGTGGAAAAAAAGCCTAAGCCCTCTGACATTTTGCCAAACCATGTAGGGAATTGTGCTATGGTCTGATAAGACCAAGGTACAACTTTTTGGGCATAATTCTAAAAGATATGTTTGGGACAAAAACAAGACAGCTTATCACGCAAAGAACACCATGCCAATGGTGAAGCATGGTGGTGGCAACATTATACTATGGGGCTGCTTCTCCTCAGCTGGGACTGGGGCACTAGTCAAGATAGAAGGTAAATTTATAGCAGATGATAGAAAATTTTTTTTTTTTTTTTCACAAAACTGGCAAGCCTCTGTTAGACAGCTGAAGAAAAATCCAAGTCAACAAAGGAATGGCTTCAGAAGAAGAAGATTGATGTTTTGGAATGGCCCAGTCAGAGCCCAGATCTAAAGTCCTATCAAAAGCCTGTAGTATGACAATAAGAGGGAGGTGCACAGGAGACCTCCTCACAATTTGATAGATCTGGAGCATTTCTGCAAGGAGTAGAATAAGACTCTTACCCAAAAAGCCTGAGTGCTGTATTACAGGGGTGTTCACACTTATGCAACCAGGTTATTGAAGTTTTTTGTTGCTGTTGGTGGTTGCTATAAGGTGGAAAAAGATCTGGCATGATTTATCTTAGTTTCATTATTTACATCACAAAAACCTGCAATTTTACCCGGGGTTTGCGATATTATGGCAAATCAGAGCTCATCATCTTAACATTCTTAAACATTCATATACCCAACATTAATATAAACACAATCCAGGATAAAAAAAACAAAAAAAAAACAAAAACAAAACATAAGTGGTGGAAAAAATATTTTATGATTTGAGGTACATTTGTAAAGAATATAGGACTACAGCTTTCTCCTTTTGTAATAAATTAATCTATCATCATCTATTTTTATAACTATTTTTATTTGTTTCAGTGGACAATTTAACAAATTACAAAGAAATCTGACACATTTAAATAATAGCACAAGAAGCTCAGAGTGACAAAATCAAATGCAATGGCTAAGGTGTACATCACGTGTTTTCACAAACCAGTCAAATCCCAATGGATAAAACCAATGCTCCAGGGGGTCTCCCATTAGACAGAAAAGCACTCTTCACAGAGATTCAACAGCAGCTGGTCTGAACTAAATACAAAAAAAAAAAGACAGAATGAGAGCGAGAATGAGAGAGAGAGAGAAACTTTACTCTCTATAAAACTATACTATGACTCTTTGCATTAACATTACATTTTAAAATACTTGAAAAACAATCAACAAATTCTATTTTGGTTCTGAACAGAAGTTTTATTTATGTGAAATTGTACTAAGAATTATCTCCAGAGTGAAATCAAGGGTGGGTTACAACATGGACCACCAAAACACACTGAGATATAATCTTATTGAGTGTAATTTGCACGTAGCCAAACAAAACAACACATCCAGTCTCAAATCATATGGGTCGTCTCTGTGCTTATATACACAGCCCAAAGCTCACAAGAGACATTTCTGGAGTCTCAAGCTGTACTCAAGGGTAACTCCACTCACTTTACAATCCAGGGCAGAAATTCTGTTCACATATAGACAGGGTAAAAAAAAAAAAGTCAATTACTTATACTTTGTACAGCTTATAGTGGTCAAAAGCTTTAACTAAATAACTAAAGTGATCACAGACTTGGGGTTCCTGGGATTTCAAATTCCAACACCACCAAACCTCTTCTTTCAACTTAATTAGCCAAGCCCAGGTATAGTGGTGGAATTTAGTAAACACACAACTGTATTGGATGGCAATTCGACACACGTCATCATAGTATCTTGTACCTAAACCTTTACAAAGAGGCATGTTATTTCTTTTGTTGTATGCAATATTTAAATTCAGTGAAGGTCTTTAAAAACTTAAATATGTTCATAGTGTGTGTGTGTATAAGTAGAGGAGTTCCAAGAGCATGTAGGTGAGTCTAGCCAGTAATTAAAGTGCAGGAGATTCACACACACACACACACACACACACACACACACACACACACACACACACACACACACACACACATTAACAAAGTAATGTTTACTGAATCTTCCAATCCAAATAAGTAACACATTAGGAGTTTTGCATTTATTTAATAACTACATTTTAAAACAAATGCAGTGTAGTTTTATTAATCAGAAGTTTCAGTTATTAAAGTAAGATTTAATTGAAATATTCAATTCTATCAAATGATTTGAACAACCAGAAGATAGTCAAAGTTCACACCTTCGCCGAGCTATGGGAAAGAAAGGGTAATGAGTCATTTAGTAGCAGAAAGAATCTATTGGTGACCCGAGTCGATTCACTGAAAAGAGCCGGAAATCTTCTAAGATGCTCTAGAAATGACATTTTCCAACTGAGAGTGAAAAACCTCCCCATTTCAGGCAGTGGAACTGTCCAGCCCCAGTCACGCACAGGCAGCTGGCACGTACCATATTCACTGGTGGGGCCGCCAGTGCAGATTATCAGAGAAAACATACGGATTAATACCCATATGTTAAAAACCGGTTAATAAATATGCCATTCAAACTTGAGAGCTTCTGGTAAAATGATAATTATAACAGTAAGTCTACAATTACTCGAACCAAAGAAAAATCTAACGAAAATAACCAGCAGTAACTAGGTCGATGAATTCGTGCTTACAAAATAAGTCTTTCAGTAATGCCGCAGTCATCATCTGTCCGTTTTATTACGCGTCATTAGTATTTATAAAAGAGAGTTACTCTTTATACACCGCCATCAAACTGCGCAAACTTTTCATTGTTGTTCCAAAAGTTGACCTTAGCGCGTGCCAAAGCTTAAAATGGACACTGAACAAACTTTGAATCACGCTTTGTATATTTCCAGTGAAAGGTAAATGAACAAGGTCCCTTTATATCGAATGGAATGAATGAAAGACCGTGTGGAGGAAGGAACCTACCGCCATGTTGCTCCAACGTCTGGAAAGTACGCGTGGTTGCCAGATTGATGCGATTCAACTACGCATTCAAACTGAGGCGGGTTTTCAGTTGTGATATCTGACTGCTGTATATTTACAATCAGTTTTGTATCAGATACTGTAGTAGTAACAGCCAAGTGTGGCTAAATACATCAACATATAAGCACAAGTAAAGCAAAATGAGATCTTTTTGCATCAATAAGGTGGTATGGCAGTTGGTTACAGTTACAGTTACAGAAGATGTGGTTCGATCCTCAGCGTCAGTTTTTCTGTGTGTCTGTGTTTACTGTGTTCTCTGTACGTGTCTGCCATGTACTATCTTTGAAAAACATGCCATTGAGTGGATTGGCTACTCTTAATTGGCCCTAGGTGTGACTGAGTAAGTGAGTGTGCACTGGTGATAGACCGGTGTCCTGTCCAGTGTGTATTCCTGTCTTGGGTCCAGGATGGTAAAATGGTGGCACAGTGGTTAAGGCTTAGGATTACTGATCGGATGATCGTTTGATTCAGAGGAGTTCAAATCACAGCAGTGCCAGGAAGCCATGTTTGGGTCCTTGAGCAAGACCCTCAACCCTCAGTAGTGTACCCTCAGCTCAGTGGTATCCTGTATCATTGCAAGTCATGTTGGATGAAAGCATCAGCCAATTGAGCAAATGTAAATGTTCCCAGGATAGGATCTTGCAAAAGTCAGTGCTAATGCACTGTTAGCTTGAAGATAAAAAGGTACAAGTATCCACATGCTATCACAGAATGATTTAGTATTGTGATAGCACCTTTTACAAGTTCTGGAATTATTTACCAGACTGTTTATTATCTAAATAAAGTGAGGAAGAGCAGAGCATGAAGAGAAAATGTCTGTTATCTGTTCACAAACTGAAGTGTATCACATTCTTGAGGTGCTGGGGAATGGCACATTTGGAAAAGTAGTAAAATGCTGGAGACAGAGCGACGGAGAGCAGGTGGCTGTCAAAATCATGACTCACGATGCCATTGGGAGCCAGTTGATCAAAAATGAGCTGAAGCTGATCGCCACCATGTTACAGTCCAACCTCAAGAATACTCATATAGTTCACTTTTTTGAGGCCTTTTGTGACCCGATTCAGCATTACTTGGTGTTTGAGATGCTGGAGAAAAACCTATACGAGGTGCAAAAGGAGAACGGTTTCAGGCCTTTACCTGTGCGCAACATCAGGACTGTTACTTGCCAGATGCTGACAGCATTAGCTAAACTCAGAGAACTGGCCATCATTCACGCCAACCTCAAACCTGAAAACATCATGATTGTTAAACAGCAGCGCTTTCCATTCAGGGTCAAACTGATTGATTTTGGCTCATTCAGCATTTTCAGTGACGTGCGCTTTGTCAAAGAGTCCTACATCCAGTCCAGGTTTGGAAAAAACTGAGCAAAGCATCTGTCTCTCTGTCTGATGTGGCTAGCAACTTTTCAGTGTCAGAAAACTTAAAATGTGTGTAATTGCTGTGTGCAAATGTGTGTAAATATGTTAATGAGCTCATGGGCTGAATCAGCAGCATACACTACACCGGTGGTCACCAACCCTCTTCTTTGAGATCTACCTTCCTGTAGGTTTCATCTCCAGCCAAAATCTAACACCTGTTTTAGTTGATCAGGAACTTCTTAAGACAGTGATTAGATGGTCAGGTGGGCACGTTTATGTTTGGAGCGAAAGTCTTCAGGAAGGTAGATATCCACAAACAGGGTTGGTGACCACTACACGAACACAGCCATTTAACCCCATTACTTAATGAATAAATGAAAACAAATTAAACACACTAAAATATGCATTAGGGAATTGGGAAACACTACCTTAACACATTAACTGTATCCTCATGAAGGGTATATTAAAGAGCTGATGAGTTAATTCTTGAGTTTTAGAAATGTCTAACATGGGGATAGCAAGAATTAAGTGATTTGAAAACACTGATCTGTCACACCTAACACCGATTTTACTTTCTTGAAAGGTGTGTTTATGGGCTGAATCAGATGTGTTAGTGTGTTAGAGCAGGACAATCATTTCTAGTGAGGATCTGCTTAAGTATATTGCATTATCATTAATTAACGATAATCTAGAACTGCTTACATTAAAGCACATCTGTACTACACCAATTTCTCAAGAAACGGTTACAGAAGAGCCTTGCTGGAAAAAAGTGAGTAAAAGTATTTATTCACTGAAAGGAAACACAAAAACATAATAGGTACAAATGGTAATGCATTTCAAGTAACAGATTTAAGGCAGCTAAATGACAGCAGCATAATTATTCTGAGATTTCTGGGCATCAGTGACCAGCCTTACCTGAGAAAATAAAATTCATACCAGTTTAATTAAACATTTCTACTAAAATATTAATAAAACACATGCATCTGCCCAGGTACAGGATTTAAATTCCCTTTGTTACAAAAGACAAAAAAAGTAGGAGGTTTCTGCAGCTGTAAGAGCGATAGTTTGGTAAAAGAAAGCATTACTGCCTTCAGTGCATCATCAGTCAACAGCTAAGACGTGCTTGATCTGAAGTTTGCTTCTTTAGGTTTTCACTGCAGCTACAAAAGCAATGTAGATAACAAGTAAGGCAAACTTATTATCAACCAAATCACTTCTAACATACATTTCTGCCTTTACCCTTTGGAAGTCAGAAATCCACACCTCCTACCTGGACACCAAACACGTCTTGGCGGATAGACTACATTTGGAGTGGAGGAACAATTTTTATTTTTGGCCAAACCATCGCTTTGCGCCAAAGTGCAAGTGGATTATAATGCTATCTGTAATAACTGAGTCATGCAGGAAAAAGGAAATTAAATATGTCTCTATTTTCAAGTGAAGATGTAAAAATTCCTTACTGAAGTTCCCTCAGTTATGTTCATTATATGTTATGGTTTATGTAGTGCAAGGAGAAAACATTTGATTGTGCACTGGACTGAACAGCATGCCCAATGTGTGGAACATGTCTTCCAATCGTTTTTTTTTTTTTTTTTTTTAAAACTTCTCCTCATTGGCTTTCCTGTAGTTGCAATCTTATTCTGCTCTCATCTCAAGTGAAGTTGGTTAGATAAATGCTGGAATCAAGTCAACATCTCTATAGAATTTAGAAACACAAGTAAACCAAAAGGCAACCTGCTGCCATCTGATTGAAACATTTATCTTTCATTATCTGGGTTCAGGTTGTGTTTTATTATGTTACATGTCAACTTGCATTTTTTTTTTTTTTTTAGTGTAAAGGCAACCAAGTGTGTAAATCTGAGAGGAAACACTTGGCTACATTGTTCCAGATGCAAAGGTTGAGTGTGTTCCCAGATACACCTCCCCTTACATGGCCTACACTCTTAAAAATAAAGGTTCTTCAATGGTTCTTTACAGCACCATAGGTTCTGCAAAGAATCTTCTTCTTGTCAAGAACCATTTTTCATTAATATAGGGTTCTTGAGTTGAGCTATATGGTTCTTTGGAGATTAAAAACCAAGTTCTTTATTTTTCATTATATGTTCTTCAGAGCAGTGCATTGGTTCTTCAAGGTATTATCCCTTAACAGGTTAAAGTGAAACCTATAAAAGGTCTTTGTGGGACTGGAAAAGGCTCTCCTGGCAGGCATCACTCTTAAGAACCTTACTTTGGTTCCTTAAAGCCCTACCTAAGAGTTTTTATTTTTGTTTGGAGAACTTATGATAACATGGTTCCTTGTGACACTGCTGTGAAAAACCATTTGCGGGTTCTTCAGCACCAGTAAATAAATGGTCCTCTGAAGAACTTGAGAGTAAAATGTTCTTTGTGCAACTTAAAAGGGTTTTCCTATGGCATCAGGCTGAAAAACCCTTTTTGGTTCCATCTGGAACCTTTATTTTTAAGAGTGTAGGTGTTAGTTGAAGTTGATGAGGCCGTGTTAAAACGACACTGGAACACAAGGGAGTTTTAAGGCACCCCCTGCTGGTTCTGTGTTATATTTCACATATATGTTTGAGGTCGCTGTTGTGGTTGAGTGGAGTGCTGTAGGGAGAATCCCAGTCTCTTTCAAACACAGCCTGCAGCTGTTCGCTCACTGTGGATTCTGATGACGAGGTCGAAGTCTGATTCACCACTAATGCTGAGCCCGCTGTGTTCACAAAGTAATCACCAGACCAGTTTGACGTTCCTGCACAACATAGAGGGAATAAAGAAAATTTGATTAGCTAATATATAATCCTTGCACTCTACAACTTCATGGGTGAATGCTGCATCCAGGACGCTGTGCATCATGTAATTCCAGCATCAAGAATTAATATCCAGAGGACATAGAAAAACGCTGATACGTTAAAGAGAAATTATTGTGCTGCACTGATAATCACAGAAAATATTTTGGTGTCTGGTTTATATGATTTGGTTCTTCAATGTAGAAGATTTAGTGAATAAAACAATGTGTTAAATAAAATATTATGGATGATTTCACTGTTTTGAAAAGTAGTGTATTTAGTGTATATACTGTATGTTATGTGTTAAATCCTCATCAGGTTTTCTAGGCTGCAGGTAAGACTTAGACTTTTGATGGTGCTTGATACAGTGGGGGAAAAAAGTATTTGATCCCCTCTGATTTTGTACGTTTGCCCACTGACAAAGAAATGATCAGTCTATAATTTTAATGGTAGGTGTATTTTAACAGTGAGAGACAGAATAACAACAAAAAAATCCAGAAAAACGCATTATATAAATAATATACATTATATAAATAATAATAATATATAAATTGATTTGCATTTTAATGAGTGAAATAAGACTTTTTATTTTTACCCCTTTTTTTGACCCCTTCGACTTAGTACTTGGTGGCAAAACCCTTGTTGGCAATCACAGAGATCAGACGTTTCTTGTAGTTGGCCACCAGGTTTGCACACATCTCAGGAGGGATTTTGTCCCACTCCTCTTTGCAGATCCTCTCCAAGTCATTAAGGTCTCGAGGCTGACGTTTGGCAACTCGAACCTTCAGCTCCCTCCACAGATTTTCTATGGGATTAAGGTCTGGAGACTGGCTAGGCCACTCCAGGACCTTAACGTGCTTCTTCTTGAGCCACTCCTTTGTTGTCTTGGCTGTGTTTTTTGGGTCATTGTTATGCTGGAATACCCATCCACGACCCATTTTCAATGCCCTGGCTGAGGGAAGGAGGTTCTCACCCAAGATTTGACGGTACATGGCCCCGTCCATCGTCCCTTTGATGCGGTGCAGTTGTCCTGTCCCCTTAGCAGAAAAACACCCCCAAAACATAATGTTTCCACCTCCATGTTTGACGGTGGGGATGGTGTTCTTGGGGTCAGAGGCAGCATTCCTCCTCCTCCAAACACAGTGAGTTGAGTTGATGCCAAAGAGCTCGATTTTGGTCTCATCTGACCACAACACTTTCACCCAGTTCTCCTCTGAATCATTCAGACAAACTTCAGACGGGCCTGTACATATGCTTTCTTGAGCAGGGGGACCTTGTGGGCGCTGCAGGATTTCAGTCCTTCATGGCGTAGTGTGTTACCAATTGTTTTCTTGGTGACTATGGTCCCAGCTGCCCTGAGATCATTAACAAGATCCTCCCGTGTAGTTCTGGGCTGATTCCTCACCGTTCTCATGATCATTGAAACTCCACGAGGTGAGATCTTGCGTGGAGCCCCAGACTGAGGGAGACTGACAGTTATTTTGTGTTTCTTCCATTTGTGAATAATCGCACCAACTGTTGTCACCTTCTCACCAAGCTGCTTGGCGATGGTCTTGTAGCCCGTTCCAGCCTTGTGTAGATCTACAGTCTTGTCCCTGACATCCTTGGACAGCTCTTTGGTCTTGGCCATGGTGGAGAGTTTGGAATCTGATTGATTGATTGCTTCTGTGGACAGGTGTCTTTTATACAGGTAACAAGCTGAGATTAGGAGCACGCCCTTTAAGAGAGTGCTCCTAATCTCAGCTCATTACCTGTGTAAAAGACACCTGGGAGCCAGAAATCTTGCTGATTGATAGGGGATCAAATACTTATTTCCCTCATTAAAATGCAAATCAATTTATAGCTTTTTTGAAATGCATTTTTCTGGATTTTTTTTGTTATTCTGTCTCTCACTGTTAAAATACACCTACCATTAAAATCATAGACTGATCATTTCTTTGTCAGTGGGCAAACGTTCAAAATCAGCAGGGGATCAAATACTTTTTTCCCCCACTGTATGCAGATTTTTTTTTTTTAATTTCATTATAAATATGACAGGTGGAATTCAGAAAAAGAAACCATTAGCACTACATATACACTATATGCCCAAAAGTTTGGGGACATTTGACCATCACATCCATATGTAACTTTTGAACATCCAATTCCATATTTAATCCCTCTTTGTTGTTATAATAACCTCCACTTGCCTGGGAAGGCTTTCCACTAGATCTTGGAGCGTGGCTGTGGGGATTTGCCCATTTAGCCACAAGAGCATTAGTGAGGTCAGACAATGATATTAGGTGAGGAGGCCTGCGGTGCAGTTGGCATTCCAGTTCACCCCAGAGGTGTTCAGTAAAGTTGAGGTCAGGGCCCTGTGCAGGCCTCTCGAGTTCATCGACTCCAACCTTGTCAACAAACAATGTATTCATGGACCTCGCTTTGTGCACAGGGGCATTGTCATGCTGAAACAGGTTTTGGCCTCTTGGTTCCAGTAAGGGAAATTATAACGCTACAGAATACAAAGACATTCTGTACAATTGTGTGCTTCCAACATTGTGGCAACAGCTTAGGGAAGAACCACATAAAAGTGTGATGGTCATGTAGCCACAAACCTTTGGCCATATAGTGTATTACAGGTGGCTGTTGGACTTTTTTTTTTGTTCTTGTTTCATGTTAAAGCAGCTTCAAACTGCAGACCTGTCATGCCACAATTTTACCTTGATAGCTAACATCCTTCATTGACACTTCATTGTCAACTTCACTGAAAAGTTGTGGATGTTTGTTCTACATCACCTTACCTACTGGCATAAACAGAGCACAAAGGAGTAAAACAGTGTAAAGTAGGTATATTGGATTTACCATTAACATACCATTGACAAACTCTTGGATTGGCCCCAATATTGATCTTCTAGATAAAGTTGGAACATCTCTAACTGTGATTAATAAGTGCTAGCATGTAAATATGTGACCAAATGTTGAATATTAACTGTACACACTAAGTAAGTGATTGAGAGATGCACAATTTCATACCTATATAGGCAACTCTGTCTGTCACCATGTACTTGTTATGGTTCACTCGAGCAAAGGGGATTTCCTTTTGACTCGGGCTGCTGGGAACGATGAAGATTTTCTGCAGGGGAAAAAAAAAAAGAAAGAAAAATCATGCAGTTAGGAAACTAGATATGGAATTTGTTAGGTTGTAAAATGTGGCGCATGTAATGTGATCTTTACCCCATTTCAATACTGATTTTAGAATGCCCAAGCTGACTTCCCCTCACAACTTGGAAATGCATAACACTTATGGCACACAAGTGGCTTACCGAAAAAGGGAAATGGCGACCATATGGAGCAGAGTTTTAAAAATAGTAAACACAAAACACAGTTATGGATGAGGTGATTTTCTTGGTGATTTGCTTACAAGTTTGCTACATAATATTTGATTTGCAATATTCAAACTGGACTTTATATTTTTTTTAAATATTCCTTATTTCAAAAGTATTTAATTGTTATGGTTTACACTTATAATCAGCTGGAAAAGAAATTGAGTCAGATCGCAATTTTTATTAGCAAGTTTGGTTCCTGTTCTGTCTACATTCATGCAGACTTGATCCCTCACCTCTCTAAGAGGTCATCTAACATGTTCAACCCGTTGTTTTTGAAGGCTTTTGATGCTCATGCTATGTGCACTCTGCCCACTTCTACGCACCTGAATTCACAGATTGGAAAGTGTCAATTTGATTGAGAAGGGAGAGTCCACCCAGAAAGCAGGGGCAATTTTGCTCGCTTAAACTTCCAAACACAGATCGCTGTAGGGCAAAGGCATGCTAAAAATAATATTGAAATGTGGAACACGTTTCTGATTCTGGGCAGATTCACAAAGTTCATATTTCTCAATTTGGGAAACAAAAAGACAAATTGTGCAGCAAAAATAGTACAAGATGCAGTGTAGATGCAGACGGTTATGAAATCTGATTTTATACATCCAGCTGTGCCCTGTTATATTTGAGGAATTGACCTTGTGTGTTTCCCCTTATTCACGTATTTGTACAGCTTCACACAGAGTGAAACCTTTACATGCATTCTTGCTGTCACTCACCACCTGAACGTCCAGGTTACTCTTTGAATCCTGTACAGATGCAAGCGAGCGTAAAAATGGGAACATGACCGCAGAGGTGCTGTTCCAGCAACTGATCAGCAAACGCACATGAATCTTCCTCTCGAATGCCACACGCCTCAGCTCAGTGTCAATATCAGCCCAGTATCTGGAACACATACAAGGTCAAAGGAATTGTGACTTTCCACACGGTCAGTGGAACAGCACAAATAATTATCCAAGTCTAATTCACGAATTCTAATTATTCTCCCATTTTATCTATCGGTCCAACCCTTAGAGTGGCAGGCCAGTTGAAACTCAGTGGTTAAAGCCCTAAGTGCTCAGAGTGAACTCATATGTAAGATTCTCTGGATAAAGGTATCAGCTAAATCAATAAATGAAAAATATAAATAAAACATATTCAGCATGCCAGACCTGCAGGTGTGTGTGTGTGTGTGTGATTAAAGATTTTAAAATAAGTGTGTAATTAAAGACTCCTTATTTATAGTGCTGTGAAAAAGCATTTACCCCCATCCAGATTTACATAGTACAGGGCAAAATAGCTCTTTAATATACCCTTCATGAGGATACAGTTAATGTGTTATAGGGCAAAATCTCATCAACCACCACCAGTGTGTAGCACCCACCTGGATGATGTGACAGCAGCCATAGTGTGCCAGAAAGCCCACCACACACCAGCTATAGGTGGAGAGGAGAAGAGGGTGATGTAGCCAATTCAGGGGTGGAGATTATTAGGGGGCCATGATAGATAAGGACCAATGGAGAAATTTCAGGGTTATACCCCTACTCTTTACAAGAAATGTCCTGGGATTTTTAATGACCACAGAGAGTCAGGACCTCGGTTTAAAGTCTCATCCTAAAGATGGTGCTCTTTTTACAGTAGAGTGTCCCAGTCACTATACTGGGGCATTAGGACCCACACAGACCACTGGGAGAGCACCACCTGCTGGCCTCCCCAATACCACTTCCAGCAGCAACCTTAGTTTTCTCCAAGAAGTCTCCCATCCAGGTACTAGCCAGGCTCAACCCTGCTTAGCTTCAGTGGGAAACCAGGCGAGAACTGCAGGGTGATATGGCTTTGGCAAAAGACTAGAAAGTGGAACTGTTTGGAAGACAGGGGTCCTGTTACAGCTGACGTAAACCAAACACAGAATTCCACAAAAAGAACATCATACCTACAGTTTTCTCTTAATTTCATATATAATACGGCATAAACCAGCTCCTCCCTGGACATTTAAATTAGGGCCCGAGACCAGACAGAGAGTTCATCCGGACATGCAAATGTCGGAGGGAGTGGCCAGTCTGTGAGGATGCACACCTGGCACTGATTTGGCTAATCACTGGGAGAGAGAGAGATAAAGGAGCGTCTGGAAGTGCCGGGGAGCGAGCGAGCGAGCGAGACAGAGAGACAGACAGACAGACATGCATGCATGTGCACTTTGTGTTCCGTTTGTGTTTCTGTTATATTTGAGTTTGGTTTATTATTAAACTTTATGTTTGTGTTCAGCCGGTTCCCGCCTCCTCCTTGCCCGACTTTAAAGTTTGTTACGCCTAATTTTTGTTTTATTTTTAAAACAGCTTGCAGGCCATTTTAAAAATAGTGGAGGGCTCTAGTTTGGATATCTCTGCAGTAAACACAAAGGGAGTTAGGCCTGGGGGAACATTGATACTGCTGCACAGATATTATTTTTCCATACTGTCAAACATAACACACACCTTTTAGGAAATGAGAACTGTACAGCAGGCAGGTAGTCCATCACAGCAATGTAAATAAACTGCTGTGCATCGTTAATGATGCTTAAAATGGCCTGAAGATCTGGCGTTCTGCCCGCAGCACACAAAGATGGAGGAGAACTCTGGAAAGATATAATTATATAGTGTATATCCTCAATTAAATCAATTTGAAATAATATATGGGTGATGATACATATAATGATATGAACATGAAATAATTTGTGTTTTTTTAAAATTATGATTTATGCAAACAATGATATCATGGGGGAAAAAATGCTATTTCTATTTGTAGAACAAGGATGTAATACAGGATTAAATACAAAAAAAAATACTAATATGTTCCACCAAACTAATAATTACAATTTTGCTGGTATGGTTTCAGTCCACTTGTCCATTCAGACAGAAGAGTCACTGCCAATCAATACAAAGTTATTCTGACTGATCACCTTTATCTAATGATGAAACATTTCTATCCTGATGGGACTGGTCTTTTTCAGGATAACCCTGCCCCCATTTACAGGGCAGAAAGGCTCACTGAATGGTTTGAGGAGTATGAAAATGATGTAAATCATAGACTATGGTCTTCACAGTCACAGATCTCACAACAACTGAACACCTATGGGAGCTTTTGGAGTGATGTGGTAGAGAACTTAGAGCTCTCATCAAAACACGAATGGAGGGAATATCTTTTGGAAGAATGGCGTTTCTCCCTTGACTACAGTTTCAGAGACTTGCACAATCTATGCCCAGGCACAATAAAGCTATTCTGGTGGCTGCTGTTTTTTTCTTTTAATGTGTCACCTATCTGTATCTATAAGTATATTTTATATTTACTACATTTAGCCATTGTGAACACTCTACAGATCTCTTACCGACAGGTAAACTCTAGAGTCTGTCCCGTTGATTGGCAGCTGCATTGGTGTGTCTTTGTTAAAGGCTGTAGCATATTGGCTGGGCCAGGGTGCAGGTATTGTCTTGCTCTGACCAAGGAACCAGTAGGCTTCAAATATTTTCCCGAGGTCATCAGCAAGGCACTTACAGTCATATACCACAGCACCAAGCTCCTTCACCTGAGGAGTCAGAATTGAACAGAAGTGTAACACATGAGAGGGATGGGTGTGGCACAAGTGTGTGTGTGTGTGTGTGTGTATGTGGACATGTTTATTAGGACTAATCCATGAAAAAAGTGAAAACAAATCCTTGCAACTAAAGTGCTCAGCTGGGGGTTAGTGGACCAACAAATATATAACACACAATAAATATTATTAATAAAAATATTTCTACACAATAAGGCAGAGATAAGCTCTGGATTCCTCTGTATGTATCCCTTAAAAGTGTTTCTCACATACCTAAAACAAACAAACAAACAAAAACAAAAAAAACAGTACTTTTGTGTATATTATAAAATATACAGTGGGGGGAAAAAGTATTTGATCCCCTGCTGATTTTGTACGTTTGCCCACTGACAAAGAAATGATCAGTCTATAATTTTAATGGTAGGTGTATTTTAACATCCTTGACATCCTTGGACAGCTATTTGGTCTTGGTCATGGTCATGGTGGAGAGTTTGAAATCTGACTGATTGATTGCTTCTGTGGACAGGTGTCTTTTATACAGGTAACAAGCTGAGATTAGGAGCACTGCCTTTAAGAGAGTTAAAGAGTTTAAGACACCTGAGAGTTTAAGACACCTGGGAGCCAGAAATCTTGCTGATTGATAGGGGATCAATACTTATTTCACTCATTAAAATGCAAATCAATTTATAACTTTTTTGAAATGTGTTTTTCTGGATTTTTTTGTTTTTATTCTGTCTCTCACTGTTAAAATACACCTACCATTAAAATTATAGACTGATCATTTCTCTGTCAGTGGGCAAATGTACGAAATCAGCAGGGGATCAAATACTTTCCCCCCCCACTGTACAGGCCCAGTGTATTCAAAATAATACAACCCCAATTCCAAAAAAGTTGGGACGCTGAATAAAATGTAAACAAAAACAGAATGCAATGATTTGCAAATCTCATAAACCCATATTTTATTCACAATAGAACATAGGAAACATATCAAATGTTTAAACTGAGGAAATGTACCATTTTAAGAAAGAAAATAAGGTAATTTTGAATTTCATGGCTGTAACACGTCTCAAAAAAGTTGGGACGGGGGCAACAAAAAGTAAGTGCTATTAAAAAGAAACAGCTGGAGGAATGTCTTCCAACTAATTAGGATAATTGGCAACAGGTCAGTAACATGATTGGGTATAAAAAGAGTATCTTAGAGAGGCAGAGTCTCTCAGAAGTAAAGATGGTTCACCAATCTGCGAAAAACTGCAAAAGAAAAATTTCAGAATAATTTTCCTTAGCGTAAAATTGGATGTAAAATCATCTACAGTACATAAATATCATCAAAAGATTCCGAGAATCTGGAGACATTTCTGTGAGCAAGGGACAAGGGTGAAATGCCCGTGATCTTCGGGCTCTCAAGTGGCACTGCATTAAAAACAGGCATGATTCTGTAATGGAAATCACTGCATGGGCTCAAACACCTCCAGAACTCATTGTCTGTGAACACAGTTCGCCGTGCCAACCACAAATACAGGTTAAAGCTCTATTATGCAAAGAAGAAGCCATATGTGAACATGATCCAGAAACGCCGCTGTCTTCTCTGGGCCAAAGGAATGGTCATTTAAAATGTACTGAGGCAAAGTGGAAAACTGTTCTGTGGTCAGACGAATCGAATTTTGAAATTCTTTTTGGAAACCATGGATGCAGTGTCCTCTAAACTAAAGAGGACTAAAGAGGAGAGGGAGCATTATCAGTGTTCAGCTCAAAAGCCTGCATCTCTGATGGTATGGGGGTGCATTAGTGCCTATGGAATGGGCAGCTTGCACATCTGGAAAGGCACCATCAATGCTGAAAGGTATATACAGGTTTTAGAGCAACATATGCTTCCATCCAGATGACGTCTTTTTCAGGGAAGGCCTTGCATATTTCAGCAAGACAATGCTAAACCACATACTGCATCTATTACACCAGCATGGCTTCGTAGTAGAAGAGTCCGGGTGCTGAACTGGCCTGCCTGCAGTCCAGACCTTTCACCAAAAGAAAACATTTGGCGCATCATGAAATGAAAAATACGAAAAAGAAGACCCAGGACTGTTGAGCAGCTAGAATCCTGTATCAGACACGAATGGGACAACATTCCTCTCCCAAAACTCCAGCAACTGGTCTCCTCAGTTCCCAGACGTATACAGACTGTTGTTAAAAGTAGAGGGGATGTTGCACAGTGGTAAACATGGCCCTGTCCTAACTTTTTTGAGACGTGTTGCTGCCATCAAATTAAAAATGACCTTATTCCTTCCCTAAAATGGTACATTTCCACAGAATACATATTAAATGTTTAAACTATGTTCTATTGTGAATAAAATATGGGTTTATGAGATTTGCAAATCATTGCATTCTGTTTTTATTTACATTTTACACAGCGTGCCAACATTTCTGGAATTTGGGTTGTAGATATTTAGTCCATGAAGTTTGTGCCTGTAGTTTTGCACTGCAGTTTTGCATATCTAATGCTGCCAACAGGTTGATTTCACCTGAATCTTTGCTACAAATGACATTCTGTTATCCTATCTGTTTTAAATCAATGCTTTTGTACACACATGATCCTGATCCAAGATGGCGGCATGGCAGTAGCATGCACCGGCCTCTCAGGATCCAAAATGGTGCTCCTGTTTTAGTAGTCCTGTGTCGTTTCTATGTAGCACCATGGTCCTGGAGGAACGTTGTTTCCTTTCACTGTGTACTATACCAGCTATATATGGTTGAAATGACAATAAAGCCACTTGACTTGACTTGTAACTGAGCTGGAATAACCTACATTTACAAATTTAACTTCAAAGTAGAACTATACTCTAACAGCCAGAAATGTCAGCTTCCCAGATACAATTCCACCAAGCCAAGGCTTAGGGGGTGGAGTGATGGCCACATTGAGTGGAAAAAGTGATTCTTGTTATCCAGGTTGGCTGTCCCCATAATTTAATAGCATTCAGCTACACCATGACGTTTGTTTCTATTTAAAGATTTCAGCCTTGTTGCAAAATTAAAGAAGTGAATTTTAGCCACTAAACTCGTCTTCATTGATCAACTACATTCAGGGTAAGGTGGATATTGTATACATTTGATTTCTTGCTGAACTATTCATCTATGAAATTTTTACTATGTTCCTCGTTAGCTATGGGCCTCTTCCTCCTTATGGTGCATCATGCTTGAATATGAAATGGCCAGTAGTCCCAAAGAAATGTTGATGCACAGATACAGTTAACTATAAACTTATTTACGATCATAGTTAAGAATTTATCAAAGATATGCTGTATATAATAAAGTCACCTGAGTTAAGGATCTCCAGTCCATGTTGGCACTACCGATGTAAATGTGCTTCTTATCAACCACCCAGAACTTAGTGTGCAGCACACCTGTAGTTAAATCTCGCATATTTACATCCCTCACGTCGGCACCTTTGAGACACAACATACAACAACCCGTTTAACATGTCTGCTAAAAGGGAAACACTGAAAACTTGCAAAAATGCAGCTCTACGTTCTTAACCTAGTTTCTGTTACAAAGATAAAGAAACTTTTATCCCCCACGGTTTTCCGGTTATTTTGTAAATGCAAGCTGTGTTTAGTTTTTGTGGTCTATTTCTTGGGCTGTGTTTCAAATCCCAACTCTGTGTAGATTTCCTTGATATTTCAACACAGACAGACAGACAGGCAGACAGAAACAGATAAACGGAGTGATAGACAGATAGAGGGACACAAAGACAGACATTAGAAAAATATATTTTTTAAAATACATAGATGAACAGACAGATAGACAAAGACTGACCAGCATTAATAAGCAGCTGGATGTCACGTTGTGGCTGTCTTTCCTGAGGAGTGTTCACAGCGATTCGCACAGAGATTTTCCCAGAAAGCCCTACAAGTTCCTGCATGATCTCCTCACCCTATAACACACACACAAAGAATGTTGCAGAAACAGGCCACAGATTTACGCCAAATATTACAGAGAATTTTATTCCTCATCTGAAAATCCTGTGGTTATGCTAATTACTATATTACAAAACACGTGTATATAAAAAAATATCTTTGTTAAATAAAGGTGTGCAACAATTATTGGCACCCTTTTAGTCAATACTTTGTGCTACCTTCCTTTGCCAAGATAACAGCTCTGAGTCTTCTCCTATAATGCCTGATGAGGTTGGAGAATACATGGCAAGGGATCTGAGGCCATTCCTCCATACAGAATCTCTCTATATCCTTCAAATTTTGAGGTCCACGCTGGTGGACTCTCCTCTTCAGTTCACCCCACAGGTTTTCTATGGGTTTCAAGTCTTGGGGACTGGGATGGCTATGGCTGTGGTCAGTAAACTATTTTTGTGTTGATATTGATGTATGTTTTGGATCATTGTCCTGCTGGAAGATCCAACCATGGCCCATTTTAAGCTTTCTGGCAGAGGTAGTCAGGTTTCCATTTAATATCTGTTGATATTTGATAGAGTCCATGATGCCATGTATCTTAACAAAATGTCCAGGTCCTCTGGCAGAAAAACAGCCCCAAAAAAAAATTAAAGAGCCACCACCATATTTAACCGTGGGCATGAGGTATGTTTCCATAAGGCTACCTCTCTGTGTGCGCCAAAACCACCTCTGGTGTTTATTGCCAAAAAGCTCTATTTTGGTTTCATCTGACCATAGAACCCGATACCATTTGAAGTTCCAGTAGTGTCTGGCAAACTGAAGACGCTTGAGTTTGTTTTTGAATGAGAGTAGAGGTTTTTTTCTTGAAACCCTTCCAAACAAATTGTGGTGATGTAGGTGACTTCGGATTGTAGTTTTGGAGACTTTTTGACCCCAAGACGCAGCTAACTTCTGCAATTCTCAAGCTGTGATACTTGCATTGGATTTCCGCCATTTGGTTTTATTTTGTGTCGAGGCCAATTAATTCAATTTTAGTCTCATCTGACCATAACACCTTTTTCCATGTGGCCTCACAATCTTCAAGGTGCATTTTAGCAAAGCTCAGTCGTGGGTGGCTTTTTTCCTGCAACCCTCCCATACAAGCCACATTTGTGGGGAATTTGTGATATTGTTGTCACATGCACACAATGACCACTCTTTGTCATAAATTCCTGCAACTACTTCAGAGTTGCTGTAGGCCTCTTGGTAGCCTCTCTGACCAGTTTCCTCCTGGCTCTTTCATCCAGTTTGGAGCGACGTCCTGATCCAGGGAGGGTCTGTGTTGTACCAAATACCTTCCACTTCTTAATAATAGACTTCACTGTGCTTATAGGCATTGATAAAGCCTTTGAAATTTTTTTGTATCCATCTCCTGACTTGTGCCTGTACACAACTTTATCCCAGAGATCTTTTGACAGTGCCTTGCCATGCGTAGTTGATTGCTTCAGTTGCACTACAAAATGCCCCAGGAAAGCTTTTTTCATGCTGAGCTAATCAAAATGACCACCGCTGATCACAGTTGAAAGTCAAATGGCTTTGTGTGCCATTGAGAATGTGATTAGTGACCCCTGGTTGAATTTACATTTTCAAGTCATTTTTAGGAGGGGGTGATCCTTTTTCCAACTCAGTGATTATGGTTTTTTTATTTAAAAAAAAAAAAAAAAAAAAAATTCCTGATATGTTGGTGTTATATCTTTCACTTGGATGTTATAAGTTGCCCTGGGTAAATACAGCTGGATAAAACAAACAAAAAAAAAACCTGTGTTCGTCTTCATTTCAGGCTGAAAAGCAACAAAATGTGATTATTTTAAAGGGGGGCGATTCTTTTCTATACCCACTGTATATGTATACACCCACACACAGTATTGTGCAAAAGTTTTAGGCACATGCAAATAAATGCTGTAGAGCAAAGATGCCTTCAAAATAATGAAATTAAATGTTTCTACATTTTAAAAAATACAGTAAAGAGCAGTAAACAGTAGTAAATGAAACAAAGTCAATATTTGGTGTGACAAAAAAATAAAAATAGTAGTCTCTGGTACAATTAGTGCAGTTTTATAAGGAAATGAGCTGGTAAGTTTTATTGAGCATCTTGCAGAACCAGCCACAGTTCTTCTGGAGACTTTGACTTTCGCACTCGCTTCTTATTTTTGCAGCAAAACCCAGCAGCCTTCATTGTGTTTTTTGTCTGAAAACTGGTCTCTTACGTAATATGCTGCTTTTTTTAAATGACATACAAACATTTTTCTGTAACATTTAATTTTGTGCTAGAAAACTAATGTTAGGAAATCCAAAATGTTTTTTTTTTTGTACTGACTTGACACTGTAGAAGTCAGTATATAAAAAAATTCAGATACAGAGATAGACAGAAGGGCAAATAAAGAAATAACTGATAAATAGCCAGATCAAAAGAATATACAGGTAGAAAGAAAGGTAGACTAATAGAGAGACATACATTCAAACAGAAAGTGAGCAGACAGGTATGATGTTACAGAGAATGAGACAGACAGACAGGCAACTATTTCAAATTTCATAATTGGATAACATCATGCCCAAAGTATCTTCACCTGATTGGCCGTTGGCTCATGTGTGTGTGTGTCCTCGTTAGTGAGGGTCCAGTAGAACGAGGCAATGTCCAGACTGCTCTGTGCCTCTGACAAGAGATTCCGCCATGCCTGATAGATGGATGGATGACTAACAGACGAGTTGAATTCCAATCCCACCGGGATGCTCTCCACCAGTACCAGTCTGTAAACACACACACACACACACACACAATATATTATAAACACATAGCTGAAGAGAGGATAAATTATAAATGTCTAAAAGTACCGAGGGAAAAAAAAAACAGGCAAAGAGTGTTTTATAAAGAGTGTGTGACAGAAAACACAAGATGATGGTAGATATACAGTTTCACCTGCAGAGCTCAACACTACCCAGGTAGACAGACAAACACCTATACAGATATGCAGATAGATGTATCTTTAGAAGCATGTGTTCTACAAGCATATGTGTGTGTGTTCTCACCTGCAGGTATCAGTGCAGGTGTGCGCGATGGGAGGATTTATCTTTGGGCCAGATGTTAAGATTGAGGGAATTAGGAGTGTTTGAATGCTAAACATTATGAGCAGCACAGCAGTGAGAAGGGTGAGGATCAGAATACACCTGGAATACTACACAAACACACAGACACACACAGTGTTAAATGGACATAAAATATGCAAGACTTTTCCCCCCCGACAGTTTTCAGCCCTGTGAGTCTAAATAACTTTCACGTCGACCTTTAAGAAAGCCTTTTTTGCTGTTGACTTGTCATTTCACCTGTGTGAGCTTTGCCCTTAAATGGAGTTTTTTGGGTGCCACCAAATGCTAATTAGGTGTACTGTGCCCAGTAATTTACAGGTGATTATGAAGAAAATCAGCGTTTGTAAATCCGGATAAACTTTTTAGTTCGGTTTCACACAACTCACACGACTTTATTAAAAGATTCAGAACTGAGGCGTATTCAGTGTGCATGTAAAATATATATGTAAATTCCTCTCTCCAAAGATTCTGTGTCAAATATATCTTATTTATGTTGTATTCTTTTGTACCTTTTGAAGTTTCAGAAGACTCTCTCTTTTACTCGACTCCACATCAGCCATCTGAAGAGAAATTAGACCACCAAATTAACCCGGAGTTTGTGAAAATGACAATATGATGTATGACTAATAATAAATTCCTGGTCTGATAATCCCTGGTTTATCTGTAGGCAGATATTTATCGTGTAAAGACATTTTAAGGCTCAATTTTTATTAAAAGGCCCTTATTAAAGTTTTATACAGTACTTTATCACACACTGCATTGTCCGATTTTTACAAGGGCCTTAAAAATCTTCTGACAGATTTTGTCAGATAGAGGATGACATAAAAAAGGATGACATAAAAAAGGTCTTTATTCAGCTGTCTGATCTATATTAATCACATTGGATTTTTAACATTTGATAACAATTGTTTATTGACAAACACATGAATCTCTCCTACACCCTATAAGTAAAGCATGACTATAAGGATGCATCGACTTCAGATTTCCAAGTCACATTATATATCCTTCATAAAAATACATTATCACAGCCGTGATGCAGTTACAGAGACCATGTGAAGGTCTCTTTAATGTAGACTTTAAAATTGTAAACCGCACAGAACTATACCTTTTCATATGCAATATCAGACTTCATGCTTGCAGACATCAGAGGCACGTCGGAGGCGAAACAGGAATCGGTACTAGAAGGAGAAATGTCACAAACACGCTCAGAAAACAAAGCACGCACCTTAGCACACATTGCTATCCATACGCGGACCATTATAACGTTTATTTTTGTAAGACCTTGCTCCATATTTACAAAGAGAAAATAAAACCATAATTCCCTAAAATATTCCCATAAAAGTAGGCACATGCCAATAATCAGTTAGCAGATGTACACTGTTATCCATGACACTTTAAAATATGATTTCCCTACATTACAGTAATGAGGAGCCTAAATAGGCAGAATTCTTCGGCAGAGAAAAAGAATGTGCAAGTCAAAAGCCATAGCAAAGACAAATGCCTTCTACATCCTTGCATACTTTAAGTCATTCATTTGTCTCCCTTTTAAAGGATCATTGTGTGTGTTCTACTCAGCAAAGGCAATCCTATCCTTTTTTGTGGCTATCGACAATTTCAGTGATCAGCAAAATGATATTGTGATTTAGAATTTTAAATCTGGTCAATGCCTATACAGAACAAAAAAAAGGGCATGACATTTAGTCTTTTCGACAGAATAGAAAGTTAATAACTTAATGAATCAATATATAATATATGCAATACATAAGGAATCCTGCATGATGGGGTGTGTTTTAACAGCAAGTCCTGAATTGTTTTATTTCTCTTATAACATGTTAACAATTGCTCAAGAAGGCAACACACAACATTACGAGCCAGGGGGATGTAAACTTTTGAAAAGGATGATCAGTGTAAGTTGTCATTTCATTTAAAAATATATATATATATTTTTTTTCCATTTAGTACCGCCCTTCAGGAGCTACAGAAGATATTGACATGTTTCCCAGAATATAAAAGAATAATTTACACAGATCATTTTCCTGTTCAGAAGTTTACATCCCCCTGGCTCTTAATGTAGCGTGTTGCCTTGCTGTGCATCAGTGAATGTTTGCACCTTTTGTAATGGTTGTGTACGAGTCCCTCAATTGTCACCGGTGTGACAAGACGGATCTCAAGATCATATCACCACTATTGGAAAGGGGCTAAATTTGCAGAAGATGATGGAAAAGAAAAGAATGTGCAGGACCTGGAGGATTTTTGTGAAGAACGGTGGGCAGTTTAACTGCTCAGGACAAACAAGAGACTCATGGACAACTATCACAAAACATAAAAACAGTCGTTGATCATCCAGGTAACAACACACAGTGTTAAGAATCAAGCGTATGTAAACTCTTGAACTATTTCATTTGTGTAAAATCAGTTATTATTGTGTCTTGTGGACTATATGCAAACATCTGCCATGTGAAATATCTTATTCAGGGCAGTACTAAATAAAAAAAAAATTACTAAATGCAATTTATATGATACTTTTTAATTTTTTTTCAAAATTATTAACATTTTGCTGATTCTGCAAGGCGTATATAAACTTAATGACTTCAACTGTATTTATTAATGCACGGGATGTCATACTTTTAACCGTTTATGCTTACATTTAACGTTGAATTTCAACAAAACAAGTCATCACTGTTAACTTCTTGTTCCTTCTTTTTTCTCTCTCTCTTGAAATGAAGACACAGTGCAGCTTTTCATGTAAGTAAGAAACCAGAAGGCTGAGTTAGATGTATTACCATGAAGTGGATCCACAATTTGAATGATCTGCAGCCCTTTTGTGGCATTTTTTTGGTGTTCAGAAGTGTGTGTGTGGGCGAGTGTGTTCGTAAAAGCCCTTTACAGACTACTGTTGCTCCTAAACACACAGTGTTTTACTATATGAAGTGTTCAGCCAGCTCACAATGCAGAAAGCGCTTGAGGTTTTTTTTTTTTTGATGACTGTGCACACTGCGCGTGCACACACAATCATAAACACACAAACACACACACACACACAAAGACAAACTCCTGAAACACAAAACAGCCTGTAAGGGGAAGTGATTTTCTAGGTCATAGGGAAAATAAGATTAAAACAAAGGCAACCTGAATAGACACAATAGAAATGATAATATTGAAGCAAAAAAGTTATAGAATACCAACTGGGCCTGTGTGAAAATGTATTTGCCCTCATAGTTACTAATTCCCCAAATCTATGAAACTGCATTCATAATGATGGACTAGACACAACTGATTACTGGGCAGATGTGGCTCAGGGTTGTCCACTAATCGTAGGGTTGGAGGTTCAATTCCCGGCCCACATGACTCCTCGTCGAAGTGTCCTTGGCTAAGACACTGAACCCCAAGTCGCTCCTGATGGCGGGCAAGTGCCTTGCATGGTGTGTGAGTGTGTATGTGTGTGAATGGGTGAATGAGACACAGAGCTTTCTAGAACTGCGAAGGTTAAAAGGCGCTATATAAGTGCAGACCATTTACCATTACTGCAAACCATGTTCAATCAAATCAACACTTAAATAGACCTTTTTCAACAGTGTGAAGTTGGTTAAAAGGTCTTACCCAGTAACACACTATGCCAAAGTTGAAAGAAATTCCAGAAATGATGAGGAACAAGGTGATTGAAATACCTCAGTCTGGGAAGGGTTACAAAGCTATTTCAAAGGCTCTGGGACTCCAAAGGACCACAGTGAGAGCCATTATCTACCACAAACCCCTTCTCATTCTGTTGCATGCATGATGGGACAGGTCAGTGCTGAAAATGTACATAGCTGCATATTTGATTTAGAGTTCAGCTGCTTTTCTCTGCACTACATGCATTTCACAGTGTGCAACACACCAGAGAGTTCTATACGCTCAAAAATCCCTTCTGACACACTGATTCTACAATGCTTATAACATTTTAAGGCCTCCTGTTACTAGTAAAGTGGTAATAAATGTGCAGGCTATACGACAGACTTCAAATGAGTGTCCCAGTGATTAAAAATAAGAAGCTTGTACATGAGCACAAGTGACTAATGTCACGTGAAACAACACAACACACGAGAAATGAAAGCGGATGACCGGGCTGGATCCTGAACGAGACAGCGCAGGATTTAAACACCGATCAGCGAGTACGGCGACAGTCAAACATGCAGTCCTGTTTGTTAAGACAATATCTAGCACAATGAAATGAGCTGCGTCACTACAGCCCAAATCATTCGGCATTTATTACATTTGTTTACATAT
Source organism: Cranoglanis bouderius (assembly GCA_023630585.1). Lineage (NCBI taxonomy): Eukaryota > Metazoa > Chordata > Actinopteri > Siluriformes > Cranoglanididae > Cranoglanis > Cranoglanis bouderius. Next base: position 13,031,942 of record CM042566.1, read on the forward strand.
GATTTGAAATGTTAAATATGACTCAAAAGACAACAGTCTGAGTTGAGACGTCTGATTATCTCTCTGTGGTGCAAAGCACGGATGCACAAACAAAACCGAAAGATGTTCCTACGTGATAATAAAGGTGATACGATAAACGCTAAATGCTCATATTACACTTTTAGTACACTATATCCCTTTTATAAACCACAACTTACAACGTTGACGTCGACAAATGACAGTTGTTCTCCCTTCGAGTATCTGTTCTTTCCATCATATTTGCCATAAGTCATGAAGTTATGAAATGTTGCCTAGGTTGAGAAGAGAACAAAACATGCTGGCAGAATTTTTTATTATTATTATTGTTTTTTTTTTTAAAAAACTGAACACAGACCTGATCTTTATCTCCCCAAACTGTTACCTACCTATAGGAGTTAAATCCCTAACTCCTATATACCAACACAAGCTTCTCATACAAGCAAAGCAGTTTTATAAACACTGATAAAATAAAATAAAAAACAGCACTGTACAACAGGATGTGTAGTGTTACGCATTTCCTGCCTTTATTTACATCAACACTATTTGCACCTGTGCAGTATCTTTTCTTTTATAGTAAAACATAAAAACCACAAACAACGCTATTATAAACGACTCAGCTTTCTTTGCATGTACTGAATGTAAACGTTTATATCCAAGTGCATTATTACACACTTTGATTAGCCTAGCTCCATCTAAAAGGAACACAGAGTGAACATGAACCGGTCGAACAACAGTCTCACCTTTAATGATGTTTTCCTTTGTGATGAACAGACAGGCTGGCTGACTGAGGGTCATAAGACAATAATGAGAAACTTCTGAAAGAGAAATGAAACACGACCGCACGTCTGCACGGGCTCGCGTTTGGTTGCGTTTCTTCCTCGCGCGTGCACGTGAGATCATGTGACCAGAGTTTAAACGAGCCGACCAATGGGCGGAGAGAAAGTCAAGTGACGTCATGCTGCTTTTATGTCACTCCATATGAGAAAATCGGTTGTGTTTTCTGCTATTTTTTTTATTTATTTATTTTTTAGAATAATAACGAATGTTATATATATAGCTCATAGCTGACATCTTGACTGGCGCCTTTCCTTCACACTCTGCTCCAGTTTTAAACGCTGATTTTAAAAGTTTATTTTGTTTTATAGGATTGAGAATGGCGTTTCTAGGGCTTCTCCTGCAGATGGCGCCAAAGGACCTTTCCTGTTCCTGTATGGCCAGCCAATAAGAGTCTATCAATGTATACACGCAATTACTCTATGTATCACTGCATTACCGACTCACTCACTCATTTTCAGTTACCGTTATCCCGGTCAGGGTCACGGAGCCTATCCCTGCAACACTGAGCATAAGAAATACACCCTGGATTGGACAGTCTATCACAGGGCACCATGCACACACATTCACACGCACTCGTTCGCACCGGGGGGCAGTTAATTTTAGCCATTAACCTACTGACATGTTTTGGGAGGTGGGAGGAAACAAGAGAACCCTGAAGAAACCCACACAAAAAGATGAGGAGAACATGCATACATACTCCACGCAGATAGTAACCTGAGCTCGGGATTAAACCTAGGACCCCGGAGCTGTGAGCAGTGACGCTACTCACTGCACCCGCATTGCTAGCTTCTATTGCTAAAATGCCTAACTAGTCTGCAGAAATAGATATAATTACCCTATCTAGAACTTCTTTAAGGAAGCTTGTTAATTGATTTCACATGGCTGCTACTGTTGTTTAAGCTACCCTGTTCATCTTTAACACCTTTAAACAAACAAGCAAAAAAGTAATTAATGATGCCTTCTGATCCATTGCTTATTTTAGACATTATGCTAATTACTGTTTATGTTTAACCTACTTGTTGCTGTTAGTGTACATTATATTTATTTAACTCTATTTTTTCACCACTGTTTTCATGTCTGTTCATGATACCCATATTATACAGTACCCCTTTTAGCCACAATTAAATAAAATTACTAATTAAAAAAAAAAAAAAGAATGAAAGAGTAGGTAGCTTATAGGGGCCGATATGCTAATTAGGCTATATAAGTACAAGTTTGCTCTATGAGCTTATAATGTACTTTATTGTAGTGTTACTTAATTCTTACACTCCTTAACCTTGGTAACATTGTTGTGTTCACTTCAAGAATTCTCTATATAAAATAAGCAGCAAGGGCTGCCGGTTGGTTGATAACACTGGTTGTTATGCTAATTAGCCTCTTTATCTACAGCATGCCTCAGGGACTTTAGTGCTACTTTAAGCCACAATCACACCACAGTTATTTTGGCTTGCAAATTTTGCCAGGGTTTAGTAAAATCAGGTGATTATGTTTCTGGAGGGAAAGTAGTGGACAGATAATCTTAATTCAGCTAGATAGTCTGTTGTTTGTTATTTCAGTGACTTTATGTTTATTAATCTCTGCTAGGTACTGCTAGCTTTATTATTATTATTATTATTATTATTATTATTATTATTATTATTATTATTATTATTATTATTATTAGCGGCTCCATTTAGCTAGCTTGTGATGGCTGGTTAGTTTCCACTAACTAATTGCTAAAATACTGAGAAAACAGTAGAAACCATCACAGAAATTCTAATGGTTTCAACTACGAATACCATTACAAACCATCAGCCAACCATTAAAACCATTACCATTATTGGTCCTTAATGGTATCCACTAGACATAACATGCCACCAATAGAAGGCAACAAATTACCAGTAGAGACCAACAGGGACCATTACAGTTCCCATTATAACCAATACAATTCCCATTATAACCATTAAAACCATTACAGTTTCTATGAGGCTTTCTATTATTTTTTTCAGCAGGGACATATGTACTCTATACACTTCCTGCTGTTGTAAAGGTAGCTATAAGCAGTTCCTGGTTTTCAGGACACCTGGTTAAAACAGGACACCCAGACACCCAGCCTGAAAATAAGACTGACCAGGTGTTCTGTTTTAACAGACTTTTGTCTGGTTGTTGGCATGTCCTCCAAAACTTTCCCAAACACTCATACCCCAGAGGCATAATTAGCATAATTGCTCTTTTTTTATCATTAAAAGAGCTACCAAAAGTTCTCATCTGATCTCGGAAGCTAAGCAAAGTCAGGCCTGGTTAGTACTTGGATGGGAAACCACCTGGAAATACTAGGTGTTGTAAGCTTTTTGGGGAGTGGTGGCTCAAACGCTCTGGATTACTGATCAGAAGTTTGGGGGTTCAAGCCCTAGCACTACCAAACTGACATTGTTGGGCCCTTGAGGAAGACCCTTGACCCAATCTGCTTCATATTTTAAATAAAATTTTGATGGCCCTTAAATGTTTGTTGGGTCATATGGGTTGTTTAGTTTTGGCATGTTGAAAAGGAGGCAACCCTAAGTTTCTTTATGATGAATCTTCCAGAAAGACGTGACCCCTGCCCCAAAGACTTGTTTTCTATTGGCCCATGCTTCCAAGATTGGCAGATTCACAGGATTAAAGTTTATCTTGATGAACTAGATGCAAAATGAAATTGGAGCAGGTGAATGTGAAATTAACCTTTATTAAAAGCAAATCCATTTATTACGTACCACATTCCGTGAATGATCTTTTTCACCAGGTGGATTTTATTCACATCCAGTATGACCATGGCTTTACTCTGTTACTACATGCTGCTAATGTCATTCGTATTATTTACTTTATTTCATACTTTTTCTTTAGTCATCTTTTAAACAATTAAGATAAACACGTGCCATGCCATTATTCTAATTACCGTCTTAATCATACAACCCAATTCTAGGAGCTCATAATGCAGTATACCTTGTTCCACTATGACACTTTTTTATGGTAATGGCATTCACACTAGTCTATCTCCCTTGCTGACATGTTCGTGATACAAAGTGGGTTAGCATTTAATGCTTTATAGCCTGAGGGCCGTTATGGGTGAGTCAAGAACCTCCGCCACAAATCCAGGATACAATTAAGGAGTCAAGTAGAAGGGAAAACACACATGCACACACACACACACACACACACACATACACACACACACACACACACACACACAAAACCTGTGTTTCTATGCCAAATTTTCATGTTGTTAGGGGGAAGAATGTAATCTGTGTTTGATCTAGAAAATAAAAAGATTAAAAACGTTCATTTGAATTTGTAATAAGTAAATATAAGTCTAAATTAATAAATAGAATGGTTAATGGTTAATGTATGTTTAATTGTCTGATTAATGTACTTAATTTGATCATCCTTTATTGTTTTGACCCTGGCCTATGTGTTTAGATGGTGTGTTTGAGGAAGTTTTACCTAGCCGTGACACTTTTATAACCCACATCCTGCTTACCTGAGCAGGTGCTTCTAATTTGCTTAGATAAATATGCTCCTCAGTAGAAAGTGAGTGCAGCTATTAAATGTCCTCAGTTACAGATCCGGGACTGACAACAGGATAAAAGTGAAGGAGGAATGACTATTTCTGTGGTATTCAAGACTGTGACCCAGTTCTGTCACTGTTGTACTCATTCTTCATTTCCTTCAGTTTCTTCTTGTGTACGCATTCAATTTAGCTGTTATATTTAATTGTTGAACCTGACTGTTGGATTTTAGCAGGTTTTTATTTTAGAATTTCATCCTATTTTTGGTTCCTATGTAGACTGAAAGGATTTCTTTAATAAAACACATTTAATTAAAATTCAAATTTATGTAAGATGACTATTCAGGAACAAGAGTTTAAACAACCATCAAAAATAAATTGAAGCAGTTGTTTTTGCAGTAGTATGCCAAAATGTAGGCCTGTAAAAATATTTTTGCACTTTATTAAAAAGTACTGTATGTGCAATTACTTTAAGCAAACATTATAGCAACTCTGCTGTCAGCAAGATACTGTGAATTATTCTCATTCAGCCAGGAGATATTGAACTGATATGACAGGTTTCTAGGATGTTTGGGGTGGTTAAGCATCAATATTTTTTTTTAAATACTATTTTCCTTTGGTTATTATAACTATTTGTAGGTCTATAGAGCTTTAATATCCTTTGTAATGTGGGTAAATCAGAGGTACATCAGAACAACACGCTTTCTTTAATTTACACCTCTCTAAAGGGCTTGCACCTGGAACATTATTTTATTCTAATGTCTGTGTTGTAAAAAAAAATAATAATAATAATAAAAGAAAGAAAGAAAGAAAGAAAGAAAGAAAGAAAGAAAGAAAGAAAGAAAGAAAGAAAGAAAGAAAGAAAGAAAGAAAAGGGAAAAAATATCCTTGTGATAATGTGGATTTAACATCAAACAGCCAATTTTATGATTTAATTTGTGTTCAAGCACTTTTTGCTTAAGAGTCTTTTTGCTTAAGAGTCTATGAACTTCTAGCAAACTAGCAAATTCTGATTTGGCAGTTTTATTCCACTCTTCCATGCAGAAAATTCTCATGCTGGAAGGTGAAAATTTTCTTTATCTTCAGCTGTCTAACAGAGGCCTGCAAGTTTTGTGCTATTTGGAGCTATCCATGATTGATCTTGACTTGACACTCAGTCCCAGCTGAAAAGAAACAGCCTCATAGCATGATACTTCCACCACCATGATCCTCTGTGGGTATGGTGTTCTTTGGGTAATAAGCTGTCTTCTTTTGGGTGCAAACATATATTTTAGAATTATGGCCAAAAAGTAAGGTGATCAAGGCTTTTGCTTTGTCTGTGTCTTTGTATTTTCTATGCTGGGGTTAGTGGTGGTGAGGGCTAAGTGGTTACGAGTTTTGTTGCATTAAACCCACGGTCACAACTTGTAATTCCCAACTTCCAATCAGTAAAAGCCAAAGACAACTCCCCCTCAACTTGAAATTCCAACTCATCGACTTGGGGAAGTCTTCTCAACTATGAGTTCCTTCCCCATTTACAGAGTGATATCAAATGAACATGGCTACGCCCAGCATCAGAGCTAAACAAAGTACACTTCTTGCTTTATATACAAGTATTTACTTTAGATCATTCAACATATAGACACATTCGCTTGTTAAATCCAAAACATTGACTATACAGTTCACTGTTCGAGGAGGAAAATATACATCACTGATCACAGATAGCTGGCTAGCTTGGAGGCTAAAAACATGGAGGTACCCACGTTATCTTCACAAGTCGACCGTCAGTCCAACCTCCAAATTACCACTTACAAGAAAAGTTGATTGCAGCATTTGGGCTACTGATTGGAGGCTTGTAAGTTCAAATCCCAGCACCGTCAAGGTACTATGATTGGGTGACTTTGAGTAAGACCTTAATCCTCAACCACTTTTTAATCAGAGAGGAAATTCCATAATCTTACATCTCAGAGCTTTAATTACAATTTAGCATTTTTCACACAATTGTACTGCAAGACATGGTCTGATGTAAAATAGAAAAATTCAGTTAATAAATCTGATCTAGCTGACACACGCCCACTAGCTAACAACACCCTCCCCCACTCCCCCACCCACCCTCCACCCACACACACACACACACACACACACACACACACACACACACACACACAAATGGCATTTCATTACTCTCATCTAAGTGGATAGAAAGAATGAAATGATATACATGCACACAAACAATTTTGGACATACAGTTTAAGCAAAATGGCATATCATAAAAACTAGCATAATGTCATTGTTTGAAGGTCATTACTTTGTAAGTGCTGACCATTGTTGTTAGTGTTGTCTACTTTTTGTGTGTATTTGGTGTTGTTCTTACTTTTAAATGAGATAAGCTGGATCGGGCAACCCAATTGCACCCTGCTTGACTCTTGTAGACTCTTGACTCTTGAGCATGGCTTGTCCAGCTGTTTTTATTGCAAATGTTTGCAAAAACATGGAAAAGTTTCCACATGAATGGCCCACACTTGTAGTACCTACAGTTTCAGAAGTAAAAGTTTTATGACATACAGTATATCACCAAATATTACCAACTGCAGGTCCATACTGGAAAGTTTAGATAAGGTTTGGTTATAGCCAAAGTGTATTCAGACCTTGTAATAATGCAAAAACTTGCAATTTTTCCCCTATGTTGCAACATAGGATCGGTCCAAGAATTTTTCTGAGGCAAGTATTTGAATTGTGGTTTTACCATGCCATAACTAATTTGCATAAAATGGAGAAGACCTTTATGTTGCTTTGTTTGCTTAGTGTTAACACAGCGTTGGAGATATTGCGACTTGCCAGTCACTTTACCAACATTAGAAGATGCAGCTTTTACTCAGTTTTACTCAAAACAACATATTGTTTCTGCAGTTGGAGGGTAGATTTTATTCAGTGAGAAACGCAAATGACAGAGATAACAACGTATTGAGTAAGAGTGGGAATGATGCATCCAAACATCAGGACAATAAACTAGACAACAGTGACCAAGCAAAAACAAATCAGTAGCTTTTTTTTTTTTAATAACATAAAAATGCAACTGATACAACAGAGAAATTATAGAAAAAGCAGTCAGTATACAGCACTGTGCAAAAGTTTTAGGCACCCTATTTTTTTCATTACAAACTTTGGTATAGATTTTTTATTTTATGACTTCTACATTATCAAGTCAGTACAAAAAACATTTTAGATTCCCAAACATTAGTTTTCTAGCACAAAATTAAATGTTACAGATAAATGTTTGTATGTCATTAAAGAAAGCAGCATATTATGTACATAAGAGACACTTTTCAGACTAAAAACACAATGAAGGCTGCTGGGTTTCAAAGTCTGGACAGTCAAAGTGTCCAGAAGAACTGTGGCTGGTTCTGCAAGATGCTCAATAAAACTTACCAGCTCATTTCCTTATAAAACTGCACTAATTGTACCGGAGACTACTATTTTTATTTATTTCTCTTTTTTTTTTGTCACACCAAATATTGACTTTGTTTCATTTACTACTGTTTACTGCTCTTTACTGTATTTAAAAAAAAAAATTTTTAATGTAGAAACATTTAACTTCATTATTTTGAAGGCATCTTTGCTCTACAGCATTTCTTTGCATGTGCCTAAAACTTTTTCACAGTACTGTATGTTTTGCACTGATGGAACATCTAAGCATGGCTGACTGCCTCCTTTAGTTATAAGCCTTATATTAAAAGAAGAAGAAAAAAATAGAGACAGGTTGGGCTTTAAACAGTTAAATGCCGCTGTTTTATTTTCATTTATATGCTTCCAGAAGCGGAAGTGATTGAACAACACCCAGCGTCATAAAGTGTGAAAACGAGCCAAATGAGACGAGGGTGTGAGACACGGCCAACCATTAACGCTGAGTTTATCAACAACAAGAGAGACAGAAGTATGCTGGAGGTTATGGGTGATTATCATGAATAGACAGATAGACAAACAGATAGACAGAGAGATAGACAAACATGTAGATATGCAGACAGACAAATAATTAGACAGATAAATAAAAAGGCAGACAGACAAACTTATACTGTGGATTAATAGACATACAGATAAATAGAAGACAGACAGACAGACAGTTCTCCTCTATTCCCTGCAAATATCAAATGACATTCATGTGTACTTTTTTTTTTTTTTTTTTTACTGCTAAGCACTAATCAATCTTATCTGGACGCTAATCTTTTGCAGTGCATTCTGGGATTTCATGTTTAATCTCAATATTTTCCAGTATGGTTTCAGACATGGCTACAAAATTGCAATACTTCCAAAAAATGTTAATTATGTAGCATATAGAGTTTTGTACAGATTTTAAGGTTGCACCTTATCACTTACACTACATTTGGAGAAAATGGGGTAAATGGGGTAAATTTGACATATATATATATATATATATATATATATATATATATATATATATATATATATATATATATATATATATATATATATATACACACACAAAATATGCTTTAAACATGATTTAAAAGTGTTGATATAGGCGAGTGGTGCTGAGCTCAAATACTGTAATGGAAATGGAAATCACAGCATGGCATAACAGTAGTAACAAAGACTGTATGTAAGTAATGTAATACCGTTTCACTTTGCTTTATAGAACTGTGTGACAGCCAGACAGTTAACTGCTTAGCCATTTTGCACATTTATTGCCTTTTTCTTGTAAAATGTACAGTACTGTGCAAAAGTTTTAGGCACCCTATTTTATTTAGTACAAACTTTGTTATAGATATTTTATTTTATGACGTCTACATTATCAAGTCAGTACAAAACATTTTAGATTCCCAAACATTAGTTTTCTAGCACAAAATTAAATGTTACAGATAAATGTTTGTATGTCATTAAAGAAAGCAGCAATATTACATAAGAGACACTTTTCAGACAGTAAACACAATGAAGGCTGCTGGGTTTCGCTGCAAAAATAAGAAGCGAGTGCAAAAGTCAAAGTGTCCAGAAGAACTGTGTCTGGTTCTGCAAGATGCTCAATAAAACTTACCAGCTCATTTCCTTATAAAACTGCACACATTGTACCGGAGACTATTATTTTTATTTTTATTTTTATTTACGGTATTTTTAAAAAAAAAAAAATGTAGATACATTTAATTTCATTATTTTGAAGGCAACTTTGCTCTACAGCATTTCTTTGCATGTGTCTAAAACTTTTGCACAGTACTGTGTGTGTGTGAGAATATCATAGAATGATATTATTTTGATGCCAAAGCTTACAAACAAGAAATAGTAAAAGTTTAAAAGTTTGCTATTGTGAGACCATGTTGGTCGAATAGACGTGTGTGTGCGTGTGTGTGTGTGTGTGTGTGTCTGTGTGTCTGTGCGTGTGTGTGCATGTGGGCGTGGGTGGGTGGGCGGGAGAGTGGGTTTTACAAACAGTTTATTCACCAAGGTGAAGAGATAAAAGGGGCAGATGGGGCAGTTTATTCATTACCCATCTGATCGAACAGATGATCTACGGGAAAAGGAGCATATTATATCGATCTGAACTTCAGCACAATTTAAATTTAATAGAAATTTGGAAGTTTTTATTACTGCTTGCACATTCAACCCACTTGAATGTACAGTCTTTAGTCCACGCTACCTAACTGTGTTGTCTCACTGCTGTAGGCAGTCTATTCAGATCTTACAGCAATACAGTAATATTTATCTAATATTTTATGTAATGTTTTGTCTTACTTATAAACATCGTCTCCGTAACAGAAATGAATGCATCCCTCACTAATGTGGTTTATATGAGTGTGCTACAGTACACTGTGCTCTCCAGTGAACAGTGAAGCATTTGGGACACAGCAGGAATTGGAAAATGATTGCAGATGTTAATTAGAGAAACTGAGACATTCACATTAAGTTTTGTTGAAAAAATTATTTGAAAGAATGATTTTTAACCTAATTCCACTTTTAGTAATAATGTTAAAAGGGTCATTTTTACAGCAAAAAAAAAAAAAAAAAAGGCGGGGTAACTGTGACTCTCTTCTCGCTCTCTCTGCTTATCAGCTTATGTCCTTGGCCCGGTAACACCTGTAGCAAAGTTATTAATTAACTAGCACTTCCTGCTGTTTCCAGACCTTACACACACACACACACACACACACACACACACACACACACACACACACACACACACACACACACACACACACACACACACACACAGACGGCTGCATGGAGGTGAGGCTCAACTCACACCAGAGAGTTATAAAAATAAAATGGTGAAGGGTTGTGTGTCACCAACTTCTGTTCTGTTGAATATTCTGATGAGGAATAATAACATGGTGTTATCAAAAGATCTGTTTGTTACATCATCACTATGGCATCATTTGTTCCAAACATTGTTTCCAACTGTTCTCACTGTGTAGACTTGCGTTTCCTCAGGGTTTTCCCAGTTTCCTTCCACCTACCGCTGTGTCCATTGTTATTCTCTGGCTAGCCAACAACCCTGAACATGATAAAGCTTTTAATGAAAATGAATGAATGATTGAATGAATGGTTCCATCCTTATAATCATTTAAAATTCTTTATAGACTCTACCTAGCTAAGTGTGTAGATTCGGAAATGCATTAACATAAATTGTATGAGGTGAGGTTAGATCATTAAATCAGCTGTGTTGTGGGGAAGCTGCAGTTTCATTTTCACTAAGGCAGCCTTAAAACCAGCCTGCAACGAATTAAGTCCTACTGCTGAGCTGCACTCCTGCATTGCCCTCTGATCATCTGACACAGTCACAGGCTTTCATCACTCTCTGCCAAAAGTGGGCCTTAAACTTAGAGAAAGTAAGGTGGGGGAAAAAAGCTTAGTATTTCATTGACCAGTTCACTCTTCACTTCAATGAACAGTTGCATTGCCACAAACAACTCTTTAGACTAATGCCTACTGCCAGCTCCCCATGTTCCAACACAGCCAAAGGCAATCACTCTTCTTCTTTCATTGGACTGATCATCTAAGTGTTCTGCCTCATTTCTGTTCAATGGAGAATATTATTTTCTCCTCAATGGACTCAATGGATCAAGTGATTAATATATAAACTTGTTAAAGTTAACAAGTTACTTTGCATCTGCAGTGCTCACTCTGCTACATACCAACTTAAACAATTGACCATGTATCTTGAGACACAGACAAAGTTAAGTGTGGTGAAATTAGTAATAAATCAAATATTAGAATTGCCACCACCCATGGTGTGCATCAACACACTCAATCTAATGGGGCAGATTTAACAATAACAACAAGATAAACAGATTAGGATGCTATACTCAGTGTCCTGAATCCAATTCCTTAACTCCTTGACAAGACTACAATGGGAAAGAGAATGAGCATGATGTAGTGGGGGCATTTTATAGGCTAGTCACATGGGGTCACAGTCAACAGGTGATGACTTTGCTATTGGTACTTACCAAGGAATTGGACAAAAGAGAATACTCCAAAGGAAACCAGGTGGTTGTGAACAAAATTATGTCTCCACCTTCATTTATTGCAACTTCTCTTTATTCACACTTGGAATTAAAAAAAATAAAAAATCCAGGGCCAGCCTGTGTCCTATACTACTGTGCTAAATAGTTCATCAAAACAGTACACTTTTTGTAGTGTACTGTTTAGCTAGCGACACCCCGAACCACACACTCCCACATTTACACTTTAGGGTGTTACCATGGAGAAACTGGAACACACACCAGCTACATCATTCATTTATTCCAAACTCACTGCTTCAGTATCTCTTAATCACATTGGGTCCTTATCCACACCACCACTTTAACACCTCAGATAGAAGGAAACACTTAAATGTGATTACCAGGTGTGTGTTGAGCTCCATTCAAGAATTAACAAACATATTCAACATTCACCTGGATGGGAACCCATACTAATAACACCTTTCATCTCCGGCAATTCAATTCTCGAGCTCCGCTGAGGTTTCTGAAGCTGAAATGAGGATTCTAGTACCCTACTGTGGATTCTAGAACTGTTCTCCATACCCTGAAACCGCTCTAAGCATTACAGAACTGCAGTGTGGACTCTGCAGCCATGTGCTAGAAAATGAGTCAGGCTTACACCGTATGGATTTTGTATGATTTCATCACACGCGAAATGTGTTAAACATGGATAAATTGTTCGTGAGTTGGATTTTAAATTGTGTGTGAATCACACAGTGTGAGAGGGTAAGCAATGCTAGATAAACGCATTCCACTTTGCTGTGGGAGGATTCTTGGACAACACTGAAAGACTACTTCACAACCACAGTGTGCATTCTTCAACACAATGGTGCATCTAAAATGGTGCTGATGATTCTAGAACCTCGCTGAGCACTAACTGATTAATTAGGCAACACAGGCGTAATAAACGTATGGTATTTCATTTATAGGTGACTTGATCCTAATGAAAGGCACCATTATGTTACAGTTTTCACCATTACTTTCCATGTACCATAATATATTTCATAAGATCCTCATTGGAGTTTCAGTCTTTCCTTGGCTGTAGGCTACACAGTTCTGCAGAGCTCAGCACTTTTGCACTGGCCCTAACAGCTATTACATTTGGTCTGTGCCCACTGCCAGCTCCTCTGCTCTATGTTCTGATGCAGTAAAAGACAATTGCTCTTCATCCGCCATAGGACTCTCCAGCCGAGTCCTCCGCCATTCCTATTCAGCTGTGGTAATGCATCTCTTGTTTTAAACTCTTTCTCCCAAAAAATATGCCAGTTGGTGGACTTACTACCGTTCGCTACCAACTGCAAATGTGTGTGTGACATGGTGCCCTGCAACGGACTGGAGTTCCATGCAGCATGTATGCCCACCTTGCACCCAGTGTTTCCGGGATAGGCTCCAGATTTACCACGACCCTGACCAGGACTGAAAATGAATGAGTAAATGTTCTCTTTAAAATACATCTCTAAAAAAAAACCCTATAATTTTACTTCTGCATAGTGTGTTCTCCCCTGTCTATTATAAAGAATAGGTTATTTTCCGTACTTAATTTTGTATGATAATGTCCACAGCTATCATTTCATGCCTCAGTAGTGGATAGGGGCACACACTGTAGTAGTGGTGTAGAGATTAGCAAAATTTGCAGAAGTGAATTGAATCAAGGGTAACGTGTGGTGCCAGGCAAAGTCAAACTAAGGGCTAATCCATATTCAGAAATAGGAGAAACAGGTGAGGGTCAAAACCAAGTACAATGGAGCACTTGGAAAGCAACACTTGAATTTAACAACAATAAATGCATGATAAGACTTTGCAGTGACACAAAGGAAAGCAGGGTGTATATATAGACAATCTAATCAAGCCCTAAGATGGAATGGGTGAACACAATCGAGTAAAAAAAAAACCCAATGACAGCATGGGGCGGAGACAGGACTAGTATATTAGAATCATAACACAAAAGAAGTGAACACAGACATTCATTATCAAGTAAAGAATATTTGCCATTTGATTGCTGCTTTAAACTCCCCTGTAAGCACCCATCAGTCAGAGATGTCTACATAATTGGGCACTTAAACTTTTAGGTGGAATTTGGTCACAGTTTCAACCATTGTGCTTTTGTGCCCTGGTGTCTTGGGAGAAAATAAACACATGACCCATAGTAATTAATGCAGTTAACAAATCTGTGTTTATGTCTTTACATGATGCAAGCTGACTAAGGTGAAACCACAGTCACCACACTATAAATATGAAAGCTTGTGTGTGGGGGAGTGTTTAGGTCGGGTGGGGCATTTCTACATTTCCAGTGGGTAGTGTGTTTCTACATCACTTTGTTTTCCTATTTCATGGCTAGTAAATACAATGACAAGTATATGTGCACTAGCAAGGAAAATACAGTTTTGTTTTACTGTGTCACTTTCAAATATTTATATTTAAATAAACTTGACTTGGATTTTGGAGCTGGAATTTTGTATATGCATGTGTCTTTTAATTTTAGCTGGGTGGAGCTCAGACTTAGGCATTAGTCAGAACTCAGGTCTGACCAATCATTAATGCGGATGGTATGTTAGTGCATCTTATCAGTAAAGGGACTGGATGTGTGTTATCAGTTAAAAGGAATGAATGTGTGTTATCAGGGCGAAGTAGACCACACAAGCACAGCAAGAGAGAAAGAAAATCACCTGCATTCTCATTCAGACTGTGTTGACCTCACTGTTCTGAAAAACTTCTTGAGGGAGCAAAAGAGACGCGCCAAGACAATGTCATTCAGAAAGAAAACCTCTGGTATTATTTTGTCTCTAACAGCAGGCAGCATTCATGAACCACACTAAGAATTCAGAACTGAGTACACACTGAGCAATCCTGACCACTCTCCAAAAAGAATTTTTGAACTAACCCTTCAACCTAACTCCTCCCATTAGTGTAACTTATCCTACAAATTCTTATATAAATAACAGTTACCCAGCAATCTATAAAAATGAATCAAACACAGATTTAACAGTATATCCTTTTAAAAATGAATGAATGAATTAAGGAAAAGCAGAAATGACACCTAGACAGGTCCAGGCCTGAACATAATATAAATCACATTTACATCATCTTATCAAAAGAAATATAAAATTTTGGGTCAATCAACTGACAGATTAAAAATATGATAAAAGGAAGAGATGCTAGAAAACATGACATGCTGAAAATAATAATGGAAACTCACTCCCAATGCACTTTGATAACAGCAGCAACAACAACAACAATTTATTTATTGGTTGGATGTAAATTTAAGATCTGATTCCGCGGCTGCTCCGTTAGATGAGCACCTATATTATTATACTGCAATGAAATTAGAGTAATTGTAAACTATGCACAGAATATTTCGGTCTTAGTTCACTTAAGGGAAGCTGATTTGTTATATAAAGGTCAGTTTACAAAAGACGAGCAGCACAAATGAATGTAGAGCAATTATGGTCAAACTAGCAATCAAAAGTAAAATATAGAAAAATACAAATAATATATCCCACAGTTCCCGGAGATCACCGTGTGATTGCATAAGTGAATTGTCCGAGTCCAGATTCATCTAGGAGGAGTTTGGGGGGCATGACTTCCTGTAGTGCTCCTTGCTAAACCATGATTAATTCAAACTCACAATAAAGGTGTTGCAGAACTCGAATCGACAATCGAACCAGTCATGATGGTCATCAGTCTAGATACTGTATTCCTCTCCACCATCACTTCCAGAAGGTCTAGATTTGGTGCTATGACAGAACTCACCAATACCACTACAATATAACTACTTCAGATTTCCTAATCAAGATATACCACCATACCAATATATTGTAACACCCCTACTGGGACAATCTTGTTATTAACCTGTTATTTTTTTTACAACTGAGATTTGTTATTGCATGATGGCTCAAATACACAGATAGCATGCAAAATAGTGTTTCGTAAGCAGCGCTGATTTTATCACCAGCTCATTTCATTTTCATTTCCTCTGGAATAAAAAACTAAGCATGTCTGGTCTGAATGAACAGAACCATCTGCCAGCGATGAGAGTAAATATGACTACAATACACTACACCTGTGTCTCGCTGGCTCACTAAATCCCTCCATGTTTGAGTGGTTAGGTAGTGTGTGTGTGTGTGTGTGTGTGTGTGTGTGTGTGTGTGTGTGTGTGTGTGCATGTGTGTGTGTGTGTGCATGTGTAAATAGCTATTTGACATCCAATGCCTTACTATCTCTCTATCTATGCCATGGACTGGTGAAAACTTTCAGTCATTCGTCTTCATTAACCACTGTGACCCTGATCAGGTTAGTGGTTACTGAAGATGAATGAATGAAGTTCCATTGCGTTAATGTCTATTAGTCTAAATTGGTGATTTTGACTGGTAGCTATATGTGTGAATGAGTGTGTGTGTGTGTGTGTGTGTGTGTGTGTGTGTGTGTGTGTGTGTGTGTGTGTGTTTGTGTGTGTGTGTCTATGCATGGTGCTCTTGGATGGACTGGTGTGTATTTCTACCTCATGCCCTATGTTCATGAGATCCAAAGCCCATCTTGGGAACACTGGGTATGAGGCTGGAATACACCCTGGATGGAATTATAATCCATCTGAGGGCACCATGCACACACAAATTCACACACTCGTTCACACCTTAGGCCAATTTTAGCACAGCCAATAAACTACCAGGCATGTTTTTGGGAGGTGGAAGGAAACTGGACAACCTGGAGGAAACCCATGTGGTCGGAACATACAAAATTCTACTCAGACAGTAACCGGGGCTTAGGATTGTACTGGGGACCTTGGAGCTGTGAGGCAAAGTTACCAGCTGTGCCACTGTGCTACCCTGTGGAAATCTTTTTACCTCTAAGTAAGCATTGATATCAGTATACAAGTTCACATTTCCAGTAACTTAAAAATGTGTCAAAACATATAGTAACATAGGATCCTCACCGGCTTCTCCACTGTAATTCGAAAGTAGATAGGAAGTAGAAAAGTTTCATAGCAGTACCCATCGGCCTTTCATGAAACTCATTAATATATAGTACGTGCACCGTATTTCATAAGGAGTATGAAATAATCAATAATCAATCAAATGCCTACCACATCTAGTCCAACAAATAAACATTTGGGATTGAGCTTCCTACGTCCTATATAAGTATACTGAGTAGTAACATGTCAGTCAGTGAATTGTTCACAGTGAAAAGCTGAACTCAGAAGAAAATCAGGCTGTATCGCTTGCCCCAGATTTAGCTAGCTTACCATGTAACCATGGTAATAACCTCTTCCACTTTACAGAAACAAATACAACTGGTAATCAGAGCAGTAAAGAAAATGTACACTTCAAGGCAGAGAGATTACTCATATCCGGAAACAAATGCTACCTACATGAGAAGACTTCCCTGGATTGGGCAATGTCAAATACAAAATAATTAATTAATTTAAACTTTCATTAAATTTAAATCAAATTGGTTCGTTTGTTTATTTGTTAACAGGTCACTTATGTGATGTATAGACAGAGAGACCATTTCTCTCTCTCTCTCTCTCTCTCTCTCTCTCTCTCTCTCTCTCTCATTGTGCAGCAGGTTGACCCACTCCTTCTTTTCTTTCCGTCGTTAATGAGTAACTGTGGGGCAGTCATGATAAAACGTTGACATTTCTCTCTGATTATTCATTCTTCCTTTGTTCCTAAAGCTAGAGTGTTTGCTTATGGGCTGGGCGGAGCACAAGAGAGATGGAGACAGAGAGAGGCAAAGAGACAGAGGCTGGGGAAGTGGGAGGTGGAGGGTGGGAGTGGGGGTGTCTGATGTTTGTTGACAGTGTTTACTCAGCGTGGTGGGGTCCTAAAGTCTCAGATGACAAAATGGCACTCAACAGCATTTAAGATGCATTGAAACGTACTGTTTCAGTCCTGCCTGCTTTTGAAACCACCCACACGGTTACCTACATTGCTTACATGAAGGTCACGTTGTAAAGATCACATGGCTGTCATACACGCCAGACTGAAATGATATTTTTTGTTTATCTGTTTGTTAGAGCCAGCTAGCTAGCATTACAGTGAGGGTCTGTCTTTAGAGAATGGTAATATAAGTAACTAGTTAGGTAATAGCTCCCTAGCTATTTGTGTTTACCATAAACTAATGTATTAAATATGGTTAGCTGCCTAGTGTTACATACAGTACTTCAAGGGGATCAGCCTGGGAGAAAAAAGTCCAATGTAATCTAATACTACTGCAGTGGATCAGGCCAGTATCAAACAGGTACATGCTTAAAAAATATTCTTACATAAATGTCTCTAAATAATACAGTATTATGAAAATGTCATTAAATCATATTTATGAAATTAGTGTTATGAGGTTCTGTTTGGGTAAAGAGCCCAGACACAACCCAAAACAATAAAATCCACAGTCATGTGAAAAAATAAGCACACCCCATGGAAATTATAGGCTTTTTTGACAAATTTGGACAAGCAAACACTTGATCATCTTTGAAACACTGCCTATTAATAAAGTTGATATACTTGAACAAAAAGGAAAAGGAAAATTAGCTTTTATCAACGATTTATTCAACAGAAATATCAATAGGTGTGATATTCTTCTGTGGAAAAAGTAAGTACACCCTTGGCCTCAGAAGCTAGTATTGCCCCCTTTAGCAGAAATAACTTGTAGATGTTTTGCATAATTGTCCACCAGGCTTGCTGGAATTTTTGACCACTCCTCCATGCAATATTCTTTCAGTTACAAGATGTTTGAAGGTTTTCTTGCGTGTACTGCCCGTTTCAAATCCCCCCACAACATTTCAATGGGATTCAAATCCGGGCGTGGACTAGGCCACTCAGTAACCCTCCATTTCTTCTTTTTGAGCCATTCCTTTGTGGATTTGCTAGTGTGCTTAGGATCATTATCCTGTTGAAAGGTCCACTTTTGGTTCAACTTCAACTTTTGGACAGTTGGCCTCACATTATCTTCAAGCACTCTTTGATATGATGCAGAATTCATAGTTGAATCAATTAATACAAGATGTCAAGTCCCTGAGGCAGCGAAGCAACCCCAAACCATAACATTTCCACCACCGTGCTTCACAGTTGGTATGAGGTGCTTCTCCTGAAAAGCTGTGTTTGGTCTGTGCCGAACATGCCTGCTGTTACTGTGGTCAAACAACTCTATCTTTCATTCGTCCAGAGCACATTGTTCCAAAAGGACTGGTCTTTGCCTATATGCTCATTGGCAAACTGTAGTCTTGCAAAGGCTTTTTCCTGGCATGCCTCCCATGCAGGTCGAATTTGTGCAATCTCTTTCTGATTGTAGAAGCATGCACTTTGACATCAACAGTTGCAAGACTTACTAGCAAATCCTGTGATGAAACTTTGGGATTCTTGGAGACTTCATATTGCATCAGATGGTCTGCTCTTGGGCTGAATTTGCCGGGACGGCCAGTCCTGGACAAATTGGCAGTCGTTTGAAATCTGCACCACTTGTAGATTATTTTCCTTACAGTGGAAAGATGTATTTCAAATAATAATCTGGAGATCTTTTTAAATCCCTTACCAGACTCATAGGCATCCACAACCTTTTCTCTGAAGGCCTTACAGAACTCTTTAGATCTTGGCATGATGACACCACACACCTCAATAACAAAGGGAACACCAGACACTAGATATGAGAGGGGTATAAATAAGACAGGTTCCACCTGCACTCCCTAAGCAGGTTCTAATCACTGGCAGCCGACCTTGAACACCTGATTCTAGTTTTATGGATTTGAAGGTGTGATAAATGTAGGGGTATACTTACTTTTTCCATGTGACTGATCTGTTTTTTGTTCATTTAAATTGTGAAATTACTACAAAATGTCAATTTTATGTGTCGTTTGATAGTGTATCACCTTTATTAATAGGCACGGCTTCAAAGAGGATCAAATGTTTGCTTGTCCAAATGTGTCAAAAAAAGCCAACAATTTCCGTGGGGTGTACATTTCAAGGTTATTTAAAATTTACATTATTATCAAAATCCTGAGATTTTTTTTTTTTAATGAATTAAGCAATTCCTTAATAACAGTAAGTGACTACTATGTGATTTAATTGTATAACTCAGCAAAAAAGCACTGAAAATACAGTATATGCATTTTATGTTTTATACTGAATGTATGAATCTGTTCTGTACGATTTAAAATACAAGGTATTTCACTTCTAAGATTTTTCTCCATGATGATTGTACAGGGATTATATCTAACACAGATGCATAGTTTTGTGAATATTGATATTTATTTCATTATATTTTCAATGTGCAGTATGATACATTACATATTACATACTACAGTCATGAGCAGCTATTCCATATTACTTTACCAAAATTGGTGTCACTCACACCATGCAGGTCCAGTACACAGCACAATTCCATATCAATCATATATACACTCATTGTCCACTTTGTTAGGAACACCTGTACACGTGCACATTCATGCAAATATCCAAACATCCGCTCATGTGGCAGCAGCACATTACATAAGATCATACAGATACAACAACAACAGAAAACCACATCAGGCTCTGCTCCTGTCAACCAAGAACAGGAGTCTGAGGCTACAGTGGGCACAGGCTCACAGAAACTGAGTTGTTGAAGATAGAAAAAAAGACCGGGCAACAATTCTTCAATCTTCAAGTGACCGGTTGTGTGTTCTGAGATGGTTTTCTCCTCACTATGGTTGTAAAACGTGGTTACAGTCACTGTAGCCCTCCTGTAGCTCGATCCATTCTGGTCTTTCACTTCTGGTCTCATCAACAAGCCATTTCTGCTCACTGAACTGCCACTCAGTGGATGTTTTTTTGTTTGTTTTTTTGCCCCATACTGTATAAACTCTAGAGACTGTTCCCAGGAGATCAGCAGTTTCTGAAATACTCAAACCAGTCTGTCTGGCTTCAACAACCATGCCATGGTCAAAATCACTGAGATCACATTTTTCCCCATTCTGATGTTTGATGTGAACTTTAATTGAAGCTTTTGACCTGTATCTACATGATTTATACATTGCACTGCTGCCACTTAGGGTGACCAGACATCCCACTTTGTGTTGTAATGCACAGCATTTTAGTCATTTGTCCCGCATCTTGCAACTTGAGACGATGTCCCGCATTTTAATTGGAAATAAACTGTTTGAACAGACTAAGGTTTTAGTAAAAGTTTTTCTGCGATGAACTTTCGGTAAGTTATAAACTGAAATAGATGGAAAACATCAGTTGCATCGCCCAGGGGGCGGTGGCCAAATCTGACTTTCATCCAATGGCTGTGAAGAAAGTATTGAAGGTTTCAATTTGAATTCTACTCTCATGCTCTGAAAGAGAAGGCCTTATTGGAAGCTGCATGGTCAAACAAAAAGTATAAAATCAAGAAGGACAACTAAGGTAAAATTAAACTAAGTTAAAGAATTAAATATTGTTGGCCTCCAGAATGGCACTACTGTAGATCTCTGTACTTGACTGGTGCTATTCTTGTTTTTCAGGTCAATGCTATGAGCTATTCTGGAACTGAGTAGCCTCTGTGGGACTACGTGCTATTATTGTAAAAGCAAAATGTGAAAAAAAATTTTTCATGTACCACCAAAATGCTTGCGGTGGTCAGTAAGTCATCAAATTAAAGTGTGATTAACTGCCAGGAACAAAACATTGTATTAATATCAAATGAGGAAAAGTACTGACTCTGTACTGACTTTTCCTTCAATTATATAGACTTTTGCAAGTAAGATCATTAGCTGGGGCAGTGTTAGGGCCAGTGGACTCCAGGACTTAAGCCCTGTAAGCCCATTCCTTGGGGCCGCCCATGTTGAGCCAATTATCCCTAAAAATGCACCCTAATCACACAGCCACTAGAGTATTTTAAGTTAAAGAAGACTAGGCATAGGTGTGACAGACCCAATACAGGACTGACTGGGGTTTTAATTTACCAAACCAGACGCATACTTTGCCAACATCCAACACACACACAGACACACACACAGTCACACACAAACAGTCACAGACACTTGCTCATGAGCTCTCACTGAATTCAGACTCCACTCAATCACTCTTTTAGTATATACAGTGTGGACTGTACAAAGAACTGTGTGTTAAGGAAGGAGAGAGAAATATATAGAGAGAGAGAGAGACGCAAGAGAGATGGAGAGAGAGAGTGAGAGAGAAGGGACAGAATTGCTCCATAAATAAAATCTTTATTTCACAGAGCGGATGTTTTGCAGGAAACTGTGTGAGGATGTAGCAGTCCCTCCACTTTATCCCTCAATCCTCTGCTTCTCTGCTATAGAGAGTGTGTAAGTACAAGCAAAATCTGTATCCCAAATAATAAGAACACTTTTTATGTTTCATAAAGGTGTTCTTATTAGATTTAAGTTTACTTAAACTGAATGTGTGATTTTATACCATTAACATAATCTATAATCAATAATAAATACTTTTCCTTTCAGTGCTCATGCAAACAAATACAAAGGCCTATTATAAGTACCTTATTTCTTACTTTTTACAGAGCTTGTCTCAATAAATATATGGATAATGACCTTTGAACATGATGTGAAATGAAAACAAGGTGTTGGGTAAGCTTAGTTGGCACTGTTAGGTAGCTAACAGTTGTCTCCTTTTTGCTGACAGGGCTAGAGAGCTCAGTTACTTGTTTTCTAAATCTAACATTAAAGATAGTGGGCAGCATTAGCTAAAATTACTCAAGTTTGGGATGTGAAGTCAGCTATCATCAGGCTTTAGATGACATCATCGATTGCCACCAGAGTAGCTAGTTAAAACCAGGCTAACGAGTCTATTCTTGGCAATTAAAATTACAATTCGAATGCTTGCCAAATTTGTTCTCACACGCCCATAACTATGACTGTCAAGGAGTTTTGGAAAACAAATGTGGCTAATGTTATCAGATATTACATACAAATTACCTTGAAACTAGTAATGAGTCTGCTCTTTGTGTGTATGTCATTCATAGAAAACTTGTGGACTGACCAGTTGAATCTCACTGACTGACACAGTTGGATTATAACTACTAACTGTACTGGCATAAAACACTTCAGCTGTGTCACAAAGGGGTGACCTGACACCTGACACTGTTGGGGGTTCGAATCTGTGTGCTTTGAGTTTGCATGTTCACCCTCTGTTTCCTCCAGGTACTCCGGTTTCCTCCCACAGTCCAAAGACATGTGTTGTAGGCTGGATGGCACCTCTACATTGTCCATAGTGTGTAAATGTGTGTGTGATTGTGCCCTTCGATGGACTGGCCCCCCATCCAGGGTGTCCCCTGCCTTGTGCCCTGAGTCCCCTGGGATAGGCTCCAGGTTCCCCCATGACCCTGTGTAGGATAAGCGGTACAGAAAATGGATGGATGGATGTATTGGGTCTAAATATATACAGTGGGGGAAAAAAGTATTTGATCCCCTGCTGATTTTGTACGTTTGCCTACTGACAAAGAAATGATCAGTCTATAATTTTAATGGTAGGTGTATTTTAACAGTGAGAGACAGAATAACAACAAAAAAATCCAGAAAAACGTATTTCAAAAAAGTTATAAATTGATTTGCATTTTAATGAGGGAAATAAGTATTTGATCCCCTATCAATCAACAAGTTTTCTGGCTCCCAGGTGTCTTTTACACAGGTAATGAGCTGAGATTAGGAGCACTCTCTTAAAGGGAGTGCTCCTAATCTCAGTTTGTTACCTGTAAAAAGACACCTGTCCACAGAAGCAATCAATCAATCAGATTCCAAACTCTCCACCATGGCCAAGACCAAAGAGCTGTCCAAGGATGTCAGGGACAAGATTGTAGACCTACACAAGGCTGGAATGGGCTACAAGACCATCGCCAAGCAGCTTGGTGAGAAGGTGACAACAGTTGGTGCGATTATTCGCAAATGGAAGAAACTGTCAGTCTCCCTCGGTCTGGGGCTCCATGCAAGATCTCACCTCCTGGAGTTTCAATGATCATGAGAACGGTGAGGAATCAGCCCAGAACTACACGGGAGGATCTTGTTAATGATCTCAAGACAGCTGGGACCATAGTCACCAAGAAAACAATTGGTGACACACTACGCCGTGAAGGACTGAAATCCTGCAGCGCCCGCAAGGTCCCCCTGCTCACCACATCAAAGGGACGATGGACGGGGCCATGTGGTGCAGCAGTTTGGGCCATTGTGAAACTTTCATAGAATTCCGGTCAAGTGAAGGGAATGATGGGATTTCAGAGGAAGACACATACAAAGTTGCCCTTATTTTTAACCAAAATAAGGGAGCTGATGTTCAGTACAGTATTTCCACTCCCACCTGTGCACACAAACCTGCCACCAGGAGGAATCCCAAGCAGGGGAATGGACCCTGGGGCTTAATTTCCATCATAATTGTTTATACTGATCAGCACTAAGATGAAGAAATGACAGATCAGGGGATTTAAAATAAACAGTTATATAGCTGTGAAGTCTTAAAAGCTGGCTTGGAGGTAGGAGACAGTTGAGACAGAACACTGTTAAGTAGCATTACAGGATGCTTCCTTAGGGTTTTCTGTTTGTTCACCTATTTATGTCCACAAGTGGTTACGAGTTTATTTTGTGTGTGTATGTGTGTGTGTGTGTGTGTGTGTGTGTGTGTGTGTGTGTGTGTGTGTGTGACTGTTGTTTATTTGCCTTGGAAACGTTGAACTCTCGCCGTATCACTAATTCCGTCTCTCCAGCCACCGAGAGGAAAGAAGCCACTGTGTGTGAACAGAAAAAGCTTGTGTGCGTGCGGACACACACACTCACACACATGCAAAGGTGGGAACTCCACCCATATGTGATGGAGGGGGTCTGCATTCCTTTCATCATTTCATGGCTCTTTAACATGACTGTCTCACTTCCCTCGTGACTTGTCTCCTTAGTAATGTGTTAAATTTAAACAGAATTTTGTCTTCTTTTCAAAAAATTAATTAGGATCTATGTATTTCAAGTTCTTTCCTCTTTCCTTAAAGTTAATTTGTCATTAGCCCAGAGTTCCATATATGTTTTAAAATCGAGATGAGGTCATCCATCCGTCCATCCATCCATCCATTTTCTGTACCCCTTATCCTACACAGGGTCACGAGGAGCCTGGAGCCTTTCCCAGGGAACTCAGGACACCCTGGATGAGGTGATGAGGTAATCAGTATTGTAAATATGTACAGTAAACATGTACACTCTACCTAAAATGACTCAACACATCAGCACCAACTGAGCCAACACTACTTTAAAAACAGATTTTATTGTATTTATATTGGCTTCACACTTTTTTTTCCCCTTTGTACACATGACCCAGTTTGAGCTAACACAGTCAATGAATTTCCCCCATAATCATAATCTCTTTCTTTTCAGGAATCAGATGAGTTGTTTTTGGATTTGCTTTGGTTGAATGCCCACATGGGAAATGCTGTTTACAAATTTCTGAAAAACATAGAATATCATTTTGGGGGAATGTCTGAGTGGGGTTTTTTTCTTCTTTTTTCGGTATCCACCTGGCCTTCATTTGAATAAGGTACACAGCTAATTTACGGGAAAAGGCCAAAGAAACCCAGCGCTCCCCCTTCAGCCCACCATCCCTTCATCCATCTCTTTTCGCAAACACTCCTCACGAAGGTTGCCATTTAGAAAGGTTTTTAATTTTTACTCTACACAGTTTCTGGCACCTACAGAACAGCCACTGGGGAAGAAGGAAGCTAAATATAAAGTGGGGAAAAAGGTAGCTTTGTAGGGAGAGAGAGTCAAAGAGCTAGAGAGAGGGAGACATTCTAGGAAGGGGCCAAGGGGCCAAAAGTTTTTGCTCGCCATGAAAGAAAGGATTGTCAAGCCTCCTGCCGAGCCAGGAAAGTTAACCAAACTCTAGTTTAGCCCTATACGGCAGAAATGAGAGGATAGAGAAACATACAGACAAATACACAACTTCTAAGTTCTAAAACTTCTAATATTAAAATAATGTACATCGATGTGTCAAATAAAGATACTGATGCTTCTTTTGAACCAGACACAAGAAGAGAGAGATTAAAAGCATAGACAAGCAGAAATAGTATATAGAATTATTTTTTAAATAATAACTTACATCACAACAACAACAAAAAACTTGAATCACGCATGTGGAGCTTTCAAAAAAAACTCCCAAAATGTGTGTTTAGAAAGCATGAGTGGGAAGAGAGAGAAAGATAGAGGAGCTAGACATTTGTACCAAATGATTTGATCTCTATCACTAACAGGTCTTAAATTCTCCCAAACAAGAAGCATACTGCCTTTAAGAATAGGAAAAGCATGAACAGTGTGTTGATTATTGGGTTACTGGATAAATTGCAATATCCAACACACATGATTAAGTTATAGTAGACACACAAAACCGTATATTTGATTGTTACAGATTAATGGGCAAGTAATTAAAGGTCTTCGCATCCGTTGTCCTCTTTTGCAATGAACCTCAGTTCATTATCTCATTAAAACAATTATTTCCTCAGCGTCACTATAAAAACCCAAATAAAACATAATAATAAAGAATGGTCTCTTTAAACTTCCGCAGTGTTACAGGATGAACAATTAAAATCTCTACAGTGTGTAGGTGGCTTGTTATTTAGTTCATAATCAGATTATGATTGTAAAAAAAACAACAATACTTTAACTTGTTTAAAACTTAACACTAAAGGTGAAAGAGAGAGCGAGAGAACAAGTGAGCGTGTGTGTGTGTGTGTGTGTGTGTGTGTGTGTGTGTGAGAGAGAGAGAGAGAGAGAGAGAGAGAGAGAGAGAGAGAGAGAGAGAGAGAATTCAGATATACATATTAGGACAGTTTTTGAATTTCTACATTGACTAAGCTTTCTTACCATTAATAAAATAAATACCCCCCAAAACATGATACATTTTTGAGATCCTCAAGGTGCTGCCTATCTACCTACAAAAAAGGAAAAACATTTTTATTATATTCTAAAGAAGCATGGCTTACCCTTTTGTGAAGACTGACTAAAAACCATTTCTAATGGCATGTTTAGTAATTTGGAAAAGTTTGAAATAAATCATCTCCATATTCATCATCAAAAGGTTCTAACATTATATATAAACACAATAGACTAAGTAAAATTGCCTACACACTGTGTTTGCGCGCGTGTGTGTGTGTGTGTGGGGGGGGGGGGGATTCAGCTATGGAATGAGATGAAAGAGTGAGAATCATTAACAGAGAGAAAGGCAAATAAAACCTGCATTTTAAATAACTTACATCACTGCTTAAAGAACTCTTCCAGAATGACCCTCATGATTATTTTTAGAGTGCAAAATGGCAAAGAGAAAGCATAGGTATAGAGAAAGAACAAGTTAGGTAGGTCTGGTGAATGTTGGTGATGTGTTCCAATATTTTTGATCACTTGAAGAAGAAACAGATGGGTGGGTTCAAATGAAAGGTGCCATGTTCTAAGTTGTTTGACACATTTAGATGTAAATATCAGGAAATGAAAGCTGAAATTCTGACCTATCGTCTCATATTCATCTTTTGATCTCAAACACAGATGACTTCGGAGTATAGCAAGAACAAAAGAATTGGCCTTGCTGTTCTAATGCTTTTGGAGGGGACTGTAATTTAAAAACTATGCCACCTGAAACTGGTGGTCAGGTGATAGTTGATTAGCAATCTCTACCATGAAATACCACACACTGTCAAATGATTTGTTTGAGGGTATGTAATTGTACAGTAATGCATCAACTAATATTTATTGATTATTACTGATAATTATTCAACTTTCATGGAACTTCTGCCCAGTGAATTATTTAAAGACATGCTCTGTTTAGCAGACAGCTATCATTATGTTGCCTCCTGAATGGAACAGCATTTATTTTAGTGCATATACTGTACATGCTGCCTAAATGTGCTGGCAAATCTAGGCAGTGCTTTCTGAATGAACTGTGGCTACAATTAGTGGCATATCATGTGCCCACATTGACTCAATAAATCATGTGCTGAATATAACACTATACAATCCGTTCATACTGTATGTGCCTCCTGTTGAGTCCATTTGTGGTTTAATACTTTAGCATTAGGTGTAAGATGATACCCAAAGACTTATTAGGTATAAGATGAACAGATAAACACTTCTCTGTTTATTCTTATACTGTGGAGCTATAGTAGTATACATCCATCCTTGAATCTTTGAAGTTTTCTGAAGGACGTCTTTGCCAAGAAATACACCTCTCTCATACTCTTGTCCCTCTCACTCTCTAAACAAACATCTCAGAAACTATTTTTTAATATAGGTAATGTATACTGAAATATAAAGTATAATGTAAAGGGATTCAGTAAGTGTATATGATGTGTAAGCAGACATCCTTATCCAGAGCTACGTACATTTATCTCATTTATACATCTGAGCAGTTGAGGGTTAAGGGCCTTGCTCAAGGGTGCAATAGTGGCAGCTTGGCAGTGCTGGGGTTTGAACTCATGACCATCTGATAAGTTGCCCAACATCTTAACCAATGAGCTACCACTGCCCTATGTAAGAGTAAAGGGAGAGAGACAAACACAGACTTACGTTTTAAATAACTTACATCATCAACTAAGAACTGCTGTAAATATTGAACTTCCAGAATGACACTCGAGATTATTTTTAGAGTGCAAAGTGACTGGAAATGGAGAGAAAGAGAGAATGAGACAGATCCCTTGGTTAAGACCTACTGCTTACAAATAATTGAAAGATTTGTCATACTTCACAGCAAACAAGAAATTTGTTTGCGGAGGTGTTTCCTGTAAAGTATGACAAATCTTTCAATTGCTGATCAAGGTTTCTGGTGGGAATTTATTATTCCAGATGTCGGCATCGGGATATTTATTTTGGATGCTTGTACCCTTCACACTTTTTAAAAAAAAAAAAAAAGTTTTTATTTTTTATTTACTCTGTGCTAGAGCTTGTAAACATTCATCGCTCAAAGACACCTTGTATGTAGCTTCCTCACTGAAGTCAGGCCAAAATAAATAAATAAATAAATAAATAAACTCTCTATGCACACATCAGTGTTGTTTTGCACGCTTTATATTTAGAACTTTAGGAGTGGATTTTATAGGTAATTCGGGTTAAAATTCGGGTTATGTGTTTATATATTGCTTCTACTCTTTTCTCTCATTCTCATACTCATCACAGACCAAAACACTAAACACAATAAACACGCACTTCCTCAGAGTCTCGGGGTTTTTTAAATACTACACACGCCTGTTCAAATTGTTCGCGATGTCGAAAATGAAACCAAGATAAATCAAGTCAGAGCTTTCTCCACCTTTAGTGTGATATAGCAACCAACAAACCCTTTAATAATGGGGCATGTGACTGTGCTCAGAATTTACCAATCGCATTCAAACTCATGTGTAAAAGTAATTATCATACACCTGTCCTCAATTATGTGATTCTGATTAACCTCAAACAAAGATCAACTCTTCCTGTAGGATTTTCTTGGCATCTTCTTGGCTTTATCGGACTGCCATTGTTCACAAAGAGCTTACAAAGCATGTAGTGAATCTCACTGTTGAATGGTATTGATCAGGAGTGGTGTACAAAAGAATTGCCAAAATTTTTGATGTACTATGGAACACCATGAAGGTCATCATCAGCAAGTGGAGAAAATGAGGCATCAAGGTGAGATTACCAAGAACAGGATGTCCCTCCAAAATTTACAAAAGGACAAGACAAAAACTTACCAGGGAGCTTGCCAAGAGACCTACAGCAATGTTAAAGGAGTTGCAGGAATATATTGCAAGTACTGGTCACTTTATATGTCTGGGCTAGGGGGGTGCACTGAAAAAAAGAGTTCATTGAATGTACATAATTCAAATGTGTACATCAGATCCACATGAATGAATTAAGTTGCATTAACACAATTTGTTTTCAGACAGCCAACATGATTTGCTCATGCATTTTCTAAGCCCTGGAATAAAATCAAACTCTGTGGGTTATGATCGGATAAGACCAAGGTAGAACTTTTTGGGCATAATTCTAAAATACATGTTTGGCGCAAAAACAAGACAGCTTATTACCCAAAGAACACCGTATGTTGGGTGAAGCATGGTGGTGGCAGCATCATGCTATGGTGCTGCTTCTCTTCAGCTAGGACTGGGGCACTATTGAAGATAGAGGAAATCAAGGATAGATCTATTTTGGCACAAAACCTCTGTTAGACAGCTGAAATTAAGATATTTTTCACCTTCCAGCATGTAAATCCAAGCCAACAAATGAATGACTTCAAAAGAAAAAGATCAATGTTGGAATGGCTCAATCAGAGTCAAGATCTTATTCCTATCGAAACCCTGTGGACTGACTTGAAGAGGGCTGTGCACAGGAGTTACTCTGACAATTTGATAGATCTGGCGCATTTTTTGCAAAGAAGAGTGGAATAAAATGGCCAAATCAAGATGCGTTAAGCTGGTACCTGTTTCTTTTGTTTCCCTAAAACATTTCTTTTTGTTTTTCACTTGAATTTTGTTTCATATCTACTGTATAGTTGCACACTACACTAGCTGTGTATTGCAATGTTATGCTCATCTACACAAGTCTAGAGAGGCCATCAGTATTAGTATTACTTTTTTTTTTTTCATAATATTGAGAATACTAGTGAAGTTCATGAATGGTAAGGCTTTTAGATGCAAAAGAGGATGCATAAATAGGGGTCTACCTTTAAATATTTGAAACAGCAAGATAGACAGTTGTTTAAAAAAAAAAAATTCTCGTTCCACTGATTTAGCCTGGTAGGGGAATAAACCATCTGCAGATTTGTGTTGAGTCCTTTAAATGGAAGCGGACTTGAACAATTTCAATTTTAAGTTCTAGTTTTATTACTTTCACCTCCTAAAGCTTCAAAAACATAAATCTGATGAAGCATAAATCAGTAATGAAGGGATAGAGGAGGTCTCTGACTGTACACATACAACCTGGACTTCCAGGAGTCTATAGAGGAAACACTGAGTTAACATAGGGTTAACATCATCACTGTAATGATCATGATTGCGAAAATGTTTACATTGATGTCTGAGTCGTAATTTTGGGAGTATGTCGATCGTACTGATTTCTCCCAACCAAAAGTGCAGCAACTGGTATTGCTTTCAGTATGGGCACCAACATGCACACAAACAATGTGGACATTGTAAAAATACTAATTTTAGTTACCATTTTAGTTTATGGTGAATTATTTATTGTTTATTAACTATGTACAATAAATTGTATCACTCGGGGGGGCACTAAATTGTGAGTGTGTGTGCAATTGTGCCCTGCAATAGATTGTTCCCCGCCTTGTACCCTGAGTTTTCTGGGATAGCATCCAGGCCTATCTGTTAATGTTTATGGTAAACTCAGCAATACACTAGCCATACTTATATAAGACTAGCTAACATTAGACAATAATGAAAAAATGTATCAAAATACATTTATTTAAAAAAAAATTAAATGACAATGCATTTTGTGTGTGTGTGTGCGTGTGTGTGTGTGTGTGTGTGTGTGTGTGTGACAGAGAGAGAGAGTGTTTACATTATGGTATATATATGTGAATCTATAGGATGAATCAATGAACCAATGTAAATGTGTTTGCTTTTAAAAGATAACAAGATAATGAATATTATCTTCAATGAGTGAATGAGTGAATGAGTGAGAAGGATATAAACGTGTGTGTGTGTGTGTGTGTGTGTGTGTGTGTGTGTGTGTGTGTGTGTGTGTGTGAACATCTGGATTTGTCTCACACCTTCAAGCACTGCATGGCTAAAATAAGGGCCCTAATCCAATTACTGCTAAGTAGTTGAAACGAAATTGATGTTAAAGTGTAAATGTGAGTCTCCCCTTGATATTCGCCTTACAGAAAGAGCCTTGATGACCCCATCGAGTTACAAGCAAGTGTTAGAATGCATGGCTAGCCTAGAACCCTGACTTCTGTAGATAATATCTAGCTTTTGGTGTAACATTGGCTTATTTCATTCTTTCTTTATTTAATACCGTATTTTATAGTGTGATTAATTACCAGACTATTTAGCTATGTATTTTTTGGCTACTGTAATAACAACCCCTTGCTGTATTTAATATCTACTGTATTAGTTATTTAGCATTTGATGTTTACCTAACATACTCCAAAGACAGCCTTATTGTAACTCTAGCTAGCTAATTTCATAGCAAACTAGACTAGTTTTTGTCCGGGTGTCGAGTTGTTCAGTAAACACAAACAGACTTTATTATGAGTTGTCTGCAGAAATGTACAAAGCGATACCACAGAGCTCAGCAGAGCAGTAGTGACCTTCTTGAAGCTGGAATCACTTCTTTTCTCAGCACAAGGTTTGGTATCAGAGTTCGAAAGCAGAATTGGACATTATAACTGACTCAGATGATGAAACAGTTCAAGTTTGATTTGTATTATTCATTAATGTGTTTGTGTACAAATGGTGTTATATTGTATTTGAGCTAAGAGTAAACTCAGACAGTATGATGATTGAGCAGAACGGGAGGAGCTTGTCACACAGAGAGTGTGTATTGTGACATGTGATAATATCCGTCCCTGTCGTCTGACCTGTGCATGTTCACACACTTGTGTGTTATCAGAAAGCCATAAAAAGCCATGTTTATGTTTATGTTATGACTGACTTCCTGTCTATTTCCGTGTCAATGAGTGCGAACATCACGCTCTTTCTCACTGCACAATAGGCCGTATATGTATATTTATACTTGTGAAAATGATTATAGTATAATTATGAAATTGTTATATTCTTCATGAATATAGACATAATGGATATGGATAAGTTTGGATTGAAATGTGTGTGGGTGCGCTTGTGTGTGTGTGTGCATTTTAAATCCTCCAGTAATTTTGACTACTTAGTTTTCTCTCTATCTATGTAAAGCAATCGTTGGAGCTCATTGTGTGTGTGTGTGTAGAGAATAAAAGCTCTAGCTCGTACACACTTTGTTTACCCAGTGATCAAACACAGATCAATCTGCCTGTCTTTCTCTGGGAGGAAAATTTAATCATGTCGTATTTCACTCTTTGCTAATCAGAGGCCGTGTTAGCCTCACCTACAGCACCGTCATGAGCAAAGTCCACGTCCTTATCTGTAACACACACGCACACACACACACACACACACACACACACACACACACACACACACACACACACACACACTTGGAAACCTGGTGAACACACTGAGCCAGTACACTCTGTCCTCCAAAACAGCTCACACATCTCACTGTGCATTAAAACACAGAATGACTATATTGTAAAAGCACTAATACTAAGTAAGTTCAGCTCTATTTTATCAAGTGGCATACACTGTAACATTTATATTAAAATTAAGGGTTAAATATTAGAGTAAAAAAGCAAAAAAAAAAAAAAGACAAAAAAAAGAACAACAGAGGATCCAGACACAACTATGCTATTATCACAGTTGGCCCAATTTTGTTATGGTTTTACAAAATTATAATATGATTGTATTCTTAAAAAATACACACACACACACACGCGCACACACACACGCACACACACACACACACACACACACACACACACACACACACACACACAAAGAAACTTGCAATACTAAGAAGACACTGATGGTGACAGTTTATTATACTACTGTAGTAAATAGTGTAATGATGGCATAATGACATAATTTAGTAGAGACACATCTCCGTCATCTGTACTATAAAATCCGTATACTATACAGTGCGTAGTGTTCGATTAGAGACACAGCCTTGAATGTTCATTGACTTTACAATGACTCCTCTTACAGCAGTCAGATTAATCAGTGCCTTATAGAATACACACATTAAAAAAACACAACACACACATAAAAAAAAAAAAAAAAAAAACATTCTTCCTCAAGTGCATTGCAATAGCATTTTACCAGAGAGGTCTTCTTCACATCAAAAGTCCGCCAAAACCTTGAAATCCATCCATTTTCCATACCGCTTATCCTACCGCTTATCCCAGGGAACTTGGGGCACAATTGCACAGACATTCACACACCCATTCACACACTACGGACAATTTAGAGATGCCAGTCAGCCTACAACACATGCCTTTGGACTGGGGGAGGAAACCGGAGGACCCAGAGGAAACCCCCGAAGCACAGGGAGAGCCTGCAAACTCCGCACACACAGGGCAGAGGCAACCCCAACCCCGGAGGTGCGAGGCAAGTGTGTTAACTACTAAGCCACCCTAATCCCCCCCAGCCTTGAAATAAAGAAATGAAAAAATATATATATAAAGAAATTATTATTATTATTATTATTATTATTATTATTATTATTATTTCCATGGCACTTTCATAATAAGACACGCAAAGATAAGTTTACAAAGAATGTCATTTTTTAAAGACATAAACTAAAGGTCAAAAATAAGATTTAACTCTTTTAAATGCAGTATTTTGCATTACAGTGAATCAATCAAAAAATCTGGCGGAAAAAATAACATCACAAGACAGTTCTCAAGATGGAGTGATAATTAACAAACCAAAAATGATGATTACAACTTTAACAATAATGATGTCAATTATTATTATTAATTATTCATCTGATCTGTATGTCGTATTCTAATAAAGGATCTTTTTTTCGTCTTCTTTTTTTTTAAAGATCCAGTGTCATACATTAGCCATAATGCCAAAGTCAATTCTAAACACAAGACGGATGTAAAGCTCAGGTGAGACTCCGTCTCTCTCTCTCTCTCTCTCTCTCTCTCACACACACACACACACACACACACACACACACACACACACGCACACCTCAGATGTGTCATAACTAAAGAAACAGCCTGAGGCGTGAATGGGTGGCTTAAACGCTTTCTTTAAAACCCACTTGTGTAAACAGGCCATGTTCCTCCTCCAGGATGCAGTGGAGGATATTTCCCTCTTTAACATCTTCAGGGAAGGGCGCGTTTTCTCTCGATCCCTATCCTTCTGGCCCGATATTATCTGCACCACCAGTAAACAAACAGTCCTGTTCAACCAGGCCATGTCCTTTTACTGCAGTACAACTGTAACATTTCTTTCAACTCCCCCAAATACAAATAAACTACATGTCAGTCTAATAATCTGTCTATATTCCACTGTCTGACTACCAGTCTCTCTCTCTCTCTCTCTCTCTCTCTCTCTCTCTCTCTCTCTCTCTCTCTCTCTCTCTCTCTCTCACTGAACAGCAGCTATGTGGTTAAAAGAGTTAATATAATCAGCTAAACATGCCACAAATCTGTAATTAGGAAAGACAAATTTGGTTTGTAAAATGGGCAGTTGCTGTGGAGTTGCTGGGGAATCACACAGTAAGCTGTCAATTGCTTATTGCAAAATGCCTTCAATTTGATGTGTTACTGCACTACAAATATCCAGGTGGTAGTCATAGTGGAAAGGCATAGCGTGCGATTTGCGACACAGTCAGTGTAACTTGCTAGCTAGGGATAGTTATATTAATCAAGCTACATCATTAGCTATATTAATCAAGATGGCAGCGAGTGATTATAAGTAAACAATTAATGCACAAAACTAAATCCCAAATGACGGGAATGAGATGAAAATCAGTATTGCATCATGCTTAATGGTTTTACTATTTTAGATTTCACAGTCAGAGTATGTCATCACATCGGTCTTTCACTCTTCCTTCATGAAAAGACGTGTTTATTTTCCAAGGTAACCGTGTCATGGCACCGATAAGGCAACAGGTGAGAAGGGCCCTTCGTCTTTTTATGTTTCTCTGGAAACCCTATCAGTGTATTAGTGGTCATATCAAAGCACCACTGTGCTCAACATAGAGAAATAACCACTACAGTTCATATCTAGTTAAATAGCCATATAAGTAAGGCTCCATAGCAATCTACTCTAACAAGAATTCTTCATAATAGTTACTTTATGATCAAGTTGATATACAATGTTAATCTTGGCAGCCAAATGACTATCATAATTCACTCAGAATCTAACGACGAGAAATGACAGTAAAGAAACTGGCCTGCTGATCTGACATTAAAGATACTGTTCTTGAATCAGCCATATGGTTACGTACACTACTTACACAAAAGCACATGGCAGAACACAGCTGTTATACCCATGTGGCAGACTGAAATGAACTGAAATATTGTTTTATTCACTGCAGACTTATTATACATAAATTATATCTAACTGTATTAAATAGTCAGATATTACCTACATAACAGATAGGTTATGCACTCATAGGTAACAAGCTCAGTACACATTGGGACTGTCTTAACCTTGACATTAAATAGAGGACCTGTTCAACAGAAATTTTAAAAGGAATGAATAATAAAGTTTCCTCAAAACATTCCAGAAGGCTTTTAAAGTTAGTTCAATAAGCAGATAGAATGAAGCAGTAAGTGTTAGTCTGCTGTCAAAAGGTTCGCTAATGGTTTTAAATGGTCACATAGTGATAAAAGGTGTGGTAGGGAGAGAAAGCCAGGTGGAGTGGCACAGATGGAGAGGGACAGAGAGACAGATAGAGTCTGAGACCACATTGAAATTCTGTTGTTGTTGTTGTTGTTGTTGTTGTTTTTCATTCATAACTGAGTATTATATGTGAAAATTTTAAAGAAATAATTAAAACAAAGCAAAGCAGATGCTACACTGTTCACTGCTTAAATGTAAGCAAATTTGTGATGTGTACAAAAGGTCAGATATTCCTTGAGATATTCCTTTTATCCCTTCCACTGAAGAAGGTGTTCAGATGACACTCCCATGGTCTTGAGCTCTCATGAATCATCAGGTTTACACATACTTGTGGAGTCCATGCCAGCTCGAGTGCAAACTATCATTAAAGCAAAAAGGAGATATAGCAAATGCAAAGACATTTTCAAATTCGTGGAAATATTCTATCAAGTGTTACTTTCCTCAAGTATTTCTCAAGCTATTGCTGATAATATCATTAGTAATTAAACATTTGGTATTACATTCGTAAAGCTTGCAAAATAGAAGCATTTTCTTTAGTCGTCTCGGACTTTTGGACCCCACTGTAGATAGACAGATTTTCCCTGATATCATTTCTTGAAATTTCCTTTCAATACCAACAGAAATCAGCAAACACATACATCCACATGCACATAATTTCATTATTTGAAACATTCACTCACTCACTTTCAGTAACTGCTTATCCTGGTCAGGGTTGTGGTGGAATAAACCCTGGATGGAATGCTAGTCCATCCGAAGGCACCATGCACACACTCATTCAAACATGGGGCAATTTAATATTAAGCAATCCAACTACTGGGCATGTTTTAGGGAGGTGGGGGGAAGCCGAAGAACCCAGAGGAAACCCATATGAACAGAGGGAGAAGGCACAGAAACTCCACACTGGCAGAAACCTGAGCATTTATTGAATCATTAAGTAGCTGCTAATTTATTAGGATTGTTACGGAATATAATTTGCAGGATTGACTACTGTTACATAAAAATATGCAATATAAAGCAAATGAAGACTCTTAGGGCCTGTCAGTTATTGAAATTTTTCAATATTACTTTTTGGCTGAGCGACCACAGAGAATGATGCGCACAACCGTTTTGCTGTCTCTGTAAAATTCAGCATAAATCTCTATATTAATACTTAAAAATTACGGACCACCTCGGGCAGCGGTGGTCAGTCTTGAGCTTGGGTTACTGTCTGTGTGGAGTTTCCTCATGTCTGCGATCCCACCTCATTGTAACATGCTGTTAGGTGAATTGGCTACTCTAAAATTCCCTCCAGGTGTGAACGAGTGTTTAAATGTGTGTGTGCATGGGGCCTCATGCCCAATGTTATTAGTACTGGCTCCGGATAGACCACGCCCTGACCAGGATACAACAGTTACTGAAGATGAATGAATAGATCTTCTCTCCCCGCAGAACACAAGGAATATTTTATCATGTTTTATCATAGAAAATAGTTAATAGGTCCTAATCAGTACATGAAAAAACAGATATATTTGCCATAAAATATTGAAAATATTGGCTCCCTATTAACTTGTAGTTAACAATTGTAGTATATTCTATGTTTGCTCTACTAAATTAGACTTACATGACATAAAGAGGCAAAACAGCCTGTATAAGAGCCAACAGAAATGTCCATCAGAGCGCACTCCATCACACTGTTGACTAACCAGTGAAGAACCAGGAAGGAAGGAAGATCATTTCATAAGTAATGCATGTTCTTAGCAGGTTTCTATGTGCTACCTGCTAATTATGTCAGACCATGTCCAAGTAACCACACATTTGCAGGCAATTTTGTCAGGTTATTAGGATGTTTTCAATTTCCCAAATAACAAAATGAGTTGCCTGACCTACATAGCTGATTATAGCTGGCTAAGGAGCGAGCAGGAATGCCAGCACAGTAACATGTGGGGAAAGGGACTAGCTTTGTTCGCAAGAAGACTTAATTGATTAAGCTGAAATGGCATCATTTTTTCATCTTTTTTTTTTTTTTTCAAAAATTGCGATGCAACTTGAGTTTTGCAGAAAACTACTTGAATTGGCGAAATAGCAATTGCGCAAAATTGTTTCGCACGGTCTTTCACGGTGATGGTCGTTGGTAGATGAGACCTTTTAGCGGTACTAAATCTAATTCGGTG
Organism: Cranoglanis bouderius; assembly: GCA_023630585.1. NCBI lineage: Eukaryota > Metazoa > Chordata > Actinopteri > Siluriformes > Cranoglanididae > Cranoglanis > Cranoglanis bouderius. The sequence goes on from CM042566.1 coordinate 13,070,320, forward strand.
AATCGAAGAGGGCTTTGGCGGAAGGCGCGTTGTGATGATGTCACGTGACACACCTTGGCCCAAATCTGCGGAAGATCTGCAGTAATTTTGAAAAATGCTTTTGCTTGATTTTGCGTTCAGTTCTGTGATCGCAAAGTCGTGAAATCCTGGAGGGACTGACTATTTGCTGACTAGGGAATTTGACCTTTTGAAATTTTGTTAAAATATGCACACAAGCAAAGCATGAGAGAAAAAATAATACATCCAAACGCTGCAATCTCAACACTCAGGTAAATTCATAGTTTGACAGGTAAGTGATGTTGCTACAGTATAATGAAGTTAACTATTAATAATAGAAGTCAATCAAGCCTCTATGATCTGGTGTCTAGTTTATTACTAGCCAAGGTGCGTAGCTAATATCATAGCATGTCTTTTACGGTGAGGCAAAGAGTGGTGTCTGGATGGCAAAAGATCCTTGCATCCTTTAGCAGGGTTAAGGTATAACGTTGCTTCTAGGCCATTGTAAGTCATCTCTGGTATTTCTTTAGACACGTCTGTTATAAGTTTTACCAGTCTACAGTATGTCATACTTTAAAAGGTCTGTTTGAGTAGTTTTCATATGGGTTATGTTAACCTTTTCTTGAGTCATTTCTTTTATTTATGACTTGTATTTAACTGGGTGAATTTAAACCACTCACTGGGGTTACATGCAGAGATAAAAACGAATTCATTACAACTGCAGATTCTGAATGAGCTGTTTATTTTTTACTTTAAACTCGGCACTCCTAATTTACACTCAATTTATATGTAATCCAAAGTAAATTTACGCACATACAAGCAGAGACATTTAATGGCATGTGAGTGTAATAAGCATCTAAGATGTCCATCTCAACCATATATTCTATAAAAGAGAAGAATTATAACCTGACTTCATCCATCATATCATATTTCACATGCTTTAAAATGAGTAACATGAGCGATATTTTCTCACCAGGACAACTGTTTGGAGGAGACTATGTTGGTCAATGCGAGTGCATGGCTAAGAAATGAATGCAAAAGCTCACACTGCGATTAATCTTCCACTTATCAAACGATCAGAAAGATTATCACAAATTAAATTCTATTTAACTTGTTTTGTTGTTGAGGAATCAGTTGGATTTTTCACATGGTCTTAGATTGTGTTTGCCACTACCTGCATTAATGTAATAGAAATTTTTTAAAATACCGTACCACAGTAATATCATGAGTGATAATAAAGGCAATCAAGGCTACTCTTCTGATATATAAAACATATTTTAGTGATTCTTCGGTGTGGCGCACAAATAAAACTGATTCTGTTTAAAAGGCTAGACCTAAAAAAAAACAAAAAACATTGAAATCTTTGGCAAAAGTTTAATATAGCAAACACACACCAGTTCAAATAAGAGCTGTGTATGCTTCCACACTTCATAATACATGGAATGGCACACTATGCTGTTACATCTACATCCCATAATAATCCAAACCGTGTACTTTGTATAACAGTACAATTTAATTATTATTATTTTGGACACATCTGTATGTCAGAAGGATCTCAAGCGCACTGCTTGCCAGTAAATAAAATGCATTAAACAGCAAGGTTATTATCGTTCAGAAAATTCATTACCATGTGACCCTGAAAAACCACATGCATGCTGTTATAAGACTGCATCTGTTTCTCTGAGGAAACTGTGGTCCTTTTCACTCATATAAGAGTGCTAGTGTGTGTGTGTGTGTGTGTGTGTGGGTGTGTGTGTGTGTGTGTGTGTGTAAACTCATTGAGTTTATTTAAGAAATTTAGCATGACTTTGCGCTTCTATCCAGTTTGAGGAAATTGATATTTAGTCAAGGGTATCATTTTGCTTGGAGGCTGTAAGATTTGCATAAGGAGTTCATAACACTCTCATTAATATTGAATATGATTCCATTCAGTCTATTCAATCTATATGAGCAGCTATGCCAGTATTCCCAAAAAGACTTGTATTGTATGTTAAAATTGCTTTATGACTGAATAAACGTTCTAATTTATATGGTCTCAATTTTTAACTTTTAGATTTGATGACAGCTAATATTTAAATAAACATTATATATCTTGTCTAATATTTGTTACATAAGTATAACATGAGCAAAGGAGCAGGCGACTCACAAAAATGGAGCGGGTCGTATAAGTTGTTTCGTAATGGTCAGATGATGAAACCTGAATAAACTTCAAATAAACTCAGAAACTCGACATAATCCCCCAAACTTAGTTTTTTTTAATAAGAAAAGAACATGAGAAACACACCATATAACAACCTTTTTGTACCAATATATATAATATATACACATATATTAAGACATTTCTCTTTGAAGACTGAAAGCAAAGAGTTTAAATAAACAATAACACAACATGAACACATTTCTGACCTGAAATGTTTTTCCTCACTCCAAATCACTTATTCTGACACAACAGGAAAGAAAAAACTTGTTAGAAGTCTGCGATGATCAACAAGTGACACGTTAGCATGATGTCATCAATTGGATTTGCCTCTTTTGTGTAAAATAAAGTAGTTACAAGGTTTTGTTGTAACAAATTGACTGTGCCCCATCCTTTAAAAAGGGGGGTCACTAGTGCAAAGTACTGTGTGTAAATGAACTTCGCCGCTCTTTTAACCAGTTATACGGAATGGTGCTCGACAGACACGACCTTGTACGCACCGACGCTTAAAAATACTTGTTTTCATACATTGAAAGAAGTCATTCCCATGGTTATATTTAGCTCTTTGGCTTACATTTATCTTGCTAGCTATGAAAATGTCTCCAACTGAGGAATACGTTTGAGTTTTCTGTCTCAAATAAAATGTTTACGTTCTCTTTTCTGTTGGGATTAGCAGATATATCTGTGTTGTAAAATCACAACACATTGCTCACCATAGGTGCATTTAGCCACCAAATGTAACATGAGTGGATTACCTACAGCCATTTTAGAGACACTGGGCCTTGTTTATTTATTTATTTGTTTATTTTTGGTAAAGTTTTGTTAATGTTTTCATGCGCCAAACCGAACCAAAAATTCCCAGCAGATTTTTAGTTTCATTTAATAACCCTGACTTTCGTTATACTTACATTCACATGTTGATAAATGCCGATAGCCTGTAAAGTATCAAGCGTATTTATGGAACAGTAGACATATGTTTAGCGGCGCCCACAAAACTATGATTAAATGGTCTCGTGTAGTGTGTGTTAAATCTTCCAGTAAAGCAGCTCAGCCACTGCAGCGCATCGACTAACATAGACACAGACTACAGATTAATGCTTTTAAAGTACGGCATTTATTTTGTGTTGATTGAATGCCTCGATTCGTCTAGACCAGCCTAGGTTATCGATTAGTTTTGTTTAGCTTTCTTTATTAATATGACATTACACACACTCTGAATTTTTTCATTTTTCAAACAACCTGGATTTTCACGAATACCGCTGTTGTGTAGATGCTCCTACAAAGTCATATTCAGCTTAATAAATAAGACCCATCGATGTGAGAATATTACAAATTTGGAGACAAGGACAGATGATTACTGTGAAATTAATATGTAGTATCGGCACATGCCTATTACTTATTACTTTGTAACCATTTTCAACATCAACATCTTCGCTGTGGCACACAAATGATAACAGAACTATTTTTTCCCCTTATTATTAAGACTTAGTTATTAATTACTAGAAAAGGACTTTGAGCCAAAATGTTTACCACAGTTTGTTTAAAGGCATAGACTTAAAATTCTTTTGGCATAATTTAAAAAAAAAAAAAAAAAAGGTCATTACACATGAATCAATGCAAACTAACAGGAATGCCACGCTATGCTGTAACATGAAACTGTACTGTAGCAACATAGTTACTTCAAAACATACACACACACACACACACAAACACACACACACACACACACACACACACACACACACACACACACACACACACACACACACACACACACACAATATACACCCATAATAATCCCAAAACACAAAAAAAGGTAAAATAAGATATATTAATTTCTTCCCTTCATAAATAAATGGCTTTTCCCCTTTTGCCACAGACAGTGTATATACACATTTTCCGTTTGTATCTCATCCTCCTGTTTAGCAAAAGGCCCTGACATTAAAAGGGCCAAAGGTTCAACAAAATCGATTTGTGTGTAGGTTCATCAGACTGGCCTATGTGCGGAGGTGTGTGTTATTGGTAAATCAGTTTCTGTATGTTCACCCCAATTCAATAAGGCTTTTAAAGGTACAATTTGGTCAAGAATGTACTGTACAGTTATGCCCTTACCACAAACATAGTTGTTCAGCCAAGACTTGTTTTAATGTTAACGGAGGCACCAGTTTAAGCACTCACCTTAATAGACCTTGTTTGGCTCAGTAACACCATTTGTACGTAAACATTTTAAAAAGAGACAGAATAATTCTGTATTAAAACAGTAAATATACAAATAACTTGAACTATATAACTTCTAACATATAATTCTGCCTTCAGACTATAGCCAGTACCTCCCACCAGAGTCTGATGCTCATGTGGAGTGATATCCAACTATGTGCTGAGGAAGAGAAAGACACAACATGCAGTTTATATGCTGCTAAACTGGAGGCTATAAGCGTCCCTTAACTGTTAGCTTTGCTAGACCTGTAACTCCAATGCAAAAATAAAGAAGCAAACATCAGACCCCAAACATGTCTTGGCTGATTGACTACCTTTGACTAAGGGGTTTGAAGAAGTTTATAAAATCTGCCTTCACAAGATGTCTTTACAGTCCAACTGGTGTGGAAGCTTAGAATGGTTAAGTTTAGGTTGAGGGGCATGTTAAGCACTTGTAGTTATTTTTTTTTTTTTTTAATTTTATATATATATATATATATATATATATATATATATATATATATATATATATATATATATATATATATACAGACTCTGCTTTTATCGATTCCTATGAATTTCAACAAATGTAGCCACAGACAGAAAAATAAAAGTCCTGTTTCCATTGTGTTAGCGGCTTGCTACCAATCATAGGTTTTCTTACAACTTGATTCGTCCAAAACAATCTATGGAAAACACCTCTCTAGGACGCATTAAGCACAGACCTGCTGTAGAGGGTCTGGTAATAGGCGCCTGAGTCGATGCTTGAGGGACCAGCGCTGTCATAGATCTGTTTGGCGGCTACGGGTGAGGAAGCAGCGTAGCCATTGTAGGCCATGACATGATCCTGATATGACTTGAGCTCCATTTTCTGCTCGTTAGACATGAGGTTGGTGATGGAAAACGGGTGGTTGAAGTTGTATTGCGGGTCCATGGACTTGAGCGGGTCATTCTGCAAATCCAGGTGATGATGCTGGATGGGATTGGAGAGCAGATGAGGACTCGTGTTCATGCCCTCGGAGTGCAGGTGAGATCCAGAAGGGGGCATCGAGGATGGAATAGCGCTTTGAGATGGACCCTCAAGTGTGGCTAGACTCATTTGCTGCTCTTCAGATGCAGAGCCAGGATGAGAAACATCAGACTGGGCTGAATCAGCACCATCAGATGAACCTGTAGCTGGGCTTCGCTCCTCCTGCACACCTTCGCTGTTCCCATGTTTGGAGTTCATGCCATCCTGAGACTTTCCCCCTCCCTTTTTTCCTGGCTTGTCTTCGATTTTGAAGCGCTTCTGGCGCCTCAGGTAGCATCCATTCTCGAACATGTTGCCCGAGTTGGGATGCAGCGCCCAGTAAGAACCTTTCCCAGGCTTATCAGGTGAACGTGCGACTTTAACGAAGCAGTCATTGAAAGAGAGCGAGTGGCGGATCGAATTCTGCCAGCGCTGTTGGTTCTCGCGGTAGTATGGGAACAGATCCATGATCCACTGGTAGATCTCATTCAGAGTTAGCATCTTGTTGCCTGACTGTTGGATCGCCATTGTGATCAGGGAGATATATGAGTATGGAGGCTTGGCATGGGTCAGAGAGCGGCGATATGGTTTGGGCACTTCTTTAGCACGGTTCAGTGCTGGTGGAGATGAATAACTGAGCTGAGAGATCGGCTGATTCATGCTCTGGTAGTGAGAAAGTGGAGCCAGGGATGAAGCTGAAGGGCTTAATTGGGTTAATGAGCTTGTGTTTAAAGAGGTGCCCAGGTTCATGTGATTGGTTGCTCCTCCCATGGCGTTCAGACCCGGGTTTCCGTATCCCATGTTCATGCTGGCGCTCGACCCAGCTGAGTTCAGGTTGATGTAACTGTTCAGGCTGCTCACAGAATTCATGGCACTTGCAGAGGAATACATCTGTAGAAAAGAAGAATTGCAGTTTGTTTAAGCTGAACTGCAATTTTTTTTTTGTTCACTGGTAAGTTTAAGGATCATTTAATGAGACTTAAAAAAAATATACAATAGACCTCTATGGACCACAGTTGTATTTTTACTTCAACTGCAATGTGTTTCACTAAGTCTATGAATAAATACAGGACACTCAGAGAGGTGTAGATCTGAAAAATATGGAAATGTCACATTCAATTTACACCTTGGTTACACTGCATTCTGACTGGATGTTTTAGGATTATATCTTTTAAAAAAAAAATTAAAAAAAAAATACAATAAAGGTACTACAATATAATTGCATATCAGATCATAACAATAGTTTCGTAATACTCCCCAAAACCTGTTTATAGCCTTTATAGGACAGACATATTTATATTTAGTTTATTTTGCTTTTGCTTACATTTAATTATTATTCAGATTAGAAATGTATAAAAACAGATATTCTGTTAGTATTGCACTTCAGCTGCAACGAATTATTATTCATCTCTAAAAAAAAATAAATAAAGGAAGTAAAAATATGATGTTGCTATTTAAACCATTCAGTTTCACTGCATTTTCCTAAGGATTAATAGACCAAGGAGAATATCAATTTTCAGATACGTTGAATTGCATGCAGCTTGTTATTCTGATTTGGAATCATAGTTGCAAAAGCTATTCATATTTATATGAGTTTATAGACAAAATACCAAAAACAAACAAACAAACCAACAACAACAACAACAACAACAACAACAACAACAACAAACCCCGTTGCGTATGAAAGTCTTCTATACACAGGTTGATCGTGGAATTCGTATTTAATTTGTATTTAAACAAAACATATAAAAATAAACAGTCAAAACGTAATTTTAGGGAAGTTTTTTTTTTTTTTTTTTTTTTTTTTCACTGTTAAGTAACTGTTTAATAAGAATAATTTGGTGTGTTAAATTGGCGGGGTACAGCCCTGCACTAGAACACATGGGCCACAACTATTAGATGCATTTTAATCTACGGGTTATTTGATATAATTTATGAATTCTTAAATGAATATTCGTTACAGTCATTAATATTTCTCTTAGAAGCTTGATTGATTAAAAAAAATAATAATAAATAATTTATTTTTTTTTTTTTTTAAAAGGTCGGTACAAATAAAGCTAGTTCTAAAATGTAATCCGTTTAGGAATTAAGTTTAAAACTCCGACTAATTATCCACATTCAATTCCGCTTTAGATTTGTAAAGAAGTAAATTCATTTAATCTATAAGGCAAATTTAAACTCCAGAGTTTTGACCAACAGCTAGTTATAAAAGAGATCATGTGTTCAGCTGAAATCCAGATGGGACTTTTTGCTGTGTTTTTGCTGACTGAGGCCATTCAAACTTAATACGTGAAAAATAGCGCGGTGTTGTTACTTTACTCTTTTATATATTTATTTATATTCATTTAGAACAACAGGACTGAGTTAAAAGAACTTCACTTTAAGCGCCTATTTAAAACACAAAATGCGCTGATTGAATTAGCATTATTTTTAGCTACGTATTAGTAGTACTGACGTTACAGTTTTCAGTGTGTGTGTGTGTGTGTGTGTGTGTGTGTTTTACCTCACTAGCCTCGCTGTAAAATCCGCTCCACTCCGGTATTTCATGACTTTCCATTTTCACGGAGCTCAACATCCCAAAGAAAAAAAAAAATAGATGAGACAAAATTTCGTTCAAAAATTTGTCTAAAAAAAAAATAAAATCAGGATCCAGTGCGATATTCAGGAGAAAATATCCAAAAATGCAAATACCGCAAACTCCAATAATATCGTGGAACAGTCTTAAAATACTGACTTCTTCTGCAGTAACTGGGATTATTTATTTATTTATTTTATTTATTTTTTAATGTACTTATATATCTGTCAGTCTCATTGTCAGAAACTCTTCAGTTCATCCCTGAAACTTTTAAAAGTAAATCCAGAACAAGAAGAAGAAAAAAACGCATCCAGCTGAGGACCAGCGCGCACAGAGAGAGAGAGAGAGAGAGAGAGAGAGAGAGAGTGTGTGTGTGTGTGTGTGTGTGCCTCTGTGTGTGTGTGTGTTGAGGTAAAAGTTCAGCCGGCTTTAAGCTCAGGTTAAAAAAAAAAAAAGAAAAAAGAAAAAAAAAAAAAAAAAAAAAAAAACGGCCACGCCCCATCAACGCCTCGTTTAAATATTATCATTTAATTCCTCCTCCTCCTTCCGGGTTTCCAGGCTTCAGGGACGAATCCCTTTTGCCCCCTGCTGTCCCGTATATTGGCAATTAAAGTTTGACTCAACTTTCGGAAACATTATTCTGACATAAAAGTAAATAATGTCAAATAATTATAATGATTTTTGTTGTTGTTGTTGTTGTTGTAGTAAACAATTGAGTAATAAAAAACAAACCAATGACAATGGGTTTTAACCCCCCCCCCCCCCCCCAAAAAAAAAATAGTCTAATTAAGACTAGTGATCATAACCAATACACATGTGTGTGTGTGTTTGTGTGTGTGTGTGTTTGTGTGTGTGTGTGTGTGTGTGTGTGTGTGTGTGTGTGTGTGTGTGTGTGTGTGTTACTCAAGTTAAAATTACTCATTGGAGACAGAACATACATCTAACTTTACCGAAACAAAGAAAGGGAAATTGCAGCATCTATATTTGTTAATTTTATTTAGTTTTTTTCAATAAACTTGTTGCCATAAGATTGTATACATGGAAATTATAAACCTATTTCCGTTTTAATCAATCAACCAAACACCAAAACACACATTTAGGAATAGATTATAGGTTATGCCTAACGTTATGTAGGGTTTTGCTCAGTCATAGTTAAGCTTGTCAGAATTTATCAGCTCATCAATTAAAAAAAACAAACAAAAAAAAACATAGTTTATTAATCTCTTCATTTTAGGGTAATACATTATAAAACAACAATTAGGATTTGGAATGACTTTTTAAAAAGACAGAACCGAGTAATGACACATAAGAGCAACGACACAAATAAAATAACTTTTTTTGTTGTTGTTGCAATAAGAATAAAAGGAGAGTTTGTAGTTTTTTCGTGTAGATAGATAGATAGATAGATAGATAGATAGATAGATAGATAGATAGATAGATAGATAGATAGATAGATAGATAGATAGATAGATAGATAGATAGATTTATTAATGTGTTCATTGCTGCTCATTCGGAAAGAAGCTCAAGTCTGACTGACTGGAAATCTTAGGTCTCTCTCTCTCTCTCTCTCTCTCCGAATCCACATCCCCATCCTCTCAGACTGATAGTCATCTGAATATCAATTGCGTTTCCTCTAATGCTTAATGAATGGTCGTGATGGATAAGATCACAGGGGGGTCCGTCAGGATTAATGGGGGCGGGAGCGCAGGAGAGAGCCAGACAAAGTCTCCGGCACCTAGTGTATAGCAGGGTCTCTATGTGCATAACGCACGCATGCATTTGATAGGCCTATAAATGCCCATATATGTCACTATAAGCATTACTGAATGTTGGATATGATGGGGTTTTTTTTTATTTCATAGTACACATATACACACTAACTTTCACACACTGACACGCCGTGGGACACAATTTACACCCTCTCGCAAAAACAGGGCTGTAATTGGGATTTAATGGAACGGCCGATTAACACTTTGGAATCTGGGGAAAACACATCCCTCCAAAAGGAAGTTCGTGTGTGTGTATGTGTGTGTGTGTGTGTGTGTGTGAATAAAAATCCAGCAGGCTTTAAGGGTCTGTTAGATGGCAATGAATGAATGAATGATTTAATTAATTAATAAGCAAAACACTATAATGTTTTCCGGACATAATCTAGTTTAAGGTGTGGATTAAATGATTTCTGCACTAGAGACCCAACAGCGCAAATGGTGAAAGCGCGTGCACGCACTCACACTTATTCCTGCAGTCTTGACGCGTCTTTCATTAACACCTCAATAATTAGTGAACAAAAGCGCTAATGGGTCACACTAATGGAGGAAGCGGGAGATTTAAAGGAGTTTTTATCAGTAATACTTGAGTCTCACACTCAGCTTTATTCTGACTAAGAGATGTGCTGCCCTTTGTCACACACGCGCCACACACACACACACACACACACACACACACACACACACACGAGAGACAATAGTAAATCATTAAGAACCATATAGGCCTAGAATAAGAATAACTCATTAGCCTAAAATTGAACAATATGCAGGCATCATAAAAAAACACATTCATTAATGTATAAGCTTAAAATGCACTTTAAAAAAAAAACAAAGAAAAATATGAATTGAATAAAAGACAGAAAAATCTGTAGGCTGGATATCGGCTAAATAATTTAAACGCGGATTATAAAACTAATAAAATGATAGGCTAAATAAAATAGATACTTAACGCAATGGTTTAAATTCTGCTAATGACAAAGCAAAATCACATTTTAGTTTGCGTTAAAAAAAAGATCGTCTACACGAAAAAAGTGAAAATATAGTAAATATAGTATAGTAAAATATAGTAACTTGCAATTAAACAGTAAAGTTTTAGTGATGTGTATTGGGCTTTTCTAACGAACGCCCTTTACCCCCCAAATCTCGCGAATGTAACCAAAACCTCGTTTGAGTTGCTGACTGACATACCATCGCCAAAGTCCAAAATTAGTCCTTGTCATGTGAGTTAGAGACAAAACACATTTATTACAAACAAAACACAGGTTTATAAAAAAAAAAAGGTAAAATAAAGGTGTGCAACAATTATTGGCACCCTTTTAGTCAATACTTTGTGCTGCCTCCCTTTGCCAAGATAACAGCTCTGAGTCTTCTCCTATAATGCCTGATGAGGTTGGAGAATACATGGCAAGGGATCTGAGACCATTCCTCCATACAGAGTCTCTCCAGATCCTTCAAATTTTGATATCCACGCTGGTGGACTCTCCTCTTCAGTTCACCCCACAGGTTTTCTATGGGTTTCAAGTCAGGGGACTGGGATGGCCATGGCTGTGGTCAGTAAACCATTTTTGTGTTGATATTGATGTATGTTTTGGATCATTGAACTGCTGGAAGATCCAACCACGGCCCAGTTGAAGCTTTCTGGCAGAGGCGGTCAGGTTTTCATTTAATATCTGTTGATATTTGATAGAGTCCATGATGCCATGTATCCTAACAAAATGTCCAGGTCCTCTGGCAGAAAAACAGCCCCAAAACATTAAAGAGCCACCACCATATTTAACCATGGGCATGAGGTACTTTTCCATATGGCTACCTCTCTGTGTGCGCCAAAACCACCTCTGGTGTTTATTGGCAAAAAGCTCTATTTTGGTTTCATCTGAATATAGAACCCGATCCCATTTGAAGTTCCAGTAGTGTCTGGCAAACTGAAGATGCTCAAGTTTGTTTTTGGATGAGAGTAGAGGCTTTTTCTTGAAACCCTTCCAAACAACTTGTGGTGATGTAGGTGACGTCGGATTGTAGTTTTGGAGACTTTCTGACCCCAAGATGCAACTAACTTCTGCAAGTCTCCAGTCTCATAGGGGTGCCAATAATTGTTGCACACCTATATTTAACAGATTTATTTAATTTTTTGGATAAACCTGTGCTGTGTTTGCAATTGTTTGATATCCATGAGAGCAGAGTATTTTTGCAATTTTTTTTTAAACAAAAGACAATTTTTCACAGCCTTGTTTGCTCATATTTACCAAGGGTGCCAACATTAGTAGAGGGCACTGTACATATAGTTCCCTCTGATCTGCTATACACCAAAGGCATTTGGGTTAGAGATCAAAAGATGGATATTAGATGAGAAGTTAGGATTTCAGCTTTTATTTCCTGGTAGTTACATTTAGACATGTTAAACAACATAAAACATAGAACCTTTTGTATCAGACCACCAAATGTTTAAACAAGCCAAAGTATAGGAACTGATAAGTATTGAAGTAAATAACACTTAATATTTGGTTGCATATCCCTTGCTTAAAATAACTACATCAAGCCTGCTCATTTTGGATCATTGACTTGCTGCATGATGAAGTTCCTCCAGATTAATTTGGATGCATTTCTCTGTAAGTCTAGGGGTCAGAAAGGAGGGCAACAAAAAAGGTGGAGAGAGAGAGAGAGAGACTCTCTCTCCCGTCTCCAGGTCTCAGGGCAGGCATAAAGCACAGCAACACCAGATTTAAAGAAAATGTAACAAGTTCTATTTTATAATTGGTGGAATAGAAACAAACAAGGATTCAGGAGGGGACATGGCCAAAACAACAAAGAAAAGAGTCTTTCTAAAGGGTTTTGGAAACACCTTACCCATCATCAAAAATAAAAGAAAATAAAGACACAGAGACTTCCCTCACTCTCTCTGGTCAAAAACAGGAACAAACAAGGATCCTCAAATAAAATGGCATCCCTCTCCCTACATATAATCCCACCATAAAAAATCTCTAACAATAACCTATACCAAAAACAACAGAAGAGAAAACAAAACCAGGGCACTATATACAGTTATATACACTATTTACAATATAGGCTATTCCTAAAATTTAGTGAATACATTCCACTGATCCAAGTTAAATCCCTACTCACACACTGAATGTCTACACTAACCTGTGACACACACCGAGGCCAGCAGAATAAACACAGAACATTTTTAGAGTTCACCCTAATACAAGCACACAAAAAAGCTGGGACCAGCAGATGGCAGTCTCTCTATGGATGGATGGAAGGATGGTCAGATGGTCAGTCGGTCAGTCGGTTGGTCAGTCAGTCAGTCAGTGTCTCTACCTCTGGTTGGAGAACATGGGTTTCTTTTATATTCCTCCAGTCACCCCCTTAACGAGCTGCAACACAGATCAGGTGGCACTCATGATCCTGCAAAGTGGACAGTGGGAGGAGCAACAGGAAAACATGCACAGAAACAAGCAAAATGTCACACAACACCATCAGCAATGAGAGAAAATAACAATAGTAGGCACATATGTCCACAGGGATGTAACAATTTGCAGACAGATTGTTTCTGTAGACTTTTGAATTCATTCTGCTGCTACAATCATGAGTTACATTATCAATAAAGATTAGTGAGCCTTTTCCAGAAGCAGCTATGCAAGCCCAAACCATGAAACTACCTCCACAATGTTTCACGGATGAGCTTGTATGTTTTGGATCATGAGCAGATCCTTTCTTCCTCCATAATTTGGTCTTTCCATCACACTGGTAGAGGTTAATCTTGGTTCCAGAACTTTTGTGGCTCATCTTTGTGTTTCTTTGCGAATTCCAATCTGGCTTGCCGAATCTTACTGCTGATGAGTGGTTTGCATCTGGTATGGTATGGCCTCTATATTTCTGCTCTCGAACTCTTGTGGAATCCACAAGATCCACTCAGTGGATTCTGATACCTTTACCCCTGCCCTGTGAAGGTTCTTGGTGATGTCACTGACTGTTGTTTTTGGGGTTTTCTTCACAGCTCTCACGATGTTTCTGTCATCAGCTGTTGTTGTTTTCCCTTCCCGACTCATTCCGTGTCTGTTGCTCAGTACACCTGAGGTTTCTTTCTTTTTCAGAACATTCCAAATTGTTGTATTGGCTATGCCCATTGTTTGTCCAGTGCCTCTGATTCCCTCTTTTCTCAACTTCAAAATGGCTTGCTTTTCTCCCATAGACACCTCTCTGAACTTCATGTTAGCCTACCCTTTTTCACAATAAATACACCATGATATGATTAATGTTCCTTATTTCCCAGTCTTCATTATTCCCGATTATTAAGATGGTTCATAAAAACACCATTTACTGCACATAAAATCCATCAATGCAAAGTTTTTTTTTTTTAAGCCTGGAAAAAGACCAGGTGATTTTTCTAATCTTCAACTGTCCAGTTTGGGTGAGTCTGTGCCCATGATAGCCTCAGATTCTTGTTCTTGGTTGACAGGAGAGGAACCTGATTTGGTCTTCTGCTGTTGTACTGTACCTCATCCACTGCAAGGTTTGATGTTTTGTGCATGCTGAGATGCTTTTCTGCTCATCATGGTCGGAAAGAGTTATTATATGAGTTGCTATATCCTTCCTGTCTGCTCGAACCAATCTGCCCATTTTCCTCTGAAAAAAAAAGGCTTTGTTTCTTATCAACAAGATGTTTCCAGCCACAGAGCTGTTGCTCACTCAATGTTTTTTGTTTTTCGCACCTTTCTGAGACTGTGGTGAGCCCATCTGGTACCAATATCCATGCCATGGTTAAAGTTCACACATTTTCTTTATTCTGATGTTTGATGTTTGACCTGTATCTGCATGATTTTTTGCACTGTGTTGCTGCCACATGATTGGCTGATTAGATAACTGCATGAATGCACAGGTGTACATGTGTTCCTAATAAAATGGATGGTGAGTGTATACTCATATAATTGAGAATTAAACAGCATTGCGGCATAAATATATTTAGATTGTATATGTTTAATATGGTATAACAGTGTCATGTATCAACACACTGAAATCTGGAATTTTGACTTGTGCAGACAGATCTAAAACAACATACATAAGTGTCTGAATTACTTACCACACTAACTTTGTAAAGCTTTAGGCTTCCAAAGGCCATTTTCTCTTCATGACCAACCCAGTTAAACTTTACTGCCTCAATGGTCAGGTTTGTCATCACCCTCCTTGTTGTTGTATGGACATCCAAGCCACCCAAGGTGGTGTGATAAGGCAGAAAAACAGAAGTGGATTACTTTCATATAACAGCCAGAAGTATGTTATTCCTCTCATACCACAGTGATTTGCCAACAAATACGAATTTTTATTTATTAATGAATTACACATCACACATTTACATTCTCTCTCTCTCTCCTGTCATGTTAGCAAGGCAAAGATATTTCAAATATTTAAATATTTCAAATATTTCAATATTTCAAAGATATTGAAACTTCCATTGTGATTTGTTTATAGCTATTAATATATAGGCACATCTAAAAAAATTTGAATATCGTGGAAAAGTTCATTTTTTACCGTAATTTAATTCAAAAAGTGGAACTTTCATATATTCTAGATTTATTACACATAAAGTGAAATATTTCAAAACTTTTTTTTTTTTAAATCTTGATCATGGCTTACGGCTCATGGAAATTAGATACTGGAAAAATCCAGTATCTCAGAAATATTAGAATAGAGAATTTATAATACAGCAGTGTCGACCTGAGAAGACTCTAATAACTAAAAGTGTTTTTAACTAAAAACACCGTTGCTCAGTGGTCTGAAGTCCTGTTTTCAGATGAAAGGAAATTTTGCATTTCATTTGGAAATCAAGCTCCCAGAGTCTGGAGGAAGAGTGGAGAGGCACAGAATCCAAGTTGCTTGAAGTCCAGTGTGAAGTTTCCACAGTCAGTGATGATTTGTGGTGCCATGTCATCTGCTGGTGTTGGTCCTCTGTGTTTTCTCGAGTCGAGAGTCGATGCAGCGTCTACCAGGAGATTTTAGAGCACTTCATGCTTCCATCTGCTGACGAGCTTTATGGAGATGCTGATTAACTGCTGAAGCACTGGAATACATTGCCAATCTTTTTCTATTGTGGCCAATGAAGAGCTTTTTACTTTTAGTCAAAAAACACCTAATGAACACTGCAGCCTAATCATCACAGTTGTCAAGCCGAATGATGCTTTGTTTTTATTGATTATTTATTTATTTGTTTAGGATGATATATAAAGAGGATTTGCTTATGAAAGAGAAACAAAATAGCAGAAATGGCCAAGAACTGAGCTGTTATTGTGCAGTCAATTCAGTTCAGACCAGCCAATTCATTTTGTTTAAACAAATCGGAGTCACTGTTACTAGTCAAGAGGCTTTCCTTATTCTACAATACTCAAATGTATTTTTAACAATTTTCTTTCTATCATGTATCCCGTTCCTCTTTATTCTGTGTGCTATCTCTTTTAATCACTCATGAAGTTGTTTTTCTTTTTTAAAAACTGCTGCATTAAATATATTAATAATAATAATAATAATAATAATAATAATAATAAAAACAGGAGATTGATATCTTTAAGGATGTATTTAATAAAAACTTTTGAATTTCCCCTCAAGAAAAGTTTTGTTTAAGTGATTGTACAAAGCGAATGTGTGTGAATAATTTTAAGTGAAAAGCAGGTCACTTTTTAATTTAAATACAATCCAAGAGCTGATTAAACAAAACAGTGCTTCTGTTTACACACACACACATTTGTCCAGAGATACATTTTCTATTCATAAAACAGAATCGAAGAGGTGAGGACTAAACATATCAGAACATGTAGAGTGAAAGGAGTAATATTACAAAAAAAAAAAGAAAGAAAGAAAAAAAAAATCATAAATGGAACAATACCCAGACTATAATAACAATTGTAGAAAATTAAAAAATGAATATCTTCAACTCAAGTGTTAGAATACAAAATATACTGATCGGCTAACACTTTAATAAGAACATCTGTGTTCATGATTAAATATATGAACCATTCCCCATCTATAGCGCTGTTATTTAACAAAAGCCATGTTTTTATGCTGCTATGTTTTCTATATTTCTACATATAAAGTGTTATTTATATATATATATATATATATATATATATATATATATATATATATATATATATATATATATATATATATATAAACAAACATGTAATATCTTTAGCACATCTATCTTTGGTTTTGTTTGTGGTATCAAATCTATAGAAATTGCACATCTAATAACCATTAACAGCAAATATTTCTTACAATCTATATTGTATAAAATATAAATATTTCTACTATACATGCACTTTTAATGCAGCATATATATATATATATATATATATATATATATATATATATATATATATATATATATATATATATATACCAAAATACCAAAGAATTTCACAACACTGTAGGCATGTGCTTACACTGATTGTGATATGATATATTGGAATATTTGACAATGTTTTTTTTGTGAACACTTTAAATTACAGTCACGACTGCGACACCCCAATCAATAAGAGCTTACCTCGGAAAGTGACATTTAAAAACAAAAAAAAAAAAAAAAAAAAAAAAACTGTCTATAATTTTATTCAGCAGATAATAAAAACATGGCAGATGGGACAGTTGCTTCAACTGAAGATTAGTTAAAGCACACAAAACCACGATAAAAAAACATTACGGTGCAATTATTGCAATACGCATATCTATCATCGGCACATGCCTACTATAGTGCTGTTTTTGTGGCTGTTAAAGAAACAGGTGGGAGAAAAAGAAATCAAAACCAAATCCTCTTGTCAAATGTAGTCAATCAACCAAGAAACATTTAGAAAATATTTAATGACTAGTGTCTCATCCAGGCTGCATTCCAGCCTGGATTTACAGAATTATGGGTGAGATAAAGTTCAGTTAGTTGTTAAACTTGTAGCGCCACTGCTAAATATCAATACTGGCTGATCAATTATATTTGACACAAAGAATACTGTAGATAAACCTTTTGCTAATATGTATTTTTAGGACATTCATTCAGATTAATCATTTGTCGTATGTTGTATATGAGATGAGTCTACTTCTGGGAATCAGTAATGCTAAATAAAAAGTGTGAAAAATAAAGGGATTTTAAAACCCTAAATACCATGATTTAGCTCTGCAGTAAAGCACTATTATATGTTGGGGTGAAAGGAAAAAAAAACAAAATAAAAACAAGCAATATAAATCTAACTGATTGTCCATTTAAAGGCATTATTTAAGGAATGAAAAAGGTGGGAGAAAGGAAGAGTGAAAAGGAAAACGGCTGTCTCGATAAAAAGCACTAAACATATTGAAATAAATTGAAATGAATTGATAAGGGGAATGAGAGAGAGAGAGAGAGAGAGAGAGAGAGAGAGAGAGAGAGAGAGAGAGAGAGAGAGAGAGGTAAATGAGGAGCGATGGGAGGATAGAAAGGGAAAATGCAAAACATGGAATGAGAGGACAGAATTAAAGGTTGAGGGATGGTAAGACAGAGAGGGAGGTAAAGAAGTGATGAGAGGATAGAGCGAAAGAGGGAGATGAAGGATCATTAATTTTATTGAGGGCAAAAGATAGGAAAAGTAGTGGCTAGAGTAACAGACAGAAAGAAATATGGAGGGACAAAGAGAATATTTGTCAACACTGATTAGGATGGATGGATGGACGGATGGATAGATGGACTCTTCATCGTGGACAGAGGGATGAGATCAATGGAGGAAGAGGACGTGTGCATGTGAACCGTCGTCTCTTCAGTGCTGTGGCGTCGGTCATCTTTGGGGTTCAGGAACTGCAACTTCCTATGATGAAATAGAAAAATACATGGTACATTTACACAGGGCATATTAGCACAGCAGAGCACAATCACTTTCCAAACAATACCTACACAGACTGCCTTCTAGACTGTCTAGACACTTATTTATAGTTATCTGTGAATGTTTGTCCTTTTCCCACTACTTTAATGCTGCAAATTCCCTCAGGATCAATAAAGTAAGTATCTATCTATCTTATCTGATCTATCAAGCACTTAGCATACTATACATCGGTGGTCACCAAACCTCTTCCTTGAGATCTACCTTCCTGCAGGTTTCACATCCAACCAAAATCTAACACCTGTTTTAGTGCACTTCTTAAGCCAATGATTAGAGCATTCAAGAAGGTAACTCTCCAGGAACAGGGTTGGTGAACACTGCTTATAATTTTTATATATATATATATATATATATATATATATATATATATATATATATATATATATATATATATATATATATAAACAAATGTGTGCGTTTTCAGTATGTGTAACACATACCTGCTTTGAATTAAGGGTCCCTCTCCTTCTTGACTTTCACGTCTCCAGCCAAGATGGTGGAAATCTCCCCCTGCATGAATGCCCAGGGTACATTGGAGCCCACCAGTGGGCATTTATCACCACTTGGGCAGTACACCTCACTCCCTGAGCCCTGATTCCGGATGAATTCCCTGGTACAGGGGAAGCAGAACTTGTGCACGGGTACTGAAGGGCACTGGACAAAGTGTGTATCCTCAAGCCTTTCATGGCAAATGGTGCAACAAAGAGGAGCTCCAGAGGCTCCAGAGATTTCAGATCCTTGGTCTGCCGCGGCAACAGGGGGCATCGCTGTGGCAACCGCGGCTGTTCCGGATCCATTTTCACCGTTACGTGATGCCAATCGCCTTTGCCCAGATGAAGAAGGGCTAGCGCTGGAAGCATGAGCGCCACTGCTTCCTGGCATGTCTTTTGGCGATTGGCTAATGGCACCAACATTGTCTGCAACACTCATGAGCGCGCTGATGGGTGAAGGGTCACTGCCATGGGAAACAGGAACCACCTCCTGGAGATTTGGAGGCTGGCCAGGCATAGCACTGGCGAGAGAACTGCTGGGAATGTGGGCGCTCATGCCAGGATACCAATGCTGGCGTATGCTTTGCTCCTCTGATGTCATCCTCTCAGCACTATCCGGATCCGGAGAAGCTTTTCGGCGCCGCATTCGTGCTTGGCCAGGACGTCCGAGATGGCAGAGTGCAGTGGGTAACATGGCACAGGCAGCATCCAAATAAGGTTGAGAGAGTGAATCGGGTGTTGGTGGTTCTTTAAATGCCCGAACAGAGTCGCTGAGTAGCTCAGAAAGGAGACGCCAATCACCAGCGCCATGCCGCTTCTCGTATTCGACGTATTTAAAGCCTGAGCTGATCACTTTGCCTGAGTCTTTTTGGCTATCCTGGAACATCTGCTTCACTAACGCCAACAAGCTGGTGAAAACGTTGCCCGAGCCACACGGGTACTCGACAAACACCTTGAGCTCAAAATCCACACCAAGCTTGGCGTCAAACGCGAACACCCTCCCGACAAGGCCATGGTCTTTCTTAAAGCGCACGTTGAACGGCGTGCAGCTGGAAAGCGCTAGCAAAGTGTCACGCACAGCTTTGGGACGTCCAGCCCAATCATCAGCCCGGTTCCGGACACTTTCGGAAAGTTCAGCTAGCGCTTCAGCATTCCTCTGTTTCTCCTTCAGATCCTTTTCAAAGTCTGAGCTCACGAATGACATCCCAACGCCCATCGCCTGTCTCTTCCCAAGTTCGCTCAACATTGGTGCAGAGATGGCCAGCGGTGCACCGCTGGATCTGGCGCCGATTAAGAGGCCATGCGGCGTACCCACAATCCCTTGGGCCATCAAACTGGGAGGCACACCTGCCACCATGGTCCTCCTCGCATTGGGACTTTGCCTGCTAACCTCTGCAACAGCACTATCTTCCAACCTGGGCAGGCCATTAGGAAGTCTAGCAGGTACAAAATCTCCTCTGCTCCTTTCAAATCGCTCAGCAGTGTTTCTGCCCCCATCCAGTGCGCCATCTTTCGCCCCAGGGCCGTGTTTACCACCCGGCTGGGGACCCGGAGACCTTCCGTCCTGCATCACATGGGTGCGTTTTAGCTGTCTCGCCGTGTCTATAAGCATTTCTATCCGGTCTGCACCTTCATAATTCACACAACCGCGACACACAGCTTCGCTAAAATCCCAAATCATGGCCCAAGGCATCTTAGGCAAGTCGCAAAGATAACACCATTGCCGCCTGGAAGATGCCTGCGAGGAGGAAGAGGAGGACATGTTTGATTTCTGATCCGCCCCCGATTTTCTTTTGTCTCTTTTCTCTTATTCTATTTTTCACCTCGTCCAGTCCGAGCGATAAAACACTCCACCTTTATACACAAAATAAACTTTTTGTAAACATCCAGAACGAAACTAGACCGATGTTTCTATTTTAGCCGATGTGGCTAGCTAACTTGCTACGGCCGCGAGAGTTTTCGCCTGGAAGAAGCTGGAAAGTTACACAACTCTATCACGGTGCAGCATGGGAGATGTAGTTATAGGTTGTTGTTTTTTTTCCCTTCGCTTTTCTAAACGAGCTAACAAGAGTTACATCTACAAAATATTTATCCCCTCGTACAAATATCAATACATTTTACGCATTCTTAATACATAAAAAGATTATCAATATAAATATTCATCTGTATATTATCTAAATGGGTGAACAAAACAAAATTTGTTTTCCAAAATGTTCGTTTGCATGAGCTACGTCTTGAAATATTTACTGGTGTGGGATTTTATTAGGAATATTCAATGTGGTATATCCTGAATCTCGGTTGATACACAAAGCAACTTGCACTTTTACCATAATGTATGTGAGACTTTTACAGCGACAGCGGAGGGATATGCTACTACATTTCCCATGGACCACCACGGCATTTTCGTTGGTGACGCAAATTCCGTTACAGCTTCCTGGAACTGAAAACTTTGAGATTTATTTATTGTGAGAAAACAGAAGCAAAAGTGGAAACGTATTACTGAAAATTACACTCAGAATAAGGGTGACAGATAAACATTAATACATTAAATGAGCCGCTATAACATTGTTGGGCAAATGTGCGGCCATGAACACAAACGATTATAAATACTTTTCTATTCTATTCTGTGCAGTATTGACAGATTTGGGGGAATTTTTTTTTTTTTTTTAAGCATTGTTGGGTCATTTTTAATAACATATGGATATATATACATACAATAATTTAAGCAAATGACACCCGTTGCATTTAATGGGTTTTAGAGGATTGATACAATCAGCCCATATCTCTGTTTTCTGACCATTATGGAATTATTCTGATGTCCCTGCAGGAACTAGGGTTGAATGCTGAAAAGTTGTTTTGGAAGAATGTACTGAAAAATAACCATTCATCTCCGTTTGCCCAACTCTTTACAGGGTAAAAAGTACTTATGCATAGACAAAAAGTCACCAGATTACACCCGTGGCCAAAAGTTTTGAGAATGACACAAATATTAATTTTCACAAAGTCTACTGCTTCAGTGTTTTTAGATCTTTTTGTCAGATGTTACTAACTGTTACTGAAGTATAATCACAAGCATTTCATAAGTGTCAATGGCTTTTATTGACAATTACATGAAGTTTATGCAAAGAGTCAATATTTGCGGTGTTGACCCTTCTTTTTCAAGACCTCTGCAATTCGCCCTGGCATGCTGTCAATCAACTTCTGGGCCACATCCTGACTGATGGCAGCCCATTCTTGCATAATCAATGCTTGGAGTTTGTCAGAGTTTGTGGGTTTTTGTTTGTCCACCCGCCTCTTGAGGATTGACCACAAATTCTCAATGGGATTAAGGTCTGGGGAGTTTCCTGGCCATGGACCCAAAATGTCGATGTTTTGTTCCCCGAGTCACTTCGTTATCACTTTTGCCTTGTGGCAAGGTGCCCCATCATGCTGGAAAAGGCATTGTTCATCACCAAACTGTTCTTGGATGGTTGGGAGAAGTTGCTCTCTGAGGATGTTTTTGTACCTTTCTTTATTCATGGCTGTGTTCTTAGGCAAAATTGTGAGTGAGCCCACTCCCTTGGCTGAGAAGCAACCCCACACATGAGTGGTCTCAGGATGCTTTACTGTTGGCATGACACAGGACTGATGGTAGCGCTCACCTTTTCTTCTCCGGACAAGCTTTTTTCCAGATGCCCCAAACAATCGGAAAGGGGATTCATCAGAGAAAATGACATTACCCCAGTCCTCAGCAGTCCAATCCCTGTACTTTTTGCAGAATAGCAGTCTGTCCCTGATGTTTTTCCTGGAGAGAAGTGGTTTCTTTGCTGCCCTTCTTGACACCAGGCCATCCTCCAAAAGTCTTCACCTTACTGTGCGTGCAGACGCACTCACACCTGCCTGCTGCCAATCCTGAGCAAGCTCTGCACTGGTGGTGCCCCGATCCCGCATCTGAATCAACTTTAGGAGACGGTCCTGGCGCTTGCTGGACTTTCTTGGGCGCCCTGAAGCCTTCTTCACAACAGTTGAACCTCTCTCCTTGAAGGTCTTGATGATCCGATAAATGGTTGATTTAGGTGCAATCTTACTAGCAGCAATATCCTTGCCTGTGAATCCCTTTTTGTGCAAAGCAATGATGGCTGCACGTGTTTCCTTGCAGGTAACCATAGTTAACAGAGGAAGAACAATAATTTCAAGCACCACCCTCCTTTAAAAGCTTCCAGTCTGTTATTCTAACTCAATCAGCATGACAGAGTGATCTCCAGCCTTGTCCTCGTTAACACTCTCACCTGTGTTAACGAGAGAATCACTGACATGATGCCAGCTGGTCCTTTTGTGGAAGGGCTGAAATGCAGTGGACATGTTTTTTTGGGATTAAGTTCATTTTCATGGCAAAGAGGGACTTTGAAATTAATTGCAATTCATCTGATCACTCTTCATAACATTCTGGAGTATATGCAAATTGCCATCATAAAAACTGAGGCAGCAGACTTTGTAAAAATTAATATTTGTGTCATTCTCAAAACTTTTGGCCATGGCTGTACAACATAGACTAATTTGCATATTTGTTGAATAATCATGATTGTTTACGTATCAAAACACGAATTTCAGATTTTCTGCATAGACTATAACATCATAGAGTTTTATCAGAAAAGAAAATGATAGAATCTTTCTTTCTTTCTTTCTTTCTTTCTTTCTTTCTTTCTTTCTTTCTTTCTTTCTTTCCTTCCCACATTTCCAAACCTCTAACAAAACAAATAAACAGTGGTAGTTAGGAGTTGGGAAATGATTTTGGATGGAATAACTTGCTTTTATTACTTGTAAATATAGCCAAGAAGAGAGTTTAAAAATGGGGAATAAAGAGGTGTGAACAATTCCTAGTGATAAGTGAAACAGTGAGCATAGGAACAATGATGATCAGTGATTGGTCATTGGGACCCATCAGCGATCAGTGATTGGTCGTTAGGAAGAATGATGATCAGTGATTGTCATCGGAAGCAATGATGTTTGAAGACTGGTTGTCAGGAACGATGATGTTTGAAGATTGGACGTTGGGAACAGTGATGGTCAGTGATTGGTTGTTGGGGAAAATAAGGATCAGTGATTGGTCGTTGGGAATAATGATGATCAGTGACTGGATGTTGAGAGCCAACAGTGATCAATGCTTGGTCTTTGGGAACAATGATGGTCAGTGATTGGTCGTTGGGAAAAATGAGGATCAGTGATTGGTCTTTAGGAACAATGATGATCAGTGATTGGTTGTTGGGAACATTTCACAAGTGCAACTCAGTCAGGCTTTACACACTGGGTTGAACCAACTCAACTCTCAACATGTGTAACAAGCAGCTTTGGAGCTGGAGAGCTCTATCAAGTGCAGGAGAGTTGCTAACACTAACATCTGTTCAAAAAGTCACTAGATTTGTTGATAGACTCTCTCTTTTTAAATAAAGTCACTAAAGGGATCCAAAAACCACCAAATCTAATGACAAAGGTACTTTGTTGGCAACACTGATTTACCTTCCTGATGTGCCCCCCAAATATGTTTAGCACCATTTTGAAGAGGATAGACTTCTCTATAGTTACTCTACTGTATAGTTATTTCCTCTACTGTTATGATTTGATGTCTTCCTCTATAAAGCCGATTCAATGGACAACATTCCTGTTTTTAAAAACCTATAAAATATTTTATCTAATTGTTTTCAGAAAATGCCACAGGATTCTTGAGGGGAAGTTTGTCAGGATGCTCATGATGTGATTTTCACTCTAGGAATTTGGAATAATGGGATGGTAAAACCATGAATTGGCTATTCACATGATGTGCTGCTGTTTAAACCTCAAAATAAATATAATAATATTGTCTTCTTCAAAGATCACAGGATTCTCAGACTTATTAATTCTCACACATGGAAGATGTGTGAAATATTTCCTAGTGGCTGTTCATGCTTAACAAGTCTAACTTCCATTATAAGAATGGAAGACACTGTCAGCCTGCAAACTCGAAGGAAATCCTAATGCTGCAGCCTGGTATTTTTATCATAGTGAGCAAGTGTAGTTCCAGCTTCTCATCTAACAAATGCTCATGAATGCTTATAAAGTCAGTATTTAGGATTGATGGTAAAAAGTTCTTTTTTTTAAATGCTTGTGTAATTTGTAATGCTGGCGATGGGTAAATGGACGCTGTGTCCCGAATGCCCATTTAAAAAAATCACGCACCCTCAAGGACTTGACAGAGGCCTTTCCACTTTGCCTACATCATGAAAGTGTGGACAAGGAGGAAGAATGCAGAGGAATGCCCAGAATCAGTTCCTGAGATGGTTTTTATGGTTTCATGTTATAATACAGGCCTATAAATGCCTGTAACCATTCTGACAACATCAGAGAAATGATTCAATGTCTTCATTACTATTTGTAATCTATAAAAAAAAAAAAATAATAATAATAAAAATTTAAAAAAGAATAAAATAAAATGAATCCTTCACTGGATCCTCATTGAATCCAATCTGTGTTTCATATGCACCAGTTATTCTGTTCATCTGCGTATCTCACTTTTTCACAAACTCCCACAAAATGAGAAAATGTTTGATGGCTAATATATAACTATAGTGTATGGAATTATTGCAAGCATTTAAAACAACGTGATGCAGAACAACCTGTATACAGTGATGACTGATCATGATACTCAATGGGAGAGCTGAAAAAGTCTACTACCTTTCAGTAACTCACTATTATGAAACCATTATGGTTGAACCTTATAGCATTGGGTCTCAATGAAGGCATAAAACCTTGTATTACAAAAAGTAGCTACTTTGGAGCAGGAAGTAAAAAGATTCCTGGATGTACAATTTATCTGGTTCCACTAGTGGAAATGGGCCTTTTCTGTAATTTTGTACATTGGCAGCACAAGAAGGGGCAGAACATGAAGTGCCCTCAGTCATTACTGGCAGTGTTAAAGTTGCCCATGTGCTGCTTATAACAGATTTAATTGTCAAGAGAGAGTTTTCCATCTATAGTTCTTTTGTCTTAGAGACATTAATCTTTATTTTTAGAAGCACGTGGACATATAAGCCTGTAAACATGCTTAACTAAGTATGTAAATATGTTTATAGTAAGTAACTTAGATGCAAATAAACTATGTGGCCAAAAGTATGTGGACACCTGACCAATAACACCCACGTGTTTGCTGAACATCCCATTCCAGATTAAGTCGTCCTTTGCTGTTATAATAACCTCCATTTTTCTGGCAGGGTTGTCCACTAGATTTTGGAGCGTGGCTGTGGGGATTTGCCCATTCACATTAGTCAGGTCAGGCACTGATGTCGGGCGATGAGGCCTGGGACCCAGTCTGCAGTCCAGTTTGTCCCAAAGGTGTTCAGTGGGGTTGAGGTCAGGACACTTTTCAGGCCACTTGAGTTCTTCCACTCCAACCTTGTCAAACCATGTCTTAATGGAGCTCACTTTGTGTACAGGCCCTGCTGAAAAAAGAAAAAAAAATAGAAACCATCACAGAAATTGTAATGGTTTCCAATACAAATACCACAACAAACCATCAGCTAACCATTGAAACCATTACCATTATTGCTCCTTAATGGTACACACTAGACATAACATGCCAAACATAACAAATTACCAAAGAGACCCATAGGGACCATTACTGTTTCCATTAAAACTAATATAATTCCAATTATAACCATTAAAACCATTACACATTCTATGAGTGTTTCTATTGTTTTTTGTTGTTTTGTTTTTCAACAGGGGGGCATTGTCATGCTGGAACATGTTTGGGCCTCTTTAGTTCCAGTGAAGGGAAATCTTGATGCCACGGGATACAAATACATCCAATACAATTGTGTGCTTCTACCTTTGTGGCAACAGTTTGGGGAAGAACCACATATGGGTGGGATGGTCAGTCTTATTACATACGATTATTACACGCGCCTGTTTGAGACGCATGCGCAAAGCGAACAATGAGCAGCGTAGTCGTGGTTGCCGTGGTGACGCTGTGTTAAACTCAAGCAGAAATGAGACTGAAGCGGCTCCACATTCGCTACTATCCTCCAGGTAACACTGAAAAAGTAGCACTACATGTCTTTTTAATACTCATTTTACAGCTTAATGTCGTCTATTTTCGTAATGTATATATTACCGAATGATTTTCATGCGTTTTTGTTTGTGTTTTTAACACAAACTAAAGCTGTTTTTTTTAAGAAAAACCACATTAGCTGCTGAGAGGTAACTAAGTTAGCTCTTGAACGAGAACGTTAATTACCGTGAATAAAGACTATTTATATAAAGTTATTATTTACTATTAACTTGCCTTACTAAACAATACAGCTTTGCTGGACCTAAACAAATATTACTGAACACTATCATAGTCAACATAAACAGGTGTTACTGGGTAAAAACAGGAGTTAAGTTAGCTCCTGAACAAAAATTCAGGCATCACTGTTTAATATTAGATATCATTAAATATTTATGAAACATATTAATAATTACAGAACAAATTCAGTCATTGTTAAATATTACTAACACATCAGTATCCCGTATATTTGACCTTTTGTCGAGTCATTTATTGTGTCGGTGTTGTTATTTATTATTATTATTATTATTATTATTATTATTATTATCAAAACCATTTACAAGACCACACATGATGTGATTCATTTCAGTAGACCACTATATGACATTTGTGTCCGTTGTGTCCAATTGCAACCCTAATGCCATAATGGGGGGAAAACACCAAAGTGTTAAGTTCACATCTGCCATAACTTCAAATGAGATGAAATGTATTAAATAGACAGTTTTTACACAGCGAACACAACATAATGTTGTCATATTAGATATCATGGAAAACTTAAAATGTAAATTCACTTAATGCTGTCTCAGTCTTCCAAAGGAATTGCTCTGTACAGAACGGTTGCTTCCTGGTCTTTGTTCAGGACACTGACACCACACGATGAGGAGACGTTCCTCAGACCACTGATAGCTAGATTTTACATAGCCCAAGAAATTATTACAGGTACTATCCAACAAAAGACCAAAGGTGTCAAAACTAGTGTATGAGATACCATTCTCCTACACTGCACCATAATGATGAAATTGGAATTCATTATGTTGTCAGCTTTGAAAGAATTATATTAACATTGTGCTATCGTTCTTAGAAACCACTGAAGGTTGATATCGAGCCACTTTAAACAATATTCTAGCAGTTTCCCCTCACCAATTAACTGATCCCTCACACTAACACAGCGTTATATGGGATTTAATGTCATCCTTTTTTGGAAAATGCTGTGATGTATTGAAAACTGTTATGTCCAGGTCAGTCCACGATTGTATCACCTAATTCCCGCATCGCACTGAGTCTGAACTTGGTTGTTGTGCAGGTATAATTCTGGATTATGAGAAAGGAGGACAGGAGAAAAGCAGATGCATCGACCTGCTGCACTTAACACCAAAGTGAGTGTTTAATGCTTTGCCAGTTTTAAATCAACATGTACTTTACAGTACTTTCACTTATTCAAAATGACTTGCAACTCAGGTCAAAGCCAGTCCAAATGGACTTGCAGATGCCATTTGTATCCATTCTTGTAAGCTATCTGTCCCAGTTCCTTGATATTATATGAGTGTAATTTTGTATGCACACTTCTTCTATTTAAAGGTGTCTGAAAATAAAGGTCATTCGAAACATATCGACTCAAACTTATTCTGATGTCAAGATGCGCATCAGAATAAGTTTGAGTCCATATGTTCTAACCTTGACAGGAGCGAAAATTGGCCTTATGCTCTGAAATTGGGGAAATTTGTACTTTTACTGGTTCTCTCCATACCTGTACCACATGATGACCACAATGCTTCCAAGGAACACTTTTTTTAGTTGTAATTTCAAAATTCCCTGCCTAAAAAAATGACCACATACATAATGACTCCTTAGTGAATTTCACCATTCAAAGGTGTTAAACAGTGACATGATCTGTCTCTTATGATCTTTCAAAAAAAAAAAGGGGGGGGGGGGGTGACCCTAGAGCATTAGATGAAAGCATTAGAGGTCTATCTACCTTCCTGAAGACTTTAGCTCCAACCATAATTGTGCCCACCTGACCATCTAATCATTGTCTTAAGAAGTTCTTTGCTCAACTAAAACAGGTGTGTTAGATTTTGGTTGGAGATGAAACCTGCAGGAAGGTAGATATCAAAGAAGAGGGTTGGTGACCACTGCATTAGAGCCTTGTGGGTCGAAAGCACAAAGGATCTGGGGTCACCTGCTGGCTGGGCACAGGTCAGCAATGGGATTGTCATTTATAGTTTTAAACTTATTAACTATCTTCAAAAAAATAAAAATAAAAAATAAAATAAAAGTTTAAAACCAAATTTGGGACATACTGTATGGGTGGAAAAGGGAAGCCAAAATACTGTATCTATGAGGCCCTCTAGTGGCTGGCTACAGTACTACATTGAACCCTGCCCATTACTATGCAAGTGAATGGAAAACAAGCCAAAATTAGCATTTTAAGCTACACTATTCCCATAAATTACTTTGGGGAATAGTGTTCTGTCATTTTGTGTTGAACATCTGTCATGTTCAGTTGACCTTGATATTGCCCCCAGTATTTTCCCTTACGATGAATATGCTTTATAGGAGTTATTTGATGCTAAATGTGCTTTATATGAGTTATTTGATGCTAAAAGGGCATAGTTGATAAGGTAATTGACAGTTATGGGGTGGGCTGATGAACAGTTAGAATTGACAGTCGAGCCTCATGAACGTGCAGACACTTTCCAACACGCACCTGAAGCACTGAGACTACAGCCCAGCGAACTTCATTTGACATTCACAGTGTTGACAACATTGACAGGTTTCTAACAAAGCCATGTCTTGTTCTGCTGTAAACTGTTTTAACAGATTTTGATGCCTGAACTAGCTTGTTAATTAGCTAGACATACATGAAATTGACCATAAATAACACTTTCAGTAGGATCAATATATAAACCAGGGAGATAAAAGTAGGGGTGATCATTGTACTGATATTGTAACTAGCATACCAACATGAGTGAACGATATGATGACATATCATTATATCTAAGACAGCTAACACTAGCTACATTTCATAACAATGTGCTATTGACTGTATGACCTTAGCTAACACTCATGGTAGTTTGGTTAGGTTAGCCAGCCACTCCTTTTCAAACGTACTCCACCAACAGAACTAGAGGAACATAAAAGAGCCATTTAGATTGGTAACTTACTGCAGGTGTCAGAGCTAGATGAACATCTTGGAGAGCAAACACCCCCCCCTAAAAAAAAAAAACCAAAAAAAAAAACCCAACACCACCATATGTGCTTTTTAAACATCCCAATCCAGATTTATTGGATTAATCTAACCTAACATTAATATATTGATTAATATAACCTACAATTTTGCAATCATGTGATATATTGTAATACAGTTATAATATTGGACTTTGTTTAATTGTGTATTTTAATTCCCACTGCATCTCATTTCAGCACTGACGTAAATGAGTTGCTATCAGAAATCAGAAGAATCGAGCCATTAATCACTGACTCACGTACCGATCAGGTGAAAGTGCTGATTAAACGACTACAGGACAAACTCAGCCAACCAGATGAGCGCAACTTCTACCTGTTCAAGGTATGCAACTACAAACGCATATGTACACACACACACACACACACACACACACACACACACACACACACACACACACACACACACACACACACACACATTTGTACACACATTGATGTTCCTGACAAATGATTATCAGTATATCAGAAATTAAAATCTTCTGTGTTTAACTATACAACATTAAGAAAATAGTCATAATAGAGTGAGGGCAATAATATGTATATACAGTCCAAAGTTCAAATTATTGGAACAGCAAAGCCAATTCTTTCTTTTTGCCTTTGTGTTAGGTTTATTTATGCACGGACAGTAAGGTCAAAGTTATAATAGAACTTACACTTAGAGTCCCGAAATAAACCTGACACAAAGGCAGAAAGGATAACAGACAAAGTCTGAAGGTATTGGAAAGATGTTTTGGAAGAAAACAGAAAACACAAGAGCTGCAATTTTTACTACCTCTACATTTCCACACACTGTCTAATCACAAAGACGTTTGACTTTTTTTTTTTTTACACTCATCTTTACCAATGGAACTAATTATTCTGTAGCTGACTGTAAATGTACAAGTTATAATTGACCGTACTGAGATTATTACCTTATTGGAAGGACTAAAGTTAGAAATACAGAGTTAAAGGTGACCCTCTTTTATTGACAAGTAGTTTATCTTATTGGTCTTAAGTTCATACAGTCTGTAATCAACCTAAACAAGGGATGTTTATGATTATGTGCGAGTAGTAACTTTATCCTCACATAATTTTATATAGATCCTTTTTAAGAGCACTTCACAGTGATAAACAGAAGAGGTAGTAAATGCCTTTTAATAAAAAAACTGGCAGTTTGCGTTAACTGTTTTCACTGTAACCACCAGATGGCAGCAGAGGGTCAGTTATGTAAAAAAAAAAAAAAACCTAAAAAACAACAACAAAAAAAACCATTAAAATAAAAAGCGGTGTGAATAAAAACGTACCCGTCCAGACTTTACCAAGTGTCCCTGGGTCATCATGCTCAGATCAAGGGTTGATAAGCTAATCACAAACCTTGCCATGTGACATCATCACTGGCCCTTCATTTAACTTTTTTAAGTCAGCACATGGATTAGCATAAACTACTGGATTTATACATTATAATACTTTAGCCATTACCAATAATGCAGCAAGGCACTAATGTTGGACACCTATGTAGACAATATATATATATATATATATATACAGGTGCATCTCAATAAATTAGAATGTCGTGAAAAAGTTCATTTATTTCAGTAATTCAACTCAAATTGTGAAACTCGTGTATTAAATAAATTCAGTGCACACAGACTGAAGTAGTTTAAGTCTTTGGTTCTTTTAATTGTGATGATTTTGGTTTACATTTAACAAAAACCCACCAATTCACTATCTCAACAAATTAGAATATGGTGACATGCCAATCAGCTAATCAACTCAAAACACCTGCAAAGGTTTCCTGAGCCTTCAAAATGGTCTCTCAGTTTGGTTCACTAGGTAAGCCACAAACATTCATTGCCAAAGAAGCTGGCTGTTCACAGAGTGCTGTATCCAAGCATGTTAACAGAAAGTTGAGTGGAAGGAAAAAGTGTGGAAGAAAAAGATGCACAACCAACCGAGAGAACCGCAGCCTTATGAGGATTGTCAAGCAAAATCGATTCAAGAATTTGAGTGAACTTCACAAGGAATGGACTGAGGCTGGGGTCAAGGCATCAAGAGCCACCACACACAGACGTGTCAAGGAATTTGGCTACAGTTGTCGTATTCCTCTTGTTAAGCCACTCCTGAACCACAGACAACGTCAGAGGTATCTTACCTGGGCTAAGGAGAAGAAGAACTGGACTGTTGCCCAGTGGTCCAAAGTCCTTTTTTCAGATGAGAGCAAGTTTTGTATTTCATTTGGAAACCAAGGTCCTAGAGTCTGGAGGAAGGGTGGAGAAGCTCATAGCCCAAGTCCAGTGTTAAGTTTCCACAGTCTGTGATGATTTGGGGTACAATGTCATCTGCTGGTGTTGGTCCATTGTGTTTTTTGAAAACCAAAGTCACTGCATCCATTTACCAAGAAATTTTGGAGCACTTCATGCTTCCTTCTGCTGACCAGCTTTTTGAAGATGCTGATTTCATTTTCCAGCAGGATTTGGCACCTGCCCACACTGCCAAAAGCACCAAAAGTTGGTTAAATGACCATGGTGTTGGTGTGCTTGACTGGCCAGCAAACTCACCAGACCTGAACCCCATAGAGAATCTATGGGGTATTGTCAAGAGGAAAATGAGAAACAGGAGACCAAAAAATGCAGATGAGCTGAAGGCCACTGTCAAAGAAACCTGGGCTTCCATACCACCTCAGCAGTGCCACAAAATGATCACCTCCATGCCGCACTGAATTGAGGCAGTGATTAAAGCAAAAGGAGCCCCTACCAAGTATTAAGTACATGTACAGTAAATGAACATACTTTCCAGAAGGCCAACAATTCACTAAAAATGTTTTTTTTTATTGGTCTTATGAAATATTCTAATTTGTTGAGATAGTGAATTGGTGGGTTTTTGTTAAATGTGAGCCAAAATCATCACAATTAAAAGAACCAAAGACTTAAACTACTTCAGTCTGTGTGCACTGAATTTATTTAATACACGAGTTTCACAATTTGAGTTGAATTACTGAAATAAATGAACTTTTCCATGACATTCTAATTTATTGAGATGCACCTGTATAATGTACACACAAACCCACAATTCAGTTTTTAGTTAGTATTTTTTTTTTTTTTTATTGAAGCAAAGAAAGTTATCCAACACCTATCACCCATGTGAAAAACTAATTGCTCCCTTAAACTTAAAATCTGCTTGTGCCACCTTTAGCAGCAATAACTGCAACCAAATGCTTCCAATAACTTGATCAATCTGTCACAGCTCTGTGGTGGAATTTTGGCCCACTCCTCTTTTGCAGAACTGCTCTAGTTCAGCCACATCGGAGGGTTTTCGAGCATCAACTGCCCGTTTAAGGTCCTGCCACAGCATCTCAGTTGGTTCAAGTCAGGACTTTAACTAGGCCACTCCAAAATGTTAATTTTGCTTTTTTTTAGCCATTCAGAGGTGGGCTTATTTTGTTTCAACTTACGGACTGAAGATCGGACATTCTCCTTTAGGATTTTCTGGTAGAGAGCAGAATTCATGTTTCCCTCAATTAT
Organism: Cranoglanis bouderius; assembly: GCA_023630585.1. NCBI lineage: Eukaryota > Metazoa > Chordata > Actinopteri > Siluriformes > Cranoglanididae > Cranoglanis > Cranoglanis bouderius. Next base: position 13,104,241 of record CM042566.1, read on the forward strand.
TGCAAGTTGCCCAGGGCCTAAAGCAGCAAAGCATCCCCACACCATCACACTTCTACCACCATGCTTGACTGTAGGTATGATGTTGTTTTTGTGGAATTCAGTGTTTGGTTTATGCCAGATGTAACAGGACTAATGTCTTCCAAACAGTTCCACTTTCGACTCATCAATCCGCAGAACATTCTCCCAAAAGGTTTGAGGATCATCAAGGTGTGTTTTGGCAAAATTCAGATGAGCCTTAATGTTCTTCTGAGTTAGCAGTGGTTTTCACCTCACCACCTCTTCCATGGATGCCATTTTTGCCCAGTGTCTTTCTGACAGTGGAGTCATGAACAGTGACCTTTATTGATGCAAGAGAGGCCTGTAGGTCCTTTGATGTTGTCCTTGGCTCTTTTGTGACTGGATGAGTAGTCACTGTGCTCTTGGAGGAATTTTGGAAGGTCGGCCACTTCTGGGAAGGTTCACTACTGTGCCGAGTTTTTCCATTTGGAGATAATGGCTCTCACTGTGGTCCTTTGGAGTCCCAGAGCCTTTGAAATAGCTTTGTAACCCTTCCCAAATGATGTACTGATGTATTTCAATCACCTTCTTCCTCATCATTTCTGGAATTTCTTTCAATTTTGGCATAGTGTGTTACTGGGTAAGACCTTTTAACCAACTTCATGCTGTTGAAAAAGTTCTATTTAAGTGTTGATTTGATTAAACAGGGTTTGCAGTAATCAGGCCTGGTTGCATCTAGTCCAGCTGAACCCCATTATGAATGCACTTTCATAGATTTGGGGAATTAGTAACTATGGGGGCGAATATAGTTTCACACAGGCCCAGTTGGTATTAGATAACTTTTTTGCTTCAATAAATAACATTATCATGTAAAAACTGTATTTTGTGTTTACTCAGGTTGTTTTTTTTTATCTTAGATTTTGTTTTAATTTCTGAACCAATTTAGTATGAGATATGCACAAAAACAGAAGAAATCAGGATGGGGCAAATACTTCACAGCACTGCATATACGGTGCCCTCTACTAATATTGGCACCCTTGGTAAATACGAGCAAAGAAGGCTGTGAAAAATTGTCTTTATTGTTTAACCTTTTGATCTTTTGTTCAAATAATTCACAAAAATAATCTGCTCTCATGGATATCAAACAATTGCAAACAAAACATAGGTTTATCAAAAAAAAAAAAATTATATCTATTCCCATTGATATTTTACATTTCTTAGGTACACCTGGGTGACTAGGACCAGGAAATTGTTCAACCATGACTTTGGGTTTCACAGGGGTTTAAATATAAGGTAACACATAAGCCAAATTCCCTTAGTCATTCATAACAATGGGTAAGACCAAGGAATATAGCTGTGATGTGTGGCAAAAGGTTGTTGAGCTTCACAAAATGGGAAGTGGCTATAAGAAAATAGCACAAGCATTGAAAATGCCCATTTCCACCATCAGGGCAATAATTAAGAAGTTCCAGTCAACTGGAAATGTTATGAATCAACCTGGAATTGGACATGTGCCTATGTTGTCTCAAAGCACTGTGAAGAGGATGGTTCGAGTGGCCAAAAAATCTCCAAGGATCACAGCTGGAGAATTGCAGAAGTTAGTTGCATCCTGGGGTCAGAAAGTCTCCAAAACTACAATCTGAAGTCACCTACATCACCACAATTTGTTTGGAAGGGTTTCAAGAAAAAAAGCCTCTACTCTCATCCAAAAACAAACTCAAGTGTCTTCAGTTTGCCAGACACTACTGGAACTTCAAATGGGATCGGGTTCTATGGTCAGATGAAACCAAAATAGAGCTTTTTGGCAATAAACACCAGAGGTGGTTTTGGCACACAGAGAGGTAGCCTTATGGAAAAGTACCTCATGCCCATGGTTAAATATGCTGTTGGCCCTTTAATGTTTTGGGGCTGTTTTTCTGCCAGAGGACCTGGACATTTTGTTAGGAGACATGGCATCATGGACTTTATCAAATATCAACAGATATTAAATGAAAACCTGACTGCCTCTGCCAGAAAGCTTAAAATGGGCCGTGGTTGGATCTTCCAGCAGGACAATGATCCAAAACATACATCAATATCAACACAAAAATGGTTTACTGACCACAAAATCAAGGTCCTGCCATGGCCATCCCAGTCCCCTGACTTGAAACCCATAGAAAACCTGTGGGGTGAACTGAAGAGGAGAGTCCACCAGTGTGGACATCAAAATTTTAAGTAATTTTGAAATTTGAATAATATGTTTAATTTGTATAGTGCCTTTCTTTTTTTCTAATTTTATGTCATTGTGAAAACATCACCACACAGCACTGTGCACACTTGGTATTTAAAAGGACTGATGGGAGCTGAACTGAATCTATCACAGCAACTTGCCTAACCACATGTCTTTGTAATGCAGTAACTCCTTTTACATTTGCCCCCCTGTGTGCCACATTACCACTTGCACCACTGGTCATGAAAATGCAAAACGCATGTGCCACAGTCTTATGCCTTATTTTTGCACATTTGCTATGACCAGGAAAGAAGTGCTCTTAAAATATTATGTAACACATCCATAAAGAAAGGTTTCATAGACATAAATCTGTGTTTAGTTGAACTCAACTGGGAATTGTTTTAATATATATATCTTACAGAGAAAACAAAGACAACACTGCAACAGATAACACAGTGGGAGGTGTCACCTACCGTAGCCTCATTTTACAAAATATTGAATTCTACTCTTTTACCTTGCCAGAACAGTTAGCGCTTATAAATAGTGCCAATACCTTACTCTTTTGAGACTGAGAGTCACTCAGAGTGTTGATTGAGGCAGAGGATTACATAAACTTTCCACAGAGCATATGGGTTGCGTAGAAGCAACTTTCAGTCTGTAAAATCTGGCAAAAGTAGACTGTGAACTCCATGTGGCCACTTCACAAATGTCCGTAAGTGACACTCCTCACATATACTCTTGGTCAGACACCTGCCTGCTTGGCAATCACTTCCACATAGTGCTTAAGACCACTGGACCTTCTCACCTGCAGGCACAGATAGGCTGATAGGTTTAGTGATATAATGCAGTGTCTTTTTTCCAGGAATGCTTGGTTTGGTCACAGTGTGACATGTTTGAACTTTGGTCTCCAACAAAGATACTGCGTGTTGACCAATAATGCATGCAATTCAAAAGGCAAAAGACATTTTATGCCTGCATTTTGCATTGATTCATATGGCAAACTGCACAAGTGTCATGTGTCCACATACTTTTGGCCATATAGTGTAGCTCCTTCTATCCACTGCTGTGGTCTTTTAAACTCAACTTTATGGGAATAATGTACCAATGCAGATGAACCATAGGGGCAGCATGTTGTGTCACGTGTTTTGCTATTGCCCCAGACAGAAGGAGGCAATCATTTAATGTTTTCTGGGCTTGTGTACCAAAGACCCATCCATGTACCAGCTGGTATGCCTGTTCTTTTATAAAGTCTAATCTTTGACCCACCCTTAAACGTGCATAAGAGCTCATCAGTAAAATTGCTACATTGTGGAATATCCCAGCAGCTTGCATGGGTGAATGCACCATGAAACACATTAGGCACTTGTCCAGCCATATTGGCTGGAGGATCCGAATGAATTTTTCCATAGCAGCCCTTGCATGTAGCACATTCAGTGCCACTGCTCTGCCGTGCTCCTGATTTTCCCTCCGATCTTTAGTCTGTTTTGATGTGTAGCTGCCAGCACTCTCTAAGTGGGCCTCAATTCTGGGAATGAGAATCAAATCTGTGTTCCAATGCAGTAAAGGCACTCTCTTCTCTTCACTGGGACTGTTCAGCAGGGTCTTCTACTGCTGCAACTTGTCAAAGACCTTTGCTCTTACATCTGCCATTTGCTTCATTCCTCGCTTTGGCTGCACAGCTCCAGAGGAAGGTGATGAATAGACAGAAGCATATTCAAAGCCTGCGAGGCACATTTTGGCTCTATAAGTGGCCAGATCCCAAACAATTTGATCATTCATCATACAGTTGCATCAAAGGCTTGGCAGAATAATCAACTCACCATCCTGCCCTGAAATTAACAGAAGATTGGGACAAATTGGGAAATTGACAAAGTTTCAACAATTCACACTTTATGGACTTGTTTGTTACTCTGTTACACAACAACTTAAAACAACAAGAGACGTTTCTCATTCAGCAGCACAGTCAATGGTGGCAAAAAGACAATTATTAATAAGAAATCCTGCCACTTATTGCACTTGGTTGACTTCCTGCAGTTAGGCTGATTCAGGGTCGAGTTGCTTTTTCACTGCAATCGAACTGCATTATTTGCTTACAGGCCAGTTGTTTAGTGAAATTGCTGCGTTCTTATATGCTCAAATAAACTGCACTAAGGGGAAAATGCACCAGGGACTAATTCAAGTGGAATAATGGTAATTGTGCCCTGCATTCTTGAAAAACCAAAATTTTATCTGATGTCAGTGCCAAGTACATTAACATGTGAAGCAGCAAGAGAAATCCATGCATGCACAAAATAACTTTTTTGTTTGCCACAGCTGTCCCTGCAGCTGTGCATGCTGAAAGCATAATATTCTTATCACCTCCACTGGATAAGATACCACCACCACCCACTGGGAAGCCATGGTTTACAGGCTGAAAATTACTGATGTGTGTAAATCACTCAGTCAGGATTATAGATTAGAAATGAATTAATGCACTTAAGCGCACCACTTCACAACACACTCTCTCCATCCATCATTCCCTCCCTCTTACTCCTGTCTTTCTCTCTCTCTTTCTCTCCCTCTCTCTAGGTGCTTCAGGCTCACATCCTGCCTCTTACCAATGTCGCCTTCAATAAATCAGGGTCAAGGTGAGTTTATCTCAGCCGCTCATGTTACTCTCACTCACTCACTCCTCCACTCATCCTTTTCTCCCTCATCTTGTCTGCAGTTTCATAACCGGGAGCTATGACAGAACATGTAAAATATGGGACACTGTGTCTGGAGAGGAACTGCACACACTGGAGGGGCACAGAAATGTTGTTTATGCCATCGCATTCAATAATCCTTATGGGTAAAAATTATTATTATTATTATTATTATTATTATTATTATTATTATTATTATTATCATCATCAATTTCTTCTCTGTTCCACACTTTAGAATCAGAATTCTCAGACCTACCTTGAATATAAACTCTTACACTATATATCCAAAGGTTTGGGGACACCTGACCATCAGACCCATATGTAGTTCTTCCCCAAACTGTTGCCACAAAGTTGGAAGCACACAATTGTATAGGATGTCTTTATATACTGTAGCATTACAATTTCCCTTCACTGGAACTAAAGGGCCCAAACATATCCCCCATGACAATGCCACTGTGCACAAAGCGAGGTCCATGAAAACACGGTTTGCCAAGGTTGGAGTGAAACTCAGGTAGCCCGCACAGAGCCCTGATTTGAACCCCACTGAACACCTTTGGGATAAACTGGAACAGTAACTGCGCCCCAGGCCTCCTTGCCTGACATCAGTGCCTGACCTCATTAATGCTCTTGTGGCTGAATGGGCAAATCCCCACAGGCACGCTCCAAAAGGATAAACAATAAAGGCAATTTTTCACAGCCTTCTTTGGTTGGTCATATTTACCAAGGGTGCCAAAATTACTGGAGGGCACTGTATGTAGTCAAAAATGCCACGTCACTTGTTGCATTAAATTGACAAAACTGAAGTTCAAACAGAGCCTGCACACACACACGCATGCACGCACACACACACACACACACACACACACACACACACACACACACACACACACGCTACAGGTTCAGCCAGCTCCAGGCTGTTATGTGGAAGCGCTTGTCATTTTGAGTCAGGTGCTCATTCCCTTATCCCTCTGTCCCCTTCTGTGTTTTTATCTCTCTTTCTTTATCTCTGTGTTTCTCTTGCTCTGTCTCCCTCATTAATTTTCTGCTTTCTTCTTCTCTCAGTTCAAAACAGCGTATTTCTCTCTCCCTGTAAAGTTAGGCTCGATTTGCAAGCTTCAGTCATATGCTGTCTGTCACCTGTCCTGGACTCAAAAATATGTAGCCCTTGCTCTAGATAGTTTAGCCTACCTGATGCATCCACTGTACAATAGACTTTTGTAAGCATTGACAAAATGGACAGGACAGGTTTCTCTCCTCTCTCAATCCCTTTCTCTTTATACAGTAAAGGTGTTTAAAGATGGGATTGGCTTAGCATACATATTGTGCAGACAATTTGACCAATTATGGTATTTATTCTAAGCATATGTGCAATATATTCAATATATTCATTTTCTGTAAGTTGTTTTCAGGTGATAGGATGTGCATTGTGAATCTCATTATAATTCACTATATACACATTACCATATTGAGTTTGCTTTTGCTAAAGCTTGGAAATTGGTTTATAAAGCACTGTGATACAGATTTAAAAAAAAAAAAAATCAATGTAATTGATTACATTTCCAGATATATTGAAATGTATGGACAGAAACATAATTCATTCTTATTTTCTGTGTTTCTCTCTATCTTTGTCTTTCTCAGAGATAAAATAGCTACAGGCTCCTTTGATAAGACCTGCAAATTATGGAGTGCCGAAACTGGAAAGTGTTTCTACACTTTTAGAGGACACACAGCAGAAATTGTATGTTTTACACCTCACGTCTGCAATTTTATTCTGAAATAGATCCATTGTGAAAATCCTATGTATGAATCTAAACTCTAGGTGAATCTCTTGTTCACACACTGTATACCTTACTTAAAGGCCCTGGACTCATTGGTGACGGGCTCATATTGTCACTCTAGTAATTACGTCCATTTTTCAATTAGTTCCACTGTGGTTACTGAATAATTCATAGTTATTACCAAATGATTAAAAATGTTATTAATAATCCTTTATATTACACATTAGGACATTTTTCCACCTGTCAGAAACCACTGACATGGTTTTCTCTCATCCTCAAAAAGACATGACACACAATAAAAAACACTCCAGTTGATTGTACAGATTGTACAGCCGTACAATGTGTGTGTGTGTGTGTGTGTGTGTGTGTGTGTGTGTGTGTGTGTGTGTGTGTGTGTGTGTGTGTGTGTGTATGTGTCCTCTGCAGGTCTGTGTAACCTTCAACCCACAGAGTACCCTGGTTGCCACAGGCAGCATGGACACTACAGCAAAATTATGGGATGTGGAGAGTGGTAAAGAGGTTTCCACCCTAGCAGTGCGTATCTGGCTAAAATCTATTTTGTCCCCTACCCTCAGTTGAGGCCCTTTGGCCATCTTAAAGTGCAGTTCTATTACTTTAGTAAATCTGGTTTACTGACCATTATGATGAGGGAATTAGATGAGAAGTATGCATTGCTATAGACTTAACCAGAAGGCAGTGCTGTGCTTTGACACAGTTTCCATTTCATACAGGCAGAAAAAGTGTTTAAACAGCAGCAGTAAAATACTTCATATTTCAAATAAATGTGATAATGAGGGATGGAAATAGGTTTTATTTTTTTATTGTCAGACTGCACTGCAGTAGTATACTATTTCAATGACATTCCCCTCAACTTTAAGTGTAAACAATACATGCAAAAAGAGTGCCTGCTGCATGTATGATGGAATAGATTAAATTTCCTGATAAAAATGGTACATTCTGTAACTTTCTATCTATTTTAACAAACATGCTTTATGCAATGAATACACATGTCAAAGTTTCAGAAGCATCTCATACACTACATTTGTTTGTGTGACTACATGGACAGGTTCTGTCATAATTAGTATAGAAGTTATCCTGGGTAAGTGTTTAAGAAATTAACATAGTGTAAAACAGAACTTACAGCTGATTTTATCAGGAGAAACCTGCTGTAAACTTGCATTGATTTGTTTATATGGTTGGTCAGCTGTATTGTGGCAATAAGAGGCATTGAATGAGTAGTGCTGCTATGATATAGATAGTCCCATACCAAGTAACTACTTAGAAATGCTATACAAATCTTATTTGGGAAGGTTATTAGGTAGGGCATTCGTATGGGACCCACAGTAAAGGTGTAGAATAGAGATATGCATGGGACTAATTTTTTTTTTTTTTAAATCCACTCTTTCCCGCTCCAGAAAGAATTCTCACTAATCCCACCCACTCCCACAGAAACTCTTGAGAAATCCTGCACACTTCCATTGTTATTATTTTTGTTTGTATCAGACCTATTTGGTTCCCTTCACCCCTTAACCCCTCGAACCCAGGCCGTCACTGCTCTCTACAACAATGTAATAATGCAGAGCTTAAGTAGGATATTATATGGCCCGTGTGTGTTCAGCCAGTTCTTGGTGTCATAATTGTTTGTTATTGTGTGTTTCACATAGGCAGTGAGAGAGTCCGTGGCATTTGGAGTACTCTTTGCCTCTTTCTTTGTGATTGTGTGTGTGTGTGTGTGTGTGTGTGTGTGTGTGTGTGTGTGTGTGTGTGTGTGTGTGTGTGTGTGTGTGTGTGTGTATCACACCATTACATTGTTTAACGCCCCAATTCCTCTTCCGTGAATCTAAGTGATCTAAGTTCTAAAAGATCCTACATTTCCTACTTTTGTCCCTGGTGTAGAATAATGACTAATTTCTCATTTTCTCTTTTGTTTGTCTTTTTGTCTCTCACACTCACTGTCTCCCTTAGGGTCACTCTGCTGAGATAATCTCTCTCTCCTTCAACACGGTTGGGAATCGTTTAGTCACTGGGTCGTTCGATCACACACTCACACTGTGGGATGTACCATCAGGGAGGTGTGTGTAATCCAGCAGTTGGGGTCCTGAGACGTGAATTGTGGAAAAAGGGAAATTAGCATAGCCATACCAGATTCTAGATAACCACTTCACAAATGTTCTCTGATTGGAGTATTTTATTTATTTATTTATTTATTTATTGGGTTGTATGTGTCATTGAAGGCGAATACACACTCTGATAGGGCACAGGGGAGAAATCAGTAGTGTGCATTTCAACTGGGACTGTTCCCTCATTGTCTCTGCCTCTATGGACAAAAGCTGCAAGGTCAGTACATATCATGAATAAATGTTTTGTATGTGTGTATGAAAGGCCTAAACTAAGCTTGTGTGTTTGTATGTGTGTGTAGGTGTGGGATGCTGAGAATGGCCAATGTTTGGCGACTTTAATTGGTCATGATGATGAGGTGCTGGATGTTTGCTTTAATTATACTGGTCAGCTCATTGCAACAGCTTCTGCAGATGGTGAGACCATTGCTACCATCAGCACAACAACATCACAATTTCCACACCACCATCAACCACATCATCACCAGTGATGTCTAACAAGCAGGCACATCATTACCAGTATTTCACCAGCTACATCACTATCATGATCAGACTCCTCACCAACATCACTACAACCATTAACATCCTATTCACAGTCATCATCATCAACATCATCATCCGCATTACATCAAGATTATCATACATTTCCATCATTATCATTACTGCCTTTACAGCCTCTCTTCTTACTCATTCTCCTTCTGTTTAGGTACATCCAGGGTGTTTAATGCAGAAACCTACCAGTGTGTATGTAAACTTGAAGGTCATGAAGGAGAGATATCTAAGGTAAGTCGTGCACACACACACACACACACACACACACACACACACACACACACACACACACACACACCTGCTTATCTTTTTCCTTATCTCCATTTCCTCCAATTTCTCTTGTTCATTTCCTGTTTTTCTTGCCTATCCCTCAGTCACTTCCTGTTTGTCTCTACCTGTCTCACACTCTATCACTCTCTCTATACCGTATTTCTTTTGGTTACCGATTTCCTTCCCACTCCTGTCTTCATGCCACCATTATATCATTATTCACACATCTTTTATTTTTATCACCCTCCCTCTCAATTCCTCCCTGTATTCATCCATCACTCCAATCTCCTCCACAACCAAACTCTCTCTCTCTCTCTCTCTCTCTCTGTCTCTCTCTCTCACTCTCTCTTTCTTTCTTGATCTCTTTATCTCCATCTCTCCCCCCCTCCCCCTCTCCTCTCATCATGAAGGCCAGAATAGTTCCATTTCCTGTATAATGGATTATAATTCAAACACACTCTTAAATTTTTATAACAACATCCACATAAGGGGCTCTTCATCAATTTCAGCTGCAGAACATACTGCCACAGTGACACAGGTCACACAGAGTTTAAACAGACTCTCTCTCTCTCTCTCTCTCTCTCTCTCTCTCTCTCTCTCTCTCACACACACACACACACACACATACACTCTCGCTCTCTCTCTCTCTCTCTCTCTCTCTCTCTGCAGATATAAAAAATTTGTAGTGTGATAATTGCCTAGTTTTTAATATGGTTTACAATATTACAATATTGATTTCTGTATCTTATTGAGCAGCTCAGTAGTACAAGTCTTATGAAAAAAATGAATTCTGTGGTGTAATATTGTGAGGTTTATGAAGGTAGACTGGAGTAATTAACTGTTGTAGGTTGTGAGCGGCTAACAGCAGCCCAGCAAAACAGTACACTGGCACAAGCAGCTATTTAAACAGTTTTCAAGTTAATATTACCTGGCTTTCTAGCTAGCTAACTAGTTAAGCTCACTGATCACTAGCATATAAGCAACTATACTGTTTTCATCATAAAGTTTATCGTAAAATTTTATAAATCTTGTTACACACCCTTTTAAAAATCTGTTCCACTTCTTTCTCTTCTAACTGTGGTGACCTCTTTTAACAACAATATGACCTCAGATGTTGTATCATAGCTGAGTGGCACAAACAAGCTGGAAAGTGCCATGCCGAAGATGAAGCTTTTGGAGCTCCAAACACCAAAACTGTGTTAATGCTCATGTGCAACCCCCATAGTGCTACCTTTCAGACACTGAAGGAGGGACCTGTCTGTGATGTTTTGAAAAAAGAGGCAAAGACCAGGCCTTTTGGAATAATGTGATCTGGACAGACGAATCAAAGATAGAGTAGTTTGGCCAAAGTAACAGCAGACATGTTTGGCGCAGACCAAAGACAGTTTTTCGGGAGAAGCACCTCACAACTGTGAAGTACAGTGGTGGAAACGTTATGGATTGGGGTTGCTTGGCTGCCTCAGGGACTGGACACCTGGCATTCATTGATTCAACTATGAATTCTGCATCATATCAAAGAGTGCTTGAAGATAATGTGACGCCATCTATCTGGAAGTTGAAGTTGAACCGATTTGAAGCAGGCAGTACATGCAAGAAAACCCTCAAACATCTGAAAGTATATTGCATGGGTGAGTGGTCAAAAATTCCTGTAAAAGTACAGAGACGGAAACGAAGACAAGTTTGATACTTTTGTTTCAAGGAGCATATGGCCAGAAATACATACCATCATAGACTTAAAAACAAGAACATCAACAGCACAAGCTCCTCCATCTCTCTTGACAATGAACTGATCTCATTCTATGCTAATTTCAATTACGCCTATGTCACTGCGAGCACTTGAAGGCCTGCAGAAGTGGCTAACATCTTGTCGATTTCCATTCCTGATGTATAGGCTCTTTAGGTGAGTCAACAACCGCAAAGCAACCAGGCCAGGTGGCATCCCTCGTTATGCCCTTTGAGCATGCTCATGCATTTAGTTGGTGTATTCACAGATATTATCAGTCTGTTTCCCACTCTGTCTACCGTTCCTGCCTGCTTCAAGTTCAAGTTCACTGTTGTGACTGTTCCTATGTATCACAAGACAACATGTCATAATGACTCTCAACCTATAATATTCACCTTCATCATCACCAAGTGCTTTGAGAAGTGTCCATGCTCTCAGCACTTGGGCAGCACACATCTGGACATAGAGCTTTATTTGATGGGATGAATCCCAGCTAACTCTAGCAGAGTCAGCATTAAACAATGTGTGATATGCAGAGATATTGCATTTTTTCTAAAATGCAATAAAAACAAAAATGTGTGATTTGTCAAGTCTCTTGAAACTTTAATTAACTGACAAAAGTACAATTCAATGTTGTCACTGACCAACTTAAATGTATTTTGTAAATATAAACAAATTTAGCATTTTATGCCTTCAACACACACAAAAAAAGTTGGGACAGAGGCATGTTTACCACTGTGTTACATCACCCTTCCTTGACACTTTTTAATTGTTTGGGAACTGAGGATACGAATTTTTGCAGTTTTGCAAGTGGAATTTTTGCCCATTCTTGCTTGATACAAAACTTCAGCTGCTCAACAGTCCTTGGTCACCACTGCCTAATTCTTCTCTTCATGATGCACCATAAGAGACAGATCTGGACTGCTGGCAGGCCAGTCAAGCACACACACGCTGTGTCTACGACGCCACGCTGTTGTAGCATGTGCAGAATGAGGCCTTGTCCTGCTGAAATAACCATGGACTTCCTGGGAAAAGATGTTGCCTTGATGGCAGCATATGTCTCTCTAAAATCCCAATATACGCCTCCACGTCAATGGCACCTTCACACATATGCAAGTCACCCATGCCATGGGCACTGATGCACCCCCATACCATCACAGATGCTGGCTTTTGCACCTTTCACTTATAACAGTCTGGTTGGTCTTTTTCATCTTTGGCATGGAGAACTCGACGTCTGTTTTTCCCAAAAACAAGCTGAAATGTGGATTCATCTGACCACAGCACACATCTTAAGGACAACGGTTTTCCGAAGTACTCCCGAGCCCATGTGGTTATATTTATCACAGTAGCATGACGATTTCTCAGGCAATGCCGCCTGAGGACTCGAAGGTCACGAACATTCAACAGTGGTTTCTGGCCTTGCCCTTTACACAGTGAGATTGCTCCGGATTCCCTGAATCTTTTCACAATATTATGCACTGTAGATGGTGAAAGACCTAAATTCTTTGCAATCTTGAGTTAAGCAATGCTCTTTTTGAACTGACAGACAATTCTCTCACCAAGTTTGGCACAAAGTGGTGAGCCACGACCCATCCTTGATTGTAAAGACTGAGCTTTTGGCGGATGCTCCTTTTATGCCCAATCCTGATACCTTCCCCTGTTACTAATTAACCTGATCCTCTAAAATGGTGTTGCTTGAATATTCTATAAACCTTTCAGTCTTATTTTGCCTCTGTCCCAACTTTTTTTGAGTGTGTTGAAGGCATCAAATTCTAAATTTGTTTATATTTACAAAATACAATTAAGTTGGTCAGTGAAAACTGACTTTTGTCAGTTAATTAAAGTTTCAAGAGACTTGACAAATCACAGATTTTTGTTTTTATTGCATCTTATAAAAATTGAAAAAATCCCAACTTTTATGAAAATGGGGTTGGTATATATATATATATATATATATATATATATATATATATATATATATATATATATATATATATATATATATATATATATATACAGGAATTGTGTACAGATCCTTGCAACATGGGGCCGTGCATTATCATGCTGCAACATGAGGTGATGGTCGTGGATGAATGGCAGTGGGCCTCAGGATCTCGTCACGGTATCTCTGTGCATTCAAAATGCCATCAATAAAATGCACCTGTGTTCGTTGTCCATAACATACGCCTGCCCATATCATAGCCCCACTGCCACCATGGGCTACTCGATCCACAACGTTGACATCAGCAAACCGCTCACCCACACGACACCATACACGCTGTCTGCCATCTGCTCTGTACAGTAAAAACCGGAATTCATCCATGAAGAGAACACCTCTCCAAAGTGCCAGACGCCATCGAATGTGAGCACTTGCCCACTCAAGTCGGTTACGACGACGAACTGCAGTCAGGTTGAGACCCCAATGAGGATGACGAGCATGCAGATGAGCTTCCCTGAGACGGTTTCTGACAGTTTGTGCAGAAATTCTTTGGTTATGCAAACCGATTGTTGCAGCAGCTGTCCGGGTGGCTGGTCTCAGACGATCTTGGAGGTGAAGATGCTGGATGTGGAGGTCCTGGGCTGGTGTGGTTACACGTGGTCTGCGGTTGTGAGGCTGGTTGGATGTACTGCCAAATTCTCTGAAACATGCCAATTGCACACTCCCTCAAAACCTGCGACATCTGTGGCATTGTGCTGTGTGATAAAACTGCACATTTTAGAGTGGTCTTTTATTGTGGCCAGCCTAAGGCACACCTGTGCAATAATCATGCTGTCTAATCAGCATGTTGATATGCCACACCTATGAGGTGGATGAATTATCTCAGCAAAGGAGAAGTGCTCACTAACACAGATTTAGACAGATTTGTGAACAATATTTGAGAGAAATAGGCCTTTTGTGTACATAGAAAAAGTCTTAGATCTTTGAGTTCAGCTCATGAAAAATGGGGGCAAAAACAAAAGTTTTGCGTTTATAACTTTGTTCAGTATATATATCTATATCTATCTATCAATCTATCTATCTATATATTTACAGTACTGTGCAAAAGTTTTAGGCACCCTATTTTTTTTCGTACAAACTTTCTTATAGATTTGTTACAGCAAGATGTTTGTATGTCGTTAAAGAAAGCAGCATATTACATAAGAGACCACTTTTCAGACAAAAAACACAATGAAGGCTGCTGGGTTTTGCTGCAAATATAAGAAGCAAGTGCGACAGTCAAAGTCTCCAGAAGAACTGTGGCTGGTTCTGCAAGATGCTCAATAAAACTTACCAGCTAATTTCCTTATAAAACTGCACAAATTGTACCAGAGACTACTATTTTTATTTTTATTTATTTTCTTTTGTCACACCAAATATTGACTTTATTTAATTTACTACTGTTTACTGCTCTTTACGGTATTTTTTTATTATGTAGAAACATTTAATTTAATTATTTTGAAGGCATCTTTGCTCTACAGCATTTCTTTGCATGTGATAGATGCATGTGAAGATAAATCATGTCCGATCTTATTCCACCTTTAATGTGATATAGTAACCGACAAAATTCAAGTGAAAAACAAATAGAAAGGGAAAAAAGGAACAGAAAAATATGATAGGATTTAGATCTGGGGTGTGACTGGACCATTCCAAAACGTTGATCTTCTTCTGAAGTCATTCCTTTGTTGGCTTGGATTTGTGCTTTGGGTCATTATCGTGCTGGAAGGTGAAGTTTTTCTTTATCTTCAGCTGTCTAACAGAGGCCTGCAGGTTTTGTAGCAAAATAGCCTGGTATTTGGGGCTATCCACAATTCCTTCTATGTTGACTAGAGCCCCAGTCCCAGCTGAAGCAATATGCCCCATAGCAAGATGCTGCCATCATCATGCTTCACCATGGGTATGGTGTTCTTTGGGCAATAAACTGTCTTGTTTTTGTGCTCCTTTTCTTTTTTTTCCCCTAAAAATGTTTATTTGTTTTTCACTTGAATTTTGTTGGTTGCTATATCACATTAAAGGTGGAAAAAGATCTGACATGATTTATCTTGGTTATCTTGTTTTTACATCACAAAAACAATTTTAACAGAGGTGTGTAGACTTTTTGTATCCACTGTATGCAGAATGGAAATTAGAGTGGGATATCCACAGCTATGGGGGACAGGACCCCTGTAGCTCTGACAATAGCCACAAGTGGCAAACAGATTGTTTCATAGTGTGTTCATGTTCATGCATGGTGGGTGTGGTTGAGAAGAAAAAAAAAGGAAGGATTCACTATATAATAGCAGTAGTTATGACAAATACTGTGTAATTTACGTAGTAACTTTACTATGTGAATAATGCTTTTACAAGACATCTGTCCTTTTTATGGGATAGACGCTTATTTTATTGTCCTATAATATCATCCACCTAGGCAGTCTGAGCCAGAGTGTAACAAGGGGTAGTGACAATATTTTGAAGTATCATGGTAACTGTAACTGTTTTTGTGATGTATGGTATAATGGATTACATGCCATCCCTTTTGCATTTGCATTTTGAATGACCATAAAAATTAATGTTGATTAACATTAACATTAATTTTGCATGACTGTAGACCCATTATCTTTCCCAGGTGTGCTTTAACCCACAGGGGACACGTGTATTAACAGCGAGTGCGGATAGGACAGCACGTGTTTGGTGTGTGAACTCTGGCTCATGTCTGCAGGTGTGTGATTATGTAATGCGTTAATTACTAATTTTCTACCCTTTACTTGATTTACATAAACACTCAGAAGTCATGATTGTATGAATATATGATTGTAGATGTGCAGTAATAATAATGTGTGCAGGTGTTGGAGGGACACACTGATGAGATCTTCTCTTGTGCCTTCAACTATGAAGGAGACACCATCATTACAGGCAATGACACACACACACACACACACACACACACACACACACACACACACACACACACACACACACACACACACACATCGTAAGGTGTATATAAGGTAGTTCAAAAGTGAAACCAAATGTCTCTGATGCCCTGTAAAAAAAAAAAGGTTGTTGAGCTTCACAAAATGGGAAGTGGCTATAAGACAATAGCACAAGCATTGAAAATGCCAATTTCCACCATCAGGGCAATAATTAAGAAGTTCCAGTCAACTGGAAATGTTATGAATCAACCTGGAGTTGGACGTGTGTCTATATTGTCTCAACACAATGTGAAGAGGATGGTTCGAGTGGCTAAAAATCTCCAAGGATCACAGCTGGAGAATTGCAGAAGTTAGTTGCATCTTGGGGTCAGAAAGTCTCCAAAACTACAATCCGAAGTCACCTACATCACCACAATTTGTTTGGAAGGGTTTCAAGAAAAAAGCCTCTACTCTCATTCAAAAACAAACTCAAGCATCTTCAGTTTGCCAGACACTACTGGAACTTCAAATGGGATCGGGTTCTATGGTCAGATGAAACCAAAATAGAGCTTTTTGGCAATAAACACCAGAGGTGGTTTTGGCGCACACAGAGAGGTAGCCATATGGAAAAGTACCTCATGCCCATGGTTAAATATGGTGGTGGCTCTTTAATGTTTTGGGGCTGTTTTTCTGCTAGACGACTTGGACATTTTGTTATGATACATGGCATCATGGACTCATCATATATCATATATCAACAAATATTAAATGAAAACCTGACTGCCTCTGCCAGAAAGGGGCCTTGGTTGGATCTTCCAGCAGGACAATGATCCAAAACATACATCACAATCAACACAAAAATGGTTTACTGACCACAAAATCAAGGTCCTGCCATGGCCATCCCAGTCCCCCTTGCTATGAAACCCATAGCAAACCTGTGGGGTGAACTGAAGAGGAGAGTCCACCAGTGTGGACATCAAAATTTTAAGGATCTGGAGAGATTCTGTATGGAGAAATGGCCTCAGATCCCTTGCCATGTATTCTCCAACCTCATCAGGCATTATAGGAGAAGACTCAGAGCTGTTATCTTGGCAAAGGGAGGTAGCAAAAAAAGTATTGACTAAAAGGGTGCCAATAATTGTTGCACACCTATATTTAACAAAGATTTTTTTTTTGGATAAACCTGTGTTTTTCACAGCCTTCTTTGCTCATATTTACCAAGGGTGCCAATATTAGTGGAGAGCACTGTGTGATCAGAAGCAAATTTCCTCACTACTACTGCTACTACTATATATATATATATATATATATATATATATATATATATATATATATATATATATATATATATATATATACATACATATATTTGTTCATAGCACACACATTACTGAATTTGTGTTTGTTTCTTTTTCTGCAGGCAGTAAAGATAATACCTGTCGGATCTGGCGTTGAGACTCGCACGCGAAGAGGGCAACCTTCAGTATTAACAAACACACACGAACACACTGTTGATCTATTCAGCCTTCTGACTTGCAATATAAAGGTTGACTTAGCGCTGAGAACCTGCTCACACAGACACACATACGCACACACTAACTGTGTAAGCAATCCTCCAATGAAATCTATTTGTATTTCCTGTTCACACACCATTTGCTTTAACTTTTGCTTTTTTCCAACTGCGATGCCATACATTTCATTAAAACACTAACACACTTGGGCATGAGGTGGCTGTCAACAATCAATAGTATGATACATGTAGTAGTAATTACTAGGTTTAAGTGAATTTACTGTAGATTGAAAGAAAATTCAATTCAAATTATTTTTGGTAAACATGATTTAGTAGTTTTGCTATTTGTTAGAATTTCTCATTTTTTTTTTAAAATTTGTTAGACTTCTGATGGGAAGCAAGCAAGAAATAAGCTGAAGGAAATCTGTCAGGTTTAAAAGAATGAGTACCTTACATTCACCTTTTTCTCCTTCAACCACTGTGTGGTCAGTTTTGCTGTGTGCTTTGGGTCATTGTCATGTTGGAAGGTAAACCTTCTTCCCATTGACAACTTTCTGGCAGAGGGCAGCAGATTTTCCTCAAGAATTTGATGGTATTTTGCCCCATCCATTTTTCCTTCTATCCTGACAAGTGCTCCAGTCCCTGCTGCAGAGAAACACCCCCATAACAGGATATTACCACCTCCATGCTTTACTGTAGGAATGGTGTTATTTCGATGGTGTCTGCCTTGATGCCTTGCTCTCTGTGCTGTTACAAAAGTGAGTTGTCTTATATGACAGCACTTTGAGCCATGCAACATATGTCACCACATTGCCAGGTTACTGACATGCTTTAATAGACACTAACTCTAAAGTCCATTAGACAAGATGAAAGTATCAGTGGTGAAAATGATACTTTAAAAAAACTGAAAAGATTGAGTATGCTGTAACTACACCAGCCATTTCTTATATTATGAATTATAAATAATGTTTGTCCACAAAAGTTCTCCTATGTTTTCTGCCACCATTTTTATAGACTGGCTGGAGCACTGGATTATGGGAAATGTAAGCAAAGGATACATATACTCACCTGCCACTTTAATAGAAACACATGTACCCCTGCTTTTTCAGGCAATTATTCAATCAGCCAATCATGTGGCATCAGCACAATTCATAAAATCATGCATATACAGATCAAGAACTTCAGTTAATGTTCACATCAAACAGCAGAATGAGTAAGAATGTGATCTCAGTGACTTTGATCGTGACATGGTTGGTGGTGCCAGATGAACTGGTTTGAGTATTTCAGAAACTGCTAATCTTCTGGGATTTTCACCCACAACAGTCTCTAGAGTTTACACAAAATGGTGTGAAAAAATAAAAAAAAAACAGTTCTTTCACTAAAAAAATCAGCGAAAACATTTTGTTGATGAGAGAGGTCATAGGTGAATGGCCAGACTGTTTCGAGCTGACAGGAAGGCTATGGTAACTCAAATAACTACTCTTTACAACTGATTGAAAAAGCGGTGAAGAAAAAAACAACAGTGGCAGCAAGGTGGTGCAGTAGGTAGCACTGCTGCCACAGCTGAAGTCACTGAGATCATTTTTTTTCCCCATTGAGGCTCATGACCTGTATCTACATGATTGTATGCATTGCACTGCTGCCACATGATTAGCTGATTAGATAACTGCGTGAATGAAAAGGGATACAGGTGTTCTTATTATAGTGGCTGGCGAGTGTATATACTGCCTTCAAAATCATCCAGATGAAGGTACCTCAGTAGGTACCTGTGCTGAATACAGCTGATTTTATGTTTCAGACACACCCTTAGCCTCAGTGAGTGAGTGAGAACATTGGAAAGGTTGGAAAGGTTTAGAAGACGTTGGCTGCATATAGTGCTTTACCACTTTATTGCTTTAATGTTTAGATCTTTTGATGTACTTGCTTGCCTGCATGTTCTGCTTCATGTCTGCATATTGTCCACCTGCTCTTCTGGATCTGTTGACTTTTATTCATCAAGGTATGGACAAAGTTAAAAATGTATGATTCTACATTTTCTTTTTAACTTCTTGCTTAAACAAAGCAAGACATATAATACTGAAACAATCAACATCCTTGAATTTTTGAAATGTTCAATGATATTTTCACTGTGGACACAAATATTGTCCCAGTATATGTAACTACATACATTACACACCTTATTTTAACTACTGGGCACTACTTCACAGGTAGTTGTAGCTAATAAAGTGGGCAGTATGTGTATAAAGTATTTAAGCTTTTGTGCTATTTTATATTTCCAAACCACAAGGGTTATTATGCAATAACCTACCACAGGCAAAATGATAAAATCTCTTAACCTAATATTATACTGTAAGAATGAGAAGTGAAAGTCTGGAACCATCCAAGGTTTTTGGACATAAAATTAAAAACAATGCAGCAAACATACATAATCATGTCAGATCGGCTCAGTGGTGGTCCTGTGGTGGATCCTTTCCACTGATGGATGGGGTAGATGGAGGCTTACACATTATACATGAACAGCAACAATGGCAGGTGTGACTGATAACACACACACACACAAACACACACACACACACGCACACACACACACACACACACACACACACCATGCATATACAGTATGAATAAATATATAACATTTTAAATTTTGCAACAGAACAATTTTAATGTGTATTGTAAAATAAATAAAGGACCATTACTGAAATACTCACATACAATTTTATTGATTTTGAAAAGATAAATACATTCAGATATAGTCACAGATCGGATGCCTTTGTGCTTTCCGTGCTGACGTTCAGAACACTACTGTTATTAAGCAATTAAAATTCACACACTGAATTTCACATATACAGATTTTTACATGACAAATAAAACCTTACTCACGCACTATTACTGTAAATCACTTCTGTAAACTTCCCTATTTACAACTAACTAAAATAAATCATTTTACTCACAATATACTGTAACACACCTCTAAATGTACCACAGAAACGAGCAGATGTGTTTGTAAAAGTATAACTGAAGCAAAATCCTTCCCTATTCTGTGGAGTGCTGTACTCAAATTATTATATACAAGTGATAATCTGTCATATTCAATATTTCATTTAATATCCAGATAGATTTTATATCTTTGAACAAAATGCCATTTGAAATACATTTATACATTTTCAAGCTACAAAATGGCTGGTTTTTATATCTATCCTGCCTACCAGAGTGTGGGACTGATCATCCTTTGCAGATTAGATTGGCAGATTGGATAATTAAAGGGGAAATAAATCCTCCAATCACAGAGTGTCTGTGAAGCAGAGGGCGTGGCTAAGATGACCTCGTAATTCAGTGTTATGGAGAGGGCGTGGGAACATGTAAAAGCCCATTGACAAACAGAGAGAGAAATAGAGTTTCAGAAAGGGGAAGCAAGAGTTAAGAGTTAAGGGTTAATGGGGGAGGGAGGGAGAGAGAGACTCTCGGACCCTAGCGTGGGACATACACAGTGGTTACAGATTTAGGGCTCTTCAGAAACGGCCATTGCTACAGCGTGTGTGTGTGTGTGTGTGTGTGTGTGTGTGTGTGTGTGTGTGTGTGTTAGCGCTGTGTTTTCAGAAGCCAGTCGAACAGACCAAGCTCTTCTTCACCCTCACTGTGGAGTCGGCAAAACTGCAACACAAGACTGAATAAATCTCCTACACACCAGGATCTCTGAGCAGCCAGGTGCACCACTTTCTGAAACTACACACACACACACACACACACACACACACACACACACACACACACACACACACACGTTTTGAAACCTCAAACCTCTAGCTCGGAGTACAAGTGAACAAAAAATGTATATATATATATATATAAAAACACAATAATCCACATTGCACTTGTTGCTGAAATTATCCACAAAATAAAGTTTGACCAGAAATTAATGTAAATCTTTTCTTTTCGTGATTTATTTTAACTTAATGTATTGATTTAATTCATGTGGGATAGAACTGGCGTTACCTTGGTGTGTGTGTGCTGGAGTGTTTTTCTGTAGTACAGTGTAGGGATACCAAGTTCAGATGCCGCAATCCATTGCAGTGTCGCTCGCATCTCTCTATCCACACCTTCCACTTCCAGGTCAAGGTTCATCACCTGCAGCTCTCTGTGACAACTACTTCCTGCTGTGGACAGACCTGAGGTCACCTCTGAGAGAGAGAGAGAGAGAGAGAGAAAAGGAAATTATTTGATGAGTTTAGTCAAGCACCAGTGGCTAACCAACCATTTCCCCCACAAGATGTTGTGCACATAGCCATGCAAATGCTACAGGGTCATGTGTGGGTGAGGCTCACACACTGCATGACCTTTCTCCTGACATAGTTGTGCCTGATCCCACAATCACACTGTTACACCAAAAGAAATGCTTTTCAGCATGTGATTTTTTTCTCAGGACTCTGGGCAGATTCTGTAATCACTGCTGCTGTGAGCATCTCTGTTCTCAAGAAGAAATGCATTTTAAAGTATTTATGGAGCAGAGTTTGGGGAATCGTGTTCATTAGAAAGCAGAGTTTAAAAAAAGGGGGTTAGTGTGCGGCACGGTGAAGCATTGTGTCACAGCTCCAGGGTCCTAGTGTACGCCCCGTGTTCACGTGGGTTTCTCCGGTTTCCTCCCACTGTCCAGAAACATGCAGGGAGGCACACTGACTACACTAAATTGCTCCTAGGTGTGAATGAGTGTGTGCATGTGTGAGTGCATGGTGCCCTGCGATGGACTGGTGTCCTATTTGGGTGTATTATCCCACCTAGCACCCAGTGTTACAGGCTCCAGATAAACCATGACCCTGATCAGGATAAAGTGGTTACTGAAGATGAATTAAAAAAAAAAGTTTAGTATTGCTCCACTTTTAGTAAGAAATGAAAACATATGGAAATATTGAATGAAATATACACATTTGTGTATATTACTCATATTTCTAGTAAGACAGACACCCAAATGACTGAGGAATAGTATGTACTATATGGTTTGTACTGATGCAGTATGCAATATAAAAGTATGCTATTTCATTTTAAGTATGGATTAGAGGCTTTACTGAGAATGAAAATGGCCCATAAACTCTTTATAATCCTTTAGTGCAGTAAACTAATGCTTTAAAGCACTAATAGTGCATTCTCTGTGTAACTGAGTGTGTGTATATGTGTGATTTAAAAAGGGAGACATCACTTACCATCTGCTTGTTCCTGACTCTGTAGTACCTTCAGTTTCTCCTCACTGCACACACAGACAAACACAGACTACATTAGCATCAGCAGTGCTGCTTGGCTGTTTTCCAAATCTGTCACTACTGAACGCACTACTTTTGTCCCCCATGTAATACAGTAAAGACAAAGCCTATAAATTAAGTCATGATCAGAAGCAAACTTCCTCACTACTACACACACACACACACACACACAGTGGGTATAGAACATCACCCCCCTTTAAAATAATTACATTTTGTTGCTTTTCAGCCTGAAATGAATACAGACAATTTTTGTTTTATCCAGCTGTATTTACTCAGTGCAACTTATAACATCCAAGTGAAAGATATTTATAATAATAAAAATTAAAGAACAGAATCACTGAGTTGGGAATCACTGAGTTGGAAAAAGGTTCACCCCCCTCCTAAAAATGACTTGTAAACTCAATCAGGTGTAGCTAATCACCTTCTCAATGGCACTCAAAGCCATTTGACTTTCAACTGTGATCAGCGGTGGTCATTTTGATTAGCTCAGCATGAAAAGAGCTTTCCTGAAGCATTTTGTTGTGCAACTGAAGCAATCAATTAACTATGGGTAGCAAGGCACTGTCAAAAGATCTCTGGGATAAAGTTGTGGACAGGCACAAGTCAGTAGGTGGATACAAAAAAAATTCAAAGGCTTTATCAATGCCTAGAAGCACAGTGAAGTCTATTATTAAGAAGTGGAAGGTATTTGGTACAACACAGACCCTCCCTGTATCAGGACGTCGCTCCAAACTGGATGAAAGAGCCAGGAGGAAACTGGTCAGAGAGGCTACCAAGAGGCCTACAGCAACTCTGAAGCAGTTGCAGAAATTTATGACAAAGAGTGGTCACTGTGTGCATGTGACAGCAATATCACAAATTCTCCACAAATGTGGCTTGTATGGGAGGGTTGCAAGAAAAAAGCCACCCACGACTGAGCTTTGCCAAAACGCACCTTGAAGATTCTGAGGCCACATGGAAAAAGGTGTTATGGTCAAATGAGACTAAAATTGAATTATTTGGCCTCAACACCAAACGATATGTCTGGTGGAAATCCAATACAGCTCACCATCGAAATAACACCATTCCTTCAGTAAAGCATGGAGGTGGTAATATCCTGTTATGGGGTGTTTCTCTGCAGCAGGGACTGGAGCACTTGTCAGGATAGAAGGAAAGATGGATGGGGCAAAATACCGTCAAATTCTTGAGGAAAATCTGCTGCCCTCTGCCAGAAAGTTGTCAATGGGAAGAAGGTTTACCTTCCAACATGACAATGACCCAAAGCACACAGCTAAACTGACCACACAGTGGTTGAAGGAGAAAAAGGTGAATGTCCTTGCATGGCCTAGTTAGAGCCCAGACTTAAACCCCATTGAAAATCTGTGGAATGACTTGAAGACTGTAGTCCACAAACGGTCACCATCAAATTTAACTGAACTTGAGCAGTTCTGCAAAGAAGAGTGGGCAAATATTGCAAAGTCTAGATGCGCAAAGTTAGTAGAGACATATCCCAACAGACTAAAGGCTGTAATTAAAAAATTAAGGCAAATTAAAGCAGGGGGATGATCCTTTATCCAACTCAGTGATTCTGTTTTTTAATTTTTTTTTAAAAATTAAAAAAAAAAAAAAATCTGATATGTTGGTGCTATAACTTTCACTTGGATGTTACAAGTTGCACTGAGTAAATACAGCTGGATAAAACAAACCACCCAATTTTTAGGTGAGCAAAAGTATAGGAACAGATAGTCTTAAAGTAAATTAAAGTAAATAACACTTAACATTTGGTTGCATATCCCCTCATTTGCAATAACTGCATCAAGCCGGTGGCCAACTGAAATCACTATACTGTTGCATTTTTCTTTTATGTTGCTTTTCCAGGCGAGTACTGCAGCTTCTTTCAGTTGTTGCTTGCTTTGGGGGGTTTCTCCCTTCAGTCTCCATGTTTTACAAATGAGCTTGTATGTTTTGGATCAGGAGCAGGTCCTTTCTTTCTCCACACTTTGGCTTTTCAGTCACATTGGTAGAGGTTAATCTTGGTTCCCGAACTTTTGTGGCTCATCTCTACTTCTTTGCGAATTCCATTCTGGATTTCCAATTCTTACTGCTGATGAGTGGTTTGCATCTTGTGATATGGCCTCTATATTTCTGCACTTTAAAGTCTTCTTCAAATGGTGGATTGTGATACCTTCATCCCTGCCCTTTGAAGGTTGTTGGTGATGTCACTGACTGTTGTTTTTGGGTTTTTCTTCACAGCTTTCACAGTGTTTCTGTCATCAACTGCTGTTGTTTTCCTTCGCCAACCTATTCAATGTCTGGTTGTTAGTACACCAGTGGTTTCTTTCTTATTCAGAACACTCCGAATTGTTGTATTGGTTATGCCCAATGTTTGTACAATGCCAAAGATTTTCCCTCTTTTCTCCAAGAGAAAAAAGTGGCGTAAGAATATAGCTTCAAAATGACTTGTTTTTCTCTCTGGTCTTCATGTTGGTTTATCCTTTTTAACAACAAGTGCAGTCATCATAGGCTAGAGTAGACATTCAGAGCTATTAATTCTTTGAACAATCAATTTAACAGGGCACACCTCTGCCCAGAAACACCAATCAGTGACATGTTCCAATATTGTTGATCTCTTGAGAATATAGGTGGGTTCAAACAAAAGGTGGCATGTTCTAAGTTGTTTAACACATCTAGATGTAAATATGAGGAAATGAAAGCTGAAATTCTGATCATCTCATATTCATTGTTTGATCTCAAACCCAAATGTCTAAAATGAATAGCGTATAGTAAAACAATAGATTTGGCCTTGCTGTTCCAATACTTTCAGAGGGGACTGTATGTCATGCTAATTACCTGTTTAGCCCAGTGGAGCTGGAGCTTTCTGGAAAGCCCTCGAGATCTGCAACGCCAAGACTAGATGCACTGCTGTTACCATTTCTGTAAGGCAAACACCACATGTATATTAAAATGCATACAATTATGCACAAATCAGATTCATAAAACCATGCATTTGGTGTCTTCTTATCTCCTTTATAAATATCTCCTTATAAATAAATAGTTTTACTGTGGGTAAAACTAGGTTGTTTTTTTTTATATGTGTATATGTACGTATGTTAAACTAATGCATTAAAGGCATCTTGAAAGCCTTAAGTGTCTGTCTGTCTGTCTGTCTGTCTGTCTCTCTCTCTCTCTCTCTCTCTACTCTTCAGCTGGCAATTATTCTAGATGTGCAGTAAAAAGTGCCAGTGGAAAACATAAAAACACTTTGAAACATTTCTTTAAGTGGTCTAAGAAGCTTGACAGAAATTGTCAGTGTTTGAATGAAGTTATGGGGTGATGAGAGAGAGAGAGAGAGAGAGAGAGAGAGAGAGAGAGAGAGGGGGGGGGGGGGGAAGCAAGGAGAGAGAAGGAATATAGGAACATCCCACTCCAGTGTTGTTCCACTGAGTGTGAGTTTAAGCAAAGCTGCTGACAGGTGGCAGGTAGAATTCAAAATTTTACTGGGAACCTTTCACACATTAATCTGGATTTTTTTTTTTTTTTAATGTCTAACATTTGCTTTGAAGCAAAAACCATGGGGAAACTCTACATGAAATTATCTACAAAAGTCAAAAGGGTCCCTATGTTAAGCACTTCAGGCTGAAGTCAGAGAAAGGGGGAAGAATTTCTATACTGTGCTTGCCACACACACATTTGCTTATAACATGTCATAACACATCTGCACTGATGTGGGTTGTGAGAAGCAACAAGGGGTGTACATTTAAACTCTGTTGCTGGTATGTTCCAACATAAATTGGGAAAAATTGTGCTTGTGTTACCGCCTGCAGGGACTCCCTGAGACAGTGACCTTAGTGGAAAAAGAAATGCATTTCTTTTGCACAATTATGTAATTCATTTGCACATATTGTATTGTTTTCAGGTAATCGTCAAGGGTAATAGTCGAGAGTGACAAAAAAAGCCAAACCAGCACAAATAATTCCAATGGCACAACCAGTTCAATTGTAGCACAGTTTAATTTCCTACAGTGGAGCTTGAAAGTTTGTGAATTTTGTTAGAATTTTCTATATTTCTGCGTAAATATGACCTAAAACATCATCAGATTTTCACACAAGTCCTCAAAATAGATAAAGAGAACCAAATTAAACAAATTTTAAAAAGACAGAAATATTATACTTGGTCACTTATTTATCAAGGAAAATGATCCAATATAGCATATCTGTGAGTGGCAAAAGTATGTGAACCGTTGCGCTCAGTATCTGGTGTGACCCCCTTGTGCAGCAATAACTGCAACTAAACATTTCCGGTAACTGTTGATCAGTCCTGCACATCGGCTTTGAGAAATTTTAGCCCATTCCTCAGTACAGAACAGCTTCACCTGTGGGATGTTGGTGGGTTTCCTCACATGAACTGCTTACTTCAGGTATTTCCACAACATTTCTATTGGATTAAGGTCAGGACTTTGACTTGGCCAAAACACCAACTTTATTCTACTTTAACCATTCTTTGGTAGATTGACTTGTGTGCTTAGTGTCATTGTCTTGCTGCATGACCCACTTTCTCTTGAGATTCAGTTCACGGACAGATGTCCTGACATTTTCCTTTAGAATTCGCTGGTATAATTCAGAATTCATTGTTCCATCAATGATGGCAAGCCGTCCTGGCCCAGATGCAGCAAAACAGCCCCAAACCATGATACTACCAACACCATGTTTCACAGGCGGGATAATGTTCTTATACTGGAATGCAGAGCTTTACTTTCTCCAAACATAACACTTCTCATTTAAACCTATTTTGCTCTCATCCAGCCATAAAACATTTTTCCAGTAGCATTCTGGCTTGTTCACATGATCTTTAGCAAACTGCAGAAGGGCAGCAATGTTCTTTTTGGAGAGCAGTGGCTTTCTCCTTGCAGTCCTGCCATGCACACCATTGTTGTTCAGTTTTCTCCTGATGGTGGACTCATGAACATTAACATTAACCAATGTGAGAGAGGCCTTTTAACCCTCAACTGCTCCCCGGGCGCCGCAGCAAAAATGGCTGCCCACTGCTCTGGGTGTGTTCACGGTTTGTAGTGTGTGTGTTCACTACTCACAACTCCTAATGTGTGTGCACTAACTTGGATGGGTTAAATGCAGAGGACAAATTCCAAGTATGGGTTACCATACATTGGCCTTCACATGGCTTTCACTTTAGTTGCATAGAAGTTACCCTGGGTTCCTTTGAGACCTTGCGGACTATTACACATCTTGCTCTTGGAGTGATCTTTGTTGGTTGACCACACCTGGGGAGGGTAACAATGGTCTTGAATTTTCTCCATTTGTACACAATCTGCCTGACTGTGGATTGGTGGAGTCCAAACTCTTTAGACATGGTTTTGTAACCTTTTCCAGCCTGATGAGCATCAAGAACTCTTTTTCTGAGGTCCTCAGATATCTCCTTTGTTCATGCCATGATACACTTCCACAAACGTGTTGTGAAGCTCAGACTTTGATAGATCCGTTCTTTAAATAAAACAGGGCACTCACTCACACCTGATTGTCATCCCATTGATTGAAAGCACCTGACTCTAATTTCAGAAAGAGGTTAAAGAGGTTCACATACTTTTGCCACTCACAGATATGTAATATTGGAAAATTTTCCTAAAAAAAAAAAAAAAACAAGTATAATATATTTGTTTTATTTGTTTAATTGGGTTCTCTTTATCTTTAACTTTTAGGACTTGTGTGAAAATCTGACAATGGTTTAGGTCATATTTATGCAGAAATATAGAAAATTCTAACTTTTAAGCACCACTGTACATTTTTTCAATTTCCATACATTTATTCAATTACTTGTTTAGATAGTGTGGCGGCAATTTTGGTATTGCTGAATAAGGAGCCTGCCCAAAAGCACCACGGTCAACAAAGTAGACAATACCCTAGAAAGTGGTGCAGTCTTATGGACCGTTTGGAATGTTCACTTTTGCACTCTCACACTCATGGTTTCATACACCATGAGTAAGGAATAATGCACCAAATGTGCGTGACTTTTGGGGCAGGGTCAAAATTCAACACAACATTAATCATTTGGATAAAAACGTGTGTCTGCGCACTGCCATCATGTCTTACATAAAATATCTGTTTACGCATTTCCCCTTCATCTGTGATTTGTTACTGCTTTGATTATCTGAAAAGCTGATGCCTCTAGCTACACTGCATTCAAAGGAAAGAATTACTGCTAGAAAATTGGATGTGATGGTAGAAATGAATAAATATAGAGTAAACTGAGATCTGAGAAATGTGGACACCAGTGTTTGATAGAAGAGTTCTTTTTTAGACCAAGAAAACAGAATGAAGCCATTTGAGATTGTGCACATTGACTGTGTCACAAAGAGTGACAGAAAGTCACATTGAACAGCCAGCCACAATGTAAATAGAGAAAAAAAAAACTGTTTCAGTGGAAGTACTACGCATTATACTATCTATTATAGTCAAGGCTCAGTCCGGGGAGTGAGTCTGAAGGGGGGACAACATAGCAGTTCAAACTGACTAGTTTTTTTTCAGGAAATGGAGAGGGTTTCTGTGTTTTCTCGGGGGATATTCTGTGTGTGGTTGCGCAATGTTGACTTTCGTGATTGGCCATGAGATCTACAGGCTGCAGCCAATGGGAACGCTTCTCTATCAGCGCACATCCTCACAGGACCGATCAGACCACCTCAGGTAAATTAGGAGTCTTAACGGAGATGAAAATCTTAACAGAAACAATTACTTTAACAAATGCAATAGTAGAAACTTTTATATGGATAAAGCTGCGTGCATGTACCTGAAATAATCCAGGTTTAATGTATTTTGAACGCCCTTATTCATTTATTTTAACTATCATAGCTTGCTAAATAGTATATCCACAGTTATGTTAGCCTAAATGTTTATTAATTCTCTCCAAGCAGTGAACACTAAATTTTAGCATTAACCAGAAAGGACAAATTACAGCAGGATACCTCGTCACTTAAAAGCTTCCAAGGACAATTGTTTATTTTAAAACCCAAAATTTGCTTCTAATTCTTATTGATACTGTACTGACATTCACACTCCAGCTCTGGTAGCAATGGCTCCTCCCTTTCACAATGTAAAGCAGGGTGCAGTGTTCAGGAGCCTCCATTCCATTTTTTGTTGGTTTTAGTACTTTGCGGTATTAACGATGCTCTAAAATCTCACTGAATGTTCCTGTGTGAACCTTACTTGCACTAAACATACACAAAGTACACATTTGAGTGGCAGATATAGTATGACTAGCTCCAGAACACCCACAGTTAGCATAATTTGTGCTTGTAGCTTTAATTAATAGCCAAATGGAGAAGCTTTAAAATGGTTCAGGAAGACCACAGATAACATCAATATTTAGCCCATGTAGCTTTAATGGGGAGCCAAATTGAGCAGTCTTTAAATGGCTCCACGAAGCCATTGTTAGCATTAACATTTAGCACATGTAGCTTTAAATGAGAGTGAAATCAAGCAGCCTCACATAGGCTCTTCAACACTATGGTTATCATTAGCTACTTAGTGCATGCTGTTATAATGGAAAACCAGATGGAGCAAATGAGCAAACTGCTCAACATCAGGATTAGCATTATAATAGCTTTAGTGGAGCGCCAAATGAATCAGGCTTGGAATTGTCTTACAACATCACAGAGAGCATCAGCATTTAAACACTCATAGCTTTAATAGAGACCCAGTTACAGCAACACTGGTAAGACCACAGAACACTATGGTTAACGTTAGCATTTAGCATTCCAATGGAGTACCAAATGGAGCCTTGGAATGCCCCTTCAACACCACAATTACCATTAGCATTTAGTGCAAGTAGCTTTATTGGCTTAAAAGGCACAATGGGATACTGAAAAACTGACCCTTCACTTAGATGAATAAAACTACAAGTAGTTTCCTCTTGTGGATCTTCATCAGGGGCAACTTGAGCCCAACCACCTGAGCCACTTTCATCACTGCTAGTGCTGAGAGAGCGACAAGTCCCTTCCACATGAGTAGACGGTGCTGTGGGTGTCCTGTTGTTGTTTTCCCTGGTGGTGCAAAAGTGTAGATGGTAAAACCACAATGTGTTACATGGCAAAAATCACAGTCACTATCTTTGCTACTGCCAGTTGTCCAGCTATTGCAAATTACCCCCTTAATGCCCCCTTAATGTCCCTAACAAGTGACCACTTATCTGGGAAGCACATTGTTCAGCAGAAATAACAATATAGTTACATATAACTGTATAGTTACATACAATATAATTCAAGAACAATGCAGTTGAAGCACAATCAATTTATATCAGGTAATATTTGGTATCTACCTTATACTATGGCCAAATTTTGTGGACACCTGACCATCAGACCTATATGTGCTTTTTGAACATCCTATTCAAAATTTAGTCCCGGCTTCTGGGAAGGCTTTCCACTAGATTTTGGAGTGTGGCTGCCCAGGGATTTGCCCATTCATTCACAAGGCCAATATTGAGGTCAGGCACTGATTTTGGGCAAGGAGGCCTCTGGTACAGTTAGTGTTCCAGTTTGTCCTAAAGGTGTTCAGTGGGGTACAGCATACAAAAACATTCTGTATAGAATATATAGACTTCTATACAATACAGTTTGGGGAAGAACCACATATGGGTGTGGTGGTCAGGTTTTTTTTTTGTTTTACAGTGATGTTTCACTGCACCTGGAATTTCACTTAAACTGATGAAGTAATGAAACAACTATTAAGAGGATTGAATTCAACAAAGCAGAAATGGAAAAAGTACAACTCGACAATGGCACATGTTGTAATGGAGGGTTGGACTTTTGTGTCAGCGTGTATACTGCTGTAATATAACAGGTTCAGTCATAAAGTCTATGAAGCATCTATGCCTATAAAAAGTCTAATGCAGGGCTGTCACGGTAACCATAATACTGTTACAGCCCACATCTTATATATGATTAATATAACAAATAACAAGAGGGCATTTAAATAATGTGTCCTTGTTGCAGTGTATGTTTTTGTGTGCTGCCTATTACTACTCAGTGTGTAAGTTCAAAGCCACTGGAGGCAATGTATCAATAATGTGGTAGTAAAGGAAATGGTCAGCAATTTTATTCTTAAGAAAATCTCTCTCTATTGCTTCCTCTCTCTCTTCCTCTCTCTCAAGCAGATCAAAGGTGCTCTGATACACTGAAATGTTACCTTTGTGTTTGGGCTTCTGCAATTTAAAAGCTCTGTGAGAAGCTCATCTGTTGCTCTTGAAATTGTCTGATTGGGAGCATAACCTTTGAGAAATGTCTGTGCTTTCTTTTATGCCATACCTGTTCTGGATTGACATTACTTTTTCGCTGCTACGTTGAGGTTGAACATTGGCATTTGAATCTCTGATGAAGTGACTATTGCACTCCATGTCTTCAGACCCTTCATCCTTTTGATCTGGCTCAATATGAATCAGAGGAACCTCCCTCTGTCCACGATTTGCACTCTCTTGCTGGGCCCAGCTTTGGCCAATTCCTGAGCAAGACTGCATAAAACCCCGCCTCCTCTCACCAACTGAAGCATGACTAGCCATTACTTCCTGTTGGCATCCAATAAGTGACTTGCCGCTCTCAACTATGTCTGTGGCTAGTTGATTAGCAAAGAGCTGGACATGCGGTTGAGATTCGGAGGAGTCCTGCTCTGTGCTGTCCTCTGAGGGTTCGGCTATAATTTTGTTTTTACGCATCAGAGACTCAATAGAGCTGGCCCAGGTCTCATGGATGAGCATGTCTGTAATATGGTCTGTCTGGCCACGCTGGTACAAACAGGAATCGGATTTACATAATCCTGTGGATGACACAGAGTTGGATGGATAAATGTTGAGAAAGTCACCATGCACATTTCGAGCAAATCCATCAAATGAGTTGGCCTTAATGGGAGAGTTTACAGTTAGCCTTGAGTCAGATGATCGTCTGTCTGGAACAGATGATTGACGGATGCAGAAGGGGGTTCTGGAGGGTGGAGGCAAAAGGCTGTTGCTCCAATCTTTGGTCTTAGTGATCCCGTAATCTTTATTCTCCTTGTCCATATCTTTGAGCATGTAGCGATAAAATTCTTCAGTAATGCTTTCTGTGCTAGACTGTTTGGACAGGCAAGCCGATGTCCGAACATTGAGGTGACCATTTTTCTTGCTTGTCACCTGTTGAACAGCAGCTGCTAGGATGCTGCTAGCATTTTTCCCCGCATAATAGTCCAGCAGTAGGTCAAAACCTCTGCCTTCTGTCTCCATCTGGTTCACCATGAAACGAGAAAACTCATCAGTAATGCTCTCACAACTGGACTGCTTAGATATTGAGCTTCCACGACTCAGGTTGTGACCCAGTCTGCTTCCTGGATCTAGGGTCTTGGGTGCTCCAGAAGGATCTGCTTCTTCCTCTGGGATACTTTCGTAGCTGGAAGCTTTTCCACGACTGCTCCATCTCTCACATTGCAGCCGGCTGCGAGAAGACTGGCCTGGTTTGGATGTGTCTACTACATTCAGTTCAGGACAGTTCATTATCCTGGCTGTGACCTCTGAGGCAAAAAGTGCGAAAGGGTCTGAGATTGCTGGATCATCAAGATTGACTGTTTCATCAACTACACGGTTCACCAGTCGCTCCATGAGTTCAGGTTGCTCCTCAGTTTTGCGCTTGATCTCACTGAGGCGAGGTGCACGGTGCTTTTTGGCAATCACTACTCCATTTTGTGTCTCTTTTCTCCGGAAAGGTGCAACTGTGCGGCAGGGCAACAGGAGCCCCTCGGACCCTTCAGATCCTGCCTTCAGGGCACAAAACCAGGGTTGCTTGCCACTTGAATTTTCCAGACATATTGCTGCCAGCTCTGTAGCCATAGAGACCACAGTGGTTGCCAAGTCTTCAGCAAAACATGCAACAGGAGTCTTGGACTCACCTTGATTTGTTTTAGACATCGCCAGAGTTCCTGTAGACGAAGTGAAAATCTGTTGCCTGACTTCAGCTTCCCTGATTGTGGCAGCAGTAGTTCTGCTTTGAGTATGTTTGGTGGGCTCATTCACATTTGATTCATTCTCTTTCTCTGCTTCCATGCCTCGGTGCTCTTTTTCCTTTTTTCCTGCAAGTAAAGAAAGCTTTTCTACCTCATTGGTATTTTCAGACTGTTCGAATTCAGTCAAATGCTGTAGTTGGCTTATTGCTTCTCCTCCAGGCTTGGTGGTGGCTTCATTTTCTTTTGCACTGTCTTCATTCTTTTTCCTATCTGATAATTCTGAGGTACATTTTGAAATGTCACCAAATTTTCTTGATGTGGCACAAAGAACATCAAAGAGCAAGCTGTTCACACTCTCCAGGAGGAAGCATTGGATGTTTGGGGCATCCTTCCCTCTAAGCTCTTTTCTTTTTACAGCTTTCTCCAATGCATATTTAAACATACTCTCTGCCACCTCTTGGGTAAAATCGTCCCCCACAAGATGGTTCTGGTAGGACCTTCTTGGATGCATGATGCCATCCACAATCTTGTTATGTGTGGTCTCCAAGAAGTTTGCTATGCTGGTGTAGCTCTGTTTGTGGATAAGGACTTCTAAAGCTTCCTTCAAGAGAATCTCAGCCACAGTGGATCTAAATGTGTCCATACTAGAT
Organism: Cranoglanis bouderius; assembly: GCA_023630585.1. Lineage (NCBI taxonomy): Eukaryota > Metazoa > Chordata > Actinopteri > Siluriformes > Cranoglanididae > Cranoglanis > Cranoglanis bouderius. Next base: position 13,138,804 of record CM042566.1, read on the forward strand.
CCTTCTGCTACATTGCAGTGTAAAGTAATGGCTGTGGATGCTTGAGCCGCTGATAGCAGTCCCACTGATGTTGCAGACAATTCACATGAATCTTCAGTTACACCTACTGTATCTACTGCTCCTGCAAGTTGGGACATGGCACATATTGCAGAAGGTAATGAATAGTCTCTTTGCTCTATCTCTCTGTCCTCTTCTTCATCCTTCTCCTCCTCATTATTTCTCGATTCTAGCACTAGTTGCTTTGTGACCTGTGGGTTGCTAATTGTGCCAATGATGCTAGCAGCACATGCTAAAGCTATCTCCACAGGCTTAGCCGTGTGTCTAATTGGTGAGCTGTGATGCAAGTGATGCTGAGTTCCTGTCTCTTGCACGTCCTGGGTTTCAGGTGCACCGAAGGATTGTGTTCCGGGCCATTCAGACGGCTCATCGCAGTTATCAGGACTCTGGACTATCACAATTTTTGGAAGTTCAAAGGAGTGTGTTCTTGTTCTAGTGGGCTCATCAGTTGATTTTTTTGGAGAGTTGGAGATAGACACTGCTGCCTCAGTAGAAAAGGATGACTCGTCTTGAGAAAGGTAGATAAAAGCATCCTGCAGAACAGATTCAGCAAGACTGGAGGCGTAATTTGACTCTTTGTTGGTTTGTTTGCTATTTTTAGGAGTGATATTGTCACGTCTGTTGGAAGTTCTGGAAATTTTGTGGGATTTGCAGGAAGCACAAAGGGTATCTGAGTCTTCACTGTCTTCTCTTTCCACCATATTCTTCTTCTTCGTTTGTTCTGTCTTCAGCATCTTGGTTGATTCTACTAAAACGCCACCATCTGCATCTATAAAGATTAAAGAAAAAATGCTTTTATATCACTGTCATTTTGGACAGAGATCAACAATACGAGTATAGGAGTTTGAGTATGGATTTGAGTATGGATTTTTATAACCTAAGATTATAACCTTGTTATGTGGAAAGACTTCACAAAAAAGTTTTCATATATATCCAGGCCAAATTAGGTACAATTCTGTATGTGAATTATATGACCAAAAGGGAAAACAAGACACAAAAAAGCTATATGTTTAGTATTATTACAGTCTCACTCCAGTCTCTAATTGTGATAGTACCCTCTCACTCATGAGTGATGTATCATTAAACTTCATCACTGCCTTTTACATTTTCTTCTCTTGTCTTATAAACAAACCTACAGTGAAAACCTTTGTATCTTATAATAAATAATGCACTGGCTCCGAGGTGAGCCTAACCTTCACACACTGCTCTGTCTTATTCCTCATGAGAGTTTAATTATAGATTGGTCTTGCCTTGTGGCTACTGGGCGGAGTGTGAGTCTCATTGCATTGACCCTCAGCACTATCCCTCAATCATTAATACTATTTTGTTATTATAATTATAATTTTCTGTTGATGTTTCTACTTTCTGGTTGAGAGTATGCTGTTGTTTTCTATGCTGCCACTTGTGTCTAAGTGTCCTGCTTTGTTTATTTGTGGGTGCTGAGTGCTGGGTGTCTTTCTACCAGAAGACTTTGTTACTAGCCATTTTGGTCCAATGGGTAAAATTTCTTTAGTTTCTGAATTTGGTAGAAAAAATGTAGTTCTCATATACATAATTTTAGTTGTAGCTTTGTGTATCATTGGCATAACAGTGATCCTTAAGACATATCAAAGGCAAAACATGATTAAATAGTGAAATGGAGAGGGCCAAAGACTGATTGAGGAACACCTTTGGAACAGCATTATTGGCTGATTTGTGCTTAGGCAATAAAAATTGTTCTCAATAATATCACACATTGCAGTGTACAAAAACTAGACTGAAGTAATTAGAAATGACTGTTATTGATTATGAAGGTTTGTATTTGAGAGGATACAAACCAACAGTACCAACAATCTGGGTGTGATAGCAAGGTGATAGCAAGGTTAGAAAGGTCAACAATGTACTTATATGGAATCTTAAGGCTAAGTTCTTCAAGAATTTGATAGCAGTGATTCAGAGTAGTAGGAACAGAATCAGAAAGAAGTGAGATGTTAATGATGTTACATTTAGGTGCTGAGATGACCTGAAAGTGATTCATAGAATCAAGCTGGTATGTAGATGAATTAGATTTGACTATAAGCTCCAAGATGAAAGCAGGCTCTGAAAAGCTAGCAGAGTTTAGTCAGTTCATAGGCAGCAAATGCCAAGGGGAAAGAGCGGGAATTACTAATATGTTTTGCTGATTTTTTTTTTTTGCTAAAGCAAAGTCAAAAGCAACACATTGCAGAGTTATGATCAGCAGGGGGAGGCTGAAGAAGAGTGTTGATAGTATAAAGAAATGGTTTTGGGCTTGGGCCCAGCACAAGTAATGACTATAATTGTGCAGCACTTGCATTATTGGCTCCAGAAACAACTTAAGGCTTAGATTAGATTGTGCCTCAACTGTAACTCACTTTGGATAAAAGTTTCTGCATAAAGAATATAATATAATATAATATAATATAATATAATATAATATAATATAATATAATATAATATAAATGTAAGGTTGTTAATAAGGCATGCACTGCATTGGAAATGTGATCAGACAGGTGTAAAGCTGTCTATTGTGCGATTTAGAAAAAAAAAGGAAGGTTTGATTGAGAAAAGACTGAATGCAAAAATGGACAGAAGAATGAATGAATGAATGGATGGATGGATGGACGGAAGGATGGATGGTTTCAGAAGAGAATGAGATCAAATTAACTATTCCCAAAAATTTGAGATTCCAGTGTTGGGTTTATGGATAAACAAGCAGAACTCGACACCAATGGCGTCGACGGGGAATAAGTCTAGTCCTTTCAGAGATTTGACCTTGCTGTGACCTTGACCCTGTTTGGCTCAATTCCAACATACGTATAATCAGTTCATCTGCTCATTACAATGATAATTACATATAAATCTGACAAAAATTCAACCACTCATTCTTGAGATAGCACACTAACGTGCATGGATGGACCAACAACCCAAAAACAGGCAGATACAGTTGTATACAAATGTTTGGGCACCCGTGCTCATATTACATATTTTGTTAAAAGAGTAAATACAACATTTGCAGCAAACTATTTAAAAATATATATATTTTTAAAAAATTCTGCAAATAAGAATGCACAGTTGCTTTGTATTTGATGAAATTAAAGAATAGAATAAATAGTAATTGTGGCATGTGCAAAAGTTTGGACATCCTTCTAAATCAGTACTTAGTAAAACCCCCTTTGGCAGGGGGTTTGGTGCCCAAACTTTTGCATACACCTGTATGTGGATGGATGGATTAATAGACTTAATAGAGATAAATGATACAATGTAGATATATACAGTTGCAATCAAAATTATTCAACCCCCACTGCAAATTTGCTTCAAGTGGTTTCCCCAAATTCAACTGAAAATGCAACTTATAATGACTTCTCCAGTTTCAAAATTATTCAACCCCTTCATGGCAAGCATCTTTAGTACTTAGTAGAGCACCCTTTTGCTATTATGACCTGCTGCAAACGAGATGCATAGCCAGACACCAGCTTCTGGCAGCATTCCTGAGGAATCTTAACCCATTCCTCATGAGCAATGGCCTCCAGTTCAGTAATATTCTTGGCTTTGCATGCTTCAACCTTCTTCAAATCCCACCAGAGATTTTCTATGGGGGTTCAAGTCAGGTGACTGTGATGGCCCTGTAGAATCTTCCAGGATTTCTTCTGCAACCAAGCCTTGGTGAAATTTGAGGTATGCTTGGGATCATTGTCCTGTTGGAAGGTCCAATGACGCCCAAGCTTCAGCTTCCTCACAGACGGCATGACGTTTTCTCCTAGGATTTCCTGATACTTCAATGAATTCATCTTGCCTTCCACACGTTGCAGGTTTCCAGTGCCAGAGGATGCAAAGCAGCCCCAGAGCATCACAGAGCCACCACCATGCTTGACTGTGGACAGAGTGTTGTTTCTTCATTCTTCTTTCTCCAGACATACCACTGATCCATCATGCCGAAAAGTTCCAGTTTTGTTTCATCGCTCCACAGAACAGAATCCCAAAACTTCTGTGGCTTATTTATATGATTTTGAGCTGACTTTTCTTATGCTTTTGGATCAGTAGTGGTGTACGTATTGGTGTTCTGCATGGAAACCTTTTAGTACGCGCCATACTGTGTTCAATGAAACCTCAGTGCCTGTTGCCACCAAGTCTTGCTGCAGGTCTTTTGCAGTCGCTCGAAGGTTTTTCACAACCTGCCTTCTCAGAAATCTGGTTGCAGCCGTTGCTAGCTTCCTTTTTTTGCCCATCCAGGTATTTAATGTATTTTCTGCCCCTAGCCAGTTCAGGTATTTCATGTGTTCCAGCTCAAGCACACCTGGTGCAACTAATGAAGCCCTTCGCATCAAGTGCGCTTGAGACAAAACCTGTTTTGCATATTTGTGCTGTTGTGAGAGATTCTATTCAGGGGGTTGAATAATTTTGAGACTGGAGAAGTCATTATAAGTTGCATTTTCAGTTGAATTTTGGGAAACCACTTGAAGCATTCATTGTGTTGAACTATTTCAATTGCTTTTATTTGATTTGTTCATTGCAAGCTGAAATTCTGTAAATTTTGACAATAAACCTTGCAATGGGGATTGAATAATTTTGATTGCAACTCTAAATACAGAGATGAATGGACAGAAGATGAAAAGACAGAGAGATGGAAGAATAGATGAACAGATGGATGTATAGCCAGATTCAGTGGATTGACAGATGTTCGTTCATTTGGGTTAGGGTAGCAACTGGGGTTGAGTTGGGAATACACCCTGGATGGGACTTCACAGAGTTTTTTCAGTTTAAAATGTCAGTGAGAGTTTGGCTCTTTTTGGTCAGGCAGTGTAAATTTCATGTAGACAGTGGCAGGTACTAGATTGGCAGATGGATGAAGAGATGTAGAGAAGTGCATTGGGTTTATATGTTAATCAAAGATCAATCTGGGATTTTAATATTTGATTTATGGATGGATAGAATTAGAGAGACTGTATATGGATAGACAGATACATGAATATGCATGAATAATTGTGTTATTCACCATTTTTGTCATCCTCACTCTCTTCCCCCAGATGTTCGGAGGCTGTGAGGAAATCCTCCTCTATGGATGAAACAGAACGATTTGTGTCATCATCACAGACACGTTGATTGGCCAATCGAACATGCCGCTGCCTCTCCTGCCCAGACTGTAGACCAATCAGGAACTTGTTGATTTGTAGGACGAGGCTGTCTGACTTCACTGGGCGACAACCACTGGCACTCTGAACCACACACACATCAGCAGCTCTCTGGCTCTGTAATTCACATGTGCGCACACACACACAGAGAGCTAAATGCTTTGGTGCTAAATGCTATGGCACAGGCTCTGTCTGAAACGCTTTTTTTTTCTTACTAAAGCATGAGCTCTTTTCTATTTAGAATATCAGCTATTTTATGGCTCTGTCCCAAATGGTAGACTTCTTGGCTAGTTAGTGTTCATACATTAATCTCATTTTATGGCTTATCACATTATCTCTATAATTATTTTAGCTGACCTTGATTATTTGAAATGATTGCAGTCATGTTCCATCATTGTTAGATTACGCAATCATATTGCAACAAACAAAATTTTAATTAGATGTATTTTTATCAGTTGAGATGAGGTAAATACAAAAAAACCCTACCATAACACAAAGTCCTTTGCTGCATGCAATGCACTTGGGCCAAACAGCTGATCTGACATGAAATATTCACTATGGCATTGGTTACAGTCCCCTCCGAAACTACTGGAAAAGCAAGGCCAATTAAATTGTTTTTGCTGTAGACTGAAGACATTTGGGTTTGAGATCAAAAGCTGAATATGAGAAGAGTTTATTAGAGTGAATTTCAGCTTTTATTTCCTGGTATTTATATGTAGATATGTTAAACGACATAAAACAGCACATTTTGATTCAGACCACCCAATTTGTAGGTGAGCAAAAATATGGGAACATGTGACTGACAGGTGTTTCTTGTTACCCAGGTGTGTCCTGTTAGACTGATTGTTTAAACAACAAATAGCTCTGAACATCTACTCTTGGTTTTAGCTTGCAGTTCCACCTGTGAAGACTGCATTTGTTGTTAAAAAGGATAAGCCAACATGAAGATCAAAAAGAAACCACTGTTGTACTGAGCAACAGACACAGAATGGGTCGGCCAAGGAAAACAACAGCAGTTGATGACAGATACATTGTGAGAGCTGTGAAGAAAAACCCCAGTGACGTCACTGTTACGAAACACAGACGTGTTGGTCGGAAGAGGGAGTCAGGATGCATGCGCTGGGGAGACGTCAGTAAATGTAGAAGAGTTTATTATAAACAAAAGAATCCATGAGAGATACTATGAGAAAAACCAAGACTATGATTAACTATGACAAACTTATACTAAGATAAACTAACTAAATACTCCGCACCGAAGCGGACACAAACAGGGGTTTTTAAACACACCCACAATCAAAGACACCTGGACATGATAATCACATTAGACAGAGAACCAATGAGGAAACGGGGCAGAGACATGACGCAATACAATAATAAACGCACATGGGGAAACACAGGAGGCGGAGACATGATGTGAACGAAAACAAAAGGCACATGGCAGAGGTAAACAATACGTGAGTTTTTATGAATGGAATGTCTATCGGAGAGTTTTTGAATAGCGCTGGAAAGCACGCAGTGGAATGCGGAAGTGTTCGAGTCCACCGGAGACTCGGAGAACGAAGGGAAACTCTAACAGAGCCCCCCCCCCCCAAAGGCGCTTCTCCCGAAGCGCCAAAAGTTCTGACCGTTCTGGCGGAACCAGGCCCCTGGGAAGGATCATAACATCAACCCCCCAGGACCCGAGGCTGGCGATGTCCAGTGTCCTGAGGCCAGAGCAGAGCGTGTCGGGCTGTCCCTTCAGCCTTGGTCGAGAACTTGGTTGAAAACTTGGTCGAGAACTTGGAGTGATGCTTGACCTGGTGCTTGACTTGGAGCTCGGAGTGATGCTTGACCTTGTGCTCGGCCTGGATCTCGGAGCTGCGCGTGACCTGGTTCTGGGCCTGGATCTCGATGCTGCGTGTGACCTGGTGCTGGGCGTGACCTGGTGCTGGGCATGGATCTCGTAGCTGTGTGTGACCTGGTGCTTGACCTGGATCTTGGAGTTGCGCGTGACCTGGTGCTTGGCCTGGAGCTTGACCTGAAGCTTGACCTGGAGCTTGACCTGGAAGCAGGATCGGAGTCAGCCCTGGAACCAGGATCGGAATCAGCTCTCGCACCTGAATCGGAATCAGCTTTGGCACCCGGGTCAGGAACAGCTTTGGCACCTGGATCAGAGACAGACTTGGAAACAGACTTAGAGAAGGACTTCGAGAGAGACTTGGAAATAGACTTAGAGAAGGACTTCAAGAGAGACTTAGAGAAGGACTTCGAGAGAGACTTAGACTTGGAAACAGATTTCGAGAAGGACTTGGAAACAGACTTCGAGACAGACTTCGAGAGAGACTTGGAAACAGACTTCGAGAGAGACTTGGAAACAGACTTCGAGAGAGACTTGGAAACAGACTTCGAGAGAGACTTTGAGAAAGACCTGGAAACAGACTTCGAGACAGACTTGGAAACAGAACAGAGAACTCGGTTAGACCGAAAACCATAGACAAAATCAAAAACTTGGTTGGAAACAGCATTGGAAATTAAATTGGAGACAGAGGAGGAGACAGAGGAGGAGACAGAGGAGTGAGCTGGGTTGGAAACGGAGCTGGAACCAGGGCTGAGAGTTAAATCAGCCTCTGAACTGAGAAGGAGTGCAAAAACATATCCAGAAACTAAACCTATGTAGCTAGCTACGAGATCAGGAACTGGACTTGGAACTGAATTAGGAACTGAGCTAGGAACAGGGTCGGAACCTGGACTTGGACTTGGACATGGACTAGGAACTGAACTTGGACATGGACTAGCTTGAGAAGAGGTCATCCCATGGACCTCAGACATGGACAGGGCAGTAGTGGAGGTTTCTTCTCGAACCTCTGACTGCTGCTTGTCGGGGCTGGAGGTCGCCTGGTTAACCTCCCTGAGCAGCTCCGCTGTGGAGACCTTCTGCTGGGCCTCCAACTGGAGCTCGGGGCTGGAGGTCGCCATGTTAACCTCCCTGAACAGCTCCGCTGTGGAGACCTTCTGCTGGGCCTCCGGCTGGAGCTCGGGGCTGGAGGTCGCCACGTGAACCTCCCTGAGCAGCTCCGCTGTGAAGACCTTCTGCTGGGCCTCCGGCTGGAGCCCGGGGCTGGAGGTCGCCACGTTTACCTCCAGGTGTAGCTCCATGGAGGAGACTTCCTGCTGGGTCTCCTGCTGGAGCTCGGGGCTGGAGGTCGCCACGTTAACCTCCAGGGGCAGCTCCGTTGTGGAGACCTCCTGCTGGGCCTCCTGCTGGAGCTCAGGGATGGAGGTCGCCACGTTAACCTCCAGGGGCAGCTCCGCTGTGGAGACCGCCTGCTGGGCCTCCTGCTGGAGCTCGGGGCTGGAGGTCGCCACGTTAACCTCCAGGGGCAGCTCCGCTGTGGAGACCTCCTGCTGGGCCTCCTGCTGGAGCTCGGGGCTGGAGGTCGCCACATTAACCTCCAGGGGCAGCTCCACTGTGGAGACCTCCTGCTGGGCCTCCTGCTGGAGCTCGGGGCTGGAGGTCGCCACGTTAACCTCCAGGGGCAGCTCCGCTGTGGAGACCTCCTGCTGGGCCTCCTGCTGGAGCTTTGGGGTTGCCCGCCTGTGGAGCCGTTTGTGTGCTCGCCAGCTGCCCTTAAAACAGGTTTGTGAGCAGAAGTAGCTGCTCCTTCCTTCCTGTTTCCTGCAGGTGGGGCACTGGAGAATGGCTGGTCGGGTGCAGCCCTCGGTTGCACACTCCTGAAACTGGGGCTGAGAGGTGCAGGCTGCCACATTTGCCTGCTTCCTCTCATAGTATTCCAGGAACGACTGGCTAGGCTGATCGGGCAGGTGAACTTTGTTCGGAAATACATTGAGGTCCGGCTCAAATTCCGCGCTCCCATATTCACGGATCAGGAAATTCACAAAACCCGAAACCAACTAAACGCGATAGGAGGAACCGTGCCCATTGTTCCTCACTGGGTTTGGGGTCTTTCAAACTACAAAAATACGTCTGGGCCTGCCAAAGGAAATGCTGGGGTTTAATAGAAAAACCATTATAAGCAGAGGGTGGATAAATGCAGGCCCACTGGGAGAAAGAGATTGAGTCTAGGGGAGGAACAAAAATTGTGGCGCGGCATGTCCCAAATTTCCCCGCTGTATCCATTTTTGGCGGAGTATTCTGTTACGAAACACAGAAGAGGGAGTCAGGATGCATGCGCTGGGGAGACGTCAGTAAATGTAGAAGAGTTTATTATAAACAAAAGAATCCATACTATGAGCAAAACAAACTGTAATCCAGGCTGTAGTAAACAAGATTAGTGATCTGGGAAACACCGGAACAAAGCGCATGGTTAAACACATCTAAATTCTAACAAACTGAACTATGAATAACAATACTATGAAACACACCCACAATCAAAGACACCTGGACATGATAATCACATTAGACAGAGAACCAATGAGGAAACGGGGCAGAGACATGATGCAATACAATAATAAATGCACATGGGGAAACACAGGAGGTGGAGACATGACGTGAACGAAAACAAAAGGCACATGGCAGAGGTAAACAATACGTGAGTTTTTATGAATGGAATGTCTATCGGAGAGTTTTTGAATAGCGCTGGAAAGCGCGCAGTGGAATGCGGAAGTGTTCGAGTCCATCGCTCGCATAGCGAGCGACTCGGAGAACAAGGGGAAACTTCTAACAGTCACCAACAACTTCCAAAGGGCATCCCGATCCACCGTTCAAAGAAGACTTCGAGAGCAGAAATATAGTGGCCATACCACAAGATGCAAATCACTCATCAGCAGTAACAATCTGAAAGCCAGTTTGGAATTCACAAAGAAATACAGAGATGAGCCAAAAAAGTTCTGGAACCAAGATTAACCTCTAGCAAAGTGATGGAAAGGCCAAAGTGTGGAATGAAAGAAAGGATCTGCTCATGATCCAAAACACTGCCAACTCAACAAAGGACTTTATCAGTGGGAAAAAGTGGAAGGTTTTAGACTGGCCAAGTCAATCACCAGACCTTAATCCGATTGAGCAGCATTTCACCTCCAAAAGAGGAGACTGAAGAGAAACCCCCTAAAACAAACAACAACTGAAATAGTCTGTGGTAAAATCATGTTGTCAATGTTAATGAGTTGCAGGCTTGATGCAGTTATTGCAAGCAAGGGATATGCAACAAAATATTACATGTTATTTACTTTAATTTTTCTCCTATCTTTTCCTATACATTTGCTCGCCTAAAAATTGGGTGGACTGATACAAAAGTTCTCTGTTTTATGCTGTTTAACACATCTATATGTAAATACCAGGAAATAAAAGCTGAAATCCTAAACTCTCATCTCATATCCATCTTTTGAGCTCAAAACACAAATGTCTTTGGTGTATCGCACAAACAAATGAATTGGCCTTGCCGTTCCAATTGTTTCGGAGGGGACCGTATTTGGCAAAAGTTTTCATCATATAAAGAAATACCCCAGGCAAGGGTAAATATTTTTAACCACATTGTGGACGTTACATCGGATTATTGTTATTTATATGCATTGTTTATACAGTAGTGCTTGAAAGTTTGTGAACCCTTTAGAATTTTCTATATATCTGTATAAATATGACCTAAAACATCATCAGAAGTCCTAAAAGTAGATCAAGAGAACCAAATTAAACAAGTGAGACAAAAATATTATACTTTGTCATTTATTTATTGAGGTAAATGATCCAATATTACATATCTATGAGTGGCAAAAGTAAAACCTCTAGGATTAGCAGTTAATTTGAAGGTGAAATTATAGTCAGGTGTTTTCAATCAATCGGATGACAGTCAGGTGTGAGTGAGCGTCTTGTTTTATTTAAAGAACTGGGATCTATCAGAGTCTGAGCTACAGATATGTAAGATTGGATCATTTTCCTCAATAAATAAATAACCAAGAATAATATTTTTGTCTCATTTGTTTAATTGGGTTCTTTTTATCTACTTTTAGGACTAAAAAAAATCTAATGACGTTTTAGGTCATATTTATGCAGAAATATAGAAAATTCTAAAGGGTTCACAAACTGATGTTGGATTTGTTGCACATAAAACAAAATGATTGATTTGTTGCACATAAACTCTCACATATCAGTTGCTCTTTTGTTACATTAGGTAGGCCTATACAATATTTTAATAATGCCTTATCAGCATGCAGCAGAGGTGAAACATTGCTTCAGAATGCACACACTCATTTCATTGCTTACTAGAATATATTTCTAGTAAGAACTTCCAGGGTACTCACATGTGAGTGGGTGAGGTCATGTGGGCAAGTATCAGGTGACTCCAGGCCATTCAGCAGCAGAATTTCATGTTCTTTGAGTGGCCAAGAACCAAGACCCTCAACCAGTCGTGGCAGATCAGGAGACACAGATGCCAGCTTCTATAATAATAACAATAATAATATTAAAATACAGGCATATTAAATTTTTATTGCACTTAGTCATGACAACAAAGAACCCTGAATTCGTTCAAAAAGGTTCAACCATTATAAGCAGTTTATTACATTTCTATGATGACCCCCAGTGCATAATACTATATGTTTTGTTCTGTAATTTTATGGAACTGACAAAATCATGGCTAAAAGCATTGCAAACCTTCTTTGGCGAAAGAAAGAAACAAAGACGGTATGTGTTAGTGTCTCTGAATGTGAGTTTAAGTGAAGCTGTTGATTTTGAATGTACCAACATTCCTTCAGTTTATTTTAATGGGAAGAGTCACATTAGTGAAATATTAACTGATATTAACATCGGCAATCATGTGAAGCTTAGAGATTAAACTTAATTACACTGTGAGAGTGAATGAAAATGAGATGGAATGAAAGAAGGGAGTAAAAAGGATGCAATAAATTAAAAAAAAAATAGGACAATAAACAGCAGAATTAAAAACAGAAAGTGAAAGAGACAGGGAAAGAAAAAAGACACGGAGAGAAATAAATTAAAAGAAAGAAAGAGAAATCAAGTAAATTCTAGACCAGGGGCCAATTAAATTTGACCTGGGGCCACATTTTGGCAGAGCATATATTGTTTGGGTACACATCCGAACCCTCCCAAGCTAAACAACCCAACACCTTAGACTCTCCCTCTTGGACACTCGTGACCAATCACCCACTTCTTAGGATTAATATGTCAATAACAATAATTACACTGATGCAAAATAATAATAATAATAATAATAATAATAATAATAATAATAATGTATTTTAAAGGGTGTCAGTATTCTGTGGGAGATTATTACATTATATTAATTGACATTTAATTAAAAAAAAAAATATATGAAACCTGCATACACTACAAAGTGCACTACATGTACACCCGTGGCCAAAAGTTTTGAGAATGACACAAATATTAATTTTCACAAAGTCTACTGCTTCAGTGTTTTTAGATCTTTTTGTCAGATGTTACTAACTGTTACTGAAGTATAATCACAAGCATTTCATAAGTGTCAATGGCTTTTATTGACAATTACATGAAGTTTATGCAAAGAGTCAATATTTGCAGTGTTGACCCTTCTTTTTCAAGACCTCTGCAATTCGCCCTGGCATGCTGTCAATCAACTTCTGGGCCACATCCTGACTGATGGCAGCCCATTCTTGCATAATCAATGCTTGGAGTTTGTGGGTTTTTGTTTGTCCACCCGCCTCTTGAGGATTGACCACAAATTCTCAATGGGATTAAGGTCTGGGGAGTTTCCTGGCCATGGACCCAAAATGTCGATGTTTTGTTCCCCGAGCCACTTCGTTATCACTTTTGCCTTGTGGCAAGGTGCCCCATCATGCTGGAAAAGGCATTGTTCGTCACCAAACTGTTCTTGGATGGTTGGGAGAAGTTGCTCTCTGAGGATGTTTTTGTACAATTCTTTATTCATGGCTGTGTTCTTAGGCAAAATTGTGAGTGAGCCCACTCCCTTGGCTGAGAAGCAACCCCACACATGAGTGGTCTCAGGATGCTTTACTGTTGGCATGACACAGGACTGATGGTAGCGCTCACCTTTTCTTCTCCGGACAAGCTTTTTTCCAGATGCCCCAAACAATCGGAAACGGGATTCATCAGAGAAAATGACACTACCCCAGTCCTCAGCAGTCCAATCCCTGTACTTTTTGCAGAATAGCAGTCTGTCCCTGATGTTTTTCCTGGAGAGAAGTGGCTTCTTTGCTGCCCTTCTTGACACCAGGCCATCCTCCAAAAGTCTTCGCCTTACTGTGCGTGCAGACGCACTCACACCTGCCTGCTGCCATTCCTGAGCAAGCTCTGCACTGGTGGTGCCCCGATCCCGCAGCTGAATCAACTTTAGGAGACGGTCCTGGCGCTTGCTGGAATTTCTTGGGCGCCCTGAAGCCTTCTTCACAACAGTTGAACCTCTCTCCTTATATATTTTATTTTATCGGTCTTGATGATCCGATAAATGATTGATTTAGGTGCAATCTTACTAGCAGCAATATCCTTGCCTGTGAATCCCTTTTTGTGCAAAGCAATGATGGCTGCACGTGTTTCCTTGCAGGTAACCATAGTTAACAGAGGAAGAACAATAATTTCAAGCACCACCCTCCTTTTAAAGCTTCCAGTCTGTTATTCTAACTCAATCAGCATGACAGAGTGATCTCCAGCCTTGTCCTCGTTAACACTCTCACCTGTGTTAACGAGAGAATCACTGACATGATGTCAGCTGGTCCTTTTGTGGAAGGGCTGAAATGCAGTGGACATGTTTTTTTTGGGATTAAGTTCATTTTCATGGCAAAGAGGGACTTTGAAATTAATTGCAATTCATCTGATCACTCTTCATAACATTCTGGAGTATATGCAAATTGCCATCATAAAAACTGAGGCAGCAGACTTTGTAAAAATTAATATTTGTGTCATTCTCAAAACTTTTGGCCACGGCTGTAGTGCACACAATTTGATATTCAGCCATAGCAAATGGCAGAAATATAGAGCCTAATGTAATGCGGTAAAAACTTAGTGATAGTGTCCAAAAATTTTGTGTCATCTGACCATGATAGACAATTTCAAATGTAGTTCCAATGATGCTTAGTAGGTTGCTCTATAATAGAGAATTTGAAACTTGACAGCCCCAACAATCAAATAAACAGCAATTTTCTTCTTTGCCTCCAGCACTGTCATTCTCATTGTGCAGGAGAAAAGGTTACTCATCTCTCCAATAGCTTGAGGGGAACATTTGAATCACTGTGTCCCACCAGCCCAGAGTAGGATCTCTCCCAGTCATCATATATTCATTGGTAATGGACATCATGATTTTACTTCCTGGTTCTAAGAGTATATAAACCCTGTTTGTTTGTTTTTTATATGGCAGTGCGAAGTCTTGCCAAACAGAGAGTGTGAAAAACATTTATTATTCTACCTGAGATTGCTTTGTGCCTGACATCGTGTTTTGACTATTGATTTGGATTGTCCCTGAATCTTGCTTGGCAGATCTTTTGCGTATAATTACTGTCTGTTGCCTGATTTGGCTTTGGAAAAATTAATACGTTTTTGAACTTGCATTTTAAACTCCTGCTCATGGGTCTACATCAAAAGTCCTCATCTGACCCACAATGGCCCTTATTTATCAATGTTGCATTTGGTTAAATCTGATCATAAAACAAGCATATGCAAATTCCACAGCTTCCTTATTGCCTTATTCCTCAATTGCATCCTTGGCATATCTGTGTATGTCTGATCAGAGTGTGTAAATTGGACCTCTCCATTTTAACAACCTGACAATGACAGATTTCAGTTAAATAATCATTAATTGTTAAAAAGCTAATATTGCCAATAATTATAGCAAGTATAGTAAGTCAAGTAGTGTAAAAAATAAAAATCAAATAACATTAATAATAATTGGACATGTGATAACTTTGTTGTAGTTAATGGGTTTTGGTGTCAACATGTAATTTAACACGTAACTGTGAATCAGACGTGTTGAAATGGACCTTTATCAGCTAATTATTCCTTTCATTGAGTAACAGGTATATTTACTTTTACCAATCAAGAAAACATGTTTCTAATTGTGACCGAACTGCATTATGTTTGCGCTACTGAGTTATTTCCTAGCTAGCTCTTATTCCTGTCAGGCTCAATAAAGATTGATTCAACTACCCGAAACTGTTATTCCCATAGGCCCAAATAATGCACTGTGCACAAGCTGTGAAAGGGCTATGAGGTTAAACCCCCTATTCTTATTTTATATTATTGCTCAACATATTCCACAGTTACTGACAATTAGAAACAGACACTTTCTACCTGAATCTCTATTTCAGATAGCCGTAATGAATATTAGGGATAATGAATGTGTGACACCCCCCTTCCCCCGACCCTGTTACACTGTGATCAGGACCATGCAATTTGTTGCACTTTTGGTTAATCGCTTAAATGTTATTTAAAAAAAAAAAAACACCACCCACCTTGAGGCAGCTGTTGTCATGGCGGTCAGACGCACTCATGTCCAAACTCACAAAACAGATCTGCAAACAGAGAACGACACACACACTCAGCACAGAATAAAAATTTATTTAAAAAAATTTTTTTTTTTAAATAATAAAAAAGAAGGAAAGAGAGATGCTCAGTAGGTGTAAGAGTGAAAGAGAAAGACAGATGTTTAAAAAAAGAAAAGTATGGAGGAAGGAGAGAGATAAGAAAACAGAACTGAAAAGAAATAAAAGGAGGAAAATGATAAAAGACTAATAAGGCTTTCTCTTTGGACCGCATATTGAGAGTTCCCATGAACAGCTACCAAATGCAAATTCAACACTTGGAATCAACTCCTGACCTTTTATTTCCTTAATTGGTCATGAAATAATGAGGAAACAGTCCACACCTGGCCATGAAATGGCTTATCAGTCAATTGTCCAATTACCTTTGAGCCTGTGAAAATGGAGGGACTCTGAAAAAACGATTAATGCAATATTTCTGTTAAACCCCTTGACTTAAAGCTGAAAGTCTACACTTCAATTACATTTGATTGCTTCATTTCAAATCCACTGTGGTGGTGTACAGAGGCAAAATGATGAAAATGTTGTCACTGTCCAAATACTTGGACCTGACTGTGTATGAAGAAAATGGTAGAGATAAATAGAGATATAAAAGAAAAAGAAGCAAGTGTGAATCTGAAGATGAGGGTCAAGAGAACCGAGATGCTGAGAGAAGGGAAGAGAAAAACAGAGAGAGTGAGGCAGATGGAAGGAGAGTGAATGTGAGAATGTGATAACCAAAAGGAAAAAAAAGAGAAAGAGAGATTTAAAAAAAAAAAAAAAAGGCAGAACAAGAAAGTGAAGGAGAGATGTTAAAGACATGCTAGAAATAGGGAGTAAGAGAGAGAGAGAGATGGAGGGTGAGAGATGGTTGCATGTCCTTGGCGAGGACATTCTCATTAAAATTTCCATTTGAGTGGAAATGGCTGACACGCGTGTGTGTGTGTGTGTGTGTGTGTGTGTGTGTGTGTGTGTGTGTGTGTCTGTGAGTGTGTGTGTGTGTGTGTGTCTGTGTGTGTGTGTGTGTGTGTGTGTGTGTGTGTGTAGAAGGTCTAAAAATGACCTCCATTGAGACACTGTCACATTGCTAGTATCCAGAGGAGAGCTGATGGAAGGAGAGTGAAAGAAGGACACACCCAAGGAAAGAAGGAAGGGGGCAAGGATGAAGGTTAGAAGGGAGGGAAGGGGAGCAGGAAGAGCCATTTTGTGTGTGTGTATGTGTGTGTGTCCGTGTGTGTCCGTGTCCCTTCATAGTTCACTAGGTACTCAATGAGGCAATAAATTCACATCTGTGCTCCCGGATACAGCACAATAACCAATCACATCCTCTCATCTCAACCTCCACCCAATCAGTTTACTCCATCACACAAACCAATCAGAACAGGATCTGCCAACTTATAATCAACCCATTTTCATGCTGGTCAACCAACCAGTCAAGTTTCCATCTGCTTATTTCGAATAAATGATGCTATTCCTGTCTCTCAATTGTTTATGTCCAAAATTGCATTCTGCTTTAGTAAATAATGTATTAAAACAACAGAACAGGCATGGTGTTGCGCTATTTTAACATTTGAGCTTCATTGTGACTGCTAATAGCTTAGCTAGCCAGCACATCCACTTAATGCTACACACGGCACACTAAATTGATGCATGTGTTAGTGCAGTAGCATGTGATTTGGGAAATAATTTGGTAATATTACTAAAGCCATCAGTGTTGCCTTTTTTACCTGTATTTTTTCCTACCACCATTTCGCTTTTTAAAAAATAGTAAAATAAACATGCATTAAAGTTCAGTGAGCTACAGCCCACTGAAAAATTTGTTAAAACAGTTTAGCCTTCCCATCTGATGTGTGTCTTAAAATGAGCTGGAACATAAGACTAGGACACAATACCAAAAGTGGAACTAATTATCGATCACTGAGATCATTGAAAAGATGGGACAAATATCTAGAAAAAGAGATTCATCGGAATAAAAGCAAGACAAAAAATAATATTAATGAATGCACACTGCACAAGTGCTGTGGGATTTATGACCTTGGGCCTGTGACTTCGGGTGCATCTCTATCAGCTCTCTAGTTCAGTAGTCACGGCACTGATCAGGGAGTCGGCCATTTTAAGGGCTGTCTCGATGGCAAAATCCTTCCAGTGCACTGGAACTTTCACTCCCTAAAAAAATCCCACAATGCACCGCAAAAACCAGGGAGCTATGTTCCCTTAGCTCGAAAAGAAACTTCGTCTACAAATGTAAGTCGCTTGTTATCGTTCTTTTAGCTCTCAAATGATTACTTACGTTAGCTATGTTTAACTGTATTTGACATTCTATATGTAGTTTATTTTATTCTAATGACTTTTAAAGTATTTAATGTTTTTTTTTTTAACATTACATAAATACGTGTGATTAAGCTAACAAATTTATATGACATATAAAACTTAAATATTTTTAAGTTTTTAATTTTTGGTGACATTTTACGAAGCGAGTACGTAATCATGTCGCTGGAAACTGAGTTATCAGTGTCCCAATGTGTAGTGAGACAGGGTGCTTAGTAGTGCCCCAACTCATGTCCACGATATACTGATTCACCACCTAGGGAGCTGATTGAGATGCACCCTTCTTGATTTTGTAAGTTTGCGGTCAAAATGAGGTCCTTGGTTGTTTCTGTTACTCTGAGGATGGGATGTTGAATGCAATTTTGGCCTTACATTAACACTCTCTCTCTCTCTCTCTCTCTCACACACACACACACACACACACACACACTCACATTAGCACTCATTAGCATAAAATACTATGCTAATATATTCACAATTTATAATGAAAAGCAAACATTTAATTAAAGTATAAAACAGGAGATCAATTGAGGTGGGGAAAAAAAAGAAAATGGAAATTATATCAAATTAATAGTCAATAAAAATCAACACTGTTCACGGATCAGTAGATTGTGCAGAGCTAATGCACAATTAGTTTGGAAAGAAACATTTTATTGAGGAATTAATCCTTTCTTATTTTTCATTTTCAGTGTTTTCATTTACATTGTTGGGCAGTGGAGTAGAAAATATACTCTCTCCTTCCTCATTAATAACAAATATACACCAATTATACTTTTATTTAAAAAGTGTTCATTTTATTTGATCCCCTATCAATCAGCAAGATTTCTGGCTCCCAGGTGTCTTTTACACAGGTAAAGAGCTGAGATTAGGAGCACTCTCTTAAAGGGAGTGCTCCTAATCTCAGCTTGTTACCTGTATAAAAGACACCTGTCCACAGAAACAATCAATCAATCAGATTCCAAACTCTCCACCATGGCCAAGACCAAAGAGCTGTCCAAGGATGTCAGGGACAAGATTGTAGACCTACACAAGGCTGGAATGGGCTACAAGACCATCGCCAAGCAGCTTGGTGAGAAGGTGACAACAGTTGGTGCGATTATTCGCAAATGGAAGAAACACAAAATAACTGTCAATCTCCCTCGGTCTGGGGCTCCATGCAAGATCTCACCTCATGGAGTTTCAATGATCATGAGAATGGTGAGGAATCAGCCCAGAACTACACGGGAGGATCTTGTTAATGATCTCAAGGCAGCTGGGACTATAGTCGCCAAGAAAACAAAAAGTGTTGTGGTCAGATTAGACCAAAATCGAGCTCTCTGGCATCAACTCAACTCACTGAGTTTGGAGGAGGAGGAATGCTGTCTATGACCCCAAGAACACCATCCCCACCGTCAAACATGGAGGTGGAAACATTATGTTTTGGGGGTGTTTTTCTGCTAAGGGGACAGGACAACTGCACCGCATCTTAGGGACTATGGACGGGGCCATGTACCGTCAAATCTTGGGTGAGAACCTCCTTCCCTCAGCCAGGGCATTGAAAATGGGTTGTGGATGGGTATTCCAGCATGACAATGACCCAAAACACATAGCCAAGGCAACAAAGGAGTGGCTCAAGAAGAAGCACATTAAGGTCCTGGAGTGGCCTAGCCAGTCTCCAGACCTTAATCCCATAGAAAATGTGTGGAGGAAGCTGAAGGTTCAAGTTGCCAAACGTCAGCCTCGAGACCTTAATGACTTGGAGAGGATCTGCAAAGAGGAGTGGGACAAAATCCCTCCTGAGATGTGTGCAAACCTGGTGGCCAACTACAAGAAACGTCTGACCTCTGTGATTGCCAACAAGGGTTTTGCCACCAAGTACTAAGTCAAAGGGGTCAAATACTTATTTCACTCATTAAAATGCAAATCAATTTATAACTTTTTTGAAATGCGTTTTCTGGATTTTTTTGTTGTTATTCTGTCTCTCACTGTTAAAATACACCTACCATTAAAATTATAGACTGATCATTTCTTTGTCAGTGAGCAAACGTACAAAATCAGCAGGAGATCAAATAATTTTTTCCCTCACTGTGCCTCTCCTCCCTCCTCTTACACCTTGCTCTCCCCTTTCTCTCTGTCCATGTCTTCTTATATTTTCTTCTCCTGCTCTTTCTACTACACCATTGCCCTCCAATCTACCCATCTCTTCTCCCTCTACTCCTCCCTCTTCTCCTCTTCCTACATCCTCAACTCTTCTTGCTCCATCTCCTCTTCCTATACCCTCTACTCCTCTCCCGTCATCTCTTTCTACCTCTTCAACTGTTCCTCTCCCTCTCATTAATACCCTTCTTCTACCCTCTCCACCACCTCTCGCTCTTACACCTCTTCCTTTTCCCCTTCTCATTCTTCTTCTGATGTGTGCTTCTTTGATGTTTTTCTTTCCCCCTTTTATAGTTGTTGTAATTAAGACAGCTGTGTAACAATTAGGAAATTTGTGTTGTGTGTATTACTAACTAATCAGATATCAATTTGGGGCTAATTGAGAACATACCATGTGCAACTGGGAATTTAACAAATAACAGAGTTTTGTTTGTTGTGTTTGGAAAAATGGTACACAAATGTTTGTGATATTTGTAAAGACCAATAAAAAGAGCTGATATACATTATATATATATATATATATTGGTTGTATGAACTACTGTGAAAACATTTGAGAATTTTGTGCACAGTGTTTTGAGAAAATTATGGATGTGATTTGTAATTTGTATGAAATGAAGGAAAATTTACAATCTGTTTAGGACAATTACAAAGTGTTCAGATCAACGTGTTAACTGTTTTGAGAGCAGTTACCTGAGTTTGGAGAAATGTGTCAAATCGATTGAGAAAAACTGTATTATTATTCAGTGGCATTGCCTTTTACAGTTTTTTTCAAGTGCTAACATGCATTGGTCAAAACTGAAGTCACATTGTCAAAACTCTTCACACAGTCAGCGAAACAGAAGTGTATGTAGACCAAACTGTGAATCATTTTTCATTGCTTTCACACGAAATACATTCAATGACCACATTCTCAGAAATCCATGAACTCTTTTCTCATTCATACTCCACCATCTACAAAACTATAAATTTTTCATGTTTTCAAATGCTAACACACTGTTCCCAAAACCGTTAAAAACACATTCAAAACAGAATGATGGCAAATGTCACGCATTTCTGCAGTAACCAGATTGAAATATGTATAAAATCTTAGCAGAATTTTGACAATAAACCTGATTAGCAATGGGGGTTGAATAATTTTGATTGCAACGATACATTTACAGCATTTGGTAGATGCCCTTAGCCAGAGTGACTTACATTTAACTCATTTATACATCTGAGCAGTTGAGGGTTAAGTGCCTTGCCCAAGGGCCCAACAGTGGCAGCTTGGTAGTGCTGGGGTTTGAACTCATTATCTTCCAATCACTAGCCCAACGGCTTAACCACTGAGCTACCACTGCCCACTACATTATAATACAATACTATATGTTCACATTTTGAAATATATTGATTGTATTGTGATTTTCAGTAGGATCCAAAGGTTACCTCCCACAAGAGGAAGAGGCAGAATATTATCAGATACACAGGAAATGTACATTGTTGACATGGTAATTGGCTACAATGCAATAAAACCGCGGGAAATTCGGGACAGAGTGCTGGCAGACAATATCATTTTTGGAAATCTGTTTTTTGTTTCAACTTTTTATTTTTCACAAGTAAATTACTATATGCATAGATATGGAAAGAATAAAGGATATTGAAGCAAATTGCAGCATTTCTGATTTCATTCTTGTTACATATACTTTAGTACAGTCAATAAAGTGAAAAGGTGTTATTCTTATTCTATAATGAAATACTGATTCATGTGAAAAAGCATTCAAACTTCAAAGATAAAAATTCAAAATTTATGTAGTGCTCCCTGTTGTTAGTGTTTTTTAGGTCAGTGTGTTATGAGTGACAACATATGCTTTCTGAGTGAGAATTGTTGCCAGTGTTATGGTTGAACAAGCTTATTTTGAGACATGTATGAAGTGTTTTGGTGGTTTGTGTGAGTTTTGGAGGTGAGATTAAGTGTTTGGCCAAGATGCATGTTGGTAATGCAGACTGTATGAAGAGTTTTGAAAAAGTGGCTTCAGTATTGACCGATGCTTGTTAGCAACTGAAAAAAACTGTAATTGCTTAACTTGACTCAAACATTCGGGGTAGCCTTCCACAAGCTTCTCACGATACTTTGAAAGAATTTTGTTCATTGACGTAAAACTGACGTAACTCAAGTCAGGTTTCTGGGTCTCCCTGCTCTGACATGCTTTTTCAGTTCAGTTCACAAATGTTCTATGGGATTCAGGTCAGGGCTTTGTGATGGCCACTCCAATACCTTCACTTTGTTGCCTTTAAGCCATTTTGTTACTTTGGAGGAATGCTTAGGATCATTTTCCTGACACTTTCTCCTCCATACAGAGCACTGATAATTATGGCCAAAACAGTTAAATATCTATTTCAACTGACCAGGGAAAACCAGGGAATGCTGGTGATCACCTGCAAACTGACTTCTTAATACTGGTCTTGAAGTAGGGGATTATTCCTTGCATGACAGCTTTTCAGGCCATGGTGATGTTAAATTCTATTAATGGTGGATGTACATACTTTGGTACGTGATGCCTCCAACTCCTTCACCAGTTCCTTTATTGATGTCTTGGGGTTCAGTTCTCTGAACTTCTCTGGGAGTTAATTCGTGCCTCTTTCCTGAATGGTCCCAATATATTTATATTTGCATACAGTTGTTTGTACAGATGCTTGTGGTACATTCAGTTGTTTGGAAAGTGTTCCTAAGGAGGAATGTGACTTGTGAAGGTGCACTTTTTTTTCTGAGGTCTTGGTTGAGTTACTTGGATTTTCCCATGGTATCAACTGCAAAAAGGCACTGTCTCTAAAGTCAGGCACTTAAATACAGCCACTGGTGCACACCTAATTAACTCCTAATTATAACAACTGGCCAATCAGAAGCTTCCAAAAGTCATTTCATCAATTTCTGGAATCTTCAGGAAAGTGAAGGACTTATAAAATAAATGTTTTTCTAACATGAAATGTGTGGAGTTGAAAAAATGAGTCTGAATGTCTTTAGACTAGGTTTATGTAAACCTTTGGACTCAACTGTAATTATAAATTTAACCCAGCAAGCTAAGTAAAATATTTGTGTTGAATTACAGCCACATATTTAAATGAATTAACTTTTAAGCATTTAAGTAATACAAATTATTAACTTTTTTGTTATATTTGCTGAACACCTCAATCACTTGTTTCAGTACGTGTCAGATTAAAATGAATGGAAAATATTTTTAATCATGAAAATAAAAAACAAACCTGACAATTGTGCAACTGTCCTGGTTGAATCCTGAGCTCAGGTTACTGTATGTGTGGAATTTTTCATGTTCTCCCTGTTTCTGTGTGTCTTCCCACCTCCCAAAAAATGTCAGTCAGTGGATTAGACACACTAAATTGGCCCTAGTTGGTAATGTGTATGCATGTTGTCCATATATTACCGCCTCACGCCTAGTGTTCCTGGGACAGGCTCCAGATCCACTGCCACCCTGACCAGGATAAAGTGTTAATGAATGAAAAGATGAATGAAGTGAATGATAACTGTTCATTCAAGCTAGTGAGATGGCATCAAAGCTTGGAAGAGTTTTTTTGTTTAAAACGAAAATATGAAAAACATTCATCTGGGTGCAAGGCGGGAACAAACCCTGGATGGTTGTCCATCCCAAGACACCATGCACATACATTCACACCTAGGGGCAATTTTCGCACAGCCCATTCATTTCTGGCATGTTTTTGAGAGGTGAGAAGAAACCGGAGAACCCAGAGGAAACATATGGCCATATGGGGAGAACAAGCAAAACCCCACAAAGAAAATAACCTGAGTTCAGGATGGAACTGAGGACCCTGGAGCTGTAAGGTGTCAACGCTACAGTGCGACTGTGCCACCAGTTAGTGAGTCAGGAGAGAAAAATACTCTAAAATCTAGTGAGTTGCTGTGAGTCACCCTGAAAGTCTTGTAACAGTAATTGACAATCAGATGCTACTTCATCATGTCTTAATCATAAGCGGAAAGCAGATGCAGCTGCTATTATAGTTTTGAGAAGCCTGTGAATACTGTGTTTGCACCCCAAAGGTTAGTAAATGTAAATGAGTAAATATGTAAAAGTTTTTAAATGAAGCTAAACCCCTACCTGCCTTTCCAGTTGTGCTGTTTCAATCTGGGTGTATTGAATTGACAACAAACAGACAAATTGTCTCACCCTCTGTCTCTCCCACTGGTCCTTTAGAGATTACTTA
Organism: Cranoglanis bouderius; assembly: GCA_023630585.1. Classification (NCBI taxonomy): domain Eukaryota; kingdom Metazoa; phylum Chordata; class Actinopteri; order Siluriformes; family Cranoglanididae; genus Cranoglanis; species Cranoglanis bouderius. The sequence continues at coordinate 13,163,118 of CM042566.1, forward strand.
GGGCCTGGTTGGCTAAGACTAGATGAAACTGTGAAAGACTGAACATGAGAGGAGAGATGCAGAGGAGAGCTTCCATACTAAAACCATCAGCATAACAAGTCACCACTTACTTAAAAAAATCAATCTCTCTCTCTCTCTCTCTCTCTCTCTCCCCTCCACCTGATTAGGACACGGCTGATCAGTACTAATGAGACAACACCGGCACTTCAAATACCAATCACATTAAACTGTGTATAAGATCTTCGGCATTTATGTCAAGTTTATTTATCATCCATACTAAAGTTCAGATTAGTAAAGACAGACAGACAGAGAGGGGGAGAGAGAGAAAGAGAGTGAGGGGGGCTTCAGGGATAGACAAAGAGACACAGAGAGAGAGAGATATGTAATATCTCAAATGACATGTCATTTTCTATTCTAAATTGTACATGATGTAAAAGAGGTCTGTTTTACCTCAGAAAGAGAAAAAGATGGGGAGAGAGACTTTTCTCAGAGTTACTGTTTAAACAGACAAGAGGAAAAGGAGATGGAAGGAAATATAAAGAAGAGAATGAGACAAGGGAGAGAGACAGACTCGTATGAGGGATGGATATAACAAAATGCATGTGAAGTAAAAATGTAAATAACTAAAGCATCACTGAATATAACACCCCGACAGATCTGGATAAGACTGGTGAGAGAGTCTGGTGAGAGAACATTCAGAATTCTGTACATTGGTAGCCCAGCATGTCCTCACCTACCACCATCAGAGAGACAGTAAGTGACAGCCGCCCCACCCACACACACCACTACCCCCACACAAGCACACAATTTCACATAAACATATATATATTATTAATAATCAACTTATTCCTTGTAATAAATCACTCCTACTTCTTTTTCTTGCTTTTATTATTACTAACGTTCAACTATAACGTTAAAACCACCTGCCTAATATTGTGTAGGTCCCCCTTGTGCCACCAAAACAGCTCTGACCCGTTGAGGCATGGACTTCACAAGACCTCTGAAGGTGTGCTGTGGTATCTGGCACCAAGACATTAGCAGCAGATCCTTTAAGTCCTGTAAGTTGTGAGGTCGGGCCTCCATGGATCGGACTTGTTTGTTCAGCACATCCTACAGAAGCTCAATCGGATTGAAATCTGGGAAATTTGGAGGCCAAGTCAACACCTTGAACTCTTTGTCATGTTCCTCAAATCATTCCTGAACAGTTTTTGCAGTGTTGCAGGGCACATTATCCTGCTGAAAATTAGGGAACACCGTTGCCATGAAGGGGTGTACTTGATAGGTGGTACATGTCAAAGTCATCCACATGAAAGCCAAAGGTTTCCCAGCAGAACATCGCCTTCTTCCCACAGTGCATCTTGGTGCCATCTGTTCCCCAGGTAAGCAATAGACATGCACCCGGCCATCCACATGATGTAAAAGAAAACGTCACCAGACCAAGCCAACTTCTTCCATTGCTCCATGGTCCAGTTCTGATGCTCACATATAGGCACTTTTGATGGTGGACAGCAAGGTGTGTGTTCTGACACCTTTCTATCATAGTCAGCGTTAACCTGTTCAGCAATTTGATTTAGAGTAGCTCTTCTGTGGGCTCGAACCAGACGGGCTAGCCTTTGCTCCCCATGTGCATCAATGATGTGCCCATGACCCTGTCGCCGGTTCTTTGAACCACTTTTTACTAACCACTGCAAACCCGGAAACACCCCACAAGACCTGCCATTTTGGAGATGCTCTGACCCGTCTAGCCATCAAAATTTGGCCCTTGTCAAGGTTGCTTGCCCATTTTTCCTGCTTCCAACATGTTAGAATCTCCCTCTCGCTACGCAGCTAGCAGAAGCTAGCGAGTAGCGCATTTCCGCATTCCATGCTTCGCGCTACCAAGAAGAGTAGCGCGAGCTTTATTATCAAAAACCCGCTGGACTTTTCATTCATAGATTCTCGCTTTGCTTGTATTACCATGTGCTTGTGTTTTGGTTTACGTCATGTCTCCGCCTCCTGTATATCACCATGTGCTTGTGTTTTGGTTTACGTCATGTCTCCGCCTCCTGTATATCACCATGTGCTTGTGTTTTGGTTTACGTCATGTCTCCGCCTCCTGTATATCAGTATGCGCTTGTGTTTTGGTTTACGTCATGTCTCTGCCCCCGTTCTCTCATTGGTTTTCTGTTTATTGTTTGATTATTTGTCTCAGGTGTTCTGTGTTTCACTTCGTTTTATTCTAATGTGTCTGTGTATAAAAAAACCCTTCCATTTCCGCTTCCTTGGGGAGTATTAGATTGAGTTTGACTCAGCATGTGCTGTAAGCCGGCTTCTTTCTCGTTTTCTCTCGCCCCTAGTTCATGGTTCCCAGACCATAGTTTCCTAGTTCTATTTTCCTAGTTCCCAGACCTTAGCTCACTGCTCGTGGTTCCCATACCACAGCCTTGCGACGTGCGGTCGCTCCTTTTTGTTTTTTCTTCATTCATGTGTTTTTCTCCCTTTTTGCGTTACCAACATATGGATTACTTCTTTGTGGATTACTGACTCAGTTGTGATGGATTATCTCGTTTTGGATTACTGCTTTTCGTTTGATGGATTATGGTTTGCTTTCAATTCCTTTACTTTTGAATTTGAGTGTTCCTATTAAACTGACTTTTCCCCTGCGCATGCATCCTGACTCTTTCCGTAAGTTTACATAACACAACACATCAACTTCGAGAACTGACTGTTCACTTGCTGCCTAATGCTCGTTGACAGGTGCCACCTTTAATTTCACCTGTCAGTGGGTTTAATGTTGTTGCTGGCCAGTGTACACTATATGGCCAAACGTTTGTGGACACCTGACCATCACAGGTGTGTTTTACATTTATCCAGAGCAACTTACATTTATTTTATACATCTGAGCAAATGAGGGTTAAGGGCCTTGCTCAAGGGCCCAACAGTGGCTGCTTGGCGGTGCTGGGTTTGAACTCATGACCTTCCGATCATCTTAACCACTGAGCAACCACTGCCCTATATTTACTGCTAAATCAGTGGATTAATCTGATTATTATAATACTATTTAAGCATATTATCCTGTTTAGTATAATTTTATATTGCTAGGTTTTTATACCGTTATAAGTGGCATATTAGCATATTTACTGCAATGGCAATACCACCACATGTTTTTAAGGTTAATTCTTCCTTGTAAGCAATTTCTGTCATATGTCAGCGTGTAAAGTTGATCCTAAACCTTCACTGAGAGTAGTTAGTTGAATACTAGTGTGGCGTTGAATTTCGGTCATACCCCAGACATTTAAAATACATTGTAACTAGAAGTGTGTGATTATAGATCAAATCTTCGTTGCACAGAGTGACATATTTTACCATCGACTTTGCTTTTCAATAAAGTGGTGACTTAAATTATTGATCTCTTTTATTTGTATTTTATGCTCTTGTTCCGCTTGTTCAGAAGTTACAGTAAAATGTTTTAAATAGTTTGTCATGTGACAATAAGCTCAGTTTAACCTATGGAATTTTGTGCTAGGTGAGGAAAGTGTGCATTACTCTGCCTGATATAAAAATAACTCAAATTTATCATTTAATGTATTATCCCCCATGTTTGAATATTCTAATAAAACAGTGAATTTCAGCGAGTTGGCCATGCTCTGTGATTATGAACCAAAAAATACTTCCTACTTAAAGAAATCATTATACTCTTAACAAAATAAAAAAAGAAAGCAAATCAATCTCTCTCTCTCTCTCTCTCTCTCTCTCTCTCTCTCTCTCTCTCTCTCTCAGTAAAGTTGGCACTGTGTAACAGGCAGCTGGTGTGTGTGGGTTTAAAATCACAGTGTGGAGTCTTTGTGTTAGAGGAGCATGCTGGGTGTGAGAGCTGCAGAAAATGAACAGCACCACGAAACCTAACAGACCCGAGTAGGACCTTATAGAATTATTGTAATCCAAACCAGAACCAAAGAGAACCCTGACAGAAGTTTCTTTCCTCCTTTTATATTGGGTTTAGATGCTCCCGTTCAAGTTTGCCACAGCGGATCACCCGGCCGCATATTCTGATTCTGGCACTGAGAGTGCACTGGCTCGTGTAACCCTCCAGTGGCTGGGGTTGGTTCCCTGACCGTTATTCAGTGCATGCTAGCCATTAGTTCACCCCATACATACATGCATACATTATTTAATAAAGATGACTAATCCAAAACCCAGGACTAATATCAGGCCGATGCCAGCAAAAAATGGGGGGTAGGAGATCAGAGGGAGAAAAAAAACAATTAATGTGATCCAATATTGTAACAAATTGGAATAGGATTTGATTTTTTTTTGTATTGGATTTGGATTTTTTTTTTTTTTGGAACTGGAAATGTTTACATATAAGGATACTTGATTTTTTTAGGATTAATTTTTATTATATTTATATTTTATACTTTATTATTTGCGATGTAAGTGATTTTGTGTGAGATATCAGATTTGAATTTGTTCAAGTCAAGATTTACATTAGTTAGTCTTCTTATGGATAAATTTACACACACTTGGGAGAATGGTATACGGATTGGGTATTGGGAGAATAGTACACAGATGCTTTTCCAAGTTTACAGGATTTTCATGAATACCAAATTTGTTCTGTAAACACTCGTATGAATGATTTAAGCATGAATCCATTTGCATCCAGCTTGATAAATGAGGCCCATTGAGAGTACATGATGTAGAATGTTTTTCCACTCCTCTGTTTAAAAGCAAGTACAACTACATTCTCCTAACACACTGTAAGTGCCAAAAAAAAGTTCACAATGTATATAGCATAGAGTAAACAAAACTATAGTTCTGAGTGAACAAAATTTTTATTAACGGGAAGAAGCTTTAAGAGGGGTCAAAATCTGTGAGTTCTGGAGGAGAAGGGAAGAGGGGGTTAATTTGTTGAGCATAACTGTGTATATGAATGTACCTGAAATGAGAGGAAAATTGAGAAGCATCATCCGTCAAGGACGGATATAATTGGTTGCAAGAGGAGTGGAAAGTAGAAGAATGCTCCCAAACCTTAACTGAGGTTCTCACCACCATGTTATGGGTATGTTAGGAATTTGGTTAATTAAGGGGGAATGTAAGAGGTTCTAGACAATAAACACATAGAGCAAACCAAAGAGTTAAGATTAGCATACGTTCCCAAAGCGTCACCATCAGGGAGAGAGGAAGGAGAGACTACTTGGTGCATATCTGTGTGTTTCAACTCCCTCAAAATTTCTCCCTGAGCATCTTTGCGTTGTTATTGCCATCAACACATGATTTTAGCTCTGCATGTCTATATTTTTTTTCTTTTGCAAACTGCTTTGTGTAAACCATCCAGCCATGACTGAAATATGCTGAGATGAAGGATATTGTCTGTGCCTTCAGACTCCTGTGGAGAGGTAGCAAGCAACACTGCTAGTGGGGTTTTGCTGCCACTATAATGAACACACTCAGTTTTCTACTTTGAAAACACCACTGGCAAAATTCTGCAAAAAAAAAAATATCACACTCCAAAACAATTCTGCAGAAAGAATGTTAAAGAACTTTATCTCAGATACCTCAGAAGAAATATTGAGAATTACAGGAATGCAACAGATCGCCAGATCTACTGATTCACTGAAGCTTCTACTACAGTTTTTGTCATTTGGATACACATTGTAACTGAATGAATACACCAAATAATTGATTCCTTATGCTAAAATCCTATGATCACACAATATTCCTTCACAAAGATAAACACATTCTCATTGATTCAACATAGTTTGCAGTTCTGCTGCATTAATTTTGCAAAATTCTATACACACTTCTCAACACACTATGTACTTCTCATTGGGAACACAGCTGTCTCATTTTCCTAAACACTGAAGTCACCAATCAGAACTCAGTGTACTAATAGCTGAAACCAAATCACATCTGTGAAAACTAAATTCACCATAATTATCTACTCAGTTTTCCTAACTGCCTAGGGCATATAAACTCTGCCCCTGTCACACTGGTTCAGGAACAAACAAACGAAAATTGGAGCAAGAAAGACAATAGAAAGGAAGAGGAAGACGGGGATGGGAAGGACAAAGAAATATTTCCAATGACACTCGAACAATTCTGGTTGATAGTGTTGATAGTGTTATCAATCATGGAATGAGCATGAGGGAAGCTGGGCTGTGAGTACAACCACATTTGTGTTGTTACACTGGCTGCAGACAACACCACCTATGTTGTTATATGGAACAATGTCAGTTTCCACTATGCACATGGCATACAAGAATGGTTCACCACACATCCAACTGATATTCCTTCCACCATTTTCCCCTTCCTCAATCCAGTTGAGGAATTTTTTTCAGTGTGGCGGTGGAAAGTATATAAACCGAACCCATATCAACAAGTGAGTCTTCTCGAGGCAATGCATGGAGCCATGGAGTGGTATCACTGCAGAGTCATGTCAAGGGTGGAGCCGTCACTCTAGGCCAGACTTGTGCAATCTTATCCGCAAAGGGCCGGTGTGGGTGCAGGTTTTCATTCCAACTAAGCAGAAGCCACACATGAGTCTATTGAAAGCCAAGCTCAACTGGAATCAGGAATGGCTCCTGCTTGATTGGAATGAAAACCTGCACCCTTTGCGGATCGGATCAGACGCCCCTGCTCTAGGCTGTTCTTCCCCTGCTGTTTGGCCAGGGAGAACATTAGTTGTGATGTAGATGAGGTTTTGTGGCCAAATTGTATTTAGTTTTTCTGTATGTAAACTTTACACAGTACCAATACTACATTATCCCTCTGTTTTTGCGATACATTTTTGTATTGCAAGCAGCTTTTGAGAAATGTTTTTGTGGGATATCTCATTTGTTAAGGTAATTAGGTTTGTGAACAGTGAACTGTACATACATTGCCTATTTAGTGGCTCTTTTTGTGGTCTTGTATTTTGAAATACAGTGCCTAACTTGGTGGTCGGCATTTCGGGAAAATGCTTGTATCCTACTTGCACTTCTGAGTGTGTATAAATTTACACATGACAACAAACGAATTTAAACCTTGAGTTGGTCAAATTTGGACAGATTACTGCACTTTTATATATGGATTATACTGCCACGTTTAAAATGTTTACTTTTATTATGTTTACAGCATTTAGCAGATGACCTTATCCAGAGGAACTTATACTGTAGAAGTGCTTCGTAGTCTCTATCAAATAACACATCCTCATGCTAGTTCACTAGATCAGGGGCTAAGAATACCATCAATAAAATTTTGTCAAAAACCGGTCATTTTATATTAGTGGCATTAATTAAAGTATATGAAAAAAGTGATCCAACACAAACCCATAAATTAAGACAAATACAACTAGTAATTTAATTAGAATAAAAGAAATGCCTCCATATAAACAGAGGACAGGTGAGTCTGTCTGCGCACAGCTAACAAATGCCACAACTGATGGACCAATTAGTGCACGTCAGGATAAAAGCTGGCTAAGATCCTGGTTCTGTTTGCCAAGGCATCTTACGTGCATCATCGCTGTGCAACACTTCCAGCATGTCGGCCAAGACACTTTTAAACAATTTTAAAATAGCAGTTTCCCTGTGTGACATGTCTGTGTGACCTGTGCATGATCACCTGTAAAAACATCTCCTCAGGTGCTGTTATACTGCTAAATTAGATTTTTTTTCTGCCATAGAAGTGAGTCAAAATAATTTCTGCCTTTTTGTCTTTTTTACACCACAATGGTCATTTAATCTTTCCAGCCTTCTGTGCACTTTAATGGAGTATTGTGGGTGTTCCTAAATGCTATTTGGTTTAGCTTATGTATATATTTACACACAACTTTACTAAAAGATCAATAAATTATGCCTATTATTTTTATTCTAATTTGTTAAAGAGAACACCTGCCTATACAGTATATCATGTGTGTGTGTGTGTGAAAAAAATCACCATAAAGTTGAGAAGTAGAATTCTGAGTGTTTTTCTACTCAAAAATCTGTTACTTGATAAATTACAAAAAAATTTACAACCAACATGTGTGTATTTCTTCTATATTTTATATTGAATGTGTGTTCAGTAAAGATGTAAAGAATGATTGTGTATGTATAATTGTAAAGTCTATACTGTATATCAGATTATGTATATATGTAGTATATGTTGATGTATATGATATGTATATATAGGTGTGTGTGTGTGTGTGTGTGTGATGTAACTCACAGTACAGCCTCCATCATGTTGGTCCTCGAGGAAACTGACTCTGCTGAGCGCCTTGTCGTTTTTCAGCCAGTAATCACATGTGTCTAATACGCTGTTGCTGCACAGAACCTGACAGACACAGAAATCACAGTTAATTTTCACCTTATAGCAAATATAATGAATATATATCAATCAGCCATAACATTAAAACCACTGACAGGTGAAGTGAATAACATTGATTATCTTGTTACAGTGGCACCTGTCAATGGGGTGGGATATACAGTATTAGGCAGCAAGTGAACAGTCAGTTCTCGAAGTTGATGTGTTGGAAGCAGGAAAAATGGGCAAGCGTAAGGATCTAAGTGACCAAGGATCTGAAGGGCCAAATTGTGATGACTAGACGACTGGGTCAGAGCATTTCCAAAACGGCAGGTCTTGTGGGGTGTTCCCCACATGCAGTGGTTAGTAACTACCAAAAGTAGTCCAAGGAAGGACAACAAGTGAACCGGTGACAGAGTCATGGGCGCCCAAGGTACTGTAACACAAATTGCTGAAAAAGTTCATGCTGGCTATGATAGAAAGGTGTCAGAACACACAGTCATCGCAGCTTGCTGTGTATGGGGCTGCATAGCTGCAGACCAGTCAGAGTATCCATGCTGACCCCTGTCCACCACCGAAAGCACCTACAATGGGCACATGAGCATCAGAACTGGACCATGGAGCAATGGAAGAAGGTGACCTGGTCTGATGGATCACATTTTCTTTTACATCATTTGGACGGCCGGGTACGTGTTCACCAGGATGCACTATGGGAAGAAGGAAAGCCAGCGGAGGCAGTGTGATGCTCTGGGCAATGTTCTGCTGGGAAACCTTGGGTCCTGGCATTCATGTGGATGTTACTTTGACATGTACCACCTTCCTAAACATTGTTGCAGATCAACCCCCCCCCTTTCATGACAGTATTCCCTAATGGAAGTGGCCTCTTTCAGCAGGATAATGCACCCTGCAACACTGCAAAAACTGTTCAGGAATGATTCGAGGAACGTCTCGGGTTACTTGACTGTAACCCTGTTCCCTGAAAAAGAGGGAACGAGATGCTACGCATCAAACGCTAATGAGAACATTCTTTGTTTGACCGGTTGCGAAGTATGTGTGTCAAAAACGCCAAGAATTTGGCCTAAATAACCTCGGTGAGTTACGTCATTGATAATGTGCACCTGCAGGTTATAAATAGACGTGAAACAGGCATACCTTCAGGTTACACTTTGTCTGAGACGCCAGGAACAGGGTTACAGTCAAGGATGTTTCAAGGAACGGGTTGTTTCAAGGAACAGGGTTACAGTCAAGTAACCCGAGACGTTCCCTATCAAAAGCTACTCTTGATGCTGCGCATCAAACGCTAATGGGAACGAGAATACCAACGCCGCCGCACTGGAAGTGTCTGAGCCTCCAAGGTTGTGTAGTGTGTGCACACAAACATTGAAGAAGGTCTCAGACATGCCTAAGGGATGTTGACTCAAGGACATGTGAGCCCGGAGTAGCATGGACATCCAAGCCATAGAATCTGACAAATGTGTGCGGAGAGGACCAACCTGCCGCATCACACACTTGCTGGAGGGGGACACCTTTTGCCAAAGCCATAGAAGATGCAACCCCCCTGGTTGAATGAGCCCTAACTCCTAGCGGCGAAGCTTGACCACGTGCCTCGTAGGCTAGGGCAATGGCATCCCTCACCCAATGAGACACCGTTTGTTTAGTGGCAGCCGCCCCCCGACTGTGGCCTCCATAGCATATGAAGAGCTGCTCCGACTTACACCACTGGCTGGTGCGGTGGACATAAACCTGAAGAGCACATACTGGACACAGTAAGTGAAGTCTTTCCTGCTCCGTAGTCGTGAAAGGCGGAGGAGAGAAGGCTTCAAGAACGTCCGGATGCATGGTCGAGAATGGAACTTTCGGGGGGTAATTAGGGTGAGGATGCAAGATAGCTTTGACCAGCCCAGGGGCAAAGTCTAGGCAGGACCGCGCGACTGACAGAGCCTGCAAATCCCCAATTCTCTTTAGAGAAGTAATAGCCATTAGAAAAACCATCTTTAGGGTCAGAAACCTGACAGGTGCTGACTCTAGTGGTTCGAAAGGGGTGCCGACCAGACCCTCGAGCACTATAGCTAAATCCCACGAAGGGACTGTAGCTTTCATGGACGGTCTCAACTGCTTGGCTCCACGAATGAAGCCAGCGACTAGAGGGTGCTTTCCCACAGAAACCCCATCAATCGGAGCATGGCAAGCCGAAATGGCGGCCACATAGACTCTAAGAGTACCAGGACATGTGCCTGAGGATAATTTCCCTTGCAGGAACTCCAGCACTGAAACCACTTGGCAGTGAACTGGGTCTACCTGGTGCGCCATACACCAATTTTCAAAAATGTGCCATTTGAAGGCATAACTTCTTCTAGTGGAGGGGGCCCTGGCACTTAGAATGGTCTCTACTATGTCAGCAAGGAACCCAGCATCCCTTAGCTGGTCCCCCTCAGGGGCCAGACGTGAAGGTTTCAGAGCTCGGGCCGCGGATGAAATATTGTCCCCTGTGCCTGAGATAGGAGATCTCTCCTGACTGGAATCGCCCACGGCGAGCCATCGAGGAGAGATATTAGATCCATACTCTGGTCGGCCAACGGGGCGCTATCAGTAAGAGGTGAAACCCCTGTTGACGGACCTTGTCCAGGACTCCTGGGAGCAGAGCGATCGGGGGAAATGCGTAAAGACTCTGTCTGGGCCATGTATGAGCCATGGTGTCCAGACCCAGGGGAGCTGGAGGAGTCAGAGAGAAGTAGAGGGGACATGGGGACATTGTGCCATCTCCTGTGAAGCAAAGAGGTCCACCTCTGCTTTGTAAAATCTTCCCCTGATTTGACTGACCACTTCGGGGTGGAGTTTCCATTCCCCAAGTGTCACAGCCTGTCTGGACAGCAAGTCTGCTCCCACATTCATATACCCGGGGATGTAAACCCACACAAGGACATGGTAGCCTCTTAACTGCTGGAGGAAATATTTCAGGGCCCGAAATAGAGCCATAATTTCGAGGCAATTGATGTGCCAGTTGAGAAGATGACCTCTCCAGATCCCTTGGGCTGGACGGCCATCCAAGACTGCACCCCAACCCGTGAGGGAAGCATCTGTCGTTAGCATCTTTCGACGACAACACGGACCTAGAGTGGTGAAGTCAAAAACCTGGGTCTGAACCACATAGAAAGGGTACGAAGCCCCTGGCGCGTGACCCTTATTTGCCTCTGGGGATTGGCCCTTGGATGAAATCCCCTGGCTCTGAGCCACAACTGAAACGGTCTCATGTGCAGGAGGCCCAAGGGTATCACCATGGATGCAGCTGCCATGAGACCTAAAAACTTCTGAAAAAGTAAACAGTAATTCTCTGGCCTAGCTTGATATTCTTTAGGGCATTTGCAATGGATTCGATGGGCACAGGAGAGAGCTGTGCCTGCATCATGATCGAATCCCATACAACCCCCAAATACGTTGTCCTCTGAGCAGGAGAGAGAATGCTTTTCTTGGCGTTAAGTCTCAACCCCAGAGATTCAAGATGAGCTAGGACGACATCCCAATGTCGAAGTGCCAGCTCTTGAGACTGAGCCAGAATCAGCCAGTCGTCTATGTAATTTAAAATGCGGATGCCCTGGAGTTGCAGAGGAGCCAGTGCTGCATCCATGCATTTCGTGTATGTGCGAGGTGACAGAGCTAGGCCGAATGGAAGAACCCGATACTGGTAAGCTTCGCCCCCGAAAGCGAACCTCAAGAACTTCCTGTGTTGTGGCAAGATTTCTATATGAAAATATGCGTACCTGAGATCGATTGTGACGAACCAGTCCCCTGGCTGGATCTGAGACACAATCATATTGATCGTCAACATCTTGAACTTGTATGTTCTGAGGTAGCGGTTCAACCCGCAAAGATCTAAAATTGGACGCAACCCCCCATCTTTCTTGGGAACCAAAAAATACCGGCTGTAATAGCCTGACTCTCTGTCTGGTAGGGGAACACGTTCTATGTCCCCTTTGTCCAGCAGAGCTTGCAATTCCTGTGTCAAAAAATGGGCTTGTTCCGGTTTCACAGAAGTGGAGACCACGCCGTTGAAACAGGGAGGCCGATATGCAAACTGAATCCTGTAGCCTTTCTCTACAGTCCTTTCTACCCATGGAGAGATACTTGGCAGTAGCTTCCACGCTGCCAGTTTCTCTGAGAGGGGCACTAGTTTTGACACTTCGCTTAGATGGGGAGGTGTTAGGTGTCTGATGTCCTGAAGCATGGCAGGAGGCAACCGAACACCTAATGTTTGCCTCCTGAGGGTGCCAGGAAGGAGCATCTACTTCCCGTTGGAACTTCTCGCGGTCCTCCCTGGAGGGGCACACCCCCATGGTCCTGAGGACTTGACCCTCAGGACTTCTTCCCGGACGAAATGATCGTCCTCAGGTCCGGCCTCTTACTGGGCTCCTGAGATTGGCGAGCCGCTCCCCAGTCCCTACGAGGGGGCAAACGGTTCACCACACTCTGCTTCTGCGACTCTCGCCGCAGAGAGACCGGATTGGGTCGGGGCTGGGTGGCCGACAGCCCCGGCGTCTGAGCATGGCGGGGAAGAAACTTATCAAAAGCCTTTGCATGTCTCTTGGCCTCCCTGAACCTAGTGACGACAGTGTTCATGGCATCACCAAAAAGGCCAGAAGGCGATATGGGGGCGTCAAGGAGGAAAACTTTGTCCCTATCCTTGATGCCCGTGAGGTTGAGCCATAGGTGTCTCTCCATGGCAACTAAAGCAGCCATAGAACGGCCCATGGCACGGGCCGTCTGCTTGGTTGCATGAAGAGACAGATCCGTGGCTCGGCGCAGCTCTAAAAACACCTCCTCACTAATATTCCCGCCCGTGCTCAGGCCTTTCAGCAGGTCAGCCTGGTACGCATGCAAAACCGCCATGGTGTGTAGGGCAGCCCCAGCCTGACCCACTGCCTGAAAGGCCTTCCCCACCAGAGACGATGTTACTCTGCAAGGCTTGGTGAGGAGGGTTGGCTTCTTAAGCGATGACGAGCTCCCAGGGGAGAGATAGCCCGCGAGCATCTCTTCGACCTGAGGCATTGTCACATATCCATGCGCCTTAGCACCCATGATAGTCGAATAAATCAACTAAGGCCTACTCCACGAATGAGATAACTCCTCATGGAGATCTGGGAAAAAGGGGAGAGATCGATGTTGTAATCTCTCCCCTTGGCCACCCGACAGAAATCTGTCATTCAATTTGGAGTGCCTGGGGTTCTCTTGCTCCTGTGGCCAGTCTAACTTAAGCCTGGCCACTGCATTAGTCACCCGACAGAAATCTGTCATTCAATTTGGCCACTGCATTAGCCACCCGACAGAAATCTGTCATTCAATTTGGAGTGCCTGGGGTGCTCTTGCTCCTGTGGCCAGTCTAACTTAAGTCACTACCTCGAGTAGCTCCACAAATGCTCAGAGGCGGCGCTCTCGGTCTCCATATCACCGGAGGCAAGAGAAGCTGCGCCCTCGTCTCGCTCTGAAGAAACGCCGGCGCGTGCTTCAGCAGCGGAGGCGGGGGCTTTGCGATCTGGGGAAAGCGCGAGAGAGAGAGGAAGCTCTCTCTCAGCCAGCTCGACGCGCGAACCCCATGATCTTAATGAGGACGCCGAGCTTCGGAAGAAAGCGAGCCTCGAGTGAAGCACTCGGAGCGGAAAGAGCTCGCAGTGCATGCACTCAGCGTCCTCAAGAGCAGCAATAGCATGCTCTTCCCCGAGGCACTCCAAACAAAAATCGTGCAGATCATCATCCGGAATAACTCGTGCACACAGCGGGATGCATCGCCTGACCGAGGCACAAGTCATAATATAATTTACCACTTACCAACTACTTACCAAGACAACACACACACACAAAGCGGTCTCGAAGAAAAAGAAACCTGAAGGTATGCCTGTTTCACGTCTATTTATAACCTGCAGGTGCACGTTATCAGTGACATAACTCACTGAGGTTATTTAGGCCAAATTCTTGGCGTGTTTGACACACATTCTTCGCAACTGGTCGAACAAAGAATGTTCTCATTAGCGTTTGATGCGCAGCATCGAGAGTAGCATTTGATAGGGAACATGACAAAGAGGCCCTTACAGGACTTAAAGGTTCTGCTGCTAATGTCTTGGTGCCAGATACCACAGCACACCTTCAGAGGTCTTGTGGAGTCCACACCTCGCGGGTGCTGTTTTGGTGGCACAAGAGAGACCTACACAATATTAGGCAGGTGGTTTTAATGTTATGGCTGTATAATATTATATATTATTATAATATAATATAATATGGAATACCTTTCAGATACACAACGTTACAAAAATAGATAAACAGTTGCTTTTACATATACAAGAAGTACAGCAGACACGCTCTCAGGCATGCAAGGTCATAAGCACACACATACACACGTATATATGAAACGTGTTTGGAGATTAATTGCAAGAAGTGTGTGTGTGTGTGTGTGTGTGTGTGTGTGTGTGTGTGTGTGTGTGTGTGTACATACTTTACAGGTGAAAAGTTTTGGAAATTAAACTGCATTAATTCTTCAAAAATGTCAGCCATGCTCAACACATACTGTACACAAGATGTCTCCTAATTATGCAAAAAAAACCTGTGTGTGTGTGTGTGTGTGTGTGCTCATGACCTTTAAAGTTGATTCATTATGTACTTTGCAAGCTTGATCTCTTGCGGTCTGCTTATTTAGGGGATAAATGCACATCCTTTAGCATTGACTCCCTGGTGTGTCTGTGTGTGTGTGTGTGTGTGTGTGTGTGTGTGTGTGTGTGTGTGTAAGTGAGTGTGCGAATGTGTGATAAAAAAGAAAGAGAGAGACATATAGAGAGGAGTGAGAGGACACGGTTGTGAAAATTGTCTGCATGATTGTATTGATTGGTGTGTGTGTGTGTGTGTGTGTGTGTGTGTGTGTGTGTGTGTGTGTGTGTGTGTGTGTGTGTGTGTGTATGTGTGTGCTCTTTCCTCTTGCTGTGGGTACCATCTGGCCAAACTGTGTATCTTACAGTAATTGAAGTACATCTAACACACAGTTCAGGAATAGATGCATTACAGTTTAAGCAGCAGAACCATAAAGAACCCAATACAATAAAACCTTAACAGAACCCCAACAGAGCCAAGAACAAAACTATATGCCTCAAACGCAAACTACCAAAAAGAACCCAGTGCAACCCTACAAAACCACACACAACCAACCAGAACCAAAACAACCAAACACACACTGTTAGCTCTCGCCAATCGCTGCTCCGGGAAGGAGCAGCATATCTGCGCGCTTTCTAGTGCTATTAAAAAACTCTCCGTGGGACATTCCATTCACAAAGACTCTGGTTTTGTTTACGTTACCATGTGCTCCTTTGTTTTTGTTTACGTCATGTCTCTTCCCCCGCTTCCTTATTGGTCCGGTGGGTTTATGTCACATTATGTTTCCTCCCATGTTTTGTCATTGGTTCAACCGTTATTGTCTGATTATTGTTTCCAGGTGTCCTGTGTTTCTTCTCATTTGCGTTTGATTACCTTTGTTACTAAAACCCCTATTCTTGTCCACTTCATTGCGGAGTATTGATTTAGAATAACTGAAAGTGACTCGTGATAACTAATTGTAACTATACGTTCCTGATGATAATGATAGGTAGCGAGGAAGCTAAAGCTTCGTAGTTTTTCCTAAGTTTTTGTTTACCAGGTGATCCCTGGTCCTTGCGCTAGTTCTTAAGCTTTTGTTTACCCGGCGTTCCCAGGTTCCTGAATGTATGTCTCGCTACTTCCTGGATTTTTGCCCTGTAAGCCTTTGAATTAATGTTTCATGACTTTCTGGAATTTTGCCCTGTAAGCCTTGGGATTCCTGTTTC
This sequence comes from Cranoglanis bouderius, assembly GCA_023630585.1. Classification (NCBI taxonomy): domain Eukaryota; kingdom Metazoa; phylum Chordata; class Actinopteri; order Siluriformes; family Cranoglanididae; genus Cranoglanis; species Cranoglanis bouderius. The sequence continues at coordinate 13,179,191 of CM042566.1, forward strand.
ATGACATTCGGGATTTTTGCCCTGTAAGCCTTTGAATTAATGTTTCATGACTTTCTGGAATTTTGCCCTGTAAGCCTTGGGATTATTGTTTCATGATTTTCTGGGTTTTTGTCCTGTAAGTATTTTCTTCTGTGGCTAACCCCTTTTTGAAAAAGTGATGTGCTTTCCTCTGTATTTATTATGTTGATGTCCCGTCACTTTTGAATGTGCCCTGTGTTTGTACCTAATAAACTGACCACTTTCCCCTGCGAGTGCATCCTGTCTCACTCTTAACCCCAGTGTCGTAACACACACTAACAGCATGTTCAGGATCACAGCACAAACGCCACAGAATAACACAACTCTACAGAACCAAATACCACCACTTTAAATAAACAACAAAACCATACATGCACAACCAAACACAACTCTACATATTCATATAAAACACATATAGGACGCAAATGTAGATGTACACTACAGAACCCATTGTCTTGACTCAGAACCTAACATTATTATACAGAATCCAAAATCACTACCAAAAAACAGTCCCTCCAGGATTTTACGACTGAAGAAATTAACGCAAAATCAAGCAAACTACGCAAAATTCGGAGGACTGTGCAACTGTTCTAAATTACCGCAGATTTTGGTCAAGACACGTCATGTGGCGTCATAACATTCACGTGCATCGAACATGAGTACAGCTAAAAAGGTCTCATTTACCAACAAACATCACTGCGAAAGATAATTTTGTGCAGTTGCAATTCCACCAATTCACATAATTTGCATTGCAAATATTGAAAAAATCAAGCATTTTTGGCCACGACAATCCCAAAAGAAACTCATTGAAATCCTGTACGGACTGAAACGACAACTCCACACAACTATAGAAAATCATACACAACTCCTACAGAACTCAGAACCTACAGGACTCAGAAAGAATTCAGCATAACCAAACAAAACCTTAAAGCACCTGGTACAGAATAATGAATTTGATTTATTACATATTTCCACTGACCTTATTTCCAAAATGACATCATATCAAAATTACATCACTTTGTAGTGCACTATTTTGTACTAAAGCATAGTAACCAGAGTAATAATAATAACCAGAGAGCAACAGACTTTAAAAGGTTAGTGTCTCAACAGTCTGGAGAGCTCGAGTTTGAATCCCTAAGATGAGTCTAGACAGCAAAAATTGTCCGTGCTCTGTGGGTGGGAGTGGCAGCATCACTCTTTCTCCCCTGCCAGTCACAGTCACTCTAGCCAAATGTGAACATCTGTGTTCATGTTTGAGGAAGAGCGTGGATATCGCTTTCCTCCAAATGTGTTACGCTGCCCCGTGACGCAGCATAAGCACCACATGTTGGAGCCTTTACCCTCCCTAGTTGGTAGCGGTCACATCAAATTTGCTGTTTGTTGTTAACAAATGTCATACCTCAGATTATTTTGGACTTTTGTGGAACTAAGCACAACAGCCTCACCAAAGGTTAACAGCAATATACGCAGAATGGTATGAAGAGTCAAGGCTGCGGCTGATTCCCTCTAAGCCCAGACTGTAGATTCGTGCAGTCTAACAGTGGGAGTCAGGTGTCAGGTGACTCATTTGGACTGATATTTTACAGCTCCATTCACTGACGCATCTGTAACTTGTCATCAGCAGTGATTGAGGAGGAGCATGTGAAATACAGTCATGGGTGTAATGAATGTGAACAAGGTGGATTCATTTACTCAATTATCTTGTGTTCCTTAAAATGCCTTTGGAAGAGAAACTACATAAAAGTAGATCTAGACTAGGCACACATTGTCTAATCACACAATGTACACAGTTGCACAAAAGGCCAGACAACAACTGTAAATTTAGTGTCTGCTACCTTTCTGTTTACTGTGTTTCCTATTTGGAGGAAACACGGTATGAACTCAGTAGGGCATTATTAGAAACTTGAAACACACACACAAAAAAAATCACGAAAAGGAATTACGAATGTGTGTGTGTGTGTGTGTGTGTGTGTGTGTGTGTGTGTGTGTGTGTGTGTGTGTGTGTGTGTGTGTGTGTGCGTAATAGTGTGCCCGATATCATTCTTATTATACCACGGAGAGACATAATGCATTGCTCAACCCTAATAGTTTCATTATCGAGATATTTATAAATATCAGATTTTAGCCCTTCCATCTAATATCACCATCAGCCCTCACTGTTCTTTGTGCTGTTTATGGGGAATATGGACTATTAGGGAATATTGAGTGTAAGGAGTGACCCTGAATCATATAACATCGGATGAGCTATACGTAGACGCGTCAAATCAAATCATAGTGATATAATGTATTTACACAGGGCTCTACAATAACGTGGAGACGCTCACAGGAGTCACCGTAATTTAATTTAGCACAAATCAATCAGACAAAGGCATCGACTGAGTGAATGGAGCAAAACGAGTGGTAAACGAGTGCAGAGAAACTGAGCTAAATCGAATCATTTCAATCAGCCTTTTTAAAAAGACATATTTTTTCATCGGGTCCTGTTCTATTGAATATTCTTTAGAGGACAGGAGTAATATAACATGCGTAAAATTAAACAGAAATATAACAGCTGCTCATTTCACAAACAAGATGTACAAGAACATGGCAAGCCATTTGTATATGTGCTTTAATGTCTGGATATAAATATGTAACAAAATGTGTCCACGACATATTTATTTGCGATGGTTGTGTGTGTGTGTGTGTGTATATGTGTGTGTGTGTGTGTGTGTGTGTCTGTGTTTAAGCCTGTCAAAAAACCCCACCAGAGCCGGCCATCGTTCTGCACTAGAAATTTTCAGCTAGCCATTAAGCTGCATCTGTTAGTGAGAGCAGCAATGCAGTGTTAACGGATCAGCTCATTTATATTTGTGAATCACCAGCTTGAAAGACATATCCAGGAAACAAACATAGAATTCTCAAATACAGACTTCAGACTATGGAAAACCTGATTTAAAAAAATTTTTTTTTTTTTTACATTGTTAGTTCATGTTCCTGCTTGATTCATCAGCAGGATGATTCTTTATTCTTCTTCTTTTTGTTTTGCTTCTTCTATCAAAATACAAAATTCTTTGTCCAGCTTCAAATGTCTTTTGATTTTTGTTGTTTCTGATGTGTGCCAATGTTTAAACAGTTAATAGCTCTGAATGTCTATAGTCTTGGTTTGAGTCCCCTGGGTTTCACCTGTGAAGACTGCATTTGTTGTTAAAAAGGATAAACCAACATGAAAACCAGAGAGCTGTCAATGGGAGAAAAGCAAGCCATTCTGAAGCTGAGAAAAGAAGGAAAATCAGAGCCATTGCATAATGCATCCAATCTAGTTGGGAGGAACTTCATCATGCAGCAAGACAATGACCCCCCAAAAAAAGCACTGACAACACAACAAAGGACTTCATCAGAGTAAAAAAAAAAAAAAAAAAGGTGGAAGGTTTTAGACTGGCAAAGTTAATAACCGGAGCATAAACCAGTTGAGCGTGCATTTCATCTACTGAAGGGAGAAACCCCCTAAAACAAACAACAACTGAAAGAAGCTGCAGTATAAGCCTGGAAAAGCAACATAAAAGAACAATGCAACAGTTTGGTTTTGTCAGTGAGACGCCAACTTGATTTGGTTATTACAGGTAAGGGATATGCAACCAAATATGAAGTGTTATTTACTTTAGTTTACATTAAGGCTATCTGCTCCAATACTTTTGCTCATCTAAACATTTGGTGGTCAGCCACCAAAGATGTCATGTTCTAAGTTGTTTAACACCTCTAAATGTAAATATCAGGAATTGAGAGCTGAAATTCTGATGTATCGTCTCATTTTCATCTTTTGATCTCAAAGCCAAATGTCTTCAATGTGCAGCAAAATCAATAGAACTGGTATTGCTGTTCCAGTACTTTCAGTATTCAGTATCTCATGACATCAGTAAACAATTCTTATGGACATGGTCTCTTCCTGGATGACTCACTTCCCTGGATGGGCTCACTGAATGGTTTGATGAGTATGAAGATGATGTAAATCATATGCTATGGCATTTGTGGTCACCAGATATCAACTCAGTGGAACACCTATGGGAAATTTTGGACCAAAATGTTAGACAGCGCTCCCCACCATCATCATCAAAACAACAACTGATAGAAAATCTTTTGGAAGAATGGTACTCATACGCTAGTACAGTTCCAGAGATTTGTTGAATCTGATGGAAGGTGCACTGACGCTGTCATTGTGACTTGTGGTGGCCCAGCACCTTACTAAGACTCTTTACTAGTCTGTGTATTTTGTAGCCACAATTGATTAGATATTCATAATCAGGCTGTAACGTAGAGATTTATCCTGGTCATGTCACAGAGCATGTGTTTGGGAGGTGAGAGGAAACCAGAGAACCCAGAAGAAAACCACGCAAAACACGGGTAGAATGTGAAACGCCACACAGACAGTAACCCGAGCTTAGGATCAGACGTCAGTGAGATATTACAATTATCGAGTGCACTACACTACTGCCCTCAGTGTGTTTTTGTGCACTACATTATGATTGTAAAATATGTTAAGTAGGCTATTATTTTATTCAAATGTTATGCTACAAATACAGATTAACTTTTATCTCTTCAAGGAAAGTGTTGAGGACTATTTGATGCTGTATGTATTTGTGTATCTCACCCTTACAATTTAAAAAAGTTTTTTTTTTTTTTTTTTAATCTCTTTATGAGTACCAATAGAGTAGTGCAGGAATGAGTCAGGAATGGGTTCTTTGAATGGGTTTTAGGTTAAATGCCTGAAATAAGGTCTGTGGTTAACACAAGCTCAAGATATTTTCACATTTTATTCTACGACATAAAATATACCAGTAATACCCCACTCGTGATTCTTTTACGCTTTTACGTGTTTTGAAAAAGGCGGTTGCTAACAAGTGACTAAATGGGACTACAGAGGTTGTCAGGGACATTAAATGACATCATGTGAGTTCATCACAATTAGTTCAGGCTCAAGTGGCTTTTTATTGCCATTTCAACCATATACAGCTGGTACAGTACACAGTGAAAAGAAACAAGGTTCCTCCAAGACCATGGTGCTACATAAACAAGATGCACGTATAAACAAATGGAATTTTCTCCAAAATAATGCAACATGGACAAAAAAGTTGGGGGCAGATTTATCCACAAAAAGAGCACAGTGGATCCTTATCAGGGAACATGTTTTTTAAATAAAGATTGAGAGAGTTGTCGGAAGCTTAGTGGTGGTGACGTTGAAGTCATGCGACCATGGTGCAGATTGCTTATAGCCTAACTTTGGTTTTTTACTTCTGGCGGTTGTATTTAGGCTTAAAAATTCATAAAAGTTGTGTTCATTTGTGAAGATTTCCTTGATGAACAAAACATGTAAGAATCATAAACTTTTGTTGGTCAAAGAGCTTCTTTTCTGCAACAATCCAAAAGCCAATGGCTTTTTGTCGAAGGAACCAGGGTGATGCTAACTTCTGGGTTGGCCTACAAAAAATACATCATCCCTGCAGCACTCTATTGTCCCAATAATTTAAAAAATATATCTAAGAGACATTTACCTGGTCCCCATAAGGAATAAGGGTTTTTTTTGCAAGAAACTACAGCTTTTATTTGAATCTAAAATGGCCAAAATATTTCTATTTGGTTATCGAGGTTAAGGTCAGTGGTAGAGGTAGATGAAGGCATGGTATGTTATTTAGCTACAGTAACGAATAAGTTAATGGAAATACCCACAAAAATACAAACGTGTGTGTGTGTGTGTGCGCACACGTTTTGACCACTATTGTGGCCAAATCTAATTAGTGTGGATCACTGAAGCTCAATGTGGGTGTCAACATGCACACATGCATACACGCACACACACACACACACATGCACGCACACACACACACACACACACACACAAATGTACCTTCTTGCACGCTGAGACAGAGGATCCAAGGCTACTTTCTGTTTTAATTCCTTCAGTTTCTACAAAGTCCTCAAATAGAGCAGAAGACTGGAAATTCCTGCAGAGAGAGAGAGAGAGAGAGAGAGAGAGAGAGAGAGAGAGTTAATATCTCAATCTCTGAGAACAAGTGATTTAGATCAAAGTTAAAATGAGAGGGAGGAGAAACATCTGCACTCTAACAACATTAAAAATAAAATTAATACAAATACTGGGCCTGCAAGAAGAACAACACAATGAAATATCTGTGTATTGATGTAATATGATAATTAAATCTTTAATAATTACATTGTTAGCATCAATGCCTTGTTTTTAGTGTCCCATCTGACTCTAACTAACTGTATGCAAGACTTCTGTTTTTTTTAGGTTGTTTTCACCTCAGAAGCTGGACTCTGGGCCATAATAGTGATGTCTCTATTTAATAATAATGTTAATTTCTAACAGTGGAGTGCAGATCAACCCGAGTCTAAAGTTACCAACATGCCAAGGCACTTGGACAGGAGTTAAAGAAAATACATGAATAAATTAAATAAGTAATACATAAAAGTGTTTAATATTTGCATTATTGGTTTTTGTTTTTGCTTATTGAAGAGATGGTTCTTCAGGCAGAGAGGGAGAGACTGAGCTGTCTGGACATCCAGGGGAAATGGATTCCCATAGCATGAATCTTCATGGTAGTCAGTAATAAATTCAGCTGAACATGTCTGGAAGGAAGCACTAAATGTTGAGCTCTGTTTTCGTGACCTTACAGAGGCCCATGACTCAAAAACATGGAAATGCTTCTGGCCAGGGTGAGCTCGGTGCTGGCAGGTGGTCGAGCTTCACTGTGGATTTGATGGTTGGCTGGATTCACTTGCCTGTCCGGGTGGATGGAGATCCCATGAGCACATCCCAGACATCTGGATCAAAAGCATTACAGCAAACACACCAATCCTCTTTTGATTTTGGAAAGGCATTATACTGTACAGATTAAAGTCTGGAGTCATGTCCGTGTGAACTGTGCACATGGTGTTGTTTGTGCAATTAGGCCAGAGATGCTATAATAACTGGTACAAACAAGAGGTTTACTTAAAGCAGAAGTGTTTTGAAAAGTGTTCAACTATTCTCCAGGCAACAGTCTAAGAGTTTAGGTCCTGAGAATGCCACAGCTGTGAGTCAGGAGTCCAATCCAATGTCCGAAATGGTGCATAATTTATATTGCGGTAATTATGCTAGGCCATTTATCAACATTGACTAAGGGTTCTAAAATGTTTCTTTCATATAAAATGTAGACTTCTCGGACACACATCAAATCATTAAATGCACATGTGCAGGTCATATACAGTACACAAGAAACATTTTTCACCTGGGTGCTTTGCAAATGCATGGTCAAAGTTGTGTGTAAATACACGCAAATTCTAAACAAACCTTCATTTCAATAACATCCGCAGCTTGCATAGAAAGGTTTGTGCAGACAATTTGAATGAGGGCCCTGTTACATACTCAGAATAAAGAGATGAAAGCAATAACGTTTGTGTTGTCTTGTGTGTAATTTTTGTGTATAAGGATGTCTCTGGTGCTATACAGTATATCGCTGAAGGATTTGAATATAAATGGAAAATTTTGTTCTCAAAGCCAGGAGGACAGCATGTAAAATACGGCTGTGATTATTTTTACACTGTTCATTGGTTCTCAGCTGGTTCTGAAGCAGCACTGACTGTGTCGATGCAAAAGTGTCATCAGAAATGATGTTCAGGAGGAGTCCTGAATATGGGAATGGCTTTTTTGAGGGCTTTTGAACCAAGATTGTCTATAAAGGACAGCACATGATCCTATACACATGAACTCACAAACACAAAGACCATCATCTATCTATTTCAACCAGCCTTCACATCACACCACACACACCAATGTGTCATGTTAGGAAACACACTTGCTCTGTTATTGATCTGATTTTTGTTTTAGCAAACAGCTACAGAGGCTGCCAGAGCCATTATCACACCAAGTGCACCTTTAATTAGCTTGATCCCTTTTTTCACGCATTTTATTATTCATTTATTATTCATTTTATTATTCATTATCATCCTGCTACAGTTTGTAAAATAAGTGTTCATTATAAAGCGTATTGGATACCTAAGGATCTCCCAGCCCTTACAGCTTGCCCATGCCTTGGCTCTGGAAATCCATATGCATCATAATGTCAACAAACATTGCATTCATAGGGCAATCCCTCCAGGATTTTGCGATTTTGCAATCGCAGAAATATATGCAAAATAAAGGAAATTACACAATATTCACAGGAGCTTGCAATTTTACAAAATTACTGCAGATTTTCGGCAGATTTGGGCCAAGACGCGCCATGTGATGTCATCTCAAGCGTCACATGTGTCGAACATGAGTACAGCTAAAAGTTCGCATTTACCAACAAACATCACTGTGAAATACCATGTGAAACAATTTCGTGCAACTGTAATTTTTGCCAATTCAATTAGTTTTCTTCAAAAAAACACAAAAATTCCACAAGTTGGATGACAAATTTTGAAAAAAGCCACAGCAAAATCAAGCATTTTTGGTCGCAACAATCACAAAAAAAAAAAAAAAAACTCTGTGAATGAACTGTATGAACTGAGAGGGACAATGTTTAAACAGTTATTCAGAGTTTGTAATGTTAAAACCATTTATTTTGCACCGATATTTTTGAAATTCTCTCTCTCTGTATATATACATATATATCCATATAGTTCTCTAGAATGAGAACAAATGTTAAAGTGTGAAAGAGGAACAGAGGAGTTACATTTTATTTACTGAACCTAAAGAGCTAAAAAATTAACGGCCATCACGAAGTGAGAAATGTCTATCACCAACTGATGTTGCATTAACCCAAAGATCATATGGCAGTGATTTTCCCCTCCCAAACTACTGGAATGGCAAGGCCAATTCATTTGTTTTTGCTGTAGCCAAAACACAGTGCCAACTCAACAAAGAACTTTATCGGGGGGAACGTGGAAGGTTTTAGACTGGCCAAGTCAATCACCAGACCTTAACCCAACTGAGCATGCATTTCACCTCCTGAAGAGGAGACTGAAGGGAGAAACGCCCCCAAAACAAACAACAACTGAAAGAAAAGCCTGGAGAAGCATCACAAAAGAAGAATGCAACAATTTGATGTGAATGAGTCACAAGCTTGATGCAGTTGTTTACTTTAATTTACTTCTGTTCCTACACTTTTGTTCACCTAAAAATTGGGTGGTCTGATACACAAGGTTTTATGTTTATGTTGTTATATCCATCTTTTGATCTCTAACCCAAATGTCTTTGGTGTATAGTACAAACAAATGAATTGGCCTTGCTGTTCCAATAGTTTCAGAGGGGACTGTAGCTTAAATGGGACTCCAGTCCATCGCAGGTCACACGCAGTTCAGCATAGCTAAGTCATCTTCTTGCTTGTTTTTGGACAGTGCGAGGAAACCGGAAAACCCAGAGGAAACCCAGACAGACACCAGGAGAACCTGTTTAGCAGCACACAGCTGTAAGCCAGCAATGCTACCCGCTACACCACCATGCTGCCCTGATAATGTTTTGCTTATATATTACGTGCCGTAGTTTTGACCCCTTTGGCTCGCCATAGCAGAGATATTAAACGCCCAGAGGTTAAAGAAGCCTAAAAGAACAGTGTTTTCCTCGGATACACAACAGTGTTTATCCTGGTTTATATTAGAGGACAGTTTTATTAGAGCTGCTGTTCAGCCAAAAATGACGAAAACAGATTAGTAAACACAGACACACTCCCACATCATACTCAGAAACATGGCGTGCGTTCTCATATCAAACCTGTTTTCTGACCTACATCCTCACACCTGTTTTCACCCACATTTTACATTAAATGTATCTTCGAATGTAACTGCCTCAACTCACGTTTAAAGAAAAAAAGCTGGCGCGCGCGCGCGCGCCCGCAAGACCATCAGAATGATGTTTGATTCTGGTGCCATTTTCTGATGCACTATTAAAGTAGGCTACCTAGCTATAGTTTTCTGCTGTAGGCATTTGCTAAGGTCATTGGGATGAAGTAGAAAAAGTGGCACGAAATACTTGCGGTATTGTTTCATGAAGACTGAGAGATTAAACGCGCGCGTGATGACAGAACACCGGCACGCGCGTGTCTCCTGCGTCCGCGTCCGTCCCGCGGCGAAATTAAAGCAAAACACAGAGCTGCGGGATTTATTTTGAACCGAGACACGTTAAGAAATAGCTTATAATAAGAACACATTGTGAACAATATGGCACACATGGAAATAAACGACCCAGGAAGCTAATAACAAGCGTTTCGTGTGTTCAGTTAAGGCAGGGGGGAAAAGTGTGTGTGTATTTCTTCTGAAGCGAAGCTGTCGAACGCAAAATAAATCTGCACGACACGTACACACACACACACACACACACACACACACATGCGCGCTCTTACCCCAGCGTGGACAGAAGCCGCCGCGCTCCCGCCATCCCGCTGCCCGTTAAACAAGTACAGGACCCTCAATGAGCCTCAGTAATTCCACACAATTAAATCCCTAAATCCCAAATTCTCTCTCTCTCTCTCTCTCCCTCTCTCTCTCTCTCTCTCTGTCTCTCTCTCTCGTTTGTGTGTGTGCGTCCGTGCAAGGTCCCGCGCCCCGCGAGCGCCAATATCCGACTGAACGTAGGAGGAATTCCAGAGCTCGCGCCGACACGCCGTGCGTCACTCACGCGTACACATTCATTTATTTATTTATTTGTTTGTTTGTTTGTTTGTTTGTTGGGGGGGGGGGCAGATATATTGGGGCACTTTTGGAATTTTAAGCCGTGTCAAAGCTTTCTTGCCGTTAATAAAACAAATACCCAACAAATGATGCATTTCTGAAATCCGCAAAGTGTTAAGTATTTAAATAGGAAGGGGGGATGGATGTATATATCGTATCATGAAGAAGAAGAACCATTTTTTCATCGGTTTAGGCTCTACGTTCCTCCACAAATTGCATTTTTGAAACGTTGTTTGTAGCATGCTTAGTAATGGCATCAATACATTACATTTCCGTAACAGGGTTTCTAAAAATCGTATCCAAATTCATCATCAATAGGCCTATTACGGTTCATTTCTTACAGCAAAAACAACAGGGTTTAGAAATAAATAATAACAGGGTTTAGAAGAAGAAGAAGAAGAGGAAGCCTTTATTTGTCACATACACATTACAGCACAGTGAAGTTCGTTTTTCGCATATCCCAGCTTGTTAGGAAGTTGGGGTCAGAGTGCAGGGTCAGCCATGATACGGTGCCCTTGGAGCAGATAGGGTTATGGGCCTTGCTCAAGGGCCCAACAGTGGCATCGTGGCGGTGCTGGGGCTTGAACAACGACATTTCTTTTTTTTTTTTTTGCAAAGAGGATACAAAAGAAATCATCATCAGTTTCTAAGATGATACGAACACAGTAGGCTAAAGCCGGGTTTAAACTGTACAATATTCAAGCTGTAGATCCAGATCTCACTAGCCAATGAGAGTAAAGCCCCACTCACACGTGAACTTGCGGAGTGTAAGCTAAAACTTTCAATCCCAAATCAAGCCCAATTCCTAAATAAAATTCTTGATAGATTCTTCAGTCAGATTATAACCAATAGCATCAGGTTGCTAGCCTCTCTGGTCTTTTTGCAACCAGGTTGTATGCACATTTCTTTTTGTTTACAAACACCAGAGGGGTCTATTTCCCAGTCCACATTATTCCCTTGCTTCTTAAGCTGCTTCATAAAAACACCATTTATTGAACATAAAAATTCATCAATACATCATTTAACCACAGTTGTGGCATGCATCATGCATTCATGTATTATTTATGGGCTACATGATTTGAACTAAGCATTCTTCGTGACAATTTTATAACCTCATTAAAAAAAAATCTAGCCAAAGCATATGTAATTTTCCTTACTCCAAGAATTTTTAAGGGAGATTCCAGTTTAATGCTGACCACACACTTATATCATGTCACATGAATTTAGTCATGTTATTTCTATCAGTCACTTGCAGTCCAAGTTCCAGAGCTCATAAACTTGTACAGTGTTGTTTACAGTTGGTCAAGCTGGACAGAGAAATCTGTAAAGAGATGGGCCAATATTGCTCAATGTCCGAGATTTGGTCGCCTCTCCATTTGGAGAAGGCATTGTTTAGTGTAGCCTCTCTCTCTCTCTCTCTCTCTCTCTCTCTCTCCCACTGTGTGTGTGTGTGTCTATATATATATATATATATATATATATATATATATATATATATATATATATATATATATATATATATATATATATATATATATATATATATATATATATATATATATATATATATATATATATATATATATATATATATATATATATATATATATATATATATATATGGTCTGAAAGCTATTTCCACCAAGGACACAGGGAAGAGATAGATCAGCGAAAGTGTGGAGTGGATAGAATGAAAGGAAACCAAAAGAAAAACTAAGACTAGAGATTGAGGAAGTGAAGAGAGGTGAAGAGATTGAGGGAAGAGAAATAGGCAAAAGGAAAAAATTTAGAAAATAACGAAGAAAAGAGAAGAGAAGGATTACTATAAATTAAAGAAGAGAATAAACAAGGTACAAAAAATGGGAAGATATGATAAAAATAAGACAGACAGATAATTCAATAAAACATAATAAAAACCGAAAACATGAAGAATAGGTAGAAGGGAAAATAGAAACAGAAACAGAAAAAAACAGAAAAGAAAAAGAAAAGAAAAGCTGAAAGAAGAAGAGCGAGAAAAGAAAAAGATTAGGATGCATGGAAATATTTTAGCACTGTGTAGCATAAATCACCCTATTAAGGGGTGTGTCTAATCCAGAGTTCATGTCCAACCACTGGGGGTTATGCAAATGATATGCAAATGAGCAAAAAACAATATGCTAATTTCATGGTCTCTAAATGCCATTAAAGACAGCAATCTGTCATCTAACTAGGGGGGATGAGTTGTGTGTGTGTGTGTGTGTGTGTGTGTGTGTGTGTGTGTGTGTGTGAGACACAGGTGAGAAGCCTGTCATCTCACACATACTGTCAACAGCATTCATGTATGCTCGCACATGCACACACACACACACACACACACACACACACACACACACACACACACACACACACACACACACACACACACCACATCAACAGGAACAGAAAAAAATGCAAGAGGCGCACTCTTACTGATTATACTGATTAACTGTACCATTAACACTAATTACACCCACATAATAATACTATGTGTGTTTGTGTGTGTGTCTAGAGAGAGAGAGGGGGGTGGGGTTCGGGGGGTGGGGGTGGGGGGTGGGGGGTTATGCTGTTCACAGATTGTGTTTCCGGAACACTGCTGAGTCCATCCACTGTGCCAGGACAATCTCTCTGGGTGGGAGGGATAGCAGACTCTCTCTCCTGTCAACCACAGTGACCCGAGTCAATTGTGTGCAACTGTGAGCTTATGTATGTGGAAGAGGGTGGACAGCGCTTTCCTCTGAGTGTGTTACACTGCCCTTTTACACAGCATGAGCAGCAGTTCAAACAGATGAGGTTGACTGGCTTCACGTGTCTGAGAGAAAGCACACGCTAGCCCTAACCCTCCTATATATATATATATATATATATATATATATATATATATAAGCACTAATTGAACTGTTATTCACATTACAAACATTTTTAAACATTATGTACCATCAGTACAAAACAGTTAGTGTTTAAAAATTTAACCAATGACAAGTCTGTTTTGTCATGATTTTCTAGTCACAGTGATTACTGATTAGATCACAATATACAGGTCCATCTCAAAAAATTTGAATATAGTGGAAAAGTACATTTTTTTTCCGTAATTCAACTCAAAAAGTGGAGCTTTCATATATTCTAGCTTCATTACACATAAAGTGAAACATTTCAAGCCTTTTTTGTTTTAATCTTGATGATTACAGCTTACATGGCATGGAAATGAGATACTGGAAAAATCCAGTATCTCAAAAATATTAGAATAAAGAATTTATAATACAGCAATGTCGACCTGAGAAGACTCTAATCAGCTAATTAACTCAAAACACCTTTTTACTCAAAACACCGTTGCTCAGTGGTCCGAAGTCCTCTTTTCAGATGAAAGGAAATTTTGCAATTCATTTGGAAATCAAGGTCCCAGAGTATGGAGGAAGAGTGGAGAGGCACAGAATCCAAGTTGTGTGAAGTCCAGTGTGGAGTTTCCACAGTCAGTGATGATTTGGGGAGCCGTGTCATCTGCTGGTGTTGGTCCACTGTGTTTTCTCAAGTTGAGAGTCAATGCAGCGTCTACCAGGAGATTTTAGAGCACTTCATGCTTCCATCTGCTGACAAGCTTTATGGAGATGCTGATTTCCATCTCCAGCAGGACTTGGCAGCTGCCCACAGTGCCAAAACTACTAGTAACTACCAGGTTGCTATCAAAGCAACCTGGGCTTCCATAACACCTCAGCAGTGCCACAGGCTGATTGCCTCCATGCCACACTGCATTGATGCAGTAATTCGTGCAAAAGGATTGAGTGCATAAATGAACAAATTAACATTTTCAGAAGGTCGAAATTTCTGTATTATAAATTCTTTATTCTAATATTTTGAGATACTGGATTTTTAATTTCCATGAGCTGTAAGCCGTAATCATCAAGATTAAAACAAAAAAGGCTTGAAATATTTCACTTTATGTGTAATGAATCTAGATGTTAAATTACGGAAAAAAAAGAACTTTTCCATGATATTCTAATTTTTTGAGATGCACCTGTACAATTATGTGACACAGCAGTTTTTTTTTTTAAATTTTTTATTTGGGTCAGTCTATCTCAAGTGGTCCAAAATTGTAAAGCTGGTTGCTTGACCATGTTTAAGCAAAAAAAAATTTTTTTTTTTTTTTTGGTGATTACCTCCATGTATTGCCATTGCAAAATCAACAGTTTTTTCTTTCTTCATTTTTCTTGGTTTAACTACAACGGACATACAGTACTGTGCAAAAGGTTTAGGCACCTTATTTTATTTAGTACAAACGTTGTTATAGATTTTTTATTTTATGACTTCTACATTATCAAGTCGGTACAAAAAAACATTTTAGATTCCCAAACATTAGTTTTCTAGCACAAAATTAAATGCTACAGAAAAATGTTTGTATGTCATTAAAGAAAGCAGCAATATTACGTAAGAGACACTTTTCAGACAGTAAACACAATGAAGGCTGCTGGGTTTTGCTGCAAAAATAAGAAGCGAGTGCAAAAGTCAAAGTGTCCAGAAGAACTGTGTCTGGTTCTGCAAGATGCTCAATAAAACTTACCAGCTCATTTCCTTATAAAACTGCACTAATTGTACCGGAGACTACTATTTTTATTTTTATTCATTTACTTTCATTTACTACAGTTTACTGCTCTTTACGGTACTTTTTCTTTAATGTAGAAACATTTAATTTCATTATTTTGAAGGCATCTTTGCTCTACAGCATTTCTTTGCATGTGCCTAAAACTTTTGCACAGCACTGTATTTGTGTCATTTTGGTTACATAGCTGTTAACGGAAATCTCAGTATCTTGGCTCAGGATGGTCCTATCTCCTTGGAACAAAAACTGATCTCTAGAGCACATTACAAGATACATGACCATATATAAACATTTGGCATATTCTTGTTCCTTAGACTTAGAACTTAAGTCTAGTTCTAATGCTTAAGAATGCTCACAGTTCCACTTTTAGGGTCAATTTATAATGGGAAGAGTTCGAGTCTGAGTTTTAATTTTTTAGGTAGGCAAGTATAGTGTGCATGCAGAACATTTCAGGTTTGAGACTTCTCTTATTTTATTTTTAATCACGCAAATAAAATTAGAAAAATTAAAAATGGTTGTGCAACCTGCATTGGACCACTTGAGATGGAATGCACTTTTTTGTTTTGTTTTTTTGTTTTAGTGTTTGTATGGTGATTCTGATCACCTCAGCATAGTGAGTTGGATGGTGAGTAGACACCCTGTTCAGTAGTGTAACGTCTGATGGTATCAAACTGATTCTGAATCAACCTGGACTTAGCAAAAAAGTTTCTCTTTCTTTGAGCTTTAAATCCATATCTGTTTAATGACCATTTTGGTCCGGCAGAGCGCGAGGCCGGCTACAGCTGCTCTCTCTCCCGGACAAAAATGCAACTGCCTCACGGCCCACGGCTTTTCAAACAGCACCTGGAACCCGAGGACTCCGGCTCGAGCTCGCTTCGTTCTCGAATGCCTCTTGCGACACCTAAACCATGCAAGTATAGTTGAATTGATCTATAGATGCGTTAAGTTGTACCCCTGTTTTCAGGAGATTCTGATTCGTTGCTGGTTTGAAAAAGGCTAACCGTTGTGTTTTTGTCTGCCATTCCTTTTTATTTCATTACTTTCTTTCTATACTTTCTCTTTTCTTGTATATAGATGTACATATGTATTGTTTGCTTAGAGTTAGTTGTGTGTATCCATAGTTACGCTTCACTTATTAAAATCTATTATCACCATACTTGATTTTCTCTGGTTTTACTCACACGGTTAAGTCACTTAAACGCTGCGACGTCGCTACACGCTCTATTTTAATAACAAAACGGAGAATTGTCTGTCCTGGCCAGAAGGATAATCTCCCTCTTTAGAGTTTATAATTCTAAAACTAGACTACAGCTAATCCTACAAGCTGATCTAGACCACATGTATAGTCATAATTAATTATAATCCGTTGTAGTTAATTATCTATATGTATATGTATACACGTTAATTCCCTTTCATGGCTGATGTATATTTATAACTGGTCATAAAACGCTTTGATTAGATATATAGATATATTTCACGCCATTTGAGCTAATTCATTACATAAATTGGTGGAGAATATATTTCAATGTTTTAAACTCTTTTAATTCGTTACAGTAGAAATACCTGGATAAACAAATCTAGTGCAATCACTCCTCTTTTTCTAATGACTAGATTGAATTGAAACAAGCTGTATGTTTAAAACCACACCCTATACAGTACATGTAGTATTGTGTAGTATTTTAGGAATTTTGGATTTACATTAAATGTTATATTAAATTATATGAATATCCTTAAGAAATCCCACAATATGTTGAAATAATTGCAGTAATGTTGCCCTAGTCTGTAAAATATACATTGTAATTTACTATTGGTAGACAAGTAGGGCATGATTTCGGACAAACTCCTCTCTCCACAAAAAAAATAAGGACAAAAAAAACAGAAGAATGGATATGAGGAATAAGAGTAGTGCACACACAGCACACATACAGTAATAACACTAGTTTCATTGTAGAAATTAAAAGTAGCTTTATGTACTTCTAGGAACAATTAGTTTAATTACTCTCTATTAGAGATTCTCTCTGTCTCCCTGTGCTGATAATGGCCTGTACTCATTAATCCCAGTTAAATTAAGGAATTATCCTGGATCCAGTTAATCCAGCACACACTGATACATGCGCGCACACACACACACACACACACACACACACACACACACACACACACACACACACACACACAATATGGTGATCGGCTCACATGCACTCAGGCATGTGTGCCCATATCACAGTGACGGTTTAAAGTCGTGTTTATTCGGCTGGATAAATGATTAGTATGAAGCCACAAGGGATGTTTTGTGTGTGTGTGTGTGTGTGTGTACGTGTGTACGCACATTCCTCCAAGTGGATGGATGGCTGTGATTGGATATTGGCCTGGAGGAAGTCCTCTTGCTGCCCTCAGACAATTTAATTATCATCTATAATTAACATGAAGAGCACAAGGAATAGCAGGTGTTTGTTTTCTGCAATTCAGTTAGCCTTTCTTACTGCTAGCCCAGCAAATGACATTGCCTAATGCTACTTAAAGCAAGTCAGGACATGTCTGGTGTCTGAAGTTTGCTTCCATAGTTTTGCACTGGAGCTAACAGGGTAACAATTATAGCTTAAACTGCATATAGCCAGCAGTTTAAAGATCAAGGGAACATGAATAAATTATCCCACTTGCAAAAGGCATTGCTTGGCTCATTAATACCATTGTACAGAAACATTTACATGAAATAGCAGAAAAAGACTGTGCTTAAACAATTAAATATGTCAATTAAATTGAAGCAATACCAAAGTACAGAAATGTGGCAAATGTCTATGTTTGCAAAACCATCATAAAGTGTTTTATTAGGGTGTTGGGCCAGAACAAGTCACCAGAACACCTTCATTACACCGTGTAATACTCTTGGGAACTGGTCTAGAGGGCTGAGCACAGTTCTTGCAAAAGATATTCCCTCAGCTTTTGCTTTGATTATGGTGGTGGAGAACGTCACCTCACACATCGGTCAAAAATCTCCCATAGGTGTTCAGCTGGGTTGAGATCTGGTCACTGTGAGGGCTATAACACATGATCTTCATACATATCAAACCATTCAGCGAGCCCTCATGCCCTATGGATGGCGGCAGAGTCATCCTGGAAGAGACCACACCCATCAGGATGGAAATATTTCATCATAGGGTAAAGGTGTTCAGTCAGAATAACTCTGTATTGATTTGCAGTGACTCTTCCCTCTAAGGGGGAAAGTGGACCCAATCCATGCATAACAGAGTCACTAGATTTCCCTTTAATTTGTCATCTGTCATTATGACAGTATCCGTTATTTCCCCTTTACAGTTGCTGCTCTAGTTTTATGTAGCTGATGTTCGGTACAGACCACTGCATAAGGAGTGTTAGTTAGGTTGACATGATAGGATACTGTCTCATGCTAGTAATGTGACAGTCAGAAAATTACATGTAGCAGACATGAATGGTACTTGTAAATGCTAATTATATTTTGACAGCTCATTATTTGCATGAGGGCAGTGGTACCTCAGTGGTTAAAGCTTTGGGTTACTGATTGGAAGGTTGTGGGATCAAGCACCAGCACTGCCAAGTTGCCATGGTTGGGCCCTAGAGCAAAGCCCTTAAATGGACACTCTGGCCAAAATAAAAAACGTAATATATACAGTCCCTCCAAGATTTTATAGTTTTTGATTGCAGAAATTAATGTAAAATCCAGGAAACTTGACAATATTCTTGCAATTTTTCAGAATTACCACAGATTTTCTGCAGATTTGGGCCAAGACGCGCCATATGACATCATCGCAATGTGACATCATTGCAAAGCCCTCTTAGATTCATGTGCATCAAACATGAGTACAGCTAAAAGGTCTTATTTACCATCAAACATCACGAAAGACTGTGCAAAACAATTTCGTGCAATTGCAATTTCACCAATTTGCATAGTCTTCTGCAAAAAAAGCTCCGCAAGTTGCATCGCAAATTTTGAAAAAAGCCACAGTAAAATCAAGCATTTTTGCCTGCAATGATCACAAAAAAACTTAGCAAAATCCTGTATGGACTGTATATACATCTGGTTGTGAACATGCAGCTTTCAGCGATTACACAGCAGGCTCTGTAGCAAGATTTCCTGCTCTGAATACTGGGGAAACCCCCTCCTGATTATATATCTTGAAGGTGGATATAAAATTTGAAATCCACCTTCACAGCATCTTCTTTGATAGAAGACCAGTAATGCTGCTTTCAGCGTAGATTGTGTTAGTGTTTGTAAACAAAAAGAGAGGTGCCAGCAACCTGCTTAGAAGGAGATGTGATTAAACTATTGCTGGCCTACATGGCTTTAATCTGACCAAAGTATCTATCAAGACTTTTATTTAGGAATGAGACTGACGTTAGCTAAAATGTTATCCACGTATTATTGTGGATTACCACTAAAAGTTACCACTAAAAGTAATTTGGCTAAAGCAACACTTTCTAGTGTTCTATCTAGTGAAGGAAGCGAGGGAGGGTGTGAACTAACCATCAACAAAATCTATAATGGGATCAATAATACAGATAAGTAATATGGAAAGAACTGACTATGTCACCCTGGGACTCTCACCCACTGTGATAGGGCCCATTTGGAGCGCTGTAACTAATCAGCCCTTATCAATTATAAAACAGTGGTGTATGTTTTGTGCGTCAGTGCTGAGTGTGTGTCGATTGTTTGAGCAGAAAAACTACCTCCACAAACTCATGACTCATTACCGAACATTCACTCATAATTCATTAGCACATCCAGATTAATTATGAATTACCACACAAAATGGAAACAGCAGGCAACAGAGAGAGAGAGAGAGAGAGAGAGAGAGAGAGAGAGAGAGAGAGAGAGAGAGAGATGGAGAGATGGAGAGAGATATAAAGAGAGAGTATGGTTGCTACCTTTGAAAAATAAAAATAAGGAACAACTTTTCCCCTATGTGTCTCCATCATTCAGATTTAAAAAAAAATAAATAAAAAATAATAAAAAATAATCTCCAGCAGTCTTCCTTCAATGCTGTATCTCAGTGTTTTCCTTTTTGTTTTTATTTTTTACACAGTATGGGAACCTAGATTTGATATTTACATGGATCTGATTGAGCAAAGCACCAAAGCAGTTACTTGTGGGCATTCGCTAATGCTACTTTTACACAAGCCAACATTATATACACCATGTATATGGTATCACAGAAATTTTCATGCATCGATGACACAGGTATGCAGGAAACTTTTCAGTGCTTCTTGAGCATATTATATCTACATAATACTTGTCCAATTTTACCAGCAGCTCAAGTGAACAGGAGTACGTGTTTTTTTTTTTTTATTATTTTAAAGAGGCTATTACACTGCTTAGAGAGTGCATGCATGACTGACTGACATCTGTGTATCTAGGCACATGCGCACGGCTGCCAGGGAGATATTTATCTTGTCATAGTTTGTGAATAAATTGGCACTTTAATTGTGTTATTTTCACTTCTGTTACTCTGTATTGTTATTTATGCAACCATTTTGCATTTCATTATGTAATAGGTGGCAACCCTGTGATAGAGACAGCGCAGGACAGAGAGTGACAGACACAAACATTGTCTGTGTGCACTGTGTATTGCCTTTAGTTTTACCACTAATGACTTACAGATCAATTGGCTAGTTAAAATGACTGGAATGAGTAATTGCTAGTGATCTAAAGTTACCACAGGAGGTTATTGATAGCTAGTTAAAGTTACCGGAGTAGTTTATTGATAGCTAGTTAAGGTTACCACAGTAGTTTACTGATAGCTAGTTAAAGTTACCACAGTACTTTACTGATAGCTAGTTAAAGTTATTACAGTAGTTTACTGATAGCTAGTGAAAGTTACCATGGTAGTTTATTGATAGCTAGTTAAGGTTGCCACAGTACTTTACGGATAGCTAGTTAAAGTTACCACAGTACTTTACTGATAGCTAGTATAAGTTACCATCATAGTTTACTGATAGCTAGTTAAAGTTACCACAGTAGTTTACTGATAGCTAGTGAAAGTTACCACGGTAGTTTATTGATAGCTAGTTAAGGTTCCCACAGTAGTTTACTGATAGCTAGTTAAAGTTAGCACAGTACTTTACTGATAGCTAGTATAAGTTACCATCATAGTTTACTGATAGCTAGTTAAATTTACCACAGTACTTTACTGATAGCTAGTTAAAGTTACCACAGTACTGTACTGATAGCTAGTTAAAGTTATCACAGTAGTTTACAGATAGCTATTATAAGTTACCATCATAGTTTACTGATAGCTATCTAAAGTTACTGCAATGAGTAATTGCTAGCAATCTAAAGTTACCACAGCAGTTTAGTGATAGCTATTTAAAGTTACCACATTAGGTTACTGATAGCTAGTTAAAGTTACCACAGTAGTTTACTGATAGCTAGTTAAAGTTAGCACAGTACTTTACTGATAGCTAGTATAAGTTACCATCATAGTTTACTGATAGCTAGTTAAATTTACCACAGTACTTTACTGATAGCTAGTTAAAGTTACCACAGTACTGTACTGATAGCTAGTTAAAGTTATCACAGTAGTTTACAGATAGCTATTATAAGTTACCATCATAGTTTACTGATAGCTATCTAAAGTTACTGCAATGAGTAATTGCTAGCAATCTAAAGTTACCACAGCAGTTTAGTGATAGCTATTTAAAGTTACCACATTAGGTTACTGATAGCTAGTTAAAGTTACCACAGTAGTTTACTGATAGCTAGTTAATTACCACAGTAGTTTGGTGATAGCTAGTTAAAGTTGCCACATTAGTTTATTACGTTTACACATGAGGGTATTTCTAGTTAGTTAAAGTTACCACGAGAGGTCACTTGTTATTTAAAGTTACAGTGCTAATGGTGTCTCCATCTATCTCACTATCTATCTCTCATTCATTCTTTACCTCTGTATTCTCTCTCTCTCTCTCTGTCCCTCTCTCTCTCTCTGACACACATACATACACACACACACACACACACACACACACACACACACACACACACTATTGCAGTGCAAAAAAAGAATCAAACACAATATTGATCTGGTCAACCACCTACAACAGAGTCAGGAACCTGTCTGTGTGTGTGTGTATGTGTGTGTGTGTGTGTGTGTGTGTGGGTTTGTAATGATCACTTTATGGGGACATCATCCTGTTTACACAGCAACCTCATGGGGACCAAGAACACTGGGGACAAAAATCCACGTCCCCACAAGGGGGATGCACTGAAACGTGTTGGGGAGGCTGTAAATAGGTGTCTCACGAATTTTTAGCTTTGGCCCATAACACATGATCCGGACAGTTTGTGTGTGTGAACGGTTTGCTCTATGTCGCCCCCTTTAGTCTGGAACCGGTATTTTTTGGAGGCGGGGCGTGTCCGACTGCTTCACACACTCTGCAAGTCTAATTTATGCAAATTACGGCACCACCTACTTTGTAGAGGATTCTGGGTAATCTGCACATGCGCAGTAGCTCTACTACCTATCAGCGGAACTAAATAGCTTTAAAACAAATAGGTAAGATTATATGTTTAAAGTTTTGCTCAATTAGGCATTAATTTTGCTTTTCAAGTATACACTAAATAAACAGAAAATGTAGGTAAATAAATTATAAAATATATAATGAAATTCTTGGAAGGCTAATTTAATTGTTAAAAAGTCAAAACAGCTAATTATCATGTTCATTATCTTTTTTTTCTAATTCATTATATGTTCTTAATAGTCATTAAAATTTCAGTCTATAAATTTGCGCATTGTGTGTTAAATTACACTTTTTTAAACATCTTAAAACGGTGAAATTAAATCCCTTATGGAGGAGTGTAGTTTTTTTTTTACTTCACTTTTGATTCAACACCACATAGGAAGTAGGAAATGGACTACAATACCCATCTGCCCCAAGTCACTGGCTAACTACACCAGCTGCTTTCCATAGCCCTAATGAGAGATTTCACTGCTTCTATAAGACCAAATAAAACGAAAGGTAAGTTTTCGTTTCATATTCACGAGTTTGTAATTTTAGTTTTTCCTGTTTTAAGACGTTATTTACAATTTAATCGCAATATTAAAGTTATTGTTATGCTAGCGGACTTCACTAGCCAGCTGAGATAGCCTACACCTTAACCAATTTAGCATATTAGTAAGTCCAATAAGTTAATAAAATTAAGCTAATATATTAAACTGGCTTCGGTAGTTGGCATGTCATGTGAATGTTTAGTGTTATACCGATTTATTTAACTGGCTTCACCACGTAATCGGATAGTTAGATGATAAATAGCAACTTCAGGTTTCTGAAGAAATCTATAAATAGTTATCGATCTGAGCTTCGGGTTGAGTTTAAAGCCTCTAAAATCGTGGACAGTAGTCTTGGCCAAGCACAGCTCATTAGTCATTAGTTTTGTAGTATTTGTATTATGTTTAAAGCGCGTGTCGGTGTTGTGACGCGCCGCTGTAACTATAGCAGCTGATTAAAGCTGATATTGAATATTTCTAAAATATTCAATATCTAACATTGTAATCACAAAATTAATTCCTACAGTGTAATAATTTATAGTGTTTAGTGCAAACTTAACACAGGTCATACCTCAACACCTTTCCTGCAGTGACATACACTTGCAATCAAAATTATTCAACCCCCATTGCAAATCAGGTTTATTTGAAACATTTACAGACTTTTAGCTGTTTGCAATGAACAAATCAAACAAAAGCAATTGAAATAGTTCAACAAAACGAATGATTCAAGTGGTTTCCCCGAACTCAACTGAAAATGCAACTTATAATGACTTCTGCAGTCTCACAATTATTCAACCCCCTGAATAGAATCCCTTACAACAGCACAAATATGCAAATCAGGTGTTGTCTCAAGCACACTTGATGCAACAAATCAAGGACTTCATTAGTTGTACCAGGTGTGCTTGAGCTGAAACACATGAAATACCTGAACTGGCTAGGGGCAGAAAATACATGAAATACCTGGACGGGGCAGAAAAAGAAAGCTATCAACGGCTGCAACCAGATTTCTGAGAAGGCAGGTTGTGAAAAACCCTCGAGTGACTGCAAAAGGCCTGCAGCAAGATTTGGTGGCAACAGGCAATGAGGTTTCAGTGAGCACAGTATGGTGTGTACTAAACGCAGAAGGTTTCCATGCCAGAACTCCAAGACATACACCACTACTGACCCAAACACACAAGTCGGCTCAAAATCATATAAATAAGCCACAGAAGTTTTGGGATTCTGTTCTGTGGAGTGATGAAACAAAACTGGAACTTTTCGGCACGATGGATCAGCGGTATGTCTGGAGAAAGAAGAATGAAGAAAGAACACTCTGTCCACAGTCAAGCATGGTGGAAGGCAAGATGGATTCATTGAAGTATCAGGAAATCCTAGGAGAAAACATCATGCCGTCTGTGAGAAAGCTGAAGCTTGGGTGTCATTGGACCTTCCAACAGGACAGTGATCCCAAGCATACCTCAAATTCCACCATACCTCAAATTCCACCAAGATTCTACAGGGCCATCACAGTCACCTGACTTGAACCCCATAGAAAATCTCTGGTGGGATTTGAAGAAGGCGGTTGCAGCACGCAAACCCATGAAGATTACTGAACTGGAGGCCATTGCTCATGAGGACTGGGCTAAGATTCCTCAGCACAACAATGTATGGTGAGCTAATTAGTTAAGGGGATTAATACAGATTAATATTAACAAGTGCATATCCTCTTCTGACAAAGTTTCTAATGTAGCACATTGTCTTTGCTGTGTGAGAATTGATGTTCTGTACTCGTATTGCACCTAAAAGTTATTTGAGTTTGGCTAGCATCTTTATTTTCTTTTATTATGCAAGATGCGTGATGACTGTAATGGTCAAACTTCATCAGCAGACTGATGGTATTCAGGTTGTTGAAAGTATTATTGAAATGACTAATATTTTAATGCCAGATTTGTTTCTAATTTGTTAGATATTAAGTAAGACAGTATATTAGATGATTATGAATTAAAAGCTATCTAGGTTAATTATGCAGTGAATGCTCATAGTGTTCAATGCTCAAGACTCAAGTTGTCTTTTTAATGTCGAATAAACCATTTATTTCACCCAACTGACAATTTTTTTTTTGCTGACTAAAGTGAACAAGTTCCTGATTTGTATTTTCACAGCACTGCAGGGAACATTACAATTAACAGAAGTATAAATTGTTACAGATGCCAGAACTCCGCAAACATAGAGGAAGTTAAGTTTGTTGTACTCTATTCATTTTACCTCGTTGCACAACTATAATGTTAACACGAATATTGACTTTAAAGTCGACTGTGGACATGCAAATGCTAATTTGGTGCACCTAAAATATGCATTTTGTCGTTTTTGACTTGCTAAAATGACTGGAAGGAAGTTAATTTATTTGTGATGCTTGCCTTTGATAAGTCAATGAGGTTCAGTACAGCAAGCACATCTCAAATATAAATTCTTCAATCTCATGAGGAGCTTAAACCCACAAATACTGGTCACCTCTGCTTTACAGACAGCCTTCTAAATGATAAACATGTTTAGTTTATAATTTTACATAACTTATAAAAGTTAAGTGCGCAACTTGATGTTTTTTTTTAAAACTATGTCCCCTTGTTGTTATATAAGCTACCTGATCTGTGTGTATGCAAATTAGCTATCTAGTGATGTCCCCACTACAACATGAAAATTGGCTACGTTTCTGTGTATGCAAATTAGGTCTCTAGTGATGTCCCCACTACAACATGAAAATCAGCTAATTTTCTGTGTATGCAAATTAGGTCTCCATTAATGACAAGTTCTCATTACGTCCCCATTAGGTGTGAAAAAACCAAGCACAGAAACTTTGTGACTTAAATCAAGAATTTGAGATGATATCTGTGTTCCCAGGCTTAAATTATACATGCCTGATTTTTTTCACATCTCTAGGACCACGGGAAAGTGGTGTCCCCACAACACATGGGTGGGACTACTGTCCCCAGAATGCTATAATTTATAATTACAAGAATGTGTGTGTGTGTGTGTGTGTGTTCTAGTTCTTCTCGGCCACACACTCTATGTACGTACTGTACATAAAAGCCCCCAATCAATTCTGTTCTAGACACACACACACACACAACCCAGTCAACAACACTCACATATTGAAAAGAAGGAGTGGAATGAAGAGAGAGAGAGAGAGATTAATGCAAAAAGTGGAGTAAGAGAAAAGTTAGCAGAGAAGAAAGGAATCCAAGTAGAGAAAGGCAATATAGAAAAAGAGGAAAGGGCCAAATAAAGGGGGGGGGGGGGGGGATTAGAAACAGGGGGTGCACTACCTGAGATTGCAAGAAGCTTAAAATGATAAAGGGAGGAAAGAAAGTAAGGGACATACGCTGTCTCTGAAAATGTTCCCTATTATTCAAAGAAAAGAGTACTTGTGTGTCTATATGTACAGGTATCTCATATTTAGAAACGGACAATATTGTACAAGATGACATACTACAGGGTGTCCCAAAAGTCTCCATACATGTAGGAAATTAACATTGTAGATACAAATTGCTCAAGTCTTTATACTGTACAATCAGTCTGTAAAATCTAGCATAGGTAGATGGTGAGCTCCATCTTTGTCACTTAACAAATGTCCCCAAGTGACATTGCCCTTAGTGCTACCCAGGAGGTAGCCACAGCACACTTGGAATGGCATTTAATGGAAGAAGGCATCTCATGACCTTTGTTCAAGCATGCCTGCACAATCACTTTATTTACCCAATGGGCTAAGAGCATCCCCTTTATGGTTCTCCCCAAATGTCACAAAGAGCTGGCAATCACTTCCATGCTTGAGAGCCCTCACTGGACACCGGGCTCGACCAGACACATTCTCACAGCACAGATAGGTTGATTTGTTTTAATGATAAATGGTGGCAGCGATATTGTTGGTAGGAGTGCTGGGTTTGGCTACAATGTAACATATTTGAACTCTGGTACCCAGTGCAGACACTGTGTGCTGACCAACAGCACATTTAAGCAATTTACTTACAGTTATGGGAAAATGAAAGTACACCCTCCTTCAAGTCTATGTTCAAGTGTCAACAAAAAACAGAACAGATTTCAATATGTAGTCATTTTTTGCCTGAAAAGGAAACCAACATTTAGAAACCAGGTGGGAAAAATAAGTACACCCTATAATTCAGTAACATGTAGAACCACCTTTTAGCAACAATAACTTGAAGTAAACCAATTCTGTAACAGTTTATCAGTCTCTCACGCTGTTCTGGAGAACTTTTGGCCCACTCTTCTATACAATATTCATTCAGTTCATTGATGTTTGAGGGCATTTGTTTATGCACAACTCTCTTAAGATCCCACATAGCATCTCAATGTGGTTGAGGTCTGGACTTTGATTTGGCCATTTCAATGCCTTGATCTTTTTCTTCTTTAGCCATTCAGATGCTGATTTGCTGGTGTGCTTGGGATCCTGTTGCATGACCTAGTTTCCTGTTGCATGACCTAGTTTCAGCCCAGTTTAAGCTGCTTTACAGATTTGTTTCAAGAATATTTGGGTATAAAGTGAAGTTCATCTTTGTCTCAATGATTGCAAGTTTCCCAGGTCCTGTGGCTGAAAAACAAGCCTAAATTATTACCCTTCCACCACCATGCTTGGTGTTGGTCTGAGGTGTGTGTGGTGATATATATGCTGTGTTTGGTTTTCGCCAAACAGGGCACTGTGCATGATGACCTAACATCTCCACCTTCAGTCACATCAGTCCAAAGGATATTGTTCCAGAACTTTTGTGGTTTGTTCAGATGCAATTTTGCAAACCTAAGTTGTGCTCCGTATTCTTTTAGGAGAGAAGGGACTTTTTCCTATCCATGCTTTCATACTTGTTTGGTCTTCTTACCGAACAAGTATGAAAGGGTGGACAGGAAAATCCACCCTTATCCACCCTTTCATACTTGTTCGGCCTTATAACCCTTCCCAGATTAATGAGCAGCAGCAGTTGCTTCTCTGATGTCATGGCCTATCTTCTTGGCATGATGTAGACCACAGTGCTCCAGAACACCAAGTTCTGCTTTTATAGAGGTAGTCACACTTCTTGATGATTAAATATTCTTGTGCATTTCATTAGTAAGACATGGCTGATAATTACTCTCTTAATGATTGTGGAAGTAGGACGGGTGTACTTATTTTTGCCACCTGGTTTCTGAATGTTGGTTTACTTTTTGGGGGGAAATTAACTACATATTGAAATCTGTTGTGTTTTTTGTTGTTACCTGAGATTATTAGTTTGTTGGTTGGAAGTTGGTTAGGAGCACACAATTGTTATTTAGGCCCTGACAAATGAAAACATAAAATTGAAGGAGGGTGTACTTTCTTTTTCCCATGACTGTATTTGTCTAGCCATTTGTGATGACAAGTAAAAAATTGTCTTAAGCGAAAGCTATGTCTGCATCTTCCACTGGTTTACATGACAAATTGCACAAGCTGCTTAGTGCCAATTCCAGATTCTGCTGTGGGATCGCTGTTTCGAGGGTCAGAGATGAGTAGATGCTACTTTATGCACTCCCAGCAAAAACCCTGTCCCCTGTGCTCAGACAATTCTTCCATAATTCTAGGGTAGACCCAGAAAGAGTAGTCGACTCTGCACAAACTCTAACACATTTTTTTTTTACAGTGCTAGATAAGGAGGTTATACCATTGTTTCAAACCATTGGGGGAAAAACTTTCACCTGCTTGCATACAACTACTGCGTACATGGCCATGTACACTTACAAGAGTGTGTGTGACCCCTTGCAAACATCCCAGTATGCTGAGGATACTCCCAGGGGCCATTCTCGTAATTTCAAGGTATGTGGTCTATGGTGCCACAGTGACCCATTTGCAAGGAACTGTGATTGTTAGCCAGCACTGAGGGCTGATCAATAATGTCAGCAAGGGGCAGAACTATGGTCTGTTCAGCCAGAATGTGAATTGAATGTGCTGCAGTGTCATCCATAACAGTAACAACAATGGGCATATAGCCATCAGTTTGTAGAACTAATCCTCCCATGCTTACCTTATGTGCATAGATAAACTGCACAAGATGTAACTGTACAGAGTGCATCATGAAATGTGATTGTAATGTGCTGTACACATTTGGCAGGCATGTAAAATTAAATAAGATGTATACGTACATAAACCTGGCAGGGAGTGTGTATCTGGTAGAGACAGTAACATTCATTCAGTAACATGTATTTCAAACACTTCAATCTGAAATATGCCTGAAGTTTACAAAAAAAAAAAAAAAAAAAAAAAACCTCGCACAGCTTACTAAAATTATCTATAAAACAAAGCTTGAACAGAATTTCTATTTCACACCAGACTGGTGACATCACAGTGAGAGAGAGAGAGAGAGAGAGAGAGAGAGAGAGAGAGAGAGAGAGAGAGAGCGAGAGGGGTAAATATACAGAGCACTATACTGTATAAAAAAAATCTCCTATTATTGTTGGTCCTATATGTTCCAGTTCAATGATGTAAGAAGAGCAAAGTCAATCACAATGTGGCAGTCCAAAATAGAGATTACTGAAGTTGGATGTATTATACTGGATGTAAGATACAACCCCAATTCCGAAAAAGTTGGGACAGTATGGAAAATGCAAAAAACAAACAAACAAAGAGTAATTTGAAAATTCAATTCACCCTGTACTATATTGAAAACACATTATTAACGCATTATTTGATGTTTTACTTTGTGAATTTAATTTATTTTTGAAAATATACAGGTGCAATCAAAATTATTCAACCCCCATTGCAAATCAGGTTTATTGTCAAAATTTACAGACTTTCAGCTGTTTGCAATGAACAAATGAAACAAAAGCAATTGAAATAGTTCAACACAACGAATGCTTATAAGTTGCATATTCAACTGAAAATACAACTTATAATGACTTCTCCAGTTTCAAAATTATTCAACCCCTTCATGGCAAGCATCTTTAGTACTTAGTAGAGCACCCTTTTGCTGTAATGACCTGCTGTAAACGAGATGCATAGCCAGACACCAGCTTCTGGCAGCGTTCCTGAGGAATCTTAGCCCATTCCTCATGAGCAATGGCCTCCAGTTCAGTAATATTCTTGGGTTTGTGTGCTGCAACCACCTTCTTCAAATCAAAAAGTCAGGTGACTGTGATGGCCCTGTAGAATCTTCCAGAACTTCTTCTGCAACCAAGCCTTGGTGGAATTTGAGGTATGCTTGGGATCACTGTCCTGTTGGAAGGTCCAATGATGCCCAAGCTTCAGCTTCCTCACAGATGGCATGATGTTTTCTCCTAGGATTTCCGGATACTTCGATGAATCCATCTTGCCTTCCACACACTGCAGGTTTCCAGTGCCAGAGGATGCAAAGCAGCCCCAGAGCATCACCGACTCACCAAACTGCTTGACTGTGGACAGAGTGTTCTTTCTTCATTCTTCTTTCTCCAGACATACTGCTGATCCACCGTGCTGAAAGGTTTCAGTTTTGTTTCATCGCTCCACAGAACAGAATCCCAAAACTTCTGTGGCTTATTTATATGATTTTGAGCGGACTTTTCTTGTGCTTTTGGGTCAGTACTGGTGTATGTCTTGGAGTTCTGGCATGGAAACCTTCTGCGTTTAGTACGTGCCATACTGTACTCACTGAAACCTCAGCGCCTGTTGCCACCAAGTCTTGCTGCAGGTCTTTTGCAGTCACTCAAGGGTTTTTCACAACCTGCCTTCTCAGAAATCTGGTTGCAGCCATTGATAGCTTCCTTTTTCTGCCCCGTCCAGGTATTTCATGTATTTTCTGCCCCTAGCCAGTTCAGGTATTTCATGTGTTCCAGCTCAAGAACATCTGGTGCAACTAATGAAGCCCTTGATTAGTTGCATCAAGTGTGCTTGAGACAACACCTGTTTTGTATATTTATGCAGTTGTGAGGGATTCTATTCAGGGGGTTGAATAATTTTGAGACTGGAGAAGTCATTATAAGTTGCATTTTCAGTTGAATTTGGGGAAACTACTTGAAGAATTTGTTGTGTTGAACTATTTCAATTGCTTTTGTTTCATTTGTTCATTGCAAACAGCTGAAAGTCTGTAAATTTTGACAATAAACCTGATTTGCAATGGGGGTTGAATAATTTTGATTGCAACTGTACACTCATTTCAAATCTGATGACTGCAACACCCTCGAAAAAAGTTTGGACAGTTGACTGTTTACCACTGTGTAACATCACCTTTTCTTTTAATAACACTTAATAAGCGTTTGGACACTGAAGACACCAGTTGGTTAAGTTTAGCAAGCAGAATTTTCCCCCATTCATCCATTATGCATTTCTTCAGCTGTGCAACTGTACGGGGCCTTTGTTGCCTTGTTTTGCGCTTCATAATGCGCCACAAATTCTCAATCAGAGACAGGTCAGGACTGCAGGCAGGCCATGCTAGCACTGTTTGCTTATGCAACCATGTGCTTGTAATCCGGGCAGAATGTGGTTTGGCATTGTCCTGCTCTGGATGGCAGCATATGTTGCTCCAAAATGTGTACATACCTTTCTGCATTAATGGTGCCCTCACAGATTTCCACAGATTACAAGTTACCCATGCCATGGGCACTGACACACCCCCACACCATGACAGATGCTGGCTTGTGGACCTGACGCTGATAACAGCTTGGATGGTGCTTTTCTGCTTTGGCCCGGAAAACACGACAGCTATTTTGTCCAAAAACTATTTGAAATGTTGACTTGTCAGACCACAAAACATGATTCCACTGTGTTACTGTCTATATCAGATGAGACCGAGCCCAGAGAAGTCGGTGGCACAGTGTTGATGTATGGCTTCTGCTTTGCATAGTAAAGCCTTAACTTGCATCTGTGGATGCAGCGGCGAATGGTGTTGACTGACAAAGGTTTACCAAAGTATGCCCGAGCCCATGTCAGGATATCCATTACAGACTCATGGCTGTTTTTAAGATAGTGACATCTGAGTGATTGGAGATCACACGCATTCAGAAGTGGTTTTCAGCCACGCCCTTTACGCACCGAGATTTGACCGGATTCCTTGAATCTTTTAATTATATTGTGCACTGTAGAAAGTGAAATGCCCAAAATCCTACTGATTTGTCTTTGGGGAAAGTTTTTCTCAAAGTGTTGGATTATTTGCTGATGCATCTG
Organism: Cranoglanis bouderius; assembly: GCA_023630585.1. Lineage (NCBI taxonomy): Eukaryota > Metazoa > Chordata > Actinopteri > Siluriformes > Cranoglanididae > Cranoglanis > Cranoglanis bouderius. Next base: position 13,211,646 of record CM042566.1, read on the forward strand.
TTGGCAGATTGGCGAGCCTTGACCCATCCTTGCTCTTGAAGGATATACTATGATTAGATGATTGCCTCACTTGTTTCACATCACTTTCTTATTTCAACTTGTCACACCGCTATTAGTCCTAAATTGCCCCTGTCCCAACCTTTTTTTGGAATGTGTTGCATGCATAAATTTCAAAATAAACTTTTATCTTCAAAAAACTATGCAGTTGATTAGGTAAAACATCAAATACCTTGTCTTTATACGTTTTTTGTTTAAATACAAGTCAAAGTACATTTACAAATCACTCCTCTTTGTTTTTATTAGCATTTTTATACTGTCCCAAGTTTTTGGTATTGGGGTTGTAAGTAAAATTACAAATATTTACAGTCAAAGAGTTTTATTGTCAATTTAATTAACTCATTAACAACCTCCTTATGGGAGAAATGAGAGAAAAGATGATGAGTCACTCAGGCATAAGATGCTGTAATGGGAATGTAGTCCACTGTTCATGCTGATATTTTATTACTTATTTTAGATTTGTGAAAAATATTTAAAACAAATAACTAGTATAGTTAATAACACACCATTTAAAGTAATTTAAGTAGTAATCATCACAGACTTGTCACATACTTTTTATTTACTCTATAAATATAGAGTTAGATACAGGCTGCAGAGGCCACAAAAATATCTAATTTTTATTTCATGCACAGAGTGTTCTAAAAGGTTTAATTTAATGTGGTTACTAAATCAAAACATTTTAATACATTTGCACAATTTACTTTTTAATCTTCTTCATTTGCTATTTTGAGTTCCTAGCCACTCTTTTGCTGAATATGGGCTCAGCACAGTTTAAGAAAGTGTAGTTTAGTTTCTATTATGGATAGTCTTTATGGAGAAAAACCTCCAAAACATTACAAAATAAACTTCCAAATATATTTACTCAATGACAACACATATGGAGTATAAACAAATTGTCCCCATAGAGCATGGGTGTACAATCTTATGGACCGGTATGGGGCACAAGTTGAAAACCTGCACCCACAATGGCCCTTCGCATATATACTATATGGCCAAAGGTTTGTGGACACCCGACCATCACACCCATATGTGATTCTTCTCCAAACTGTTGCCACAAAGTCCGAAGCACACAATTGTATAGGAGGTGTTTGTTTGCTATAGCATTACAATTTCAATTCACTGAAACTAATAGGCCCAAATAAGTTCCAGCATAACAATGCCCATGTATACAAAGCAAGGTCCATGAAGACATGGTTTCCCAAGGCTAAAGTAGAAGCACTCGAGTGTCCTGCACAGAGCCCTGACCTCAACCCCACGGAACACCTTTGGGATGAACTGAAATTAACTGAAAGGCATTCTCACTCAACATCAGTGCCTGACCTCACTAATGTTCTTGTGGCTGAATGGGCAAATCTCCACAGCCATGCTCCAAAATCTAGTGGAGACCCCGGAGAGTGGAGGTTATTATGACAGTTTGATAGTCAGGTTTCCACAAACATTTGGCCATATAATGTAAGACTGGACACCCCTGCCACAAATGGAGTCACTGCAAATAAATATATTTAGTTATTCTGACTGATAGCCCTTATCCTATGAGCAAACATTTCTCTACTGATGGGAGTGGTCTCTAACAGGATGACAATATACAAGGGCCCAATGAATGGCTTGATGTGTAAGAAAATGATATACAGTAAGTCATATGTTATGGCCTTCAGATTTCAATGCAAATGAATTGTGGAAATGTTGGACCAATATGTTAAATAGTGCTCTCCACTACCAGCATCATCGACACCAATTGAGGGAAGAATTTTTGGAAGAATTGTGTTCATCCTTCCAGTACAGCTCCAGAGATTGGTAGAATCATTGCCAAGGTTCATTGAAGCTGTTTTGGTGGGTCAAGTTGGCCCAATAACTTAATGACACCTTATCTTGGTTTTTACTTTAATTAATCACTATATGTTGGCTGAAATATTTTTGGAAAATATATAGATATAAAAGATATTTCCTCTGAAAATGTGAAAATTGAAAGAGGATAAATTACTAAATATAAAAAGCCCATAATACACTGTAATCTTTTGTTTCCCATTTTTGAGCTTCACAAAATGTGGCTATAGGAAAATAGCAAAAGCATTCAAAATGCCCATTTCCACCATCAGGGCAATAAGTTCCAGTCAGCTGTAAATGTTATGAATCAACCTGGAATTGGATGTGTGTCTATATTGTCTCAACGCACTGTGAAGAGGATGGTTCAAGTGGCCAAAAAATCTCCAAGGATCATAGCTGGAGAATTGCAGAAGTTAGTTGCGTCTTTGGGTCAGAAAGTCTCCAAAACTACAATCCGAAGTCACCTACATCACCACAAGTTGTTTGGAAGGGTTTCAGGAAAAAAATCCTCTGCTCTCATTCAAAAACAAACTCAAGCATCTTCAGTTTGCCAGACACTACTGGAACTTCAAATGGGATCGGGTTCTATGGTCAGATGAAATCAAAATAGAGCTTTTTTGGCAATAAACACCAGAGGTGGTTTTGGCGCACACAGAGAGGTAGCCATATGGAAGAGTACCTTGTACCCACAGTTAAATATGGTGGTGGCTCTTTAATGTTTTTGGGCTGTTTTTCTGCCAGAGGACCTGGACATTTTGTTAGACTACATGGCATCATGGACTCAATCAAATGTCAACAGATATTAAGTGAAAACCTGACTGCCTCTGCCAGAAAGCTTAAAATGAGCCGTGGTTGGATCTTCCAGCAGGACAATGATCCAAAACATACATCAAAATCAACACAAAAATGGTTTACTGACCACAAAATCAAGGTCCTGCCATGGCCATCCTAGTCCCCCAACTTGAAACCCATAGAAAACCTGTGGGTTGAACTAAAGAGGAGAGTCCACCAGTGTGGACCTCGAAATTTGAAGGATCTGGAGATATTCTGTATGGAGGAATGGTCTCAGATCCCTTGCCATGTATTCTCCAACCTCATCAGGCATTATAGGAGAAGAGCTGTTATCTTGGCAAAGTGAGGTAGCACAAAGTATCGACTAAAAGGGTGCCAATAATTGTTGCACACCTACAGTGAGGGAAAGTGAGTGATCCCCTGCTGATTTTGTATGTTTGCCCACTGACAAAGAAATGATCAGTCTATAATTTTAATGGTAGGTGTATTTTAACAGTGAGAGACAGAATAACAACAAAAAAATCCAGAAAAACGCATTTCAAAAAAGTTATAAATTGATTTGCATTTTAATGAGTGAAATAAGTATTTGACCCCTTCAACTTAGTACTTGGTGGCAAAACCCTTGTTGGCAATCACAGAGGTCAGACGTTTCTTGTAGTTGGCCACCAGGTTTGTACACATCTCAGGAGGGATTTTGTCCCACTCCTCTTTGCAGATCCTCTCCAAGTCATTAAGGTCTCAAGGCTGACGTTTGGCAACTCGAACCTTCAGCTCCCTCCACAGATTTTCTATTGGATTAAGGTCTTGAGACTGGCTAGGCCACTCCAGGACCTTAATGTGCTTCTTCTTGAGCCACTCCTTTATTGCCTTGGCTATGTGTTTTGGGTCATTGTCATGCTGGAAAACCCATCCACGACCAATGCCCTGGCTGAGGGAAGGAGGTTCTCACCCAAGATTTGACGGTACATGGCCCTGTCCATCGTCCTTTGATGCAGTGCAGTTGTCCTGTCCCCTTAGCAAAAAAACACCCCCAAAGCATAATGTTTCCACCTCCATGTTTGACGGTGGGGATGGTGTTCTTGGGGCCATAGGCAGCATTCCTACTCCTCCAAACACGGCAAGTTGAGTTGATGCCAAAGAACTCGATTTTGGTCTCTGACCACAACGCTTTCACCCATTTCTCCTCTGAATCATTCAGGCAAACTTCAGACGGGCCTGTACATGTGCTTTCTTGAGCAGGGGGACCTTGCGGGCGCTGCAGGATTTCAGTCCTTCACGGCGTAGTGTGTTACCAATTGTTTTCTTGGTGACTATGGTCCCAGCTACCTTGAGATAATTAACAAGATAGTTCTGGGCTGATTCCTCACCATTCTCATGATCATTGAAACTCCACGAGGTGAGATCTTGCATGGAGCCCCAGACTGAGGGAGACTGACAGTTATTTTGTTTCTCTTCCATTTGCGAATAATCGCACCAACTGTTGTCACGTTCTCACCAAGCTGCTTGGCAATGGTCTTGTAGCCCATTCCAGCCTTGTGTAGGTCTACAATCTTGTCCCTGACATCCTTGGACTGCCATGGTGGAGAGCTTGGAATCTGATTGATTGATTGCTTCTGTGGACAGGTGTCTTTTACACAGGTAACGAGCTGAGATTAGGAGCACTCCTTTTAAGAGAGTGCTCCTAATCTCAGCTCGTTAACTGTGTAAAAGACACCTGAGAGCCAGAAATCTTGCTGACTGATAGGACACCTGGGAGCCAGAAATCTTGCTGACTGATAGGGGATCAAATACTTATTTCACTCATTAAAATGCAAATCAATTTGTTGTAACTTTTTTGAAATGTGTTTTTCTGGATTTTTTGTTGTTATTCTGTCTCTCACTGTTAAAATACACCTACCATTAAAATTATAGACTGATCATTTCTTTGTCAGTGGGCAAACGTACAAAATCAGCAGGGGATCAAATACTTTTTTCCCTCACTGTATATTTAACAAAGATTTTTTTTTTTTGATAAACCTGTGTTTTGTTTGCAATTGTTTGATATCCATGAGAGCAGAGTATGTGATTTTTTTGAACAAATGATCAAAAGGTTAATCAGTAAAGACAATTTTTCACAGCCTTCTTTGCTCATATTTACCAAGGCTGCCAATATTCGTGGAGGGCACTGTACACTTTTTACTTGTATACTTTTTATGTATTTTTATTTTCCTTTATTATTTTCTGATAAACTTTTGTATTTGATTACTCTACCTGTCTGTTCTGGTGTTTTCCCCATCTACTGTAAATATTTTATTCGGATATTTAGTTTTGTTTGTTTACCTCTCAGTAAAGTTGTGCAGAATGGTGAACAGATTGGTGAACATATTTAAGCACTCACTCTTCTCTAGCCAAGTCCAGGCTGTCTTGGGTCTCTTCTGTCCTTCCTGTTTGAGAAATAATCATGAATAGTGTGATCAGTTGTTTGCAGTACAGCACAACCAAATTAAATAAACTTGATTGGTCAGAACCAGACAGTGGCCCTGGAACATGTGTGTTAAGGCAGAGATTGTTACAGTGGGGAGTAAGCTTTTCTCAGTGGACCCTGGATTCCTAGCCTCACCTCATCTAACCTAAGGAGAAATTACAAAGGAGGAAAGAAGGGGAGGGGAGGATAAAAGGAGATTACAGACAAAAAGGAACATAAGAGAGTAGTGAAAGAAGAGACTACTACATAAATCGACAGAAGATGGGAATAAGAAGAAAAGGAGAAAAGATAGAGTGACGGAAATAAAGAAGAGGAGAGGGAGGAAAACATGAATGATGAGACTGAGCGGGAATATGGGGAAGAATAAAAAGCAGAAATGAGGAAAGAGAGAGGAATAAGAGAAGTCTTTGATAGAAAAAAAAAACAGTTACAAAGTTACTTTATTAACAGTGTAATTAACACAACATAGATTTAAGTGTGTGTGTGTGTGTGTGTGTGTGTGTGTGTGTGTGTGTGTGTGTGTGTGTGTGTGTGTAAATGGTGTTTAATTGACCTAGCATTGAGCAATACAATGAGCGGTGGTAATGAGACCTGAAATGGAATGAATGGAAAAGAATACACACACACACACACACACACACACACACACACACACACACACACACACACACACACACACACACATGCACTGGATTCAAAAAGTAGCAGCACCACTTTTCAATTATAGCAAAGGCATACCATAGTGTGTGAAAAATTAGCCTCCCTTTAAAGTAACCTTGTAAAGGTTAAAGTAGGACCAAAAAGACCAAAATCTTGCAAGCTAAGCTAATTTGTGAGCCTATCACAAATATCAACCTAACTAGTTAGTGGAAGCTACACAATATAGTAAATATCAAATAAATATTTGACATTAGGCTAGTTTAATTTTGATCTTCTAACATTTTTAGGACATTAAAGTAAGATATATTTTGATATATTTTGTTTATCTGGCTTTCAATTGCCTATCGCACTCACATCTCCACCAAAAAGCACCAGTTTTACTTGTGAGTTTCACTGATCAAATGTTGCCAGATGAAGGTTAACAGCAGCTGATACAGGCTATTTTATGGGAGAATCCAGTGACTCAGCAGAGGCAGGAAGCTGGCAATATACTAAACAATTATTTTCCCTTCAACTCAAGAGTAATAGCTTCTTGCACCACCTGCAAAACATGGCAACTTTTTCCCCCCAAGCGCCTGGTGGTTACCTCAGTGTCCTCATACCTAGTTACTTCTATGTGTCTATATGAATGTTTAGGTTCCAGTTGAACTATTAGACAGATTAATGATGGATTATTAAGTTGCATGTAAACATAATTGCTGTGGTGAGAATCACTTGTTTTTAAAAATCTATATTTATTTTAATTGCTCGGTATGTTCCCTTTCCAAGGGAACTCTACGTTGTGTCATGCTTGACGCTTTGGGAATGCTCTTTGGCGGAAACAGTGTCTGAATACATGTGAAATCACGGCAATCAGATTGGCCTGCCTCAGTCAGGTGACGAAGTAGAAACGCGTCACGAAGACTATATTAGGCACCCACAAACCATGTCAGCTTCTTTGTTTTCAGGAAGTGCATGTCTGTGTACTATATGTGATTGTCTGTCATATTGTTTGTCATATTGTTTGTCCAAAAAAAGGAGAAACTATGAGCAATAGAAGTTTCAGAGGTTGTGTCCCACCATGCTCCCGTTTTCTCACGGAGGATGATGGGCACACTTTTTGTGTTAAATGTTTGGGAGTAGAGCACGCTAGGCAAGTCCTTGAGGGGGCTGTCTGTGTGCACTGTGAGAAATTCTCCCTGCAAAAACTCTGGGCTCAGCTCTCTGGCTCTCTTCTCGAGTGAAGGGACCGGCCACTGTTGAGGCAGCCTGTTGGTTCAAATCATGGGGGTCTCAGATGGATCTGAAGGAAGAGCAAGAGATGGGCGAGTCCCTTTCGCTTGCTCTTTCTTCCGGTTCTGGGTCTCCAGTCCCACCAGGAATTCGCAATGCGATTTCTCCCCTGGGATTGGTAAATCAGCCGGCCACCTCCACCTCTGAAGAGATGGAGGAGGAAGCACAACCTGTGCCGCTCTCTGAATCCTATAAAGAGTTGCTAGAGGTTGTGACTAAAAAAATAAAATAGAAGGGCCAGCTGACGAGGAGGTGTCTTGTGGTAGAGTGGTCGAGTACTTCCTCACCACTGGTAAAGAATCCTCCCCCCGCAAGAAGCTCCTCTTTTTTCCGGAGCTCCACGCCAAGGTGTCGAAATCATGGGAAAAGCCGTACTCCAGTCGAGTTTTTAACCTCGCAACGGCAAATTATGCTACCATCGTGGGGGGAAAACAAACGGTTACAGTGTGATGTTGCGGTTTGAAGAGACGCGTGCAGGCTATCTCTCTCCCTGCACGGTAGCACACTTAGAGGAGCCAGCCTTGCCTATGAAGCCATGCAGAGTGTCATCACAGTTAGTGGGCAAGGCTTATGCGGCAGCAGGTCAGGCTTGTGGGGCTTTGCATATTATGCATACATTGGATTATTGTAATGCCTTACTGTCTGGATGTTCCAGTAGGAGCATAAACAAACACCAGTTAGTCCAGAATGCAGCTGCAAGAGTCCTCACTAGAACCACCTATCTTATCCACACTGCACTGGCTCCCAGTGAAATTTCGCATTGATTATAAAATACTATTGTTGGCCTATAAAGCTCTAAATGGTCTCGCGCCACAGTACCTAAGCGAACTTTTGGTCTTTTATGATCTGCCACGCCTACTTCGATCAAAAGGTGCAGGCTATTTGTTGGTACCTCGAATAGTAAAGGCTACAGCAGGGGGAAGAGCTTTCTCTTACAAAGCTCCACAGTTATGGAATAGTCTTCCAATTAGTGTTTGGGACTCAGACACAGTCTCAGTGTTTAAGTCCAGGCTGAAAACATATTTGTTTAGTCAAGCTTTTTGTGAATAGTTTTTTTCTTAGGTAAAGAAGCAGATCTAGAGGTCTCACCGGCATAGTGTGTTGTGGTGAACTGGGATGTTTGGATGCAGTCGCCCCCCCACTTTCACGCGTTCACCCAGGTTTGTTGATGGTGGAGTGGCTGGCCGCCTTATGTCCCAGGGAGCCCTCATGTCTGTGTTCTCCCTTTTAGTTATGCTGTCATAACTAGACTTCCTGGAGTCCCTGCTTGCACTCACGCAAAGTACACTGTCCTTAACCATTATGGGACAATAAGCATACCTAATAATCTCTCTCTCTCTCTCTCTCTCTCTCTCTCTCTCTCTCTCTCTCTCTCTCTCTCTCTCTCTTTCTGTCGAGCTGCACGTGATACTCCTGAGATACCAGTGATCCTGACCTCTTCTGCTGTCTGGACCTGCCTGATCCATCCTGATGCCCTACTTCTGGTTGGAGTTCTCATCAATTGGAAGTCACATGCTGCTGCTGAGGATGGCCCCACACGGTGCAGCCTAAAGATCATTGAAATTACTGAGGATGGTACAACTTAAAAACCATAAAGATGGCTTTGGGCCTCAATTCATATGAACAGTTATGCTATGATGGCTATGACTACAATTGCCACAAACAGTTTTGCACTCAAGTCTCCATCAGTGAACAGTGGAGAAGTTCAACAAATGAATGTAATGAATTTTCCCGGTTACACAACTGCAATTTGACCATGTAGTATTAGCACATTTATAGAAGGGATTTATTTATTTATAATCGCACTATCCGGTGTCATCCAGATGAGAAAGGGTTCCCTTTTGAGTCTGGTTCCTCTCAAAGTTTCTACCTCATATCGTCTCAGGGAGTTTTTCCTTGCCACTGTCACCTCTGGCTTGCTCATTGGGGATAAATTCGTACATTTAAAATCTATATCCTGAGTTTATATATTTCTGTAAAGCTGCTTTGGGACAATGACCATTGTTAAAAGCGCTATACAAATATAATTTGTCAGGAATAAAAGAGAGAAACAAAGTGTTTTTATTGAATGCCCCTGTTTCTCCAGTTGGCTTGTTCGGTGATGCAGTAAATACTGTCATGGACAGGTTTCAGGAAGTGAAGAAACAGTCAGAGGCATTCAATGAATTCCTCCCTTGTCACTTCGAGCTCCCGAGGGCTTCGAGCAGTCCTCGACCTGGGACTAGCACCAATAGGGAGGAACAGAAAGCTAGTGTGGCTGCCTACCTCCCCCCACGCAGAGGCAGGGGGTTCGGGCAGCCGCAATCCCAGTTCTCCAGAAGTGCGAGAGTGGATCTGAGGACTGTTCTAAGCACTAAAAGGAGGAAGTAGTCCCGAGGGGCTGATAAAGTGGGGTATATGGGACTTTGAGTTGTGCTTGCCCCCAGTATTTCTGTAGGGCATCATCTATTCAGTGATCTCCCATGTTCTTATGTCCCTTTTCAGTGACCTGGGCAGGGTAACGAACCTATGATACTTTCACTTTCACTTAAAAAAAAAAAAACGTCTCTCTCTCTCCCTTGAGTCTGCTGGAGTGAGGGAATACAGCTGAGTTTGGGTCTGCGTTACCTCAAACTGTGCTCATTATATGCACAGTTTCAGTGTGTTATGCTCAGTTTATTGTTTGTACATTCAGTTCGAGTATTGATTTGTCACGATAAGATCTGAAAATCGCACATTCTTGCATCCATATTCCCCTCCCTTCAGTCGAGTTTGTTGGGCTGTTATGAACGCAGAATATTTCTGAGGAAATATTTCTTCTCATGTTTAAAAGGGGTTATTTATTATCAGAGGGAAGTTGTACACTCTATTACGCATCTCTTTCACATCGCGATTCCAGTAGTGTTGTGGGACCCAGTGACTACCAGGATAGTGCTATGGTTTCTACAAACGCTTCAAATTCACTCACGGAGAAGTGTATGATGTAAATACATGTCGCTTCACTTCGTGGTGTGGATAACATCAGTTAGACCCTGTCACTGAGGTGCGGGGGCTACGACACGTTTCACTGGCAGACTGGGGGTGTGGCTACTTATCGGCTGACTGTGTAGTTGCTGTTTAGGTGGTCACATGCTCAGGGGCAAAAGGGACGTGGGAATGTAGCTGGCTTAGATTGTGTTATTTAAACCGTGCTCCCTTACGTGCGGTTTCTGGATGTTTTATCCAGTTCGGACACTGTTATCTAAAGTCGCTTTTCCTACATCAACATTTCTCCCCCGGCTCCTCAGTCGAGGCTGTTGGGGCGGTTATGAGTCTATATATTTCTGAGGAAATATTTTTCTCATCTTTAGGGGGAAAGTCCCTACCACAGGAAGTCGTATTTTAGGTCATCTGAGGGATCCTAAAAGTAAAGGGTGGGGTTGATCTTGAGGGGTCATCCAGCTCAAGGCTTCTGGGTGGGCCTTTTGGAGTGTAGCTGAGCTTAGATTGTGTTACCTGAAAATGGGCTCATCATATGTGCAGTTTCAGTATGTTACGCACATTCTATGGTATTGTACATTCAGTTCGAGTACTGATTTGTCACAATAAGATCTAAATCACATTCCCGCATACTACCCCTCCCACCCCCCCACCCCAGTTTCAGTCGAGTCTGTAAGGGCTGGTATGAACGCAGGGTATTACTGAGGATATATAACTTCTCATATCAAAAAGGGGAATATTGCTGAAGACAGACATCCTACCAAGGTAGGGGCTGAGGCCCGGGGAATGGAGTGGTTCAGGTCACGCCTCTTTCCTGATAGCTCTGTTTTCAGAACAGGGGGTTCATCAAAACCAGTGAAGTCTGCTGCTGGTAACTCGGCTTTGACCACCTCCGAGTATGGTTTTCAGACATTATAGCCCTGTCGAGCCAATGTAGGCTATAAGTCTGGCCCCTGAGGGGGTACCAACTCCTAGGCGTCTCTCAGCCGAGGTTGGGAGAACATTTTCAATACTAAAGCTTTATCCACAAGGAAGTGTACACTCTAATACGTGTCTATTCTTTTGTGGTATAAAGATTGCAAGTAGAACCAGTAACGGAGGTGCTGGGATTCTACAGGGGCGCATTGAAGCAGACTTAGGTGGTTACACTCAAGAGTGTGGCTTCCTCTAAGGCATTACCTGAGGGTATACTGTAAGATGAGACATTCTATGTTTGTACAAGAAGTGTTTTTGTGCGTATATACTTAGAGTTCCCTTGGAAAGGGAACGTCTGGGTTATGTATGAAACCCTGTTCCCTGAGAAGGGAATGAGACATTGCATCTCGTTGGCCATACTTTGTCATACCTGCAAATTGCGTCTTCCTTCAACAAATAAAAGCTGAATGACATGGTTTGTGGGTGCCTAATATAATGATGCGTTTCTATTTCATCACCTGACTGAGGCAGGCCAATCTGATTGGCATGATTTCACACATATTCAGACACCGTATCCGCCAAGGGGCATTCCCAAAGCGTCAAGCATGATGCAACATCTCATTCCCTTCTCAGGGAACAGGGTTACATACGTAACCCAGACGTTTTTCTTTTTACCCTGCTTTGGTTACTTATTGAAGAATAAAACACATGATGGAACTGCTTGTCAGCAAGTTTGATGAATGAACTGAAATTTAATCTCAGCCTTCTGTCTGCAACTGGTCATTCCTGTGTACAGTATGAATTGTAATTGAATTGAATGAATAGTGATTTTTCAAAGATAAAAAAGAGTGAATTTCATTCTTATTTCATCCTTCTTCTGAGTGAAGCTTTTCCTGTCAATCTAATTTCAGTAAAGCTAACGTCAGGTATTTGTTTTTCCAGGGAAAAACTGACCTAAGAAAAAACTGTAAGAAGAGCTGGCAGCTTGTCAGCACATGTCTATAAATGGGCAAGCACCACAGTAATTTCCCTATGGACAGGCACTGAAGAGGTTTTCAGAAACCAAGAAAAATCATATGAACAAACAGTGCCATCCTGGTAAATAATATATTCTTAGCCTTTGACACTTGTCATCTTTCATATCTATGTGTCATATCCGTCATACCAAAAAATCATTAAAATATGTCTTTTTTGCAACTGCATGCTGATCATTTAATTAGTTTTTTAAAACTCTTTACAGTAGAGTTCCCTTTCATTCGTATGATGAACAAACCATGTACCTCAGCATTAATACACTATTAGTAACATTAACAAAGCTACAAGTTACAATATTTACACCTTGACCAAAGTTCAAAACAGTTTCAACATGTGGACTTACACTCACTGTACACACTGTAGAACAGTGGTAGCTCAGTGGTTAAGATGTTGGGCTACTGATCAGAAGGTCATGAGTTCAAAACGCCAGTTGGGCCCTTGAGCAAGGCCCTTAACCCTCAACTGCTCAGAAGTATAAATGAAATAAAATGTAAGTTGCTCTGGATAAGGGTGTCTGCCAAATGCCGTAAATGTACACTTTAATAATAACACCTGTATACCTGCTCATTTATGCAGTTATCCAATCAGCCAATTATGTGGCAGCAGCGCAATGCTGTTAATTTTCACATCAAACATTAGAATGAGGATAAATGTGAACTCAGTTATTTTAACCATGGCATGGTTGTTGTACCAGATGGGCTGGTTTGAGTGTTTCAGAAACTGCCGATCTCCTGGGATTTTCACTAACAACAGTCTCTAGAGTTTACACAGAATGGTGTGAAAAACAAAAAACATCATATTAGCACAGGCTTGTTGATGAGAGAGATCAGAGGAAAATGACCAGACTGGTCTGAGCTGACAGGAAGTCTATAGTGACTCAAATAAGCACACTTTACAACCTTGGTGAGCAGAAAAGCATCTCACACAACACATCAAACCTTGAGGTGGATGGGCTACAATAGCAGAAGACCACACCAGGTTCCACTCCTGTCAGCCAAGAACAAGAATCTGAGGCTATCATGGGCACAGACTCACCAAAACTGGACAGGTGAAGACTGGAAAAAGAGCAGTCTGTCCAGTTTCGGTGAGTCTCACCATCATAACACTGCTTGTTCTGAAATTTAAATATCATGCTGTATAGCAAATAGCACTCTACTTGAGTAGGTTTTTCATTACTTTCACAGTCACAGTCCAGACACAGTCCAGTTTGCCAGTCCAAAGGCACCAGATCTCTATGCAACACCAAAAAGGCTTTTTTTATGACCAAGCTTTCACTGTTCATTGGGTTGAGGTCAGGGCTCTGTGCAGGACACTCAAGTTCTTCCACTCTAGTCTTGGCAAACCATGTCTTCATGGACCTCGTTTTGTGCACAGAGGCATTGTCATGCTGAAACATGTTTGGGCTCCTTATTTCCAGTGAAGGGAAATTGTAATGCTACAGCATACACACACATCCTATACAATTGTGTGTTTCCAACTTTGTGGCAACAGTTTGGGGAAGGCCCACATATGGGTGTGATAGTCAGGTGTCCACAAACTTTCGGCATATAGCGCATGTGTGTGGTGCGTGTGTGTATGTTTCAGGCTCTAAAGATCACTCATGTTCTCTGTGGGAACATTTGTTACAGCTGTCATAAAAGGCAGTTGCTTTGTAGCCATACATGAACAAGAGGTAAAGCTAAAGGGGCCTTGGCCCACCCTTTTGGAGGCCTGGCCCACCCAAAAAATAAAAAGAAATTGAATGATTTAATAAAAATCTGATGACGCAGTGGGCCATTTTGTCTATTGCTTCTCTTAAAATCCTCACTTGAATAAATTGTTTTAAATGTCACCGCAACCAAAGACCGCCTACGCCTGTGCTCAACTCTATTTATGTCATTGAACAACTAGTTTATGTAGGCTAATGTTAAAATGTTGTTGAAAGTTGAGGCAATCCATCCATCCATCCATCCATTTTCTGTACCGCTTATCCTTCACAGGGTTGTGGGGAGCCTGGAGCCTATCCCAGGGGATTTGGGGCACAAGATGGGGGACACCCTGGATGGGGTACCAACCCATAGCAGGGCACGATCACACACACACTCACACACCCATTCACACACTACAGACAATTTAGAGATGCCAATCAGCCTACAACCCCAATTCCGAAAAAGTTGGGACAGTATGAAAATGCTAATAAAAACAAAGAGGAATGATTTGTAAATGTACTTCGACTTGTATTTAAACAAAAAACGTATAAAGACCAGGTATTTGATTTTTACCTAATCAACAGCATAGTTTTTTGAAGATAAACGTTTATTTTGAAATTGATGCATGCAACACATTCCAGAAAAGTTGGGACGGGGCAATTTAGGACTAATAGCAATGAGACAAGCTGAAATAAGAAGGTAATGTGAAACAGGTGAGGGAATCGTCTAATCATAGTATATAAGGAGCCTCCAAAAAAGGCCTAGTCCTTCAAGAGCAAGGATGGGTCGAGGCTTGCCAATCTGCCAACCAATGTGTCAGTGAATAATCCAACACTTTGAGAACAACATTCCCCAAAGACAAATCAGTAGGATTTTGGGCATTTCACCTTCTACAGTGCACAATATAATTAAAAGATTCATGGAATCCAGTCAAATCCCAGTCCGTAAAGGGTAAGGCCCTCAGACGTTATTGTCTTAAAAACCGTCATGAGTTTGTAATGGATATCCTGACATGGGCTCGGGAATACTTTGGTAAACCTTTGTCAGTCAACACCATTCCCTGCTGCATCCACAGAAGCAAATTAAGGCTTTACTATGCAAAGCAGAAGCCATACATCAACACTGTCCAGAAGCGTCGCCGACTTCTCTGGGCTCGGTCTCATCTGAGATGGACAGTAGCACAGTGGAATCATGTTTTGTGGTCTGACGAGTCAACATTTCAAATAGTTTTTGGACAAAACAGCTGTCGTGTCCTCTGGACCAAAGAGGAAAAGGACCATCTGTTATCAGTGTCAGGCCCCCGTCTGTCATGGTATGGAGGTCAAACCACATTCTGCCTATATTACAAGTGCATGGTTGCGTAAGCAGAGAGCTAGCATGGCCTGCCTGCAGTCCTGACCTATCTCCGATTGAGAATGTGTGGAGCATTATGAAGCGCAAAATAAGGCAACGAATGCCCCGTACAGTTGCGCAGTTGAAGAAATGCATAATGGATGAATGAGGGAAAATTCTGCTTGCTAAGCTTAACCAACTGGTGTCTTCAGTGCCCAAACGCTTAATAAGTGTTATTAAAAGAAAAGGCGATGTTACACAGGGGTAAACAGTCAACTGTCCCAACATTTTTGGAGTGTGTTGCATTGATCAGATTTTAAATGAGTGTATATTTTCAAAAATAAATTAAATTCACAAAGTAAAACATCAAATAATGTGTTAATAATGTGTTTTCAATATAGTACAGGGAGAATTGAATTTTCAAATTATTTGTTTTGTTTGTTTTTTTTGCATTTTCCATATTGTTCCAACTTTTTCAGAATTTGGCTTGTACAATGCACATATTTGGACTGGGGTAGGAAACCGGAGTACCCGGAGGAAACCCCCGAAGCATGGGGAGAACATGTAAACTCCTCACACACAGGGCAGAGGTGGGAATCGAACCCCCAACCCCGGAGTTCAATTAAATTCTACCCAGTGCATTCTGCGGGGTGTGTGTGTGTGTGTGTGTGTGTGTGTGTGTAAAAAACTGGCATTTGTAATGACAGTACTATATGTGAGAACTAATGTGAATTAGGCCATAAGTAGGCTTATCAAACTGGCACAAACCTCTTGAGTGATAGCCTTTCAACTTGTTGGCCCCTTTCTGTAATCTTTTACATCCTTTGAAGTCACTGCTGGCATTTGAGTTTTCTTTTCAAGTCCTTTCGCACCCTGTTTTAGCCAGGCCCACCCATTGTTGAATTTCTAGCCTCAGCACTGACACACATCACCGTTAAAAAGACAGCATACCTTGATCCCACCTTACACAAAAAGAAACCTTTAAAAACATTGTGACTTTCTGAGACTGAACATGCTTGGAAATTAACCAATCAGCAGACTTGAGTGCTGTGCCACACTCACATATCCTGCTGTGCTAATGTAGAGGAAACACCTGCTGTCTGACATATGAGTCACTCAGCAGCACAGAACTGCGGGATTCATATGGAAGCATGAAGCAGAAATCATGCAAATACCTTTACTGAACATTTTCTGTGGAAACACACACACACACACACACACACACACACACACACACACAAATATACATTTATACAATAGTGTATATAAACAAGGAGAAAGCGAGAGAGTAAGAGAAACGGAGTGAGAGAAATTGTAGGTCCAAAAGGAACTTTTGAATTCATAATTTTCGATATGAGTGTATAAAACATGATATGCTCATCATTCAGGTAATGTAACACTGATGTCATGAACAAGCTAGTTAATGGCTGAGGTAAATGTTTTAGCTAGCAAGCAAGTAGCAGTTACATCTTTTAAACAAGCACAGTATAAGCAAAAGGATAGTTAAATCAAGAAAATCTTTGGGTAATATCAACATGTTCGTATATTACTTTAAAAAAAAAAAAAAAAAAGAAAAGAAAACTAATAATATATTATATTGTCCATGAACCGAACATCCATGGGCTGAGTCATATTGATGTTGATATTGCATCATGATTTGTGCAGCTATTAGACAAGTTCTGAAGTAATGAATACTAGAAGAGCAGGCAGATCATTTAAAATGTCTTTTGAAATATAGTGAATATGTCATACTTTATTTTTGTCATGACTGTCTTCAGCAGTGTCTCCAACACAATGCCTTGCTTGTTTACTAGCCTGCAGCTAGTTTCACTACAGTATGTACAGTATGTCTGTATTCCATCTTGTTTGTTCTGTTTTTCCTATTATACTGTTAGCTTAGCCTTTTGCTTAGCCACTAGCATCTTATGCTACCACTTTAGCCTGTTGTTCTACCTTACTTGTAGTTGTGTTTTCTGTTTTGCCATCAGCCTAACCATAGCCACATTTGCTTACCTTCAGCCTTCTTCTTGTTCCTATTATTCTTATTTGCTTTGCTATCGTTTATTCCTTTTTATTGGATTAACTTAGCCTAGCCTAACATAGCTTAGCCAGTTGTTTGTTTACTAGGCCAGTTTTGATAGTTTGTGTTTTTGCTTCTGTTATTACATATCATATACAGGATATATACCTGATATTTACCTGTATAATCCCTATGTTAACTCCCTGTGTTCACATGAGTTTCCTTTGGGTTCCCCGGTTTCCTCCCACTGTCCAAAAACATGCAGATAGGCGGACTGTAGTGGCGTAGAGAAGGGGTTCTGCATATATATATATATATATATATATATATATATATATATATATATACAAAACCCCATTTCCATGTTTGGCACAAAATGGTGAGCCACGACCCATCCTTGCTTGCAAAGACTTTTGGTGGATGGTCCTTTTATTTTATGCCCAATCCTGATACCCTCCCCTGTTACCAATTAACCTGATCCTCCAAAATGGTGTTACTTGAATATTCTATAAACTTTTCAGTCTTATTTTGCCTCTGTCCCAACTTTTTTTGAGTGTGTGTGTTGAAGGCATTAAATTCTAAATTTGTTTATATTTACAATATACAATTAAGTTGGTCAGTGAAAACATTGAATATCTTTTCTTTGTACTTTTGTCAGTTAATTAAAGTTTCAAGAGAATTTGACAAATCACATTTTTGTTTTTTATTGCATTTTAGAAAAAAATCCCAACTTTTATTGAAATTGGGTTGTATATATATAGAGTGTATATTTTTATTTATCATTTAACTGCCTACTATCATGTATCAGTGAGTGGCATACTTAGAATTTAGTGTATTGAGTCCTTTTGGTGAAATCTAAGAAGATCAGATTAACTTTGTTGTATGTTTCTGCAGGGGCAGCTTGTCCATAGGGGCACCCCACCATATACAGTACCTGTGCAGAAGTCTTAGTGTTACACCACAGAATGAGGGCTGGATACAGGTGCGGGGAAAACAGCCGCTTCATTAGGCATATTCTAAACTAATGGAACAGTTCAAAATCGTCAGGCTAAGGCAAGGTCTAAAACAGGCAAAGTTTGTGGCAATGGCAAACAGTAATAGCAAGGGCAAGGCAGTAATCCAGAATCCAAAGAACATAGCAAATATCCAAAAACCAGAAACAGTAATAGCAAGGGCAAGGCAGTAATCCAGAATCCAAAGAACATTAGCAAATCTCCAAAAACCAGAAACAGTGATAGCAAGGGCAAGATAATCAAGGCTTGGTATGAGGCAGAGAAACAAAGTAACTATGCTAATACTTTGCGAAGTGCGAGTGAAAACAAAGGGCTTAAATACATTAACCAAAACGAGACTTAAACACAAAACACCTGAGACACATCAAAACAGATTAGAACAGAACCAATGAACATACGGGGCGGAGACATGACATGATCCAAAACATAGCCGCACATGGCGAAATAAACAAAACAAGAGTCCGTGAATGCGGAAGTGCACTGCTCGCCCGCTCAGCGAGAGGGGAAACCCTAACAGAGCCCCCCCCCAAAGGCGCTTCTCCTGACGCGCCAAAGGCTTGACCCCTCTGGCCAACCTGGACCCCTGGGCAGGCATAGTCCTTGGTTCTCAGGCAGGAACAATGCTTGGAAGGCTGCCTCAACAGCCTCTGGCTTGGACGTAGCGTGGTGAGCCGTCCCGTCGGCCTCAGGTGTGAGTGGAGTGTGGTGGACCGTTCCGTCGGCCTCAGGCGTGAGCGGAGCATGGTTCGCCGTTTCGTTGGCCTCAGGCGTGATCTGAGCATGGTGGGCTGTCCCGTCGGCCTCTGGCGTGAGCGGAGCATTGTGGACCGTCCCATCGTCCTCAGGCGTGAGCAGAGAATGGTTGGCCGTCCCATCGGCCACTGGCGTCTACTTGGCCTTGGGAGCCGCCTGGTCGGCCCCGGATGGGAACTTGGACAGGAACTTGGCCTTGGGGGCCGCCTGGTTGGCCCCGGGCAGGAACTTGGACTGGAACTTGGACTGGGACTCGGACTGGAACTTGGACTGGAACTTGGCCTTGGGAGCCGCCTGGTCGGCCCCGGGCATGAACTGGGGCATGAAATTGGACATGAACCGGGGCATGATCCTGGGGCATGGACTGGGGCATGAACCGGGGCATGAACCTGGGCATGGACCTGGGCATGAACTTGGGCATGAACCTGGGCATGAACTGGGGCTTGGCTCTGGAGAGGAGGTCACCTCGTTGACCCCCGACTGGAGCTCTGGAGAGGAGGTCTCCTTGTGGACCTCTGGCAGGAATGTGGCTTGAGCAGAGGCCTCCTCGTGGACCTCCGGCATGAACGTGGCTTGAGCGGAGGTCTCCTCATGGACCTCCAGCAGGAACGTGGCTTGAGAGGAGGTCATCCTGTGGACGTCCGGCAGGAACAAGGTTTGAGTGGAGGTCTCCTCGTGGACCTCCAGCAGGAACATGGCTTGAGCGGAGGTCATCCCGTGGACCTCCGGCAGGAACGTGGCTTGAGCGAAGGTCTCCTCGTGGACCTCTGGCATGAACGTGGCTTCAGCGGAGGTCTCCTTGAGGACTTCTGGCAGGAACATGGCTTGAGAGGAGGTCATCCCGTGGACCTCCGGCAGGAACAAGGCTTGAGCGGACGTCTCCTCGTGGATCTCCGGCAGGAATGTGGCTTGAGCGGAGGTTATCCCGTGGACCTCCAGCAGGAACGTGGCTTGAGCGGAGGTCATCTCGTGGACCTCCAGCGTGAACGTGGCTTGAGCGGGGGTCTCCCTGTGGACCTCCGGCAGGAACGTGGCTTGAGCAGAGGTCATCCCTATGGACCTCCGGCAGGAACGTGGCTTGAGCGGAGGTCTCCTTGTGGACCTCTGTCTGGAACAAGGCTGGAGCAGAGGTCGCCATGAGGTCGCCAGAGGAGACCATCTGCTGGGTCTCTGGCTGGAGATCTGGGCTGGAGGTCGCCAGGTTGACCTCCAGTTGGAGCTCCGCTGGGGAGACCATCTGCTGGATCTCCGGTTGGAGCTCTGGGCTGGTGGTCGCCAGCTTGATCTCCAGTTGGAGCTCCACCACATCGGCCAGCCCCCTCTCATAGTGCGCGATGAACGGCTGGCTGGGCCGATCAGACAGGCAGACTCTCCCCAAGAAATTCTTGAGGTCGGGCTCAAAGTCAGGACTCCTGAACACCTTAATTAGTTGATCCACAAAGCTAGAAACAGTACATAGCTTGCTTGATCCGCTGGCGAGGTGAAGCTCCGCCCACTGGCGCGCTGAGCCGACTAAGCAGGATAAGAGGAACCCCAACCACTGTTTTTTGTTGGGCTTAGGGTCCTCTAAACTAAGAAAATAAATTTGCGACTGTAAAAGAAAACACTGGGGGTAAACAGAAAAACCGTCGGAGGCTTCGGGGGTATAAATGAAAGTCCATTGGGGAAACAAAACTGAATCAAACGCAGGTACAAAAAATTCAGTGCAAGACATTGTCAGAAACTGCCTTGGCGTAAACAATGAGTATTTAAAAAAAATTATAGAAAAAATGGTTCATTTAAAAAAGTCTCACCCAACAAGAGTCAGACAGAACAAAATGGTGGAAAACTTAAATTAAAAAATGTCTTAACTGAAAAAAAAGAAAAACATCCATTGTTTTTTCTTTTGCTGTCAGTGATACAGTCACCACAGAAGCTATAGCTAATAGTAAGAAGCTAATTATAAAAATTTAATTGACAGGGTTTTTGAAAGAACATGTCAGTTGGGACTGTGTACAGTCTCTTACTGTGTACTGTGCTCCCTTACGGTGTCACAAATAAGAGGTGCTCAGAAAGAGGATGCTATAATGAAGCATTATTGTAGCCTACTATGTAATGGGGTAATTAGCAGTCAGTGTATTACAGAAGCAGATCAGGAGATTAATCTAAAACTCAAAACAAATAACCTCCCATATAATGAACCTAAATGAACATAATAATGAATGTAGATGTTTATTCTGAAAAAAAAGTAAACTAACAAGGGTGTCCCAAATAACACTTTTTTTTGTTTTATCAAAATGTAACTTTATTTACAAAACATCCTCTACATGATTACCATTTCTTTGTAAACACACATGGAGTTGTTTCTCCCACTTATGATGAACTCGTGTTAACACATCTGGTGTTATGCATGTAATTGCATGCAAATGTCCATCACATCCTTGTGACAGATTCCCAGTCCAGCCTTGAGAATCATTTCAATACATTCTTCTTTTGTTCTAAAGGCTATCGGAAAAAAAATATATAATAATAAGAAGAAGAAGATGAAGAAGAAGAATATAAACTGAGTCTGAAAAATTTTGGAAGATATTTTGCTAAAAAAAAAGTGTTAATTTCCCCTCTGTATGGAGACTTTTGGGACACCCTGTAAAATATGTTCAGTGTCACATATGCTGTATTTAATGCATTGAACTGAACCCTGCACATTTTCCCAGCCTCAATACATTTCATTTGCTGGGTTATTACCTGCCAAATCATACTCGAGCATAGACAGAGTGTAAACAAAAACAATCAGTCTGAGACCGCTGAGAGAGCTGGTCTACAGCCACTTCTCTGCAAAGCCTAGTGCAGTTGATTGCAGTGAGAATATGATTTAATTCAACCAAACTAAACAAAGTGAAACCAAGCATTTTGACATGCCAAATCAATGTCAGAGGACAGAGGAGTGTCATTGATGTATTCTGGGTATGCTGGGCAAAGAACATAAAAAATACATACTGGATAAGGTTAAAAACTTACTGATTTACACAGTACTGTGCAAAAGTTTTACGCACCCTATTTTTTATTTTATAACTTCTACATTATCAAGTCATTTTAGATTCCCAAACATTACCTTTCTAGCACAAAGTTAAATGTTACAGAACATGTGTGTATGTCATTAAAGAAAGCAGCATATTACGTGAGAGACACTTTTCAGGCAAAAAACACAATGAAGGCTGCTGGGTTTTGCTGCAAAAATAAGAAGCGAATGTGAAAGTCAAAGTCTCCAGAAGAACTGTGGCTGGTTCTGCAAGATGCTCAATAAAACTTACCAGCTCATTTCCTTATAAAACTGCACAAATTGTACCGGAGACTATTATTTTTATTTTATTCCTCACACCAAATATTGACTTTGTTTCATTTACTACTGTTTACTGCTCTTTACTGTATTTTTTTTTTTGAAGGCATCTTTGCTCTACAGCATTTCATTAGAGCATACACACACACACACACACACACACACACACACACACACACACATGTATTTATTGCAACTGTAGATTATTTTATATATATATATATATATATATATATATATATATATATATATATATATATATATATATATATATATATATATATATATATACACACACACACACACACACACAGTGGGGAAAAAAGTATTTGACTCCCTGCTGATTTTGTACGTTTGCCCACTGACAAAGAAATGATCAGTCTATAATTTTAATGGTAGGTGTATTTTAACAGTGAGAGACAGAATAACAACAAAAAAAAATCAAGAAAAGCGCATTTCAAAAAAGTTATAAATTGATTTGCATTTTAATGAGTGAAATAAGTATTTGACCCCTTCGACTTAGTACTTGGTGGCAAAACCCTTGTTGGCAAACAGAGGTCAGACGTTTCTTGTAGCTGGCCACTATGTTTGCACACATCTCAGGAGGGATTTTGTCACACTCCTCTTTGCAGATCCTCTCATTAAGGTCTCGAGGCTGACCTTCAGCTCCCTCCACAGATTTTCTATGGGATTAAGGTCTGGAGACTGGCTAGGCCACTCCAGGACCTTAATGTGCTTCTTCTTGAGCCACTCCTTTGTTGCCTTGGCTGTGTGTTTTGGGTCATTGTCATGCTGGAATACCCATCCATGACCCATTTTCAATGCCCTGGCTGAGGGAAGGAGGTTCTCACCCAAGATTTGACGGTACATGGCCCCGTCCATCGTCCCTCTGATGCGGTGCAATTGTCCTGTCCTCTTAGCAGAAAAACACCCCCAAAGCATAATGTTCCCACCTCCATGTTTGACAGTGGGGATGGTGTTCTTGGGGTCATAGGCAGCATTCCTCCTCCTCCAAACACGGCGAGTTGAGTTGATGCCAAAGAGCTCGATTTTGGTCTCATCTGACCACAACGCTTTCACCCAGTTCTCCTCTGAATCATTCAGGCAAACTACATGTGCTTTCTTGAGCAGGGGGACCTTGCGGGCACTGCAGGATTTCAGTCCTTCATGGCGTAGTGTGTTACCAATTGTTTTCTTGGTGACTATGGGCACTGCAGGATTTCAGTCCTTCATGGCGTAGTGTGTTACCAATTGTTTTCTTGGTGACTATGGTCCCAGCTAACTTGAGATCATTAACAAGATCCTCCCGTGTAGTTCTGGGCTGATTCCTCACCGTTCTCATGATCATTGAAACTCCACGAGGTGAGATCTTGCATGGAGTCCCAGACAGAGGGAGACTGGCAGTTATTTTGTGTTTCTTCCATTTGTGAATAATCACACCAACTGTTGTCACCTTCTCACCAAGCTGCTTGGCGATGGTCTTGTAGCCCATTCCAGCCTTATGTAGGTCTACAATCTTGTCCCTGACATCCTTGGACAGCTCTTTGGTCTTGCCCATGGTGGAGAGTTTGGAATCTGATTAATTGATGCTTCTGTGGACAGGTGTCTTTTATACAGGTAACAAGCTGAGATTAGGAGCACTCCCTTTAAGAGAGTGCTCCTAATCTCAGCTCATTATCTATGTAAAAGACACCTGGGAGCCAGAAATCTTGCTGATTGATAGGGGATAAAATACTTATTTCCCTCATTAAAATGTAAATCAATTTATAACTTTTTTGTTGTTGTTGTTGTTTTGTTGTTATTCTGTCTCTCACTGTTAAAATACACCTACCATTAAAATTATAGACTGATCATTTCTTTGTCAGTGGGCAAATGTACAAAATCAGCAGGGGATCAAATACTTTTTTCCCTCACTGCATATATATATATATATATATATATATATATATATATATATATATATATATATATATATATATATATATATATATTACAGTTGCGATCAAAATTATTCAACCCAATTCAAATGCAAATCAGGTTTATTGTCAAAATTTGCAGACTTTCAGCTGTTTGCAATGAACAAATCAAACAAAAGCAACTGAAATAGTTCAACACAACGAATGCTTCAAGTGGTTTCCCCAAATTCAATTGAAAATGCAATTTATAATGACAGTTTCAAAATGATTTAACCCCCCTGAATAGAATCCCTCACAACAGCACAAATAGGCAAAACAGGTGTTGTCTCAAGAACACTTGATGCAACTAATCATGGGCTT
Source organism: Cranoglanis bouderius (assembly GCA_023630585.1). Lineage (NCBI taxonomy): Eukaryota > Metazoa > Chordata > Actinopteri > Siluriformes > Cranoglanididae > Cranoglanis > Cranoglanis bouderius. The sequence continues at coordinate 13,236,021 of CM042566.1, forward strand.
CATTAGTTGCACCAGGTGTGCTTGAGCTGGAACACATGAAATACCTGAACTGGCTATGGGCAGAGAATACATTAAATACCTGGACGGGGCAGAAAAAGGAAGCTATCAATGGCTGCAACCAGATTTCTGAGAAGGCAGGTTGTGAACAACCCTCGAGTGACTGCAAAAGACCTGCAGCAAGACTTGGTGGCAACAGGCACTGAGGTTTCAGTGAGCACAGTATGACGTGTACTAAAAGCAGAAGGTTTCCATGCCAGAGCTCCAAGACGTACAACACTACTGACCCAAAAGCACAAGAAAAGTTGGCTCAAAATTATATAAATAAGCCACAGACTTTTGGGATTCTGTTCTGGATTTCTTCAGCATGATGGATCAGTGGTATGTCTGGAGAAAGAAGAATGAAGAAAGAACACAGTCAAGCATGGTGGTGGCTCGGTGATGCTCTGGGGCTGCTTTGCATCCTCTGGCACTGGAAACCTTTAGTGTGTGGAAGGCAAGATGGATTCATTGAAGTATCAGGAAATCCTAGGAGAAAACACCATGCCATCTGTGAGGAAGCTGAAGCTTGGGCATCATTGGACCTTCCAACAGGACAATGATCCCAATGTAGCGTCTGGACTGGATCAAACTGGCTGGATCAACGCTAGGCCCAGCAAAGCTTTTAACTTTTGCCCTCTCTAGATAAATCACCAACCTGGCTCCAGCAAGTCTAAGAGTCTCCACCATTCCTAAGTGACTTCAAAGGTCTCTTGGACTGACCCCATCCCCTTTCTCCGGGCACCAAGGGGCAATCTGGCCACAGACACCCCCTTTTGGAATGTCAAATAGGCAAACTCACCCCCCACACACACCCAGGACTCACATACACACATAACGGAACACTCCCTGAATTTAACCCATAATTAAACTATGCCAGGATAGTATATGATGTATTCTTGTGTGCATGCATTGTTTGTCCTGTGTAATCAACCTAGTATGATTTTTAGTTAAGTTTAGAATAAGTTGAAATGCCTATAACCGTGTGTAAGGATACCCCTACTCTCTTAATGTCTTTCTACCCTATCGAATTTGGTCTTTAATTAATCCTCTCTTGATGCCCTGATTGATAATGCATATTATGTTATGATAGGATGCATTCTGTTATGCTTTTTACTATACTTTGTAATAAGACGGTACTAATCCGATGCCACCCCAGAGGTGCAAATCAGGTTGTAAAGGGAGACAAAGGAAACCTTCTCCCTCCCCAAATTCATATTCAGGATTCGTCAATTGCACAAAGAGAGGTGTGGACTGGCTTGTCCTTAAAAGACAATGACACACATTCCTCACTCTCTTCTCCAGCCTCTTCTCCAGCCTCTTCCTCTTCACTTCTGTACTCATCTACCTGGCAAAACGTGCTCTCAAGTTAACTCCGTTCAAACTTCCCGCTAATGGCACAGAAGAAACCAACGAACTCCAGCTCATGAACGCACAAAATCTCACACGTATCATTAAAGCAACACCGAAAACAATGCAAGTATCATTCTCAATCGATCTCTAGATGCGTTTTAAGCTTATGCCCCAATTTTAGGTGATTTGATTCTTTGCTGGTTCTCAAGGTTAACTGTTTGTGTTGTTTGCCATTCTTGTATCTTCACCCCTTTCCTTTCTTTACTTTCATTTTCCTGTATATGTATTATTTGCTTAGATCTAGTTGTATGTATTCATCGTTTCATTCATTTATTAAAATCTATTATTTTCACGCTTGATTGTCTCTGTTGCTGCTCATAAATAAGGTCACTTTAACGGTTTGCTTTTTGCTACATGCTTTGTTCTGTTAGAAATAGAACCGGAGAATTATTCCTCTTGGCCAGAAGAATAATCTCCCCCTTTAAGAGTAATACGAAGATTACACTGTTGAGTTTTGTGGACAAACCGATCAGCCTCTTCGAATTTAATTCTAAAACTAGACTAAAGCTAGCTATATATATATATATATATATATATATATATATATATATATATATATATATATATATATATATATATATATATATATTTATTTATTTATTTATTTATTTATTTATTTATTTATTTCACATTTGGGCTAATTTGTTACACTAAGCATACCTCAAATTCCACCAAGGCTTGTTTGCAGAAGAAGTCCTGGAAGATTCTACAGGGCCATCACAGTCATCTGACTTGAACCCCATAAAAAATCTCTGATGGGATTTGAAAAAGGCGGTTGCAGCACGCAAACCCAAGAATATTACTGAACTGGAGGCCATTGCTCATGAGGAGTGGGTGCTCCACTAAGTACTAAAGATGCTTGCCATGAAGGGGATGAATAATTTTGAGACTGGAGAAGTCATTATAAGTTGCATTTTCAGTTGAATTTGGGGAAACCACTTGAAGCATTCGTTGTGTTGAGCTATTTCAATTGCCTTTGTTTGATTTGTTCATTGCAAACAGCTGAAAGTCTGTAAATTTTGACAATAAACCTGATTTGTAGTGGGGGTTGAATAATTTTGATTGCAACTGTATATATATCTCGTGTGTGTGTGTGTGTGTGTGTGTGTGTGTGTGTGTGTGTGTCAGGTTTAATCAGACAATGATGAGAGACTGATTAAGTCCGAGAGCCATTAGAAACGTTAATGAGATGCTTACAGGAGGTCAGACAAGAAAACACACACATATACACAAAGTCACACACAGTCACTCACTCACTCACACACACACACACACACACACACACACACACACACACACAGCAGCGCCTCCAAGTACCTGTCTCCTATCTTTTTTTCCATTAATATGATTATTTTTATCATTCCATCCCACACTCTCTTCCCTCTCTAGGGTATGTGTGTGTGCATGTGTGTGGTGTGTATGATGTAACACGTCACTTGTGCTGCTGATATCTACCTCATCTCACCTCTGAACAGGAAGATCAATATTTCACTCATATTGCTGCCACTTTGAGATGGATGGAGGCAATTTGTAGTTCAATAACTTAACATGTATATACACACACACTGGTTGAAGTCCAAGTCATTCAAGTGTATGAGTAATGGCTTGAATGTCACACATTTATAACTGATCTGTAACAACTAATTTTCTGTCTTTCTCTCTGCCTTTCTGTGTCTCTTTCTTCCTCTTCTTTATGTGAAAAGAGGGGCTTGTAAAGTTGGACTTGTAAAGTAGGACAGAAAGAGAGAGAGACAAAATGGATGTCATGTGTTGATGTCTCTATTTCCACAGTGAGTCAATGTATGAGTAAAGAGCATCAAAACTCTGATCCTGATGCAGCCACCACGACAACCACAGGAGCTTCAGCTCCTCTTAATCATTAAGAGGCCAAAAACTCACTAATTACCCACAACGCACTGCGGTGTGAGGTGAGGAGTCAACACACTTAACTTAGTTAGACTGAGATAAAAGGACACTGGCACTCTTTCTTGCTCTCTCTCTCTCTCTCTCTCTCTCTCTCTCTCTCTCTCTCTCTCTCTCTCTCTCTCTCTCTCTCTCTCTCTCTCTCTCTCAGAAGAAACATAAGACACTCTCACTGTCTCTGGAGGTTGTTTAAGCCCAACACTACTGTAGGGGTTGTTAATGTTCCCTTTTGTCTGTGTTACCTTCTGGCAATCAAATTTTAGTTTCAATGCATTACCACATCAATTATTCCATACTTATGGTCTGATGAGACCATGGTAGAACTTTTTGGGCATAATTATAAAATATATGTTTGGCACAATAGCAAGACAGCTTATCACCCAAAGACCACCATACTCACAGTGAAGCATTGTGGTGGCAGCATAATGCTAGGGTGCTGCTTCTCTTCAGCTGGGACCGGGGCTTTAGTCGATTTGTTATATCTGGAGCATTTTTACAAGGAAGAGTGTTGTATTACAAACAAAAGGTGGTTATTAATTAAGTATTAGTTAAGGTGCATGTACACATATGCAACCAGGTTATAGTTTTTTGTTTTTCTTGTTTCCCTAAAATGTTTTTATTTGGGGATTTCCTCCAGGTACTCCGGTTTCCTCCTTGAGTCCAAAGATACACAGCAAGCTGTGATGCACTGTGTGTTCTGACACCTTTCTATCATAGCCAACATGAACTTTTTCAGCAATTTGTACTACAGTAGCTCTTCTGTACGATCAGACCAGACTGGCTAGCTTTTACTCCCTACACACATCAATGAGCCTTGAGCGCCCATGACTCTGTCACTGGTTCACTGGTTGTCCTTCCTTGGACCACTTTTGATAGGTACTAACCACTGTATGCCGGGAACACCGTACAAGACCTGCCATTTTGGAGATGCTCTAACCCAGATGTCTAGCCATCACAATTTGGCCCTTGCCAAAGTCGCTCAGATCCTTACGCTTGCCCATTTTTGCTGTTTCCAATGCATCAAATTAGAGAACTGACTGTTCACTTGCTGCCTAATACTGTATATCCCACCCCTTGACAGGTGCCACTGTAACGAGATAATCAGTGTTATTCACTTCACCTGTCAGTGGTTTTAATGTTATGGCTGATCAGTGTATGTTAAGCACATGCATAAATAATCTCTTTTTATTATACATAAGATCTGTCACCCTGTGCCGGACCGGCTGCATTTTTTTATTTTTTTCATGTCAAATCATTTTATCTTCACCTCACTTAATTCACATCTAATTCACCTTATCTGTGTTTCGGCTCCAGAATTAGGTCTTTTCAAGGGGCTGTTTCACTGATGAATAATATTTTTATTGGCATAGACTTGCGTCAAATTAACTTTCACTTCTATCTCTCAGAAAGTCTTTTTATTAGGAGGTGCAGTAGTAGCAGCATATCATACTTATAGCAGCTGCATGTCTATCTGTAGTTGTTACTGAGGCTCCGCCCACACGCACCTTATTTAAGAGCCTTGTTAATCATCATTAGACTCTAACTCTCATTAGTAATCTCTTAATTGACCCAACACAGCAGGAAACATGCTTGTCTCCCACAATGACCTCGTCTGACCACAAACACACACACGCACACACACACACACACACACACACACACACACACACACACACACACACACACACACACACATGCACGCACAAAACCCCCCTATATTCCTCATTCTATTGTCTTCTGTGTTTCCTCTCCAATAAACAGGGAAAAAGAGAGAGAGCCTGATGAAATGAAAGACATGTGGAAAAAGATGGGCAGAGGGAGCAAGAAATCAAAGATTATTGTACATCATTTTATTTCTGTATGACTAACCGAGCACACACCCCTTCATCTGACCTCTGAGGAAATTAGCACGATAAGCAGAGCTAATTAGTACAGCAAAACGTACGTGTGTGTGTGTGTGTGTGTGTGTGTGTGTGTGTGTGTGTGTGTGTGTGTGTGTGTGTGTGTGTGTGTTTAAAGTGCAGGAGGCTCATGCTGAATTAAAACATCAAAACTGTCACATTCCTCATTACACTCACAGCAGGAATTTAACACGCACACATACACACACACACACACACACACACACACACACACACACACACACACACACACACACACACACACACGCCGACTAGAGTATGGGAACTAATGAAATCTGTAATCAACCTTACAAACGTTACAGACAAAGGGAGAGAGAGGGAAAGAGACAAAGGTACATTACAATTTTTTTAATATACGGTAGATGATCTTAAAGATCTGACCATTATAAACATAACAATCCTGTAATACTGAGCCAAATGACACAGGGAAGGATCTGTCTGTCTCTCTTTGCCTGTCTCTCTCTCTCCATTCACTTAAGGTCAATTCTTCAGCACATTCCAATTTACTCTGCAACACTGAAGATCAAACACACCCTTGGTACACTTCCAGTTTTTACAGCACTACAAAGAGCTGTGTGATGAGTCACACACACACACACACACACACACACACACACACACACACACACACACACACACACACACACACACACACACACACACAGATCCATTCAGTGTTACAGATCTACTCAAGTGCACTTGAGCACTTTCATTTTTTCAGTATAGGAAATTATGTGATTACAGACATAATGAGAAACCCTCAAGTGACATAGTGAACGTGTGTGTGTGTGTGTGTGTGTGTGTGTGTGTGTGTTTATGCACAGTGTGTACATAACACGTCTGTAGATTACACATCTCCAGAATGTGCTGCATTGTATATTATTTAGTATGTAATGGAGCATATAGACATAGTCTAGGCAATTTTACAAGAAAACCTGCAGGACATCCTGCACACACAGAACAGCTTACTATAGATGGATGTAGTCACTTGTGAGTACTCTACATGTCCATACACATCTTAAGTCAAAAAGGATAAAAAATAAATTAATTAAATTTTAAAAAAAATTTAAAACAGCTTGTAAAATGAAATTCACAAATGTACTGAAACATGCAGTTGTAACACATACAGTAGATGTTAAAAACAGACAACTGTGTATTATAAAATGCAAATGTGTAAGAATATCAGCATCGTGGGGCAGTGGGTAGCAATACTACCTCAGAGCTCCACGTTCCCTGATCCTGAGGTCCGTTTACTTCCCGTAAAGTGAGAGTATTGCATGCTCTCACTGTGGTTCCTCTGGGTTCTCAGTTTTTTTTCTCCAACCTCCAAAAAGTCGATGGATTGACTACTCCATATTTCCCATAGGTGTGAATGTGTGTGTGATGGATTCGCGTCGCATCCAGGGAATATACCTGTCTCGTGTCCAGTGTTCCCAGGATCCACCACCAGTCCCCGAATCCACCACGACTGAGGAAGAATGATTGAAAATGTGTAAGAAACATAAAAAAAATCAACAAATATATGAAAAAAATACATAATTTAAAATTCAGAAAAACAACAGTTTCAGTGGTTAGCCTCACACCTCCAGGGTTGGGGGTTCGATTCCCACTTCCGCCCTGTACGCGTGGAGTTTGCATGATCTCCCTGTGCTTCCAAAGACATGCAATGTAGGCTGATTGGCGCATCTAAATTGTCCATAGTGTGTGAGTGTGTGTGCGATTGTGCCCTGTGATGGGTTGGCACCCCATCCAGGGTGTCCCCTGCCTTGTCCCCCAAGTTCCCTGGGATAGGCTCCAGGCTCCCCACGACCCTGTGTAGGATAGGTGGTACAGAAAATGGATGGATGGATAGGCTAACTATAATATATATATATATATATATATATATATATATATATATATATATATATATATATATATATATATATATATATATATATATATATATATATATATATATATATATCAGGCTAACTATAATATTATTAGCAACTAGTGATTGGATAAATCAGACTCATTTCTTGACTGTGTGTGTGTGTGAGTGATTGTGAGTTTCTTTCTGGCTGTGCATCAATGTATCATTTGTATCAATGTATTATTTAGCACAGAGCTCATGCCTGACATTCAATTTTCATAGGTGTGACTGTAGTGTGCATTGTGTCCTGTCTGTCTGTCTGTCTATCTATTGCACCAAATATAAATTTATTTTTTTAAGAGTACCTCTATGTGATAAACATACAGTATTTATACAGACTCATGTTAAAGATATTACAATAATATTAATTATTAATTAATTAACAAATAACAATTAATTTATAGCACTTCCTGAATTCATGCTGTTCTCTTTTCTCTTTACACTGTTACTTTACAGCATACTGCATAATAAACAGGAAAAAACAATCAAAGTTCTAAATCTCTAGAGCATAAGTATGACTGTGTCATCCATTCATACACAGAGACAACACTGAAAGCTTTTGTTTTTGTCCTTTCTTTGTGACAAAGGAAAGACACATGTGTATTAGTCAGGACACCACAAGCCACTCTTTTTCTCTGAGCATTGCCATTAGTTGTGGCTTGTTTCAGTCATCTGATCACAACACAAAATGTCATGTCATGTCAAAATGAAATATGAAACTAGAGTGTGCCCTCCAAACATACCGTGCTGTGAAATTTCTGTGAAGATTTCCTGATTACTTCTGTTTTTGTGTATATCTTGTATTAAATTGTTTCCTAAATTAAAACAAAATCTAGGCTAAAAAACAAAGGCAACCTGGGTAAACACAAAGTACAGTTTTTAAATGATAATGTTATTTATTGAAGCAAAAAATCTAATTATCTAATACTAACTGGTCCTGTGTGAAAATGTATTTGCCCCCGTAGTTACTAATTCCCCAAATCTACCAAACTGCATTAATAATTGGGTTCAGCTGGACTAGACACAACCAGGCCTGATTACTGCCAGCCCTGGTCAATCAAATCAACAATTGAATAGAACTTTTTCAACAGCATGAAGTTGGTTAAAAGGTCTCACCCAGTAACACACTATGCCGAAGTTGAAAGAAATTCCAGAAGTGATGAGGAAGAAGGTGATTGAAATATCAGTCTGGAAAGAGTTACAAAGCTATTTCAAAGGCTCTGTGACTTCAAAAGACTACAGAATTTTCTGTGGACTGATGAGTCAAAAGTGGAACTGTTTGAAAGACAAGGGTCCTGTAACATCTGGCGTAAATCAAACACCGAATTCCACAAAAACAACATCATACCTATGGTCAAGCATGGTGGTGGAAGTGTGATGATGTGGGGATGCTTTTCTGCTTCAGGGCCTGGGCAACTTGCAATTGAGGGAAATATGAATTCTGCTCTCTAACAGAAAATCCTGAAAGAGAATGTCCGGTCTTCAGTTCGTAAGTTGAAACTCAAGCACAACTGGATTATGCAGCAAGACAATGATCCAAAGCATAGGAGTAAGTCCTAGTCCTAGAAGTAAGTGAAAGACTGATCTCCAGTTATCAGAAGCGTTTTTTGCAGTTATTGCTGCTAAAGGTGACACAACAAGCAATTAGTTTTTCACATGGGTGATAGGTGTTGGATAATTTTTTTCTTTTTTTGTTTTTTTTTTGCTTCAATAAAATAAATAAATAAATAAAAACTGTATTGCATGTTTACTCAGGTTGCCTTTGTTTTATGGTGTATTTTGTTTGAAGATCTAAAACTATTTAGTATGAGATATACACAAAAACAAATCAAAAAAGAAATCAGGATTAGGGCAAATACTTTTTTACACACTATACTGGTGCAAGATTGGAAGGCTTAAGATCTGTACATGATTACTATTTCTGCGTACACAAAGATTGCAAGATATCATGTGGCTGTCGTGATAGAGTGAAATGAATTGAATTTTTGTTTTTGTTTTTTTTAATAATTAAAAAAATATTCAACGGTTTACAAGCTACAAATAAATAGCCCGCTGCCTACAGTGGCACTGAAGAGTTATCACTGGTGTAGTTAAATAAAAATAAACAAATAGTTAGATAGGTTGGTAGCCACACACTTTATTAAATAAACCATTAATCCTGGTAGCATTAATGCAGTAATATAGATATCAGCTACCTCAACACTATATGGATTCTCAAGGGTTTTTTGTGAGGATGAGGGGACAGGACACAAGTATGTAAACTCTTTTGTGTAATAACACAGGCAAAAATCAAAACCAAGAGGTACATGGAAATTGGGCTTGGAAAATGAGCCTTGTACATACAGTACATATATACAGAGAGAGAGAGAGAGAGAGAGAGAGAGAGAGAGAGAGAGAGAGAGAGAGAGAGAGAGAGAGAGAGAGCAGTACAAATTTCAGCTGATGGTGTGATTGAACATTCAGAAGCACAGTGATCACAATAGGGCACGAGAAAATGAAGTGAGCAGGGGATGGGTGAGGAAGAGAGAGAGAGAGAGGGAGAGAGAGAGAGAGAGAGAGAGAGCAAGAGGAATAAAAAGAAAACTCATTGAACATCTGCTGATGTTTTATGCAATCCCTCTGTCCTTTAACTCAGCTGTCCAATGCAAGAACAAAGCCTAATCAGCACCTCTTCGTTTCTTTTCAGACTGGCTTCCTTTCAAGAGTACTGTAAAATGCACTGCAGCACTGCTTCTAATGTGTCCTTTTAGTGTTAACTTTCCTCACATCTCACAGTGAGTGTGTATCGCTGTGTCACATGAGTGCAGCACAATCAGCATAGTATAACAGTATTATAGTGGCTAGTGTGAAGTAGTATGTTAAACTAACTAACAGTCAGTTTCTTCTGTTAAACATCGATATTCTAATATATAGTCAGTAAATCATTCAGCTGGATTGAGGATGATAACAGCAATGTCAGTAACAGGCTATTAGTGAACAACGTCCATCCATCCATTTTCTGTATCGCTCATCCTACACAGGGTCGAGGGGAGCCTGGAGCCTATCCCAGGGAACTTGGGCACAAGGCAAGGGACACCCTCGATGGCTTGCCAATCCATCGCAGGGCACAATCACACACACATTCACACACCCATTCACACACTATGGACAATTTGGAAATGCCAATCAGCCTACAACGCATGTACTGGGGGAGGAAACCTGAGTACCTAGAGGAAACCCCCGAAGCACAGGGAGAACATGCGAACTCCACAGGGCGGAGTCAAGAATTGAACCTCCTACCCTGGAGGTGTGAGGCAAACATGCTAACCACTAAGCCACCATGCCCCCTAGCAACAACATGAACTAGACAAACTCAAAACCAGAATCAAAGTTAGAAACCAGAATTGTGTGAACAAAAGCTTGGCAAGTCAGGCAATGATACACTAAACATTACTTTGCAGTGAGTGAGTGGTTTTGTGTATGTTTATATAGTGTGTGGTGATCGAGTACAGGTGTGTGCAATCAGTAATCTGGTGACTGTGAACATGCTGGTAGATGTAGTCTGTAGTGCCCAGGTTTGTGGCTGCAAAGTGTTCTGGGAATTGGATCTCAGCACCAAATTCGACTCTGACATGACATCCATCCATCCATTTCCTGTACAGCTTATCTCACACAGGGTTGCGGGGAGCCTGGAGCCTATCCCAGGGAACTCAGGGCACAAGGCAGGAGACACGCTGGACATGGGTGCCAACATATCGCAGGACACAATTACACACACTCACACACCCATTCACACACTGCAGACAATTTAGAGATGCAGCCTACGCATGTCTTTGGACTGGGGGAGGAAACTGGAGTACAGGAGTAGAACCTGCAAACTCCGGGCGGGAATCGAGCCCCCGTATATTGCTCCTGTTTTTCCATTTTCAAAAGGAGCTCACATCAGCGCTATTATGTGATGACTCGATCTAACCAAAATAATGGGACGGCACTTAAGTATCGAAAAGAAGCCTTTCTTTTACTCATGAATAACCTTTTATTCTATATCCTGTCTCAGCAATTCACACACCTGCTCTGTGGAGGAATTTAAAGCTGACACTGACCAACTTCAGTACACACACACACATACGCACAAACACACATAAACACACAGTGCTGAGTGTAGCAGAACTGGCCTGAATTAAACCAGACTTTCTATACTCTGCTCTGGTTCAATCCTTTCTTTTAGTTTGTAGGTGTAACCTTTTTTTTTTTTTTTTTTTTTTCTAATACTGCTATCTCAGGTACTCCAATGTGTGTGTGTGTGTGTGTGTGTGTGTGTGTGTGTGTGTGTGTGTGTGTGTGTGTGTACTGAAGTAATGTAATTTTTCATTATAAATTCTAACATAAATTGACAATCCACAAATTGATTGATTATAGAAAGGAAAGAAAAAGTTTTAGTTTGACTTTGAGAGAAGTGGTTTTAAAATACGATGTGATTTCATGTGCTTCCATATATATATATATATATATTTAAGAAAACAGAACTAAAGAAATTAAAGACATTTCCTTGCACACATTTCACCACATTTTGTTCAAAGTTCTCCAACTGTAGCACCAATGATTGGGACAGGATTTGGGATCTGTTTGTCCTGGAGGCTAGAACTTCAAGCCACCTCACTGGTAAGAACAACTGTTGGAATGGTCCTGTGAAAGGATATTGAAAAGGCAACTCCAGCAGATGTGTTGGCCCTCCCTTCTGGCCCTTCCCTCTCTGAAGAATATCCTGAACTCACTGCAGTGGCTCACTGCAGTGCTTACTGCTCCCCCTTTCCTACTACTTATCTCTGGGAGTTATCATTCTCTGCATTAACTGCAGTCAAAACTAGGCAGGATGGTGGCACAGCGGGTATAGAGTTGCTGCTTCACAGCTCCAGGGCCCCTGTTAAATACCGAACTCAGATAACTGTCCGTGCAGAGACTCTCATGTTCTCCCAATGTCTCTGTTTGAATTAACGTGAGCCCGAAGCTCAGTAAAGATTCCTCCTGTCTCTCAAGACATCCTCCACACTCTCCCACACCGAGGTTCTATAATGAGTTACAAAAATTACAGTATTTCTTTGTTGTTCTAGATAAAGTGTTTGTTGGGACGCAGTGTAAGTTCCAGACCATTGTGATGACATATTACTGGTTCTAGGATCTCGTGTTCCATCACATGTTTGCTCTAGAACACTGTAATAAAATGTTACTTGGTCTAGAACATTGTGATACTTAAAGGGTAAAGTAGTGTTGTTCTATCAACTATGTCTGAGAAATAAACCTCAATCTAAACACGAAGTAACTGAACAGATTTTTTTAAGATGACCTAAGGAATGTGGATGAGGGGAAGTGTTTAAAAAAAAAGTGTTTAAACAGGGATAAAATAATTGTGTTTGTTCAGGGTGTGTGTTCTGTTGCCTTTTTGATGATGCCATCTTGTTGCACCTTACAACTGTTGAAAAGAATAGTTGCTTCCTTCATATGTGGATGAAAATGTAGCTAATTGGCATGCATCTGTCCCTAATGAGTACTACATTATTACACAGTGATTATCTGGCATTCGTATCCCTAAAATATATGCTATTTTTATAGTTTATCCTTTGATAGTTTCCGAGGTGACACGGGTATCTGTGATCTATGACATCACTTTCACCACATATCTGTCTAATTAAATGTCATTGATCACACTCCACCTCCTCAATTCACTCACTCACTCACACACACACACACACGCACACACACACACACACACACACACACACACACACACACACACACACACACACACACACACACACACACATACACACACACACACATACACAGGGGGAAAGTATAATCAGGGTGATCTTGATTAGTTGGTGCTGTGGTAAAGAGCTGACCTTATCAGATCGAGATTTTCAAAGAAACCTGAGACCACATCACCTGTTTCCACCAAAAAAATCTCTCTCTCTCTCTCTCTCTCTCTCTCTCTCTCTCTCTCTCTCTCTCACACACACACCCACACACACACACACACACACACACACACACACACACACACACACAGACTGAGTGGATGGAGGGCATCTGAAATTAGTTCCTCTGAGACTGAGAGAGCTGAAATGAGGTCTTGTGCCAGTCCGTATGTCTCTCCTACAGAATATTAATGAACGTTTTTAACCCCCTGTAATCTGTTTTGCTCTACATTCAGTTTTCCCCTTGCTTAACAGAACAAAACACACTATTTTCTCACAAATAGATGGTGCCAGCACAATCAGAGGTGAAGCTAGAGGACAAGCAAACCACGTAAGAACAACAACAACAACTACAACAACAACAACAACAACATATCCCCACCCCCCCTTAGTATAAATTTGTTCCTCTTCATCACACAAAAAATAGTCAACAGTCTTTCACTTTCCGTCTCGCATTACTGGTCTCACATTTTGGCCCACTCTGCTCTTAGGAAACTTCACTACAGTTAATTATGGTTAACAATGGTTTTGCTATAGTACTTCATGGTAACCATGACACTACCACTGTTTTATGATGGTACTTCACAGTAACTGTGACACTACATATGTTTTTACAGTGGTACCTCATGGTAACCATGATGCATGATTTTACTGTGGTGATTCGGGGTAACAGTGTATGTTATGCAACTATGTATATCCTATGTACTCAAAAATGTCCAAAGAAACAAGAACAAGAAAGTGTTGATTTCTTGATGTGAATGTTGAGATGAACATACATTAGAAATGGTGCATATAAAGTGCAGTAAGTGTGAATGTGCCAGTAGTAGGTGTTGCAATGCAAATCAGCTATTAAAGCGCAATGTAGAGCAAAACAAATTAGAACTGGATAGAGTCGGGATGCCAACAGCTGATTAAGTGTGGATAGAATATACGTAAGTAAAAAAGAAAGTGGTTAGTTAATGGTTGGACATTGATGAGGGGAAAAGGGAGTGGGTCTTTACAGGCTGGGGGAAAAACTATTCTAAAGCCTTACTGATCTGTCTGCCAGAAAAGGGAATGAGAAGGCTCTCTCTCTCTCTCTCTCTCTCTCTCTCTCTCTCTCTCTCTCTCTCTCTCTCTCTCTGTCTCTCTCTCTCTGTGTGTGTGTGTATGTGTGTGTGTGTGAAATTGTAAAATTTAAGACATGCCTTAAATAGAGTTAGTGACTCTAACCTTGAAGCTCATTTCTCATGCATGATATGGCAGTATTAAGTCCAGCCCCACTGTCTGACAGTTTGATAGAACCACAATATGCAAAATATGTGATGCGGAAATACACTATATGACACCTGAACATCACACCCATATGAGGTTCTTCCCAAAACTGTTGCCACAAAGTTGGAAGCGTATGACTGTTTAGAATGCTTTTGTATGCTGTAGCATTACAATTGCCCCTTTACTGGAAACAGCTAACCTGTCACAGCATGACAGTGCCTCTGTGTACAAAATGAGGTCCATGAAGTCATGGTTTGCCAAGGTTGGTGTTTAAGAACTCGACTGGCCTGCGCAGAGCCCTGACCTCAACCCCACTGAACACCTTTGGGATGAACTGGAACACTGACTGCGCCTCAGACCTCCTCACCCAACATCAGTGCCTGACCTCACTAATATTCTTGTGGTTGAATGAGCATGTACCCACAGCAACGCTCCAAAATCTAATGGAAACCCTACCCAGAAGAGTGGAGGTTATTATAACAGCAAAGGGAATAATAACAGCAAATCTGGAATGGGATGTTCAATAAGCATTTATGGGTGTAGTGGTCAGGTGTCTTCAAACGTTTGGTCATATAGTGCATATGTTTTGGCCATTGTATATAGAAAAAAAATAATAATCAGAAAACTATGTAATGCCATATGAGGCCATCATTAAATGCACAAATAGAACACCTTTTAAATTCCATAAAAAGTTTTTTTTTTTTTTTTTTCAATCAGAAGACATCAGAGGAGACAGCATCTTAATGTTGATCTTAAATCAGCTTAATGTTGCTTATCTGGAGGAATTTTTTTATGTATAAAGTTATATATTATGTTCAAGTTCTTGCTTTTATGTTACATTGAATTCTTAAGCCATAAGAATAGCAGATTAGTGTTTGGTCAGCTTAAACTGTTACGATTCCCCCTACAACCGGCCCCAGGAGTGAGCAGAGCATGATGGGCCACCTGGCCGGCCCCAGGAGTGAGCAGAGCGTGGTGGTGGTGAGGAGGTCGCCACGTTGACCTCCGGCTTGAGCTCCGCAGGGGAGACCATCTGCTGGGTCTCCGGCTGGAGCTCCGGGTTTGAGGTCGCCTCGTTGACCTCCAGCTTGAGCTCCGTAGGAGAGACCATCTGCTGGGTCTCAGGCTTGAGCTCAGGAACATGGCTTGAGAGGAGGTCGCCATGTCGACCTCCGGCGTTAGCTCTGCAGGTGAGACCATCTCATGGGTCTCAGACTGAAGCTCTGGAGAAGAGGTCACCACGTTGACTTCCGGCTGGAGCTCTGCAGGGGAGACCACCACGTGTGTCTCAGGCTGGAGCTCCGGAGTTGAGTTTGCCACATTGACCTCTGGCTGGAGCTCCGCAGGTGAGACCACCTCGTGGGTCTCGGACTGGAGCTCTGGGTTTGAGGTCACCTCATTGACCTCTGGCTGGAGCTCTGCAGGATAGACCATCTGCTGGGTCTCCGGCTGGAGCACTGGGGTTGAGGTCGCCACATTGACCTCTGGCTGGAGCTCTGCAGGTGAGACCACCTCATGAGTCTCAGGCTGGAGCTCTGGAGATGAGGTCGCCACATTGACCTCCGGCTGGAGCTCTGCTGGGGAGACCATCTGCTGGGTCTCTGGAGCTCTGGAGATGAGGAGGCCGCCCTGTCGTAGTACGCAGGAAATGGCAAGCCAGGTCCGCCAGACAGGTTGGCACTCCCCAAAAGATCATCCAGGTCAGGGAGGTCCTCTGGACTCCCCAACTTCCTTACAAATATTTCCGCAAACTGAGTCATACTGTTAAGTCCACTGGACTCTGTACTAACTAGGTGCTCCGCCCACTGGCAGGCTGAGCCGAAGAACCGGGAAAAAAATTAACCCTAGCCACTGGTTCTTGTTGGGCTTGGGGTTCTCCAGGCTCAAAAAATACATTTGGCAGTCCACCAAAAAATACTCAGGGTATCCAAAAAATCCATTATACGGATCCGGGAGATCCATGGCGTCCCACTGGGGAAACTGGACGGAGTTAAATGCTGGCATGGTGAATTTAGCATGACGCCTGTCCTTCCGGTCCAGGGAATTCATGACCAGCGGGTTCGAACTGGGCACTGGATTGGTTTTCTTTTTGGGACGTCTCCTCCACTCTCCTGCTGCATCCATGGTAGGTGAAGTATTCTGTCAGGTAATGCGGCGATAGAGGCGCACTTCTGGATTCAGTGACATTGACTCTGTTTACTTCTCCACATGTGTTTTGTTTTGGTTCATGTCTTGTCTCCGCCCCTGTATTGTCATTGGTTGTGTCCTAATATGTCTCAGCTGTCTTGTGTTAACTTCTTATTGTGTATGTTATGTAAACCCCTTGTGTGTCTGGGTCCGAAGTGAAGTATTAGCGCAGTTTCCTTAGCGTCCTGTCTCATACCAAGCTGTTGTTCATCGTTTTGTTTTCATGATTTTTGATCCCTGTTTCCGCCTCGTGTGTTGATTCTTGTTTAGCCTAGTTCATGTTGTTTGCCGAACATCTGACCCACGCCTGTTTTATGACCACTATATCCGCCTCACGTTTTGGATTTGACTGCTTTTCCTAATAAACTGACTGTTCCTATTAAAAAGACTTTTATCTGCACTTGCATCCACCTATCGCCACATTACCTGACATAAACCACTGGCACATTTAATTTTCTGGTGAGCACATTAAATTAACAAATGATAAATTGTCATTATTTTTATTCAGACAACAACTCAAGCATGCTAGCTAGTGAGCATAACAATACAGTGCACAGTAAACTGGAGGCCAGTGGTCCAAAATAAGCTGAACAATGATAGCAAGCTCTACAAGACCCTGTAAGATCAAGAGCACATCAAAATTGTAACCCACCCATCTTTCTTCTTCCTCCTTCCTCACCCATCTTTCTCATACACAGGGTAACCTGGAGTTGATTGATGTGTAACACTTCTAATTATGACAAAGCTAACTCATCTATGGAAGAGTAACTGTGGTAACTACAGACATGTATTAATTATCATGGATTGAAAACAAGTAACAAAGAAATTTCAGTATCCCTGCCTTTGGTGTTGGCTGCACTGGAACAACTGCATCCAAGTTTTTACCAAGCACAGCCTGAGGATTGAATACAACCACATCAATTTCAGGGATTGTTACAGTGTGATATGCGCTCATATCGCTACTAGTCTCGGCCAGAACAAAAAAATTGGTTTATTAAATGTACTAAATGCACTTTAGATGCATTTTTAGATGTACTGATATTAATAAAGAATGATGGAGCCTGTTGTCTAAATTCTATTTGTGCTTGAGAACTGATGAAATAAACACTTGGTTGTCAGTGCCCTTAGATTTTCTTACACGCTTTTCTCAAATGACGGGTCACTTTGGTCTTTTCCATAATTTCTCGAGTCATACTTTTCAGAGATGTGAGACTTTCTGAGGTGTTTCATCTCTCTGAGCTGCACGGCACAGCAGGGATTTACACAGACTCCTGCACCTCTCTCTCTCTCTCTCTCTCTCTCTCTCTCTCTCTCTCTCTCTCTCTCTCTCCATTTCTTTTTTTTTTTCCTCAGTTCTTGAAGCCCACCAGCTGGCCGCTATGTGGGTTTTTTGTACTATGTCAGGAGTTATTCTCAGTGATAAATAACAGCACTTTCAGAGAACTGCTTGATGTTTGCACGCACACATTCAAACACCACATAGTGGTTTTCTTACAGCGCACTAGCTGTGTATATTTTCATCTTCAAGGTTCACAGAGAAAAATAGAAAGACATAGAAAGATAGATGTGCAACATACAGATATACTGAAGGGCAGAAACTGAAAGATAAAGTTAGAGAGAGCCCTAAGGCGAGACATACAGGAAATATTCATTTAATGAATCATATAATCAGAGAGATCAAGCCTATTCCTAACCCTAACCTCTAACCACCAATACCTACCACTTAGGTCATACCTGTAATGATCAAATTCACCATGGCATGTACAAATTACACTGGGCCTCATTTAACAAGTTGGATATAAACAGTTTTATTCATAACCCTTGTCAAAAAAATCCTATTGGAATTTCAGTTTATCCTGTAGGATCGTATTTGATTTTTAGAATCTTAATGGACACTGTGATTTTTTTTTTTTTTACAAATCGTACAAATAAGACAGTGGTCACCAACCCTCTTCCTTGAGATCTAACTTCCTGTAGGTTTCATCTCCAAGCAAAATCTAACACACCTGTTTTAGTTGATCAAGGGCTTCTTAAGGATGGTCAGGTGGGCACGATTATGGTTACAGCTAAAATCTTCAGGAAGGAAGATCTGCAGGAACAGGGTTGGTGACCACTGCTGTAGGATCTTATTTGATTTTTAGAATCTTATTGGAACTCTACTTGTATTTTACTGGAAATAATGTAATTGGGAAGCTACTGGAAATTACAGATGGTGCTTTGGGAGTATTTCGGGAGACAAAATGACAAAATCACTCAATTATGACAAAAGAAATGTTGCGGAAAAAAATGGAGTAACCATAAATGGTATCAAATTGCCTCAGCTGACGGAAGATTTAGAGCTTATTATTATTATTATGATTATTGTTATTATTATTATTATTATTATTATTATTATTATTATTATTATTATTATTATATAATAAATATTTTTTATATTGAATGCACTTTGCACTATAGGGGTGATCAACATACTCACATGAGGAGGAAGAAAATCAACATTTCCAAAACTACTGTAAACCCGACTGAGAAATTTCGCCCGGTTCAGCTTACGCAAACAATTACACAACTACTAAGAATTACTAAAGAACTTACTAAAGAATTGATAAATGAGGCCCATTATTACTCTTAGAAACATACTTTTCAGACCTATTAGACTCCACAATGCTACAGACTCCACAATGCTACAGACTCCACAATGCTACAATACCTCCTACTCCACTGACTGAGTCTCACAGAAACAGACACTCAACAGTTAATTGTCATTCCACAGATATTGCACGTGTGCATATTTATATACATGTATATATACAAATAGAACTATAGCATATGTACATACACATAGATCTATTTTATTGTTTCTATTATTTCTGTTGTATAGGTATTTATGGAAATTATTTTCTTTCTTTGATGCTACTCATCCTATTTGTGCTGCTGTGTCAATTTGAATTTCCACTTATCTTATTTTATTTTATCCTTATCTTATCTTATCTAATCTTATCTTATCTTATCTTATCCTGTCTTATCTTATCTTATCCTGTCTTGTCTTGTCTTATCTTATCTTATCTTATCCTGTCTTGTCTTGTCTTATCTTACACTTACACTTCCTGTTAACCAGTGCTTACAGCATGTTATACGCACTGCACCTATATGCAGTATATGTTTTAGGCAGGTGGGAAAAAATGCTGTAAAGTAAGGATGCTTTCAAAAATAGACATGTTAATAGTTTATATTTATCAATTAACAAGTTGGAAACAGTGTGAACAGAAGAAAAATCTACATCAAATCAATATTTGGTGTGACCACCCTTTTCCTTCAAAACAGCATCAATTCTTCTAGGTACACTTGCACAAAGTCAGGGATTTTGTAGGCATATAGTCAGGTGTATGATTAAACAATTATACCAAACAGGTGCTAATGATCATCAATTCAATATGTGGGTTGAAACACAATCATTAACTGAAACAGAAACAGCTGACAGAACAGGTGAGGTTGCTGTAGACAGTTTTCTGTCAAAAGCAAGACTGAGCACAGCAACAAGACAGAAGGTAGTTATACTGAATCGGCAAGGTCTCTCCCAGGCAGAAATTTCAAGGCAGACAGGGGTTTCCAGATGTGCTGTCCAAGCTCTTTTGAAGAAGCAAAAATAAACCGGCAACGTTGAGGACCGTAGGCGCAGTGGTCGACCAAGGAAACTTACTGCAGCAGATGAAAGACACATCAGGCTTACTTCCCTTCACAATCGGAAGATGTCCAGCAATACCATCATCTCAGAGCTGGCAGAAACCAGTGGGACCCTGGTACTGTCCGGAGAAGTCTGATCAGAAGTGGCCTTCATGGAAGACTTGCGGCCAAAAATCCATACCTCTGACGTGGAAACAAGGCCAAGCGACTCAACTATGCACGAAAACACAGGAACTGGAGTGCAGAAAAATGGTGCTCTGGACTGATGAGTCAAAATTTTTTGTCTGTTGCATATTTGGCTGTAGCAGAAGGCAGAAGGGCTGGAGAGTGGTACACAAATGAGTGTCTGCAGGCAACAGTGAAGCATGGTCCTTGCAAGTTTGGGGCTGTATTTCTGCAAATGGAGTTGGGGATTTGGTCAGAATTAATGGGCTCCTCAATGCTGAGAAGTACAGGCAGATACTTATCCATCACGCAATACCATCAGGGAGGCATCTGATTGGCCCCAAATTTATTCTGCAGCATGACAGCCACACCAAACATACAGCAAAAATCATTAAGAACCATCTTCAGCATCAAGTAGAACAAGGAGTCCTGGAAGTGATGATATGGTCCCCACAGAGCCCTGATCTCAACATGATCTGGGATTACATAAAGAGAGAGAAGCAACTGAGGCTGCCTAATTCCACAGAAGAACTGTGGTTAGTTATCCAAGATGTTTGGGTCAATCTACCTGCCGAGTTCCTTCACAAACTGTGTGCAAGTGTACCTAGAAGAATTGATGAATTGATACTGTTTTGAAGGCAAAGGGTGGTCACACCAAATATTGATTGGATGTAGATTTTTCTTCTGTTCACTCACTTTGCATTTTTAATTGATAAATATAAACTATTAACACGTCTATTTTTGAAAACATTCTTACTTTACAGCATTTTTTCACACCTGCACAAAACTTTTGCAGTACTGTGTGTGTGTGTGTATATATATATATATATATATATATATATATATATATATATATATATATATATATATATATATATATATATATTATATGAAGCTTTATTTATTTATATAATATTCTAAATAGTTTTTAATTATATGCTACAAACATTGGTATGTGTCTACAAACAATTATAAGGAAATGTATACATTGACTGTACTGAAGCTAATCGAAAATACAGTATGTGTAATTATAAGAGTGGGGAATGTTTCATAGATTCAACACTGGATCCACCCCGAGCATGCATCCAACCCTCCACCTCCTCTGATTACTGACACCTGCCCCCTGTCAGGACCTGCCATAAATAAACCTTGTGTTATTAGGTTACATTACAAAAGGACTTTGTGTTTACAGTTTAGCTATTCACAGCCTTGTTTACTTCTGCATTGTCAGATTCCCTTATTTTCATTTTGCATAAATCTCAAGTTATATTGCTTTATGTTTTTAATCTTTTCTTAGTTCACAATCTGTAGAGTGTTCCGTTTGGTTAAATCCACCTATCGCCCTTGAAAATTACTCAAAATTCAATGACTGCTTGTATGTTAAATGGATGTGAGCCAGGCAAAAAAAAAAAGAAAGATAGGAAAAACACTGTTACACTCTATACCTGTTCATGGATATATTGACAAGTTGAGCTCAATAAATACCAAATTAGGATTTAAGATAAGTGTGGTGTTTCTCTTCATTTGATCAAGTGATATGAGAGTATTTCATCCTTCTCTCTGTCTGCCTGTCTCTGTCAGAATGCTGCTGAAAGAGAGAAGTGTAAAGCAGAACAGAAACAGAGGGGGAAGCAAGAGAGATAAAACTTCAGAGAGAGAGAGAGAGAGAGAGAGAGAGAGAGAGAGAGAGAGAGAGAGAGAGAGAAAGGAAGGGAGGCGAGCAAAAGACACAGATGATGGGAGGATGGGCACCTGTTCATTGGTGATAAGATTCCTCCTGCTCTTCTGCTCCACAAACCCCAAAGCAAAATAACACACTCTGTATCTCGTCCATTTTTGCTCTCTCTCTCTCTCTCTCTCTCTCTCTCTCTCTCTCTCTCTCTCTCTCTCTATTTTCCCCCTTCCTTTGCTTTTTTTCATTCTCCTTCTCAATCTATCTCTATTTCTTGTTTTGCTCTCTCCAATTATCCCCTAAATCACCTCTGCAACACTGCATAAACTTTATCATTCCTTCAACCTATTTTTAGATTTTCCTATCTAGGTTACACATGCACACCCACATATTCTCTCACACACACACACACACACACACACACACACACACACACACACACACACACACACACACACACACACACACCCAGTGGGAGGGAAAATCACTGTCACGGAGGAAGCTGTTGACAGAAGGGGATCTTTTGCCTAACTTTGATTGGTTGATTGTTTCTCAGTTTCTCAATAATTATCTTGTCTGACTCACAACAGCGCAGCGACCTCAATCCCCATAACACCGCTCTGTTGCCGCAGCGACCAGCAGCGGGTCAGCTCAGAGATGTGGTTTCTATTCATAAAAAGCTATTTTTATTGTAGCTTCTTTGTTTATTACTATTATTATTATTTGTTTTTGTTATTCTATCCTTGCAACATTTCAATTCAAATATCACACAGTTCAAGCAACATTTATGCAAGTATACAGCGATGTTGTTGTTGTTGTTGTTGTTGTTTTTTAAGAAATACTATATATTTTGACAGAAATTATACGTGATTAGTAGGCTATAGAAGTTGCAGCTAAATACGTTACATCTAAAAAGTTACCATATGGCCACTACTGTATGGGGTGTTTAAATGGAATTTAAACATAGGAAGTCAAAAACAAGATACATTTGTGAGAACACTGCTGCTGTACACTTGGGAAACATGTTTGCCTAACATAACATTTATTAGTAATGCCTACAGCAATTTTGCTAGCTAGCTCCAGGAATATCAACCTTTTGGTAAATGAAAAGGCTCTGTATGAGTTACAGTGTAAGTACAGTACATTGTAATTACACTATTGACTGCTAACCGAACACTGATTTTGAGAAATGTCACTGCGCCTGGATATGTTAAATCTTGTGAAACGGGCTGTTAAATCTATAAAATCTTGACATACTGTAGTTAACATAGTCTCCTCTGAATGCATGATAACATGGCTTCGACTATGACTATGTTATAAGATAATATATAATAATATCTAAATAATAAAATAATGTAAAATCTCAATTAACTATTATAATTATTATAAAATAACTATTTCCTTCTTACATTTCCTTTAACAGTGGCTTAGTGGTTTGCACATTTGCTTCACACCTCCAGGGTTGGGGGTTCGAATCCTGCCTCCACCTGGTATGTACAGAGTTTGCATGTTCTCCCTGTGCTTCGGGGGCTTCCTCTGGGTACTCCAGTTTCCTCCCCCAGTCCAAAGACATGCATTTTAGGCTGATTGGCATTTTCAAATTGTCCATAGTGTGTGAATGGGTGTGTGAATGTGTGTGTGTGATTGTGCCCTGCGATGGATTGGCAAGCCATCGAGGGTGTCCCTTGCCTTGTGCCCAAGTTCCCTGGGATAGGCTCCAGGCTCCCCTTGACCCTGTGTAGGATAAGCGATATGGAAAATGGATGGATGGATGGATGTTTCCTTTATTTCTTCTTAAATCATCTGTTTAAGTAAGTAGAATTGGTGGTGAAAAAATAACTGAAATACAACCTGCATAAAGGCCCTGAGAATACAATGCAGAATACGATTCTGGTTCTTTTGGCAATACCACTCCAGCAGTAGATGGTGATGATGGTAAGATATAAGACCTATGGATGAAGTACACCATCCAGAAGAGTGACAGAAAAATTTACACTCTCTCTGAGTGTTCTTTAGTGTGTTTTTATGTCTTGACATTGCACAGCGCGGCAGAGATTGGGTAGAAGATGGGGCAGAAATTGTTCATTGTTATTTATAAATAAAACATATATCGGTATATAAAATGTAAAATTTTCTTGGATGGTCATGTTTGCGACTCCCAGGTGAATTTTATTTCCACATTAACAGCCTGTAACACATTGTTAAACTAGTAGCTTAAAGCACTTTGTGAATGCTGGCACATGCTCACTGCTAAGTTAGTTAACTAACTTCCTTTCTTTCCTTTCTTTGTTGGAAAGGAAGTTTCACCTACTTTCTCAGACTAAACTTTGATTTTCAGGTGGATTCAGAGGTTGCTGGATAACATGATGACTTTTAGTTGGCTGTATATACAAATGGGGAAGTCAGGATGCTTTTCTAAGTATGCATCTGGCTATACTTCTGCTTCTTGGATGTGTTCATGAGCAATAATGTGCAATAATTGGCTTGGTAATATCAGGTCTTCCATAGGGCTTTAGACATACTGTGAAATGAGTGTCTACTCAAAATCTGAGATCCAGCTGTCTTCTGAGAGAAAAGACAATATAGCTTGTTGAGCTCATTATGTTCACCATGGCTCTTGCCAAAAACTCTGAGTCTGCAAACATTGCCATCGATAGGTACATCTCAACTGGAATATGCTACATAAAACACAACCCCTGGCCTAGTTTCACCAGAAATCTCAGATTTCCTTCAGAATAACTCTTATTAGCACATTGGCTCATTACTGGTGATTTAAGCCCTGTTGGTTTGCCTGTCTGTTCATAGACACATTTTACAGAACTTTTACAGCTGGTCCTTTAACTTCTACCATTTCTCCTTAATTCCTAAGCACACACGAGCTAGTTGTTTTATTCAACTCTACTTGTACTTATATCCTGAACTATGTTGTTCCACTTAAAATCAGAAAACCTTGGCAGACATTCAGAGAGAAAGGGATGAAAAATAAAGTTACAAATCTCCTATTGGAGAACTCAGTGGATACCAGATAGAAACCATAAAGATGGCTGTGGATGTTCTTCTTTGGATAGCCTCAGGACTGCAACTGCTAAGAACAATTTGTGTCCATCATTGAACAGTTAATTTAACTTTAGTCCAATACAATAGACTTTAAGTTAAAACTATAATGCATTCAGAAATGGCTCTGATGCTCATACTCATAATTTACTCATATAATCTCATTAGTTCCTGTTTACACAATTGCAATTTTTGACTATACAGTATAGAGTTATAGACGAGAAATTATTTATAATTGCACTATCCATTGTCACCCAGATGAAGATGGGTTCCCTTTTGAGTTTGCTTCCTGTTGTATGATTTAATCTTACATACTAGGTCTAGTACTTGTCTCTTGGATGTAGTCCACACCCCTCTTCATACACTATTGTCAGAAATGCACAAGGAAAGACTTTACACACACACACACACACACACACACACACACACACACACACACACACACACACACACACACACACACACACACATACAGAGTGTCTAACAAATAGAGGGTTTCAATTATTTAATTAGAGTAACTAAATACACCAGTGCCTTTTAGTGAGAAATGGAAACCAGATTAGATTGGATTCCTTTCCTTGCACTAACCTCACGTTTCCCTGGACTGTGGACTCTTGCTTCGTTATTCTTTTGTGGATTATTGCTTTACCTTTTTGTGGATTACTGCCTCACTATTTTGTGGATTATTGTTTGTTTCCTTGCCTCGCCATTTTGTGGATTATTGTTTGTTTCCTTTTGCCTCCCATGTTTTTGTGTTCCAGTAATTTTGGTTATCCCTAATAAACTGACTATTTCCCCATGCGATTGCATCCAGCTCCCCTGTGTGTTTCGTAACAGAATACTCCGCCTGCTATGGATGCAGCGGGGAAACTTTTGGCAAGCCGCGCCAAACTTTTTGTTCCCCCCCGGACTCAATTTATTTTCGAGCCTGTCTTCCTCCTCCTACCGCCTAGGATGGCGTTTCATGGTACCCCCAATATTTTCTTTTACAGGCCCAAGGTTATTTTGTAAGTTTGGAGGACCTGAAACCCAGCGAGGAACAATGGGTGAGGTTCCTCCAATCCCGTTTGGTCGGCTTAGCCCGCTGGTGGGCTGAGATTCACCTAGACAGTGGGTACTGGGACACCCTATTCAACAACATGCACCTTCAACAACGTCTTTCCTGGAGCATTATGGGAGGGAGTGGGCCAATGTGGTGGCCGGCACCTCTCAGCCCCGGTCCCAGGAGTGCATGACCGTGGGCTACATCGGGCAGGCCACTTTGCGGCATGCCAATCCCGAGCTCCAGCCGGAGACCCAGCAGGAGGTCTCCCCAGCGGAGCGCCACCTGGAGGTTAACGTGGCAACATCCAGCCCTGAGCTCCAGCCGGAGACCAAGCAGGAGGTCTCCTCAGCAGAGCTCCCCCTGGAGGTTAACATGGCAACCTCCAGCCCCGAGCTCCAGCCGGAGACCCAGCTGGAGGTCTCCTCAGTGGAGCTCCCCCTGGAGGTTAACGTGGCAACCTCCAGCCCCGAGCTCCAGCCGGAGACCCAGCAGGATGTCTCCCTAGCGGCGCGCCCAACGGAGGTCCACAAGGGGACCTCCGCTCCAGCCCTGTTTCTGTCGGGGGTCCACGAGGGGACCTCCACTCCTGTCCTGCTCCTGCCGGGGGTCCACGAGGGGACCTCCACTCCTGTCTTGCTCCTGCCGGGGGTCCACGAGGAGACTTGCGCTTCAGCCCTGTTCCTGTTGGGGTCCGCGAGGAGACCTCCGCTGCTATCTTGCTCCTGCCGGAGGTCCATGAGGGGACCTCCACCCAAGCCAAGTCCATGTCGGAGGTCCAGGGGATGACATCCTCCTAAGCCAAGTCCATGTCGGAGGTCCACGGGATGACCTCCTCCCAAGCCAAGTCCATGTTGGAGGTCCACGGGATGACCTCCTCCCAAGCCAAGTCCATGTCGGAGGTCCATAGGATGACCTCCTCCCAAGCCAAGTCCATGTCGGAGGTCCACGGGATGACTTCCTCCCAAGCCAAGTCCATGTCAGAGATCCACAGGATGACCTCCTCCCAAGCCAAGTCCATGTTGGAGGTCCATGGGATGACCTCCTCCCAAGTTAAGTTCATGCCGGAGGCCAATGGGGAGACCTCCTTTCCAAGTCCTAGCCCATGTCTTAGCCCTAATTCATGTCCTAGTCCAAGTCTATGTCCAATCCATGTCCAGGTTCCTACCCTAGTCCCTTTCCATGTTCTAATCCTAGACCATGTTCTAGTCCAAGTCCCGGTCCAGGTTTCTGTCCTAACCCATATCCAAGTCCATGTCCCAGTCCAGGTCCATGTCCAAATCTAGAGTCATGTTCCAACCCATGCCTCAGCCCATGCACCAGTCCAGATCCAAGTCCTGTTTCCAGTCCAGGTCCCAGTGCTGTTTCCAGTCCAGGTCCAGATTTCTGTCCTAGCCCGTGCCTCAGTTCAGGCCCAAAGCCACATCCAGAGTCCATTCTCAGTCCTGTTCCCAGTCCTGTTTCCAGTTCAGTTTCCAGTCCAGTTTCAGATCCAGTTTCCAGTCTATGTCACAGTTTAGTTTCTAGTTTAGGTTCTAGTCCAGAATCTAGTTTTGTTCCCAGTCCTGTTTCCAACTCTGTTTCTAGTTCAATTTCCAGTCCAGAATCCTGTCCTGAATCCAGTCCTGTTTCCAGTTCACGTCACAGTCCAGTTTTCAGTCCAGTTTCTAGTTTAGTTCCCAGTCTTGGTTCCAGTCTTGTTCCCAGTCCAGTTCCTAGTTCAGTTTCATGTTCTGTTTCCAGTCAGGTTTCTAGTTCCACTTTCAGTCCAGTTTCTGGTTCAGATTCCGGTCCAGTTTCCAGTCCTGAATCCAGCTCTGTTTGCAGTTCAGTTTCAAGTCCAGTTTTCAGTCCGGTTTCTAGTTTAGTTTCCAGTCCTGTACCCAGTCCTGTTCCCAGTCTAGTGTCTAGTCCAGTTTCCAGTTCTGTTCTAGTTTAGTTTCCAGTTCAGGTTCTGATCCAGTTTTCAATCCAAAACCCAGTCCAGTTTTCAGTTTAGTTTTCAGTCCTGTTTCAAAGTCTGTTTCCAGTCCAGGTGCCAAGTCTGTTTCCAGTCCAGCTGCCAAGTCTGCTTCCAGTCCAGGTGCCAAGTCTGCTTCCAGTCCAGGTTCCAGTCCAGGTTCCAGTCCAGTTACCAAGCCAAGCGCCAAGCTACGCACTAAGCCAAGCACCGCTCCAAGCCAAGCTTCAAGAACCAAGCCAAGCACCAAGCCAAGCACCAAGCCAAGCACCAAGCCAAGCACCAAGCCAAGCTCCAAGCCAAGTACCCAGTCAAGCACCGCTCCAAGCCAGGCTCCAAGCCAAGCTCCAAGCCAAGCTCCAAGCCAAGCACCGCACCAAGCACCGCTCCAAGCTCCAAGCCAAGCTCCAAGCCAAGCACCAAGCCAGTTTCCAGTGCAAGTTCTCGTCTGTGGCCGACGGGACGGCCAGACACGCTCCACTCTGGCCTCGGAACTATGGACTATACCAGCCTCGGGTCCTGGGGGGCAGATATCGCTATCCTGCCCAGGGGCCCACGTCTGCCAGAGCGGACGGAACTTTCAGCACTTCGGAAGAAGCGCCATTGGTGGGGGGGGATCTGTTAGAGAACCCCTCGTGCTGCGCCACTCGCTAAGGCTGGCGAGCGGCATACTTCCGCATTCCGATCTCCACGCTACTGTCGAGGATAGCGCATTTCCGCATTCCACTCTCCGTGATGCTATGGAGGACAGCCGGCAGCACTTCTCCACATCCATTCAGTAACTCCATTGGACTATCCATTCATAGACTCTCGTTTTGTTTACCTCTGCCATGTTCTCCTTTGTTTTGGTTTTCGTCATGTCTCCGTCCAGGTGTGTTTACTTTGCCATGTGCTTTTGTTTTGGTTCATGTCATGTCTCCGCCTCTGAATGTTTATTGGTTCCCTGTTCATGTCATGTCCCTGCTCTCGTATGTTCATTAGTTTACCGTTTATTGTGTCATTATTAGTTTCAGGTGTGTCTCGTTAATTCATGTATTTAAACCCCGTCTTGTGTCCGCCCTTTTTGCCTCCCATGTTTTTATGTTCCAGTCATTTTGGTTATCCCTAATAAACTGACTATTTCCCCATACGATTGCATCCAGCTCCCCTGTGTGTTTCGTAACAACTATGTACACTGTCGTTCTGTAAATACATTTCATATAATTATATATTGAATGTTTGAAACATTTGTTCCTTTAAATTTAATTCCTTTAATCTAGGTTAACACATTGCTATAGTTCCCTCTAGTAATATTGGCACCCTTGGTAAATATGAGCAAAGAAGGCTTATTGTTTAACCTCTTTTGTTAAAAAAATTCACAAAAATACTCTGCTCTCATGGATATGAAACAATTGCAAACACAACACAGGTTTATCCAAAAAAAAAAATCTTTGTTAAATATAGGTGTGCAACAATTATTGGCACCCCTATGAATTCATATGAGAGAAATATATTTGAAGTATAGTGATATTCCCATTGATATTTTACTTTTTTTTTTTTTTTTTTTTTTTTTTTTTTTTTTTTTTTTTTTTTTGGTACACCTGAGTGACTAGGAAACCGGAAATAGTTCAACCATGACTTCCTGTTTCACACGGGTATAAATATGAGGTAACACATAGGCCAAATTCCCTTAGTCATTCATGGTTAAGACCAAGGAATATAGCTGTGATGTGTGACAAAAGGTTGTTGAGCTTCACAAAATGGGAAGTGACTCTAAGAAAATAGCACAACCACTGAAAAGGCAATAATTAAGAAGTTCCAGTCAATTGGAAATTGAATCAACCTGGAATTGGATGCATGTCTGTAAGAGGATGGTTCGAGTGGCCAAAAAATCTCCAAGGATCACATCTGGAGAATTGCAGAAGTTAGTTGTGTCTTGGGGTCTGAAATTCTCCAAAACTACAATCCGAAGTCACCTACATCACCACAAGTTGTTTGGAAGGGTTTCAAGGGATGGGATCGGGTTCTATGGTCAGATGAAACCAAAATAGAGCTTTCTTGGCAATAAACACTAGAGGTGGTTTTGGCGAACACAGAGCCTTATGGAAAAGTAGCTCATGCCCATGGTTAAATATGGTGGTGGCTGTTTTGGGGCTGTTTTTCTGCCA
The DNA here is from genome assembly GCA_023630585.1 of Cranoglanis bouderius. Taxonomy (NCBI): domain Eukaryota; kingdom Metazoa; phylum Chordata; class Actinopteri; order Siluriformes; family Cranoglanididae; genus Cranoglanis; species Cranoglanis bouderius. The sequence goes on from CM042566.1 coordinate 13,266,346, forward strand.
GAGGACCTGGACATTTTGTTAGGCTACATGGCATCATGGACTCTATCAAATATCAACAGATATTAAATGAAAACCTGACCGCCTCTGCCAGAAAGCTTAAAATGGGCCGTGGTTGGGTCTTCCAGCAGGACAATGATCCAAAACATACATCAAAATCAACAGAAAAATGGTTTACTGACCACAAAATCAAGGTCCTGCCATGTCCATCCCAGTCCCCTGACTTGAAACCCATAGAAAACCTGTGGGGTGAACTGAAGAGGAGAGTCCACCAGTGTGGTCCTCAAAATTTCAAGGATCTGGAGAGATTCGGTATGGAGGAATGGTCTCAGATCCCTTGCCATGTATTCTCCAACCTCATCAGGCATTATAGGAGAAGACTCAGAGCTGTTTTCTTTGCAAAAGGAGGTAGCTCAAAGTATTGACTAAAAAGGTGCCAATAATTGTTGCACACCTATATTTAGATATTTTTAAAGATTTTTTTAAATATAAATCTGTGTTGTGTTTACAACTGTTTGATATCCATGAGAGCAGAATATTGTTGTGAATTTTTTTAACAAAAGATCATATGATTAAATAATCAAGACAATTTTTCACAGCCTTCTTTGCTCATATTTACCAAGGGTGCCAATGTTAGTGGAGGGCACTGTAATTGTGTGTTCCCATGTACAACTGTAATTTAAAAAAGAAAAAAAAGACCGCAGTGGATATGACAGAACTCCTAGTTAATAGGATTATCTACTTCACACACACACACACACACACACACACACACACACACACACATACACACACACACACAGACACACACACGCTGAGCTCAGACACCATTTATGAGACCTAAAGATGCACACACACACACACACACACACACACACACACACACACACACACACACTGAGCAGTATGCCTTTTGTCTCCCAAATTGTTCCTTACTGTTCACTAAATAGGCCATTAAAAGCTTTTATACCGTAGTGCCGTATACTGGAGGCCCTGTAAAAAATAAAATTTCCCAAATATTACTAAACATTGCTACAATTGCGTGTATCTCATATGATATGGAGAGAAAAAGCTCCAGGTAAGAGCACCTATAAGAGGAAATATAAACTCGTACTCTTCTGATCAGGTCTGCATGAGATGTTTTAAAAGTTTGTAAAAGTGGAACAATGGTAAATATGATTTTTCCAACATGCTCGCACTAATACACACTTACAAATTCATAAGGTATACAACGTTACAAAGGTTAAGATTGGGTTTTGGGGTGGGGTTTGAGTTTCTACATTTGCTTATGGCTTCAAGCATATGAAATTGAATGAAATACATTCATACTGTCCATTCTCATTCTGATTCCTAAAAGTTGTGCTAGACATCAGGTGCTTAAAACCATTACTTTATGCTAGACAGTACACTGAGAGTGAAAAAATAAATAAATAAATAAAAGGCTAGTGATGATGTCACATGATTAGCTAATCGAATTTAACTTAAGCTCCACCCCTGTTGTCCTAGGAACACCTGTCCCTCGGGAAATCAGGACATGCCCTCTAAACAGGGTTGGAAGAATAAACAGAATCCTGAGTGAATTACACACATTAGCAACACACACACACACACACACACACACACACACACACACACACATACTGAAATAAAATCTAATTCAGCATTATTATATATTATTTTACATCATAGTGGAAACTAATGTATCTTTGAAGAGAAAGACAAAAAGAGAGACAGAGAGAGTTTAATGATCTGGTGACTATAATGTGTTACAGTTAGGGAGTTCAGTTGCTCTACCCAACACACACACACACACACACACACACACATACACACACGAACACAGGAGGAAGAAAGGCACACTCACCCGAGGTAAAAAGTCCCGTCTTTCATCCAGGCTGGATGTTCACGCTACCGTGCTCTACCAATTCTCTCTAGCTGTATCTCTCTCTCTCTCTCTCTCTCTCTCTCTCTCTCTCTCTCTCTCTCTCTCTCTCTCGCTGTTTCTTTCCTTCTCTCTTTAAATTTATCTATCTTTCTATCTCCTGATTTAAGTGTTTGTCCACTTCCTGCTTTGGCTATTGAGATGGGAGAAGCATATATATATATATATATATATATATATATATATATATATATATATGTGTGTGTGTGTGTGTGTGTGTGTGTGTGTGTGTGTGTAATCCCTCTTGAGAGTGGGTGCTTAGCAGCTGAGAGACACCTGGGAATAAAACACTAACACACACACACACACACACACACACACACACACACACACACACACACACACACACACACACACACACACAATACATTCTGACCCAATAATATCAGCAGCATTGTATTTTGTATATAACCTTTTATTTCGCACGCTATTTAAGTAGAGCGCTGAATACCAATGTCTCTTTATTGAACTTATAGGGCACAATGGGCTAAATCCCAGGGGTCCTTCATTTGACTTATATGGCATGTTACGTTATTTCATATCCTATGTAGTACACTTACATAGACAGTAGGAAGCTAACCCCCCAAATTACCCTTTTGGATAGGAGCCAAGTCCAAGCTATAGTGACACAGTAAACTTAACTATCTAAATGGATTATTGACCTGATGGCATAACACACACACACACACACACACACACACACACACACACACACACACACACACACACACTGTCTAAGTAGTTTTAAAAGGTAATGTATGGTTGAGGCTCTTAACTGGAATCTAAGTTGACATACTGGCCACTAGGGAATCATGGACACCTCAAATTAAAACAAAATCACACACAAACATACACAGTACATTCACATCTCTAAAGTTGCCATGTGATGATAATTGATTAACCTATATACCATGATGGTGATTATCATGCACCATACTGTTATCACGGACACTTCAAAGTACCATCACTATGATTGCTTTTCATCATGGATGACCCTACATAGGCATTTTTGGGAAGACAAAAAGCTACAGTGGATATAAAAAGTCTACACAGCTCTGTTAAAATTGCAGGTTTTTGTGGTGTAAAGCAAAAAAATTAATCATGTCAGATCTTTTTCCACCTTTAATGTGATATAGCAACCAACACAATTCAAGTGAAAAACAAATAGAAATGTTTTGGGGGGAGGGGGCGGGGAGAAAAAGAGAAAACTTATAACAACTTTGTTGCACAAGTGTGCACACTATTTTATAATGGGGCATGTGGCTGTACCAATGGCATGAACCAATCACATTCAAACTCATGTTCAAAAGTAATTATCATACACCTGTCCTCAATGAACCTCAAATAAAAACCTGGAGGATTTTCTTGGCATCTTCATGCTTTCATCCATCTGATGAAGTAATGGTCTGTAAAGAGCTTACAAAGCATGTACAGGATCACACTATCAGAAGGTATTGATTTCCAAAACATTAGATGTACCGTGAACCACCGTGAAGGCCATCATCAAAAAGTGGAGAAGATATGGTGCCACAGTGACAGGACGTCCCTCCAAAACTGATAAAATGACAAGATGAAAACTTATGAGGGAGTCTACCAAGAGACCTACAGCAACACAAAGGAGCTGCAGGAATATCTGGCAAGCACTGGTCACTCCAAGATTGGGACATCTATATTCTTCACATGTCTGGGATATGGGGTAGAGTTCATTCATGGAAGCCCTTTCTTACAAAAAACAAACAAACATCTAAGCCTGCCTAAATGACTCAAAACCATGTGGCACAAATTTGCTATGGTCTGAAGAGACCAAGGTAGAACTTTTGGGCATAATTCTAAAAGATATGTTTGGTGCAAAAACAAGACAGCTTGTCACCCAAAGAACACCATACCCACAGTGAAACGTGGTGGTGGCAGCATCATGTTATTGGGCTGATTCTCTTCAGCTGGGACGGGGGCTCTCAGACAGAATCATGGATATCTTCACATGCCAATATATTGTGGCACAAACCCTGCAGGTCTCTGTTATACAGCTGAAGATGAAGAAAATGTTCACCTTCCAGGATATTAATGACCCAAAGCACAAATCTAAGTCAACAAAGGAATGTCTTCAGAAGAAGAAGCTCAACATTTTGGAATGACCCAGTCACAGCCCAGATTTAAATCCTATCAAAACCTGTGGAATGCCTTGAAGAGGGCTGCGCACAGGAAATTCTGGAGATCTGGAGCATTTTTGCAAGGAAACTAAAGTTGCCAAAGCAACAAGTGCTAAGCTGGCAGGCTCTTAAACAAAAAAACTGAGTGCTGTATTACAAAAAAAGGTGCTTTAACAAGGTATACGTTAAAAGGTGTGCACCTTAATAAGAGAAGATGGTGAACAAGCGACTAGTTATAATTGCTATAACATAATCAATAAAAGGAACTAACTTGTCTCACAGACATTCCATAACATTAAAAACATTAATAAACAGTTTTTAATGTTATGGAATGTATTCATTATGATGTATTATGAATACATCAATTCATGTAATTGTTATACAGTATATTAATTATGATGCATTTCTGCAATGTTTGATCATGGTTACAGTCATGCCCAAGGGAAGTTTGAACTTTTACTTTTTTCACACCTTTCAGGGTTCCAAAGTGCAAGTGTTTTATTTATATTTGCTCCTTAGCTTTGTAAAGCTGCTTTGTTTAAGCAGCCTATATGTATTGTTACGCAGTTTCATTACAGGATGACGATGAGGAGACAGTGATGGATGATTCAGAGACGAAAGAGTTACTTTCTGAACCACAAATTGTAATGGGCTTTGAGGTGGATGCAAATGCAGTTAAAGTTTTAATGAAGAGAGGCAGACAAACAAATCCAAATCATAAAGCACAAACATGGTCAAAAACGGGTGAGGGGTCAGGATTGGCAAACAGGGTGTACTAGTCAAAACAAGAATCGATACAAAACACACAGAAACAAACAATACTTCGCACTGAACAAGGATACAGGGGGTTTAAATATGCAAACTAATCAATGGGGAGAAATGAGAACAGCTGAGACTTTAGGAAGGAACCAATGACATAACAGGGGTGGAGACAGGACAGAAACCAAAGCAAACGTGTGAAAAGTAAACAAAGTCAATGAAGCCAGGAAGCGCGCGCTGTTGAGCACACTGCTCACGCTTCAGGCAATTCATGCGTGCTGAATGCTTCGGTAGTCCATGACAGGGCCCCCCCTGGGGGAGCTTGGCTTGGGAGGCCATGCCATCGACTCAACCTTTTTGGTTAAGAGTCTATCAATTTAGCACATTTTGAGTTGGCAATTTTATTCCACTCTACTTTGCAAAAATGTTCCAGACATTGTGTGGGTAACTCCAACTTGTGTGGCAAAATTTATTGTTTTTTGGAGCTATCCATATTCCCTCTATCTTGACCAGTGCCCCAGTCCCAGCTGAAGAAAAGCAGCCCCATAGTATGATGCTGCCACCACCATGCTTTCATATCAAACATATCTTTTAGCCCAAAAAGTTCTACCTTGGTCCCATCAGACCATAACACATGTTGCCATATGGTTTGGGGTGAATTAGGCAGGCTTGGATGTCTTTACCCGTGAGAAATGTCTTTTATCTAGCAATCCTACCCCAACCATGTGAAGAACATGAGAGAATGATGTCACATGCAGGGAGTGACCAGTACTTGCCAGATATTCCAGCAGCTCTTTTAATGTTGCTGCAGGTCTCTTGGCAGACTCCCTAAGTTTTCTTCTTGTCCTTTTTGGAGGGACGTCCTGTTCTTGATAATGTCACTGTGGTGCCACATTTTCTCCACTTGTTGATGATGGCCTTCATGGTGTTCCATCTAATGTTTCTGGAATGTTTTTGTCGATACCTTTCAACAGTGAGATCCCGTACATGCTTTGTAAGCTCTTTGCTCTTTGCGTACCATGCCTTCAGCGTTAGAATGAAATGTAGAAATCCCACAGAAACAGCTGATGTTTATTTGGGGTTAATCAGAATCACTTTATTGATGACAGGTGTATGATAATTACTTTTGCCTTTTTTCCAACATTAAAGGTGGAAAAATATCTTACATGATTCATCTTGGTTTAATTTTTTTTACATCACAAAGACAATTTTAACGGGGATGTGTAGGCCTTTTATATCCACTGTATATTATTACCTACACATTAATGTAATGGAAATATTTCTTCTTCACATCTGGTACATTCGCAAACATCAGGTTAATTTTGGAATGATATTATATCTAACTGGATCTAATAGATGCAAAGCTGTGAATAATTAAAGCATCATTATTTACTAAATCCTCTAGTGCAAGGTAAGCTGATTTCTGAGGCTCTGATCTGTTAGGGGTTTGTAGCTAAGAGCGCTTTCCTCCCTGAGGTACAGCAGCCTTTACCACTTTACTTCATCCTCAGTCACCTAATTCAGTGACATGTTTAACCATGCCAACATTTTCTATGATATTTCATTGGATGTTATATGAATATGATTGTATGTAGTTTTTTTTTTCAAATACTTCAACTATCTGCGTTTTATGATAATATGAAGGACATCTAAGCCCCCCCTCCCCACTCCCAATGTCAAATCATTTAGAATCACAGTGCACTACAAGATGATTGCACACACAACACAGAATGGATGCACAAACGCAGTGAGTGACAGCTCATTTAGCTGGTTAGCAGGAAGGTGAAGAGGCTGATGGGAAAGGTTGCATTCTAAAGTAAAAGAGACAAATGGTTCCTACGCTAACGTCACTAGTCAGATGTCAAATGAACAGCCTGACCCAACCACACACACACACACACACAAGCACACAGTGATAGACTGTCATCGGTAAGCTGTTGTTCATTTATTTCTCATCCTCACCCCCTTCATTCATTCATACAAAAATAGAGCAGAGCTTTCTTCATAATATCTCTTCCTCACTGTCTCTCTCTCACACAACATATACAGCGCCCTCCACTAATATTGGCACCCTTGGTAAATATGAGCAAAGAAGGCTGTGAAAAATTGTCTTTATTATTTAACCTTTTGATTTTTGTTTAAAAAATTCACAAAAATACTCTGCTCTCATGGATATCAAACAATTGCAAACACAACACAGGTTTATCCAAAAAAATATCTTTGTTAAATATAGGTGTGCAACAATTATCGGCACCCCTATGAATTCATACGAGAAAAATATATTTGAAGTATATTCCCATTGATATTTTACATTTTTTTAGTACACCTGGGTGACTAGGAACAGGAAATTGTTCAACCATGACTTCCTGTTTCACAGGGGTATAAATATGAGGTAACACATAGGCCAAATTCCCTTAGTCATTCATAACAATGGGTTAGACCAAGAATATAGCTGTGATGTGCCCATTTTGCTTCACAAAATGGGAAGTGGCTATAAGAAAATATCACAAGCATTGAAAATCCCAATTTCCACCATCAGGGCAATAATTAAGGAGTTCCAGTCAACTGGAAATTATATAAATCGACCTGGAATTGGACGTGTGTCTGTATTGTCTGAACGCACTGTGAAGAGGATGGTTCGAGTGGCCAAAAAATCTCCAAGGGTCACAGCTGGAGAATTGCAGAAGTTAGTTGCTTCTGGGGTCAGAAAGTCTCCAAAACTACAATCCGAAGTCACCTACAGTACTGTGCAAAAGTTTTAGGCACATGCAAAGAAATGCTGTAGAGCAAAGATGCCTTCGAAATAATGAAATTATATGTTTCTACATTTTTTTAAAAAAAATACAGTAAAGAGCAGTAAATGGTAGTAAATGAAACAAAGTCAATATTTGGTGTGACAAAAAAATAAAAAAATAAAAATAAAAATAGTAGTCTCCGGAACAATGTGTGCAGTTTTATAAGGAAATGAGCTGGTAAGTTTTATTGAGCATCTTGCAGAACCAGACACAGTTCTTCTGGACACTTTGACTTTTGCACTCGCTTCTTATTTTTGCAGCAAAACCCAGCAGCCTTCATTGTTTTGTTTTTGTCTGAAAAGTGTCTCTTATGTAACATGCTGCTTTCTTTAATGACATACAAACATTTTTCTGTAACATTTCATTTTGTTCTAGAAAACTAATGTTTGGGAATCTAAAATGTCTTTTGTACTTATGTAGAAGTCATAAAATAAAAAATCTATAACAAATTTTGTACTAAAAAAAATAGGGTGCCTAAAACTTTTGCACAGTACTGTACATCACCACAAGTTGCTTGGAAGGGTTTCAAGAAAAAAGCCTCTACTCTCATCCAAAAAGAAACTCAAGCATCTTGAGTTTTTGGCAATAAGCACCAGAGGTGGTTTTGGTGCACACAGAGAGGTAGCCTTATGGTACAGTACCTCATGCCCACGGTTAAACATGGTGGTGGCTCTTTAATGTTTTGGGGCTGTTTTTCTGCCAGAGGACCTGGACATTTTGTTAGGATACATGGCATCATGGACTCTACCAAATATCAACAGATATTAAATGAAAACCTGACTGCCTCTGCCAGAAAGCTTCAAATGGGCTGTGGTTGGATCTTCCAGCAGGACAATGATCCAAAACATACATCAAAATCAACACAAAAATGGTTTACTGACCACAAAATCAAGGTCCTGCCATGTCCATCCCAGTCCCCTGACTTGAAACCTATAGAAAACCTGTGGGGTGAACTGAAGAGGATAGATAGACTTACTCGCAAAATATTACACTACAATGCCTGTGCAGTAAAGAACCACTGATAATAACATTAGTTGTAGGAGTAGTAATGAAAGAGGCAAAAGACCTACACCCATGCATTCATGCCACAAGTTAATTACTGGATGATGAAGCTAGAATTGAGTTAGAAAGATTAACAGATGTACTGCCAGCCTGCTGAATTATCGTTTAAGCCACACACACACACACACAAACACACACACACACACACACACACACACAGACACACACACACACACACATGCACACATGCACACACACACACAGGCACACATTTGCATCTCCTTATGTCTTCCTGACCTTGGCAGATGGCCCTGAGGGAGATGAACTACATAATTAACGATATTTGAACGTAACAGGACTCGACCTCACATCACACACCATCAGAAACTCCATCCGTGCATGTTTACTCTGTTTATTTCTGTTCTCTTAAGGTCAAAATGGTCAATTTCTTTAAAAAAAAATTAAAAAAAAACGAGAGAGAGAGAGAGAGAGAGAATACTAAACAAAATAACAAAAAACGATTTTTACAACATAACATTTTGCTGCATTGATTTTGTACACTACATAGTATGCAAATAGAGGCCCATTAGAGCAGAGAGTGTGATTTACAGGGTTTAGAATTTATAACTCTTGTGTTACATTGTAATGAAAGGAACATTGTAGTACATCTGAGGTTCATACTGTGTTCTAAGTGTGTGTTGCTGTTATACAGGTGATATTCAGATTATTTAGAGTTGGCAACAAACTGAAACACAAGGTGAAGGCAGTAATATATTGTGTTTCTAAATATGAAGCAGAATGGTGTTGTTGTTGTAATCAGTGGCATCTTGTTCCCTCCATTTCTTATTTCCACCCTAACCTGTACACTCACACCTGCCATCAGGCAGAACATGAAAATGGCAAGGGACTTTCTGGTTCTTGTTTAGGATTATATTGGGTTTTTCAAATAAACTGTGCAATCGTTTTAGTTCAAAAACTAAAGAGACAAGCTGGGCAATGAGACACCACACTGCTAAGAATTAAACCCTAGAGAATGTTCAGGAGAGGTTTGCATTATAGAGCTCAAGTTACTTTACTAAACTCAATATATAGATTTAAAACGGACTGCTAAAGAAATATGAGAAGATGGAGGGGGTGGCATGAAAAAGAGTGAGAGAGAGAGAGAGAGAGAGAGAGAGAGAGAGAGAGAGAGAGAGAGAGAGAGAGAGAGAGAACAGTAGGAGGGCAAGATAGATGGAGAGAGAGTGTGATGGAGAGATGCAGAGATAGGAAAACAACTAAAACTAAGGAACTAAGGAAAGCTGAGAAGGGATGGAAAGGCAGAGAAAATAGGAAGAGATAGAGAGATAGAAAAAAGGAGAGACAGAGAGAGATGGAAAGAAAAAGGACAGGAAAGACAGAAGAGACATGAGGAGAAAAAACATGAGTAAAATAAAGACAGATGGAGAAAGAGGGAGGTATTGGATATATAGAGAGAGGAATAGAAAATATTTAAAACTGAAAAGAAATATAAGATATGGAAGGAGACCAGAGAGACAGAGAGATGAGAAAGGGAAGGAGAGACCAAAAAACGCAGAAAACAGCTAAAGTAACTTATGTATGACTTTATTAGAAGAGATGGAAAGATTAAAGAGGAAAGAACAATGAAAAGATATAGATACAGTTCAAGTTCAAGTGGTTTTATTGTCATTTCAACCATATACAGCTGGTACAGTACACATTGAAAGGAAACAACGTTCCTCCAGGACCATGGTGCTACATGTAACAACACACTAAACCACATGAGACGACACAGAACTGAAGAGCTACACATTCTACATAATGAGCACAGTAAGTAACAGTGTCACACCGACCAGTAGTTCTAGTATGAAAGTGTATAACAGGTAGTGCAAAAAGAGAATAACAATATCATTAAAAACAGATAAAAAGAAAAGTCGTGATGTGGGAGGAAGAGAGGACACAGAGAACAGAGAACACAGAGAAACAATTATCATATAGGGAAAGTGAACTCAAAAAGGATCACACAGGATATGAGAAGCCATTGGGGACAGAAACGGGGTCAACATGACACGCTGAGAGCATGAATACCGAAACACACAAATTCACATGCCAGTGGCACACTGAATCAGAATGTGTTGTGGATTCTGAGCTCTCTGGCCATGCTAATCAATAAGTGATCAATATCTGAGCAGTGAAATGTAAGAAAGGGGTGTGGTTTGTTTCTGAAGGTCAGATGTAAAAGGGCAGATGTGTCTTCAGATTGAATGACAAACCTGATGAAAGATAATGTTACGTAACCACAGACGTGTAGGACGGAAGAGGGAGTCAGGATGCATGCGCTGGGGAGACGTCAGTAAATATAGAAGTTTATTCCAAACAGAAGAATCCATACCACGAACAAAACAAACTATAATCCAGGCTGTAGTCAAAAGAGAGTAGTGATCTGGGAATCACCGGAACAAAGCACACGGTTAAACACATCTAAACCAAACTATAACAAACTAAACTTTGATAAACTAAACTAAGATTAACAAATACTCCGCCCCGAAGAGGAAACGGAGTGGCGTATTTAAACACACACAAATCATACACACCAGAAACCAATGAATCAATGAAATAACATGATCCAATGAGAATTAAGGAGGCGGAGACATGACACAAACCATAACATGAGCACATGGGGAAACACAGGAGGCGGAGAAATGACGTGAACGAAAACAAAAAGCACATGGCAGAGGTAAACAACACGTGAGTTTTTATGAATGAAATGTCCATCGGAGAGTTTTTGAAAGCGCTCCGTGGAATGCGGAAGTGTTCGAGTCCGCCACTTGCCTAGCGAGCGACTCAGAGAACGAGAGGAAACTCTAACAGATAATAATATAGTTATTGAGATGTGCACTTAGGAATACATAGTGCTTTCTAAAAGGATTTAGGCATCCTTTAAAAACATAATGGAAAAAAATAAAGTATTGTAAATTTGGGTTTTTGTTGTTGTTGTTGTTGTTGTTGTTTTTAATTGAAATATCCCAGTCCTCTTTGCAGAACCTTTGAGGTTTGGATGGGGAATATCTGCACTGCGATTTTCTGATCTCCCCAGAGATTAGGTTCAGGCCCTGGCTAGGCAAGGACATTCACAGACGTGTACCAAAGCCACGCCTTTGTATTCTTGGCCTTCTGCATTAATACATATTTGCATCATGATGCAGATAGGGGGATTATCGGCAAGCATAGCACACAGACACCCAGAGAAGTGCTAGCTCGCATCATGCCACAGGGCTAAACACATGTTGTGCATATCTGTAGTGCTCAGCGTCCACCGATATTGAGGTGAACACTGATTGTTTGGCGAAGTGTGTCCGGTTGTGTGAGCAGAAAAGTTGTCATGAGATGGTATTTCTTTTGCAAGTTCAATCAAATTCAGAATAATATTGTTCAATTCAAAGTAATATTGTTCAAAATACATCTCAAGTGTAAACAATAAAATGGAAAACATCTGAAGAAAAAGAAAGAAAGAAAGAAAGAAAGAAAGAAAGAAAGAAAGAAAGAAAGAAAGAAAGAAAGAAAGAAAGAAAGAAAGAAAATAGTTTTGAATATGTCAGTTTAGACATATTCACAAATTTCAAAATAAAAAATGTAACGAATAAGTAGAACTTTCCTGTGTTGAAATAGGCCTACTTACGGTACAGTTTATAAACTTTAAGGATTTACCCTATTCTGCAACTGTAGTGACTTCATCTGTAATCTGTAAACTACTTATAATGCTATTATTAATAAAACTACTAATGGAGGTCTTGAATCGATGGAAAACTTAAAATCTCGATTGCAGCAAATGAGCATATGTCTGTTGTGATGCCTGGCCACATATGGATACAGTATAGCATGAAGAAAAGAGAGAAAAGCATCAGTTTACCTTACCTTGTTTTTTTTGTGATGCAAACAATTTAATAATCAACTCATTATTGTTTTGGATGAAGTCTCTTTCAGATAATACAGCAAATGGGTTCAGTCTGTCCTGTCCCATACTGTTCCAGAGAAAACACATGATCCTTTTAAGTGTACCCAGGGTGTCCCCTGCCTTGTCCCCTGAGTCCCCTGGGATAGGCTCCTCGTGACCCTGTGTAGGATAAGCGGTATGGAAAATGGATGGATGTTAGCAGTACAGTGTTCTATCCTGTTTGCCCTGATGCTGGAATCCTCCTTCAAGACTTCAAGAAAAAATATGAAAAGTTGAAATGTTTGATGGGTTTTAGAAATGAACTTACCTGCTGAATAATGGGATTTGACTGATGGCCATAGCAGTCCACAAAGTAAACATAAGGAAACATTTATCTTAATCTGACCTGCAAGCTGGATGATGACTTACTCATTAGCACGGCTCCATCATGGGTTTTTATGAGTTTATGCTCGAACTTATATGGTGTTAGCTTCTCTGTCAGGAGCTACACAAGTCCTTCTCTGGTTCTATCTGCTAGCTTTTTGCAAAGGAAATAAGTCTCAACTGTCACAACTGTCTCTCCAGTAATGTACATAAGGGCAATTACACACTCTCTAACACAAGCCACGTCTGTCATCTCATCTGCTTGCACAGCCACAAATGGTGCCTTCGATATTTCATGGATGATGAAGTGATTGACAGTTTTTGGGTTGGGCTAGAAATGACAGTCGAGCCTCATGAACGCACACACACGCTTTCCAACATGGACCTGAAGCTCTTACTGAGACTACAGCCCAGCGAGCTTCATCTTTGAGTGTCCTGTAGCAAAGCATGTCTTGTTCTGCTGTAAACTGTTCTAACAGACCCTAAGCTTTGCAGTTTTCCTGGTAAGTCCGCTCATTTTTATGTGTAGCTCGTTGTACTGACATTATCTAGCAAACCAATGTGAGTGAATGACATGATGGCATAAACCAAGGCATCTAATACGAGCTAAATTATTATTATTATTATTATTATTATTATTATTATTATTATTATTATTATTATTATTATTAAATTATTGACTGAACAACATAAATAACACATGAAGTAGCTTGGCAAGGTTAGCCAGTCAGTCCTATGTATTTGTCAGAGTGAGATGGAAATCATGGAGAGCAATGATCTTTTTTTTCTTTTCTTTTTTTTGTAAACAGGTTGTGTTGAGTGTAAATGTTGACTGTTGTTTACCAGTATACAGGTGCATCTCAAAAAATTTGAATATCGTGGAAAAGTTTATTTTTTTCAATAATTTAATTCAAAAAGTGGAACTTTCATATATTCTAGATTCATTACACATAAAGTGAAATATTTCAAGCCTTTTTTTGTTGGCAGCAAGAGATGGACTCCCTGTCCGACCGGCCATAATTACTGCACATGCTCTGGCTCCAAGGTCTCTATTGTGCAGACTCCATTTTGATTTAAAAAAAATAGGCTTCAAAAACACAGAGTAAATGGCACCATGTTGTCCACTCATATATCCAGTCATTTGTTTATAAATTAATCTATGGGATCATCACAGAAAAGGTGAGGAGAAGAAGTATCATGAAGAAATAACAGTGCTGTTACATAAATGCTTTTCTAGCAGTAGCTAGACTGTTCTTGGCTGATCAACATAAGTTACGTCCTTGTTTGCCCAGAAATGCCTGTCATGCTGGGAACAAAGGATATTACACACCCGACTTTATGATTTATGGTTGGGAGCCACATATGCTAAATCCTTGTTATCAGACTCATTAGGTTACTAACTTTATGTATTAGGTTACTAGTGCATAAAGTTTTCTAATCTCAACATCAGGCCAGGTGTGATCTCAGAGGCTGGGAATCTGTGCATATGTTTGCATCACACTATGTTCTGAAGGTGAACAGGACATTGAGTACTCAAAAACAGATTTATCTTGTGTGTTAAATTATATAACATGAGCAAAGCATTAGTATTTATGAGCAGCTCTGTTTCTTTCACTTCTTTCTGACGCTATGAGCTAGCTGCTTATATGGATCGGCATCGGTTGTTGGCTGCTGTGATTTACTAATACATTTCAATTCAGAATCTGAAGTACAAATAATGTTCCAAGGACAAATAGTACAAGCATGACTGTGTGTGTGTGTGTGTGTGTGTGTGTGTGTGTGTGTGTGTGTGTGTGTGTGTGTGTAAAGAGGATTGATATTGGATTGGACGGACTGAAGTAGACAGCTGGGCTTATAAGTAATGCATGTTGTGTCGGATCATACACTTACAAGGAGGTGACAGCCATATAAGAAATACACCTGCCCTTTTGTCCCTTGATGTTCACAGTTCCCATTTTTGAAAGTATATATACAGTCTCCTTGGAAACTATTGGAAGGGCAAGGCCAGTTCTTTTCTTTTTGCTATACACTGAAGGCATTTGGGTTTGCGATCACAAGATAAATATGAGATAATAGATCAGAATTTCAGCTTTAATTTCCTGATATTTACATCTAGATGTGTTAAACAAATTAGAACATGGCACCTTTTGTTTAAACCCACCCATTTTTCAAGTAATCAAAAATATTGGAATATATGACTGATAGGTGTTTCTTGCTGGTCACCTGGCCAGGTGTGCCCTGTTAGATGGATTGTTTAAACAATTAATAGCTGTGAAGGTCTACTCTTGGTTTGAGCCCAGGGTTTCACCTGTGAAGACTGCATTTGTTGTTAAAAAGGATAAAGGAACATGAAAACCGGGGAACTCTCTAAGGAAGAAAAGCAAGTCATTTTGAAGCTGAGAAAAGAGGGAAAATCTATCAAGGCCATGGCACAAGCATTGAGCCACAAAAGTTGTGTAACCAAGATTAACCTGTACCCAAGGGATGGAAATACCATAGAGTGGAGAAAGAAAGGATCTGTTCTTGATCCAAAACATAAGATCTCATAAGTCAAGCATGGTGGAGGTAGTGTCCGGGCTTGGGACTCTATTGATGATTTAACTCATGATGGTAGCAGCAGAATGAATTCAGAAGGGGGGGTGGGGGGTAGTCAATCACCAGACCTTAATCCAGTTAGGCATGCATTTCACCTCTTGAAGAGGAGACTGAAGGAAGAAACCCTCCAAAACAAACAAACAACAACTGAAAGAAGCTGTAGTACAAGCCTGGAAAAGCATGGTCAAGCATTGTGGCGGAGGTGTGATGGTGTGTGGATGCTTTGCTGCTTCAAACATGAATTCTGCTCTCTACCAGAAAATCCCAAAGGAGAATGTCTGGTCTTCAGTCCGTAAATTGAAACTCAAGCACAACTGGATTATGCAGCAATACAATGATCCAAAGCATAGGAGTAAGTCCTAGAAGTAAGTGAAAGACTGATCTCCAGTTATTGGAAACATTTGGTTGCAGTTATTGCATAAACAGATTTTAAGTTTAAGGGGGCAATTAGTTTTTCACACTGGTGAAAGGAGTTGGATAACTTTTTTTTTCCCTTCAATAAAAAAATAAATAAAAACTGTATTGTGTGTTTACTCAGGTTACCTTTGTTTTATGTTGCATTTCATTTCAAGATCTAAAACTATTTAGTATGAGATATACACAAAAACAGAAGAAATCAGGCAAATACTTTTTCACAGCACTGTACTTTAATTTACTTTAAGACTATCTGTTCCTATACTTTTGTTCACCTAAAAATTGGACGGTCTGCCACCAAAGGTGCCATTTTCTAAGTTTTGTTTAGATGTAAACACATCTGCATGTACATGTAACACATCTAGATGTAAATATCAGTAAATGAAAGCTGAATTTCTGCTGTTAATGCTTGTTAAGCATGTTGATTCACACGTGTAATTGTAGCCTACGAGTATTTTGTGATTTCCAGCTTTGCTCAGCTAATTCCAGGTTTGCTTAACCCAAACAAAACAAAAAGTCCATGGCCATGAGACTACAGGTTAGTCATGAAGCATGAAGCTCAGATGGATTTACTACCACATGCATATCATTTAGATTATGTTTACAAATATTACAAATACAAGATTAATACACCTTTTTAGAGCCACCTGTTTAAAACCTAAATAAAGAACAGAATACTACAAATATTGGACAATTCCAATATTTTGACCTGAACATGCTGTATGAAGTCTGAACCTCAGTGTGATGCTTACTGACGTCACCTTCTGTTCTTCATCCTTATGTCTTGCTGTTCAGAGGGGATTAAAGAGCAGGGGACAGGTGCACACACACACACACACACACACACACACACACACACACACACACACACACACACACACACACACACCTTTTTACATCTGATCTGATAAAACTATCTAAAAAGCTCAAGCTGAGCGAGAGATAAAAAAAAAAAATCATGCAGACACAGGAAAGATAGACAGAAAGAGATAGGCTGGACAGGTGCAGGGAAAGCCATGGATAATAATAATAAAAAAAAAAGTTAGAGAGAGAGAGAGACAGGCAGATGGGGAAATAGACAGACAAACAGATCAGTATTCAATCTTCAGCAGTGCAATTCAATCCCAGCTTTATACATTTGACTACTGAAGTATAACAATACCTAAGCATGGCAAGGTGACCCCTTTACACCCTTATAGCCACAGGAGGTCCTTTTTTCTTTTTTTTTCAAGATTTGTATCATCACAAAATGTTAATGGTCCTGTATCTTATTCTTTTCAGGCATTTTTGTATTCTTCCTTTGAGTACAGGTTGTTAAGATGAAGAAACCAATTATAAACCCTACAAACTAAACTATGGGTACCGATTTTCTTCTAAAATAAATTATCTTGTGGCCATTAGAGTCACAACTCCATAGAATGCTGTGTTATGGGGTTTTTTTTCAAATTGCTTACACACGATTTCTGAAACTACGGCTCCATTTCTCGAAACTCTACACACAAAACCACAAAACATGCACATAAGATACAAAACGTCACACATAGCTTGCAAAAGCAAACACTTCATTCAAAACTGTATTAACGCTTATAAAAATGGTGTTTTTGTGTAGTAACTCTACACACAAACATCAAATGATTAGCCACATACACACCAAACTACACACAGATGTGAAAAATGTAAAACACTGCTGTCTCGTGTCTATTGCTTGTTCAGTGTGCAGTGGAGTGCACAGGAGTTTATCATAGGACTCACACGTATGTACACAAATACTGCATATACAGTATATATGCGAATTCTTTATGTTCACTATAAACAGAAATGCAAGGGGTGGGGGGTGGGGGGGGAACTATTTTATTCTCAAAACATTGTATTTGACTAAGGGATCAACTTTGGTTGACCACATGGTCAACCAAAGTGCCCCGGATCTCATTCGTAATTGTTCTCCTCTGTCCTCTTCCTTGTCGTCGTCCTCCTCCTCCTCTTTGTCCTCTTCCTCGTCCCCCTCTTACTCTCACTCCTCTTCCTCTAACTCTCTCTCCAATATTGGCCTCCATTGTTGTCCAAACCAAGAGAATCATCCTAAAGCCTATATATATATATATAATGCTCAAGCTCTGATTTCTTGGTGACACTTGGTGTAGATGATCAGTAAATGAGTGTACCATTTTGAATGGCAGTGTTTTCTAAATGAAACACAAGAGCAGTTAGTTTTGAGTGATGTGTCTAATGTAGAGAACTGTGTTTAGAGTTTTGCAAAAAGTTTGTTTTTCATTTGCGAACTGAGTGTAAAGTGTATAATGTGCTCGCAGTTTCACAGACACATGAGTGAATGGTTTCACTGAGTGGGCCTCAAGTCCACTTTTAGTGTCTAAGCAATTTGAAAAAACTGTAAAATAGGGAGCATTTTGTTGCAGCTGAACCACATAAACCATACTATGTACAAATTTCACATTTTCTGTTTGTTCATTATAGTCTAATTACTACCAATAAAAATCTCAGGGGAAAAAAAAAGTCTGTTAATTATACAGAAGCTTTTTTCTTAATACAATTTGTTTGAGTTACTTGTTAAATGGCAGTATTATGGTGTATAGTTTTTTCTACATAATCTCAATTATTCAGTGCAAGTGTCTCCGATTCCTCTAGGAAAATTTTGATTAAATTCTAATTTATGTGGCACTTTTGGGGATTAATTTGACCCTCATATAATAAATGTACAAGGCATTGTTATGATTATATAAACCTAATAGCAAACCATGTAATTTAACTATATAGTAGAATCATAAGGGTAACATAACAGTTTTAAGTAGCAATAATATCATAGGTTAAAAAATAAATAAATAAACACAAAAATAAATAATGGAGTTCTATCATTCTTAAAAAAAAAAAAGAAAAAAAAGAAAAAGAAAATAAAAGAAAAGAAAGAAAAGAAAAAAGGACAACAAGGAGAGAGAGGCAGCAATGTAAGAAAATGGTAGCTGCATCCATGAACATGCATTAAGCTTTGTTTATTTTTAGGTGTGTTAAATATTACTGGCACACAAATAGGGCTTATCTGGCCTAATAACACATCCCCAAAATAACAGGCCAAATGAGATAATGTGTGACAGATTGGATGGGTCTCTATTGCCACCTGGTGGTTGGAAATAGAAGCTCGACTACTGTAACACTCCTGTTTACAGTTTTTCATCTCTCATGACACCCAGTTTAATCTCAAAATTCTAAGTGTAATTTCTCACAATGTTTTCTTAGACTGGTCAAAATAGCAACATTTATTTAAACACTCACAAGAGGTTATTAGTATTTCAACTGAATTTAACATGTATGTATATTTGAATGAGGATTTGAGACACTATTCTGAGAATGCAGTTTCTTGGAGATTTCAGTTCAGATGGATTCAATTTTCCACCAGTCTAAAGTACTTACAGTACTTTTAACAATGCATATTCAAGTGGATATCACCCCTTTCCTGCATTCATTTGGTACATCGATCGTGCACTTCCTAAAAAAATGAACGACCAAAGTGCGTGGTGCAGTTGCAAGGTAAATAGTGTGGGCAATAATGTATGGAGACAATTCTGTGACTGATAGAGAATGTGAAATGTAATACACAGATGGTGTTGCTTTTCATTTGTGATTTGTGACATTAGAACAATGCGCCACACTGAAATACAAAACTTTCATTGCACTGCTCTTATGTCAATTGACTGAAAAATAATCAGCAGGGGATTGCTTTTAATGTGTTTAATGATGCTTTCCTTCTTCTCATTTCCGATTACAGCAACGTCCCCAAGTACATCTTAGGGCTACTGTATAACAGGAGAGGGATTATATTTCAATGTGGCACAACTGCAGTGTATTAATGATAGTTAAATGTAATGCAATGGGAAATTACATTCACTTCTGACTGCAAACAGCGTTTAATTCTTACGAAGCAATCCTCTGTAGATCCTGGCAGAGTTTTGAGTGGAGCAAAAGATAAGTAGCTGGTTCTGAATGCATATTCATGTCAAGGTTATTGGCACTGGACTATGTTTCCCCTCAGCCACTTCACCTCACTGTCACATGTCACATGTCACATGACTGTGTGGCACCTGTGTCACATTTTTTGTTAATGAGCACAAGCATTTAAGTCACATCTCGCATCTCACGCATGTCTTTTGTGGTTGTCTGTTGCTCTCTGCTACTCAGGATATGTATATCTTGTTCCCTTGCCTCATAGTTTTTTGTTGTGTCTATTTTCACTTTCAATAAACAAAGTTTGCACTTGTATCCGCCTTTGCCACACTTACATTGACACTGGGATCATTGTTTCCTGAAGGCGCCAAAACATTTACACTAATGTTGTAATGGGGCCTGTCTAGGGCCCAATTGGTCTGACGCTTATAACGAATTGCAACAAGATACAACTGAATCGTTGAGGGGTTACTTAGGGAACTAAGGCCCAACAGTGGCAGCCTTTATTAGTAGCCCAATACCACTTCCAGTAGTCCAGTTCCAATCAGTAGCCCAATACCTTAAACCAGTAGTTTGTTCCTGGAGATCTACCTTCCTGAAGACTTTGGCTCCAACCATAATCATGCCCACCTGACCATCTAATCATTGCCTTAAGAAGTTCTTGATGAACCAGAACAGGTGTATTAGATTTTGGTTGGAGGTGAAACCTGCAGGAAGGTAGATCTCAAGGAAGAGGGTTGGTGACCACTGCCTTAAACACTGCGCTATCATTGCCCTTTGCTGTAGTAACTGTAGTAATTAGATGTGTCTAGCTTGCTAAGTTGCGATAGTTTTCATGTTGTAAGGTTAGTTATAAGAATATACAGAACTAATTCAATGTATTTAAGACACACTGAATTTTATATCAATTTAGAATCATTTTAAACTACTCTACTTATAAATACTGGCCTGTGTTGTTAAAATAAAAACAACCTTTTAGTCTGTTAAATGCAATGTGTATGCATGTGAAATATGGTTTCTATTTTTATTCTGCACAACAGGAAGTGACATCAAATATCAGCAACATTCCTTCACAGCATCTGTAGACAATATGGCCGACACACACTTTCTCACACAAACACAGCATTGGGGGGAGGGACTGTGTTAGTGTGTAAACATGCCTTCTGATGGTCTGTATGACGTTGCCAAAGCTGTGACAAATGGCGACTCAGTAAACGTGGCATTTGATGTAAAGTTTGTGAAGAGTGTACGACTCTTCCAGTACATTGCTGCAGCAGTTGTGATTGTCTCTACATACAGTATAACCTCACAGTTCTAGATGTACTGTACATACAGTAAATGTAGCGCTGCAGGCAAGAGGATCACAGTGTAAACGTCTACTACACCTGATTGTTTGGGACACGTTTTCAAGCACCATTGTGTCCAGGTCAGTACTCGGAAAGTAATTATACATTTTTGTGGAATTATGTCACATGGTTTCTGAATAACAATCAGTCCAGACAGCATTACAGTCAAGGCTGTGTTCACATGTGGCATTGATTTTAACAAGAAGGCTGCTTTAATGGACAGCAGGCACCAATGCATGATGTGAGGAATTTACTCCAATGTCCATTTAAACCACAAACCAGACTATCCATGAACATACTCTCATGTAACCAGCTTATGAAGCACCTTGGCTCACAGGAACACACATTTACTTTAAGGTGGCATATTATGATGCTATCTTGATAACAGCACAATACCACAGTATGATCAAATTCTAGAAATATTCAAGTCTTGCTGAAATGAAACGTTACGTGATATTATAGCACACAGCAATTATTTTTGAGATGTCGTACAACACTTTTATCATAATGCTGTCAACATTCAATAACATTTACATACCACTAAGACTTAGAATAAATAACATTATGTCAGTGAGATGGTTTTCAAAACAACAATCCATTATGATGTTACAGAAGAAATATTACACTGTCACAATGTACCAAAACAGACATTCCATCACCTCAGAGTTTTAAAATGAACCTTTCATCACCACCATTCTTCACCAGAACAAACAAAACATCACCGCAACGTTCCAGAAAAAAATCATTCCATCTCAATATTCTAACACACAAGATATCATTGCAGCATTCCAGAACCTATGACTTAGTCGTAATGTTCAAACAATATTATATTGTTATACGCCAGAACAAAACATTTAAATAATATCACATGAGCAAGAGTGCTCTTGTACTGAATATCAGCGTGGATGCATGCCGAGTGCTGCAGGTAATCGCAGCTGTGCTGATATTCAATACAACAGCATGATTGCGAGTGTGATATTGCTTCGATACAACAGTCCAATAAACAAGAAATTAATATTAATTGACATTTCAGACAAAATGAGCCTCATTTATCAAGCTGGAGACGAACGGATTCCTTTGTAAATCATTCATACAAGCATTTACACAAGAAATGTGATATTCGTGATGCCCCTGATTGTGTGTAAATGTCCATATAAGAAGACTAGTTAATTTTATATGTGGATTACCTTGTTAACTTTAAATAGCTTGTGTATTTCAGTTACACATATGTAATGAATCCTTTGTGAAACCCTTCATATTAGTGGCATTAGCTAAAGAAATATTAAATATGGAAGAAAAAAAAATTAAAGAAAGTAAGCCAACATGGGTCAATTAAGAATGCCACTGTAATGGCTCAGTATATAATTTGGTACTGTTTTTCACAACATCTTCCTTTAATGTTGTGCAATACTTTATTAGAGCCAGGACTAAGTGACCGATAAGTGACTGATCTGGTATGTCTCAAGCTGCAATGTGCCGTATACTCCGTAGTGTGCTCCAATCCAATCCTTTGTGACCTCACAGACTATTACACATCTTGCTCTTGGAGTGATCTTTGTTGGTCGATCACTCCTGGGGAGGGGAACAATGGTCTCGAATTTCCTCCATTTGTACACAATCTGTCTTTCTATGGATTGGTGGAGTCCAAACTCTTTAGAGATGGTTTTGTAACCTTTTCCAGCCTGATGAGCATCAACAACTCTTTTTCTGAGGTCCTCAGAAATCTCCTTTGTTCATGTCATGATAAACTTCCACATACATGTTGTGAAGATCAGACTCTGATAGATCCCTGTTCTTTAAATAAAACAGTCTGATTGTCAAATTAACTGCTAATCCTAAAAACATTTTATGTACTTGCTTTCATGTCTTTACAGGCTAGACGATGGATTTTAATTCTTTGGAAGTCCACCAAGCCTCCAGGTATTTCACAGTGGCTTGTGGATACTATGTTTTTTTTGAAGTTGGAAAAGATAAGATGCTCTCGGAATGCCAGCTATGGTTCTTTTCACGATAAATGGTAACCTTTTATAACATATTTTCACTCCCTTTGAAGTTTGCCTGGTGATTGAATTCCTTTGAATCTTCACCATTCCTCCCCCAAAGGTTTTTTTTTTCTTCTTCTTCTTCTTTTTCTGTTGTTCTTGTTGTTGTAAAAGTTTTACCAAAAAAAAAGAAAACATGACGTCTGTCTTCACTCTGTCTGTTGTTTTGCTGCAAAAATAAGAAGCGAGTGCGAAAGTCTCCAGAAGAACTGTGTCTGGTTCTGCAAGATGCTCAGTAAAACTTACCAGCTCATTTCCTTATAAACTGCACACATTGTTCCGGAGACTACTATTTTTATTTTCATTTTTATTTATTTTTTTGTCACACCAAATATTGACTTTGTTTCATTTACTACTGTTTACTGCTCTTTAGCTCTTTACGATATTTTTTTAAATTATTTTTTTTATGTAGAAACATTTAATTTAATTATTTTGAAGGCATCTTTGCTCTACAGCATTTCTTCGCATGTGCCTAAAACTTTTGCACAGTACTGTACCTTTAATAAATAAATGACGTATAATGTATACGACGTATAATGGAACGTATAAATGAAATGAAGTATAATATTTTTGTCTCACTTGTTTAATTGGGTTCTCTTTATCTACTTTTAGGAAATGTGATTATGTTTTAGGTCATGTTCATGCAGAAATATAGAAAACTCTAAAGGGAACACAAACTTTCAAGCACCAGTGCATGTCTACCACAGCATATTGTAACTGAAATTGTATAATCAGCTTTAACTTGAGGGTATTTACATCCAAATCAGGTGAAAGCTGTAGGAATTACAACACTTTTTTATATGTGATTCCTCCCATTTCAGGGACCGAAAGTAATTAGACAAACTAACAATCATAAATTAACTTGTCATCTTTAATACTTGCAAGAATCCACTTTAAGGACTAGTGGATCCACTAAGGACTAAGGACTCAGGAAATGTGTTTCATGAATTCACTAAATGTTTTCCATGCTTAGTGGTTTCCAGGTCTTTGCAAATTGGCCATTTCTCACTGTTGACTAAGCACTTTTTGAAAGTGTAGAAAGAGAAAAAAAGACTCTTGCGTTTTAGCTTATTGTGTTTACACAGCCTGCTGCTATGGTCAGGTGAAAGCAAATATTGCAACGTGTTGGTCATCGAGCCACCTATCCTAAGAGAAAAGTGGCGGGCTAGTCGATATCTGTCCAAGTGACATTTGGCGCTTGGGCCAGATTTGGGACACCCCTGTGCTTAGTGAATTGGCTAGGCTAAATTGCCCTTAGGTGTGAATGAGTGTACAAATGTGTGTGTACATCAGAGTTTCTGCTAAGAAATTTTGGTGCCGGCCAATGTGTCCGGGAATGATAAAGTTTACGGGACAAACTGGAAAAAAATTCAGTCATATCATTTCAGTGTTTATTTTGCACTGTAACGTTTTGGACTATGCATAGTACAGTATATGCGACTGTGGTGGCGAGGGCGTGTTCAAGTGTCAGCTGTTAGCCCGAGTTTACTTGTGTATCTGTTTGTGCATTCAGTGCCTCCTGTGAGAGAGAGAGAGAGAGAGAGAGAGAGAGAGAGAGAGAGAGAGAGAGACAACCAGCACAGATGTGTGTGTGTGTGTGTGTGTGTGTGTGTGTGGTTGAGTGAGTCTGCTGAAAAGCAAAAGTAAAAATAGAGAGAATAAAAAGCCCTTTTGAGTTATCCTCAGCCTCCCGCCTCCTCATTCCTGACCAAACCCAGAAGTGTTACAGCGACACGATAATAACAACAAAACAGTGAAGTCAAATGAAAGATAAATGTTTATTTATTATATATTTCCCCCCCCCCCACACTATTCAAAATAACTAACGGCAGTCGTGGAATTAGTGTCTAATAAAACAAACGTTCAAAACGAAAAACAGGGCGCAGCAAAACGTTAAACTGCAGTTTGCCTCATATATTTTAGTTTACAAAGAAATATTAAAATGACGCAAATTGTATAAATTCCCACGCTACGCAAGGCGGTTTTAATGCGAGCAAATCAGAGCACACGTTACAGGAGAAATGTGAAAAAACAGATTTTGCACAGACAGAGATCTTATTTAGGTGTGCAATTACGAACGTACTTTGTCTAACGTATGTCTGCTTCGTGTTAATATTTTTACCGGACATTGTGTATGACAATATTTGATTTTATAGGACAGTTTGAATGTTTAACGGTCAAAAACTGGTATTTACCGGCTAACGGAAACTCTGGTGTACAGTACATGGTGTCATATGAGGAGTACCATCCTACCTTCTGTCTTGCATCCAGCGTCCCCTCAGGATAAAGTGTATACTGAAAATGAATGAATGAATATTCCATCATGCAAACAAAACATTTTTGAACCATACTGACACAGCCTTCTGAAACACAAAACACACGCCTTATCCTGTGCTGGTAAGGAGTTTATAGTTGAGGACTTTTATTTGATAGAAATTCACACCAGACATTTAAAGCTGCTATGGCAGGAAGTGAAATCATTCACAGAAAACAACAGCACACTCATTTTTCCTCGGCACAATACTGACTTCATGTGATTAAACAAAAACGTCTATAAACATTTGACTGGAATAATAGAGAACTGATACATCTGTATAAACAAAGGCTTCATGAATACACTGTATAGCTAAATTTATATTCATATTTATATATAGATGTCTTTCTGTGTGTGTGTGTGTGTGTGTGTGTGTGTGTGTGTGTGTGTGTGTGTGTGTGTGTGTGAACATGTTCCACAGCCAACCGTACAAGAAAATATATCCACAAACCATGTGAACATAACCAATCAACAAGTACCTTAAAATGAAAAGTGTGCAGCATGATATCAAACATTCACTGCTCAAAAAGAGACAGGAACTGGACCGTCTCCCATGCTACGACTTCATCCCAAATGCTAGCGCTCATTTCTCGTGTTCTTAAGAAGACGTTCATACAGTCTGACTCAGTGGATGCAGTGCGTAAGCTTAGCTAGTTTATCTGGAAGATAGAGCTGTAGCTCATATATATCTTGGGTGCTGATTAAAGTAGATCACCAATTAGCCCATTAAGTTACCAGGCTTTGTGTAATTCTTCCCAAACAACAGTTCTCAGTCGCCAGCACTTGCGAGAATGATTCATAATCATAAAGACACATGTATCGTACACTTGCGTTTGGGATGCGGCCAGGCAGGTCAAAGCAGAGAGAATAAAACAGCAAAAAACTTTTACAATTGAACACAGCATAGTGGAGAACCTGTATTTACACACAGCGATTAATGTGGCTGAGAAGAAAAAAAAAAACCTGTCACTCATTTTAAACCACAAACGTGCGGGCACACACACACACACACACACACACCCCCACACACACACACACACACACACACACAACACAAAGCATCACCTAATACTGTTGTCAAAAACCTGTTCTGTAAAGATTTATCCATGGTTTTTAGTACAAATCTCTCTCTCTCTCTCGCTCTCTCTCACTCACATACACACACACACACACACACACACACACACACACACACACACACACACACACATACACTCTCTCACACACATATCTGGTGGTTAAAAACATTTTTTTTTAAAAACACATTGGGTAAGAACATCGGCTACTCAGGGAACACTGTGTGAAAGAGGGAATAAATTCCAGAGAATTATCTCCGGCTAAGGAGAACGCAAGACAGGAAAGCCCACCCACTCATACAGTTACTGTAACACACAGCGGCTTTCTGTAGATGGGGAGCTATCGTTTCCTCAGCTATATTCCTTCACAATGTTCAAGAATGTATTGTCATTCTAGAACAACATCCTTTTACCGCATTCCAGAAGAATGTCCGCAGTATAGAACGTTCGCAGTACTAGAAAAATATATTTCATCACAACGTTATAAAACAACGTTCCTCTTGGCATTTTATCACGTTTTATCACGATGCTGTAGAGCACACTGTAGCACGCTCTAGAACATTCCAGCACAATTGTATTCTAAAGCAATCTAACATTCTCAAACAATCTTTTACCAATGTTCCAGAACAAGGTTTGTGGTCATTCTGAAACTTCTACTGCTCAATATCATTCCATCGCATCATTCATCTGATACCCTCGAAAAGTCCTACAACAATGGCCTAGCTATGTACCGCAAAATTGTTTCACCGTTGCTCTTCTAGAATAATGCCTCAACATCTAAAAACACATGGACTGCAGCACCTCGTGACAATGTTCCATTGTGATGTGATTAAACGATGTTCCAGAACGTCCAGTCGCAGTGTTCCCAATATACAACGATCTGGTGAGATATTCTAAAACAGTATTCTGTACCAATTTTCGTCAGCATGTTGGAGAAGGATGTGCATAATGTTCCAGAAGAACATTCCATCACAATGTACTGGACCAATTCTCACAATATTCAGAATACTCTGAATATAAAATAGCCTACAGGGAGGACAAATCATAAACCCATAAGCTGGCCCAGTTATGTTTTTTTTTGTTCGGTTGTCCAGAAACCTATTAACAGTCCATACAGGATTTCGTGGCGTTTTTTTTTTTGTGATTGTTGCAGCCAAAAATGCTTGATCTTGCTGCGGCTTTTCTCAAAATTTGTGGTGCAATTTACAGAGTTTTTGTGGGGTTTTTTTGCAGAAAACTACTTGAATTGGCGACATTGCAAATTG
Source organism: Cranoglanis bouderius (assembly GCA_023630585.1). Classification (NCBI taxonomy): domain Eukaryota; kingdom Metazoa; phylum Chordata; class Actinopteri; order Siluriformes; family Cranoglanididae; genus Cranoglanis; species Cranoglanis bouderius. The sequence goes on from CM042566.1 coordinate 13,294,315, forward strand.
ATTTGCAGGTCTTTCACAATGATGTTTGTTGGTAAATGAGACCTTTTAGCTGTACTCATGCTCGACGCACATGAATCGAAGGGGGCCTGGGCTGAATGTGCATTGAAATGGTGTCACGTGGCGTGTTTTGGCCCAAATCTGCGGTGATTTTTGAAAAATTGCAAGATCCTCTGAATATTGTAAAGTTTGCTTGATTTTGCATTAATTTCTGCGTTTGCAAAATCCTGGCAGGACTGTATTAACTAGGCTAAAAAGTGGGAGCTAATGTAATTTAGCCTGAAGTATAACTAAGTATTTAGCTAGTTAAGTGACGTGACATGAAAATGAGTGAGTTCTCAAATTTCCTGGATTGAAGACGACTCTTTGCAGCCACAGGCCTAGTCCACACTAACATAGGTAAATTTCATCTTCTTTTTTTTTTCAAATCTGTTCTCCCAAGTATTTTTTATTGTAGTGTGGAAAAAGGAAATTGTAGATTTTTGAAAAAATATGATTGTCCTATGAGCTCCAAAATTACAAGATGGCAGAATTTATTGTTATGCTGTTTTAGGTATTTTAATTTAAAATAAAAACTCTGACATGTTTTTATGTTCATGTTGTAAATAATGCCATGCCATAATGTAAATGTCATGGGTCAGGTACAGACTGCTATTCATTTTCTAATGTTTTCACATCTTATCATGGATGGGAAACTTTTGGGAAACAGACTGAAAATGATAGTGTGGGCAAAAACACAGAAATGGCATTTTCAACAATACCTTTGTAAGTGTGGAATAAGCCATGGTTCTTCTGCTAATGTCGTTGCCATTGGCACCCTTGACAAAACAGCAAATCTTTGGCTAGTATTTTTGACTATGAGCTGTGATGTTCCCACATGGCACATAACAGATGTTAATCGAGTCTGGCCATGTCTTAATTTTCATTAAACATGTTATTAACATTGTTGTATGACAGTGTAACGCAGCACAGTTCTGTATCCCTGTATGTGGCCGATTTGTATAGATGTTTGCTTGTATGGATGTCTGTCATCCTTACAAGCAAACGTATTCAATTATTAAAAATGACCAGAATGCTTCGTCGGTTAATGTATGCAGTTTAGCTGAAGGCAGGATTCTGAAACTAGCTGGTACTGCGTTGCACTATAAAATATTTTAACCAATTCTAGTGTGTTATGTTTAAATGTATTTTAAAGTACAAAAAAAAAAAAAACTTTTTGAATGTCAATATGGCATATTTTCTGTATATTATACTGCATATCAGCACCAGGGAACCAGGGAACCAGGGAACTACGAATGGAAAAATGATAGCACGGACAATAAATCTACTTGTGCTGGGCTCCTGGGCTAGTGATTTGTCACCTCTGGTCAATCGTGACATTCTAAAACAATAATCAAGAAGAACAAATTTTTTTTATCATATGGTGAAGCAGCATTCCAGAATATTCTAAATGGGACATTCTTGACCACTTTTCATCTATGTTCTAGAACAGTGCATGCAACATTCCATCACAGCATTCTCTAAATGCTGCGCCCTGATGTAATATTCTGGACAGTTTTTCATAACAATGTTATACAACAATGGCACAATATTTGATGATCCATTAAAAATGCCTGCAATATTCCTTAATGTTCTAAAATACATGTTCTTCACCATCTCCTTGGAATGAAGTCCCATCACAATGTACCAGAAGCATGCTAGCGACATTCTAGAACAACACTCCATCACATTCTAAAACAAATGGTGCATCATGATGCAATATTCAGAAAGAATCTTTCATAAGCTCTAGAACAATGCTCCCAATATCTGACGCTCCATAAAAAGCTTGCACTGTTCTAGAACAACGTGTACAATGTTCTAGAGCAACATTACATCAAGGCATTCAAGATCATTGTTCGAAAATAATGTAAAACAATCTGACTTTTAAAAAAAAGAATAATTTAGGTACATGTTCTATACCAAGGGTTGATATATTCTACAGAAGTTGTGATGTTCTAGAGCAAGGCTTGTAATAATTTAGAACAACGTTTCATCCAACACCACCTTCCATCATGAGATGAGCAATGATCGATCATGTCCTAATCCAATATTCCAGAACCTCTATCACAATGTCCGCCAATAGTAATGCTTCTATAAGAGTATTCTAGAACACACCTGGATCACAATATTGCAGAACAAACATGGCAACATTCTGAAACAATATACTACCGTAGCAGTTGAGAACAGCCCGTTGTGACGTCCTAATACATGTTCTAGATCAATTTTTCATTGCAACATTCTAGAACAATAACAAGATTTGTGAGCAATATGGCTGCAGTAACGCGTTTATTTATTAGCCGTGAGCTAAGAGAACATTTTGATTTCTTTTTCTTTATTATCCCACCAAAGACAGAAACAGAGATGGGATCACATATTCCCCCTACAGGTCCCACCCCCTCGGCCCTCGGCCTCAGCCATCATCAGGATTTGCATTTGAGTCTTCAGGAATCTCGCGTCCTGATTGGTGGATGCGCCCGTCGGTCCGCATGGAATGGAAGGTCTTGGTGAAGGCATCCATCATGGCATGAGCGAGCATCTTGGCAGCGCGCTTGCTCTCACACTCCACGGCATGGCAGTCCATCTGGAACGTCAGGTCCTCGTTGATCTGCCGGTAGATGAACGCAAACACCCTCGGGCTCACCTCATGATCCGCCGTGCAGTATGCGATCCGTGCCACCTGGAATGTCTCCACTGAGTCTGGCGCCTCACTCCGCCCACCCAAGTGGCGCAGACGCACCTGGAAGGGCCGAATCTCCAGCAAGGCATCCATGGCTTTTGACGAGCTCTTTGTATCCCATAAAGCCACAACGGCAGACTCGGTGCAGCCTGAGAGGAACTTGGAGCCAGGGATTGTAACTTTCCCTAGATAGGTCACCTAAAAGAGACACACAGTGAGAGCTATACAGTAAGTACAGTTCACAGAAACAGATGTGTGTTTCTGGTAGAGACACAAACCTGCCACACACACAAACACACACACACACTGTGGATCACCTGGTGTTAGTGTCACTTGCATTACCATTAGCATGTGTGTATATGTGTGTATCATTTTCAGACAGTTTGTTTAGTCTGCAATTACAAAGCTTAAATCTGAACTGGCTCTGTCTCACTACTCTTCTTCCATCTGTCTGTTTCTCTCAGTTTCTTGCGCTTGCAATTACAGTATTTGTGAGTGTGGATATATTTCAAACAACTAAGCTACATAAACACCAAAAAAAAAACATCTTACCATTATTACTACACCATCCGCTGTAGACGTGTCCCTATATAGGCCATGCACAGTTTACAAATGTCTGTATCTACAGTACTAGATATCATGCGTGCACTATAGAATGCATTGTGGATTGTGACAATGGGCCTCATTTATCAAACCGGATAGGAACAGATTCATTCATAAAATGTTTGTAGGAGCATTTACACCAGAAATTCGGTATTCTTGAAAATCCTGTCACTTCAGGAAAAAACTTTCGGATCCTACTCATGCTCCTGCCTGTGTGTAAATTTATGGATAATTTATGAATAACTGATGTAATCCTCCACTGATCAACTTCAATTCATATAAATCGCAATGAGTTATGAACATTTTGATTATATTGTTTGGATTATACTGTCTCAAGCTCCAATGTGTTGTATACTCCCTAGTCCGCTTCCTTCAGGCACATGCCCTTCTACTTTTCTAACATGGCATCAGGGTGAGGATGAGGGATTTCAGGCTGAAAGTCGCCAAGACTTTGAATAAAAAAACAATTAAACATATTAAGCAGATAACTTTTTTCTCCATTTTCATGTCAAACCATTTACTTTCCACCTCACTTAATTCACATCTAATTCACCGTTCCTGTAATGTGGCTCTAGATTTTTCATTTCATTTCAGCTGCTGGTACGCTGTCGGATAATATTCCATACAGTCAAGACATGAGTGAAAATATTATATATACCGTTTTTGACTTTCTTGTCATTTCAGCTGTATGAGCTTTGCCTTTTATTGAGTTTTGCGGGGATCACCAAATGCAAATCAGCTGTCCCGTGGACATGCCGGGTAATTTACGGGTGATTGGCATTCAAAAAAAATAAATCAGCTTTTCTGAAACTTTTGTAAATTTTTGGTTTGGTTTGGCTTACACAAAATTTACACACAACATTTGTAATGTTTTGTTCATATAAATTCAACTTTTGAATGTTTGGTTGGTCCATTGTGGGATCTGTCTGTCTCTCTCTCTCTCTCTCTCTCTCTCTCTCTGTCTGTCTGTCCTTCTCTGACCTGCTGTGAGCTGCAAGAGGAAATAGCAGTAATATCAGCTGTCTGAAGATGATTTGCTACAGAGAGTCAGATGAGTTTTCTCTTCCTGGAATGTTGGAACACAAGAGACAACAATCCTAACTCTCTCTCTCTCTCTCTCTACTAATATTAAGTCCGTTATTGTATACCTGAGTCACCCTGAGTGTATCTCCATCTGTGTGTGTGTGTGTGTGTGTGTGTGTGTGTGTGTGTGTGTGTGTGTGTGTGTGTGTGTGTGTGTGTGTGTGTGCGATTTGCAGTGTTGACATGGACAGTGTCTCTGCAGGAGACCAACACACTTTTCCAGATTTCCTTGTGTGAGGCAGACAGGAAGAAAGACACCGGTTTCCGAAATGCAGTGAAACATAAAGTCCATTTTTTCCTTATCTTTCACAAATTTAACTGTAGCTTGAGTATAATCTTCAGTTGACATTTTTGAGTAACATTAGACAGCTAGTTTAATTTTTTTTCTCCAGGGTTGGCTAGATAGTTTTGATAAATAGGTGTATTTAATTGTGGACTGTGTGGTGGCCTCATGTTCTCCCCATGCCCTTGTGGATTTTCTCCAGGTACTCCCATCTCCCATAAACATGCTAGTACACTGCAAAAAATTACATCTTAGCAGGTGAAAATAGTGTAAAATACAGTCAATTCAATCTAGTATTTCCTGTTTTAAGATTACCATTAAGCAAAACTAAGATTATTAAAGCTAGACATTTTTTACAAATTTTTTTAAGTTTTAACTTTTCTTATTCTGTTGGCAGACAATTTTGCTTCTTTCGAGAAATTGATGCTTAAAAGTAGCTAAATCATCTGCCAATAGAACAAGACTATTTCAAGCTTGAAATTAGTAAAAAGGTCTAGAACTAGGTTTAATTATCTTATAGTAGGTTTGTTGTGATCTAGGGTTATTGTGATACATTTCAATATATTCAAGATATTTTCACTTGATTATCATATTTTCACAAGATATCATTCTTTGCAGTGGAGGCGGGTTGGGTGAAAATTTAAGTGAAATTGAAATCATCGGATTGGCATCCCACAGAGGAAAAGTTCTTTGCTTAAACATTTCTCTTTGATATCCCGGGAGATTTAACACTGATTCTCACTTCATTTAGGTATCAATTTGTCACAATTGACTCCCCTAAAATTCACACTTGCCACCATACGCTTTACCACTGCACCACCTGGAAACTTATCAACAATGTAAAGTATACACCGATCAACCATAACATTAAAACCACTGACAGGTGAAGTGAATATCATTGCTTATCTCATTACAATGGTACCTGTCAAGGGGTGGGATATACAGTATTAGGCAGCAAGTGAACAGTCCGTTCTCGAAGTTGATGTGTTGGAAGCAGGAAATACAAGCAAGCACAAGCATATAAGTGACTTTGACAAGGGCCCAATTGTGATGGCTAGACAACTGGGTCAGAGCATCTCCAAAACGGCAGGTCTTGTGGGGTGTTCCTGATATGCAGTGGTTAGTACCTACCAAAAGTGTTCCAAGGAAGGACAAGCAGTGAACCAGCGACAGGGTCATGGGCGCCCAAGGCTCATTGATGCGTGTGTGGAGCGAAGGCTAGCCGGGCTGGTCCGATCCCACAGAAGAGCTACTGTAACACAAATTGCTGAAAAGTTCATGCTGGCTATGATAGAAAGGTGTCAGAACACACAGTGCATCACAGCTTGCTGTGTATGGGGCTGCGTAGATGCAGACCAGTCAAAGTGCCCATGCTGACCTCTGTCCACCACCGAAAGCTCCTACAATGGGCACGTGAGCATCAGAACTGGACCATGGAGCAATGGAATAAGGTGGCCTGGTCTGATGAATCACATTTTCTTTTACACTATGTGGATGTAAAGCCTGGTGTGTGTGCGTCAATTCCCTGGGGAAGAGATGGCACCAGGATGCACTATGGGAATAAGGCAAGCTGGCGGAGGTAGTGTGATGCTCTGGCCAATGTTCTGCTGGGAAACCTTGGGTCCTGGCATTCATGTGGATGTTACTTTGACATGTACCACGTACCTAAACATTGGTGCAGGCCAAGTACACCCGCTTCATGCCAACGTTATTGCCTAATGGCAGTGACCTCTTTCAACAGGACAATGCGCCCTGCAAAAACTGTTCAGGAATGACTTAAGGAACATGACAAAGAGTTCAAGTGTTGACTCGGCCTCCAAATTCCCCAGATCTCAATCCGATCGAACATCTGTGGGATGTGCTGGACAAAAAAGTCAGATCCATGGAGGCCCCGCCTCACAACTTACTTAAAGCAGGACTTAAAGGTTCTGCTGCTAATGTCTTGGTGCCAGATACCACAGCACACCTTCAGAGGTCTTGTGGAGTCCATGCCTCGACGGGTCAGAGCTGTTTTGGTGGCACAAGAGGGACCTACACAATATTAGACTTGGTTTTAATGTTATGGCTGATGGGTGTATATTTGAATGAAATTGAATAAATCATTAACTTGGCAGATCTGAGAAGAGTGTGTGGCTTTGTTGAGACCGCTACAGAAACCCAAGGGAGTGATTACTGTTTTTTTTTGTTTGTTTGTTTGTTTGTTTGTTTTGTTTCAGGGGGAAAAAAATGTGGAGAGACAGTACTTAAGCAGATTTGATTTAAATCTGATCTGATTGCTGTCTAGGAGAATCTATATAGAGAAAAAAAGAGATCTTTTTTAACATTTCCTTTTCCAGGATAGGCTCTGGATCTTGACCAGAATAAGCGGTTACTGAAATGAGTGATTGAGTATATCTAATTGTTTCACGATTTTGGTGATTCCATATTAAAGTTTCACTTAAAAAATGTATTCTCTTAGTTTCCTGTCCTACGCATACAGATTCAGACTTCCAAGCACAAGATGACGTGGTGATTAGCATGATAGCATACAGGCTAGGAGAGAAAATAGCACAAGGCATTTTTCATAATGGCAAGATTCAGAAGACGCATTTTAAAATCATGTCAACAATTTCTCCTGAATTCAAGTAAACCATATGAAAACGAACACCTAGCAGTCCAGTTAACCCAGCTAACAAATTAGCCCATAATGCTATGTAGTATAGGCTGTGTAGTACTTTGTAGTAGTTTACACGCCACAGAATCAGTCCTAATTCATACATATTTGAGCTATTTTAGCTAATGCTGCTAAATGCTAGGCTACTATGATGAAAATAAGAACTGGTAGACACACTGAGGTGATGTTCATGGGCCTTAGAAGCCACCTAGAAATAACATTTTGTGATTATATCCTCCAAAGTGGTACAGTAATGATTTACCATTATTTTCAGAGTTCCCTTTCACACTTTATTACCTCGAAACAACACACAATATCATCCCAGACACTACAATAATCTAGTGAGTACTTGTTATCTCACTAGTTTCTTCACCTTATACACGGTGTGTTTATGTTTTTGTGGTGTGTATGTGTCTGTCATACCTTACAGCCAGTGTGTGTGCGTGGTTTAGTGGTGTGTGTTGTGGAGCAGAGCTCGATGGCCTCTGGTTCATGGAAGATGACACTCGGTAACGAGTCTTTACGCAGTGTCAAAACATTCAGCTTTGACTTCAACATGTTCTGGAAATGCTGAGAAAGACAATGGAGAGAGACAAGGAGAGAGGGAGAGAGAGAGAGAGAGAGAGAGAGAGAGATTAGATAATAAAGCATTGATTTTTTTTTTTTTTTTTTTTTTTTGTTTATCAACAGCAGTACTCAATAGCTAACTAGATTAAAATGTATAGGCTACAAAGGAGACCCAGGGCTTCCCAAGAACAATTTCATATGTGTCATAAATGCTTCTTGTAGTTTAATGGGATGCAATGATGGACAACATTTACCAAAGCATGGCTTTGTGTGTAAAAATTATTCTCCATCATCCATTCAAAAAGCTCAGCAGAGCTGAAATTGTGTGTAATGCAGTTGTTCTCTAAATTTTTGTAGCCAGGGACCCCTTTAACAGTAAAAAAATAATAATAATAAAAAAATTCCACAGACCCCATCAGTATGGATTTATTTCATGACCATTATTTAGAGTCTTTTAGAGTCTAATATTTTGTGGAGCCAGAGAGCTTTGTATTCCTGATTTTTTCCACTGATAGAAGACAGGTCTGAGTTGACATTGGTGCTTGGACCCCTAAGTATAATAACACTGATAATGTGGGTTGTGATTTCCAAAATAACAAAATAAACAAAAACAAAATTAACAAAATTAAAAAAAATTATGGACTGTCTGGGAAACCATAGACATTAGAAAATGCTAAAAAAAAAAAAATGTCATGCTAAAATGCAGCGCTATAAAATATTATAAGTTAACAATGCTGTACACAGCTATATGCTGATATTTTCACCTGCTTGAAAAGTTAAAGGTTTTCCAAATTCAGTCCCTCCAGGAATTTGCGATCACAGAAATTCACGCAAAATCAAGCAAAACCCTGCAAAACCCCGCAATATTCGGAGGAGCTTGCCATTTTTAAAAATTAACTCAGATTTTCCGCAGATTTGGGCCAAGACGCGTCATGTGACGTCATCACAATGTGCATTAGCCAAAGCCCTCTTCCATTCACGTGCGTCGAACACGAGTACAGCTAAAAGGTCTCATTTACCAACGAACATCACAGTGAAAGACAGTTTTGCGCAATTGCAATTTTGCCAATTCATGTAGTTTTCCGCAAAAAAGCACAAAAATCTCCGCAAATTTTGAAGAAAAACAAAATGCAGCGAAATCAAACATTTTTGGCTGCAACAATCACAAAGAAATCCTGTATTAAACTCTAAAATGAAGCATCCAATAATCTTGGGATCTTGGCTAACTAAGACAGCACCACTGACACTATATAGGATCCTCCAGGGTTGGGTTCTGAACATGTTTTTAATACATAAGCAAAAAAAAAAAAAAAGGTAGCTAAATAAATATTTTTTATTTCTAGACAGTTCTATGTATCCCATCCAGCGTGTACTCCCGCCTCATACCCAGTGTTCCTGTAATAGGCTCCAGATCCACTGCAACCCTGACCATGATAAATAGGTTATTAAAGATGAATGAATGAATCAATGAATGATCATTTTATACATAACTTAAACAGCATTTTCTATTTAATTCTCTCTGTAACACAATGCAATTCATAATGCAATGTAAACATACTGTAAGCTGTGGTTTACTGACACTGATGTGTGCTTTATTACCTCCTGTAGTACATACTGTGCTCCGTAACATTTAAGTACATTGTCAAGTATCATGTCATGAGATTTTTGTCATATCGCCCACCAGTATTCTGGTCTAAATGTAATTCTACCACTCTGGAGAGTAGTGGAACTGGAAATATTTACATATAAAGAGAAATGATTGTAATTTTTGTTAGAATTGATTTCATTATATTTATAGTTTGTATGTGATTATATATACCATGTAAATATATAATTTGTGTTTAACTAAATAAATAAACTTGCAGTTTTGTGTAAATCATGTTTTTAGGTATGTATTTTTTTGTATCTTCATTTCAGAGCTAAGTGGTTTTTAAAGAAAAAAATATCAGATGAATATTGGTATCAGCTGATACTCAAGGTTTCTGTATCATGTCTTCTCTAAATTTGTAGTTTTCTCTAATCTTCTCTAAACTATTGTAATATCAGTGTACCCCAATAGGAAAAAGAAGAATAACACAGAAATATAAGCACACTGAGAGGGACTACAACACAACACAACACAACATACTAATAACTACTAACGAGTAATAATCAGAAGGCGTGGTCAGTGGGTGGAGCCAGAGCAACCACGAAAGAGTTTCAAGGTTATCTGTATATTTACACATTCACCAATTTGGCCTTAACAAACAGAGAGTTTATCTGACAGTGTTTAATTATTTACTATTATACAGTGTTTACCGATTTAGACATTTTATATCCCAAATGGGTTCATTTGTTTATATAGTTGATTTTCATTGTTTCTTTGGATCAGCAACATTAAACACAAAACAGCTACCCAAGGAAAGCAGAAAAGGAAAGAGAGAGAGATGAGGAGAAAAAGACCATTGCAACAACAACAAAAAAATGTTTTGTTTGACAGTTTCCTTCTGGAAAGTAAATTCCCAGAATTTACACACATTCAGTGCTCCAGATTATGTAAGTGGTGTTTTGCAAGTGTGGCTGTGATTTGAACTGAAATGCTATTTTTCAGCTCTACTTTCACTTGTTATATCAGGGATCATTTCATAAAGCAGTATTGGAGAAAAAGAACAGGCCTAACACACTCAGGTTGAATTTATTTTCTTTGTTATACTAGTTTCACCTAAACAAAAAAAAAAAAAAAAAAAAAAGGTTAACTCTAATGACAATGTACCTCCCCCATACGATTAACATGTCTTTTACTTCAGCCTAAAGATTCAGACACACAGTATTGGAACAGCAAGGCCAATTCAGTTGTTTTCACTATACACTGAAGACATTTTGGTTTGAGATCAAAAGATGAATATAATGAATATTTTTCTTTTATGTTGCTTTTCCAGGCGAGTACTGCAGCTTCTTTCAGCTGTTGTTTGTTTTGGGGGGGTTTCTCTCTTCAGTCTCCTCTTCAGGAGGTGAAATGCTGCTCAACTGGGTTAAGGTCTGGTGATTGCTGCATGATGAAGTTCCTCTCAATTATACTGGATGCATTTCACTGTAAACTGGAAGACAGAATGTTTCAGTAGACTTCTAAATTCATTCTGCTGCTACCATCATGAGTTCCATCATCAGTAAAGATTAGTGAGCCTGTTCCAGAAGCAGCCATGACATTACCTCCACCATGTTTCACAGATGAGCTCATATGTTTTGGATCATGAGCAGATCCTTACTTTCTTTCACTTTGGCCTTTCCATCACTTTGCTAGAGATTAATATTGGTTCCATGACTTCTGTGGTTCATCTCTGTGTTTCTTGTGAATTCCAATCTGGCTTTTTGATTCTTACCACTGATGAGTGGTTTGCATCTTGTGGCATGGCCTCTATATTTCTGCTCTCAAAGTCTTCTTCAAACGGTGGATTGTGATACCTTCACCCCTGCCCTTTGGAGGTTGCTGGTGATGTCACTGAATGTTGTTTTTTGAATGCTGCTGTTTTCATTGGCCGACCTGTTTCCTTCTTTTTCAGGATATTCCAAATTGTTGTATTTTCTATGCCCAATGTTTGTGCAGTGGCTCTGATTGATTTTCCCTCTTTTCTCAGTTTCAAAATGGCTTGCGTTTCTCCCATAGCCAGCTCTCTGGTCTTCATGTTGTTTTATCCTTTTTAACAACAAATGCAGTCTTCACAGGTGAAACCTAAGGCTCAAACCAAGACTATAGACATTCAGAGCTATTAATTCTTTAAACAATCGATTTAACAGGGCACAGCTGGGCAGCAAGAAAAACTTGTGACAACAAGATCGGCTAACTCTACAGCTTCACAGTGACACCTTACAGCTTCACAGTGAACCATGCTAACACACACCTCTCCTCTACACAGAGTGGGAAACTACTGTAATTTCTAGAGTAGCAATTAACATACACGTTGCTAACGCTGTCTAAGTCACAGCACATGATAAAGAACAAAAAGTGCATTATATGGTAACCTGATGATAACTTAGTCAGTAGATTCCTCATTGCACTCTGCATCATCATTCCTACTGCTGTCAGGCAATCAGAACACATCACACTCAAGTTATATTAATGTAGAGCAAAAGAAGAAGAGGACACTAGAAAAGAGGAATAGAAAGAAGAATGGAGGACAGAAAAGGGGAAAAAAACAACAGGAAACACGTTCAAGCTAAATCAGCAATTTCAGAGAGAGCGAGAGAGGGGTGGCGAGAGTTTCACAGTGGTGCGTGTCTCAGCAGGAGAGCAGTTCTGTGGAATTCTATTCATAATATTTTGACTACGTTTCATTTTTATTCCAGAATAAATGTGTGTGTGTGTGTGTGTGTGTATGAGAGATAGAGAGAGAGAGAGAGACAGAGAGAGAGAGAGAGAGAGAGAGAGAGAGAGAGAGAGAGAGAGAGAGGGAGAGAGAGAGAGAGAGAGAGAGATTGTGATGGGTTTAACAGGTCACAGAGGGAGAACGTGAATCTCACCAAACACACCAGAGAGAAAAACAGACAGAGAAACAGAGAAACAGAGGGATACTGAAATTGGGAAGGGAGAAAATGAGAGGAAGAGAAAGAGTGACAGAGTGAAATTTTTTACCAGGTGTATGTTAATTCCTTATACCTGGATAAGTAGAATCTAAATTAGATTTGGTCAAAACAAATCTAAATCAGTTCACCCGATAGTCTACTATAGAGCCATGCTGAAATCTAACTGTTACAACAGACATAAACTACGGTTTAGGATTGCTCTGTATTAAACAGCACTCATTCCCTGCAAAAAGTAACATGAATTAAAGATTATTGGGTCAGGTGAATCAGCTGTTCAAGGTCGGGTGCCAGTGATTAGAACCTGCTTAGGGAGTGCAAGTGGAACCTGTCTTATTTATACCCCTCTCATATCTAGTGTCTGGTGTTCCCTTTGTTATTGAGGTGTGTGGTGTCATCATGCCAAGATCTAAAGTGTTCTGTAAGGCCTTCAGAAAAAAAGGTTGTGGATGCCTATGAGTCTGGCAAGAGATTTAAAAAGATCTCCGAATTATTTGAAATACATCATTCCACTGTAAGGAAAATAATCTACAAATGGTGCAGTTTTCAAACGACCCAGCAAATTCAGCCCAAGAGCAGTCCGTCTGATGCAAAAAGAATCCCAAAATTTCATCACAGGATCTGCTAGTAAGTCTTACAACTGTTGGTGTCAAAGTGCATGCTTCTACAATCAGAAAGAGATTGTACAAATTTGACCTGCATGGGAGGCGTGCCAGGAAAAAGCTTTTGCAAGACTACAGTTTGCCAATGAGCGTATAGGCAAAGACCAGGCCTTTTGGAATAATGTGCTCTGGATAGATGAGTCAAAGACAGTGTTGTTTTTGACACAGTAACAGCATGTTTGGCACAGACCAAAGAAATCTTCTTCGCTGCTTTGGGGACTACACAGCTCGCATTCATTGATTTAACTATGAATTCTGCATCATATCAAAGAGTGCTTGAAGATAACGTGAGGCTGTCCGAAAGCTTAAGTTGAACTGAAAGTGGACCTTTCAACAGGGTAATGATCCTAAGCACACTAGCAAATCCACCAAGGAGTGGCTCAAAAAGAAGAAATCGAGGGTCATGGAGTGGCCTAGTCAAAGCCCGGATTTCAATCCCATTAAAATGTTGTGGGGGGATTTGAAACGGGCAGTACACGCAAGAAAACCTTCAAACAGCTTGCAACTGAAAGAATATTGCATGGAGAAGTGGTCAAAAATTCCAGCAAGCCTGGTGGACAATTATGCAAAACGCCTACAAGAAGATATTTCTGCTAAAGAGGGCAATTCTAGCTTCTGAGGCCAAGGGTGTACTTCCTTTTTCTAATTTTCCTTGTGGTTTTGTTCAAGTGCATCAACTTTATTAATAGGCACTGTTTCAAAGCTGATCAAATGTTTGCTTGTCCAAATATGTCAAAAAAGCCAACAATTTTCATGGGGCGTACATTCACATGAGTGTAGGTGAAGGGAAATATCATGAGAATCAGCATCACTTTTGCGTGTCTGACCCATGGTTTACCCGGAAGCCTCACCATGAACGCACACATCGTGGAATCTTCCAGCATTTTCTTTTTCTCATATTGTTGGTACGGCTTTGAGAAGTGCAGTTTAGTCTCATTCAAACAAGGCCAACTTTAAGGGGGCTTTCACACTGGCAGTTTAGTCCAAAACAGAGCACGGTTTGCATTAAAAATTGGTAATGCGAAAGCTGCCATGCGCACCGCGGTACTGAACCCTGTAGAAGGTTGTCTGAGTTCGGCTGCTCTGGAACTGCGCCTCGAATCCCGTGAATGTGAACGCTGGTCCGAACGACTTCATTAGTTTCCACAACACACGTGTACCATGAGTGGCAGGGGAACGTTGTGGAACATATATATGCACGTTTGTGATGACGTAAGATGAACGCAAATGCACCGGGGTTCGATAGAATCAAGTGAGTTTCTAGTGAGAAACCAGCCCAATGCTGCAGGGGGAACTGGGAACAATCACACTCGGATTCGGACCACAGCAAACATGCCCAGTGTAAACACCACCTGAGTGGAAAGCTTCAAATACCTTGTCCGCAATGGTATGGTTTTTGCCATGTAAAAAAAAATGCACATATGCACATTTTTATGCAGCAACAGATCCCCTGGATAATCCCACCTGAACACTGTAGTCCTGTACCTAAGAACTGCTGCTGTATTCATAAACACTGTCCTGTGCTCATGACAGGACTCCTATTCACAATATGCTCCTTTCAACACACTTAGTACTGTTGCTATACTAGAGTATTATTTTATAATCCCACTATTTGATGCCACCCAGATGAGAATGATTTCCCTTTTTGAGTCTGGTTCCTCTCAAGGTTTCTTCTTCATGTCGTCTCAGTTAGTTTTTCCTTGCCTCTGGCCTCTGGCTTGCTCAGTAGACAAAAAATTGATTTCAATTGAATTGAATCATGATGTTTTGAGACATTTCCTTCAGCAGAGCTCTGAAGATGCAATGCTGCTGACTGGAACTTCCACAAATGAAGATTACAAGTATAATCACCGTATATATGCGGTTCTTCATTTTCCTACACAGTTTGGAACAATCATACATAAATGATGCAGTGAATTGTTGTTAACACTGGAGTAATAACAGCCTGTTTACCAGACCTTTGGGCTGTCCATCCATGGACTTCGCCAATGGCCATGCCATTTTTGTTCAACAGCCTCCTGCTGTCCTGTCAGAATATCTGAACTGAAAGTCAGAAAATGAACTTCCTTTACATTATAGAACAGAGTAGACAGGCATTCTGTCAAAACTTCTACTCTTTTCACTGTAGTATTGTCCAGTAATGGTACTTACTTCGACAAGTCTACTTACTTTGACAAGTCTATGGCTGTTTTCTTTGTTTTTTCATTGTGACTTAAACCTTCTTGCACCATATCAATTGCACATGACTTAATCAATTCAGCATCCACAAACATTCCATGAAACATGCAAAGATGCTGCCATTTCACTTCTTGTCATGATTTTATGGATGGTGGTGACAGAATGATTGTAGGCAGCAGGGAAATTGTCATGAAATTGGCATGTTTTGTTATTATTGCTTAATTATTATTATTATTATTGACCACCTTGCAGATGACTACAGTTTGAGAAAATAGTAAACAAACTGGCTTAGCATTGGTATGTTCTGCTAAAATGAAAAAATATTTGTTTCAGCTCTGATTTGGGGGTTTTTGATTTTGTTTTTTTTTTTGTTTTTTTAGGTAGCCAGTAACATACATGCATAGCTTGTCTATTGGAGAACCCTGCTCTAAAGCCTTGAAGCCCTAAATCCTTAAAGCACTATGGCCTTTAGACTCAATAGCCTTAAAGCCTTAAAGCCTTAAAGCTTAAGTACTATAGCCTTAAGGTTCTAAAAACTTAAAATCCTAAGGTACTTCATGTTGGACATTCCTACAAACTTAGAGCTTTTAAAATATTCAGCCTTTAAGCCCTCAGGCACTATAGCCATGAAGCAAGCATGAATGACCTATAGTCAATAGACCTCAAAGCACTAGAGTAATATATCTATAAGACTCTAGAGAACAAAAGTGCACAAGCTTTGTTGTACTAAAGTCCTAATGGTCAAAAGAACTTAAAGCCCTGTATTCCTAAACGACAATATTCTACAGCCCTAGAGCAATACAGCTACAACACCCTGATGCCCTAAAGCTAACAGTCCTAAATGCCTACAGCCCTAAAGCCACAGATGAAAGCTCTTCTGTCCTAAAACCTTAAAGCATTACAGAATTATAGACTAACAGTCATAAACACTTAAAATGTAAAGTTCCTAAAGCCTTATAATCCAGACACTTGAAGCCCTTCAGTCCTAAAGCTATACAGGATCAAAATAGTGCCCAAAAATATCACACACCTACACAACCTTCTTCTCATGGGAAGTACATAATATTACCTACTATTGTGCATGTTAAATATTTTTGCTGTATCATGTATTGTATAGTGTGACAGCAAATACACAGAAACTGCGATGCAAGAGGAGCAAAAACAGCAGCCGTCCTTCCCATATGACTCATAACTTACTCACATGCGCACAGACACCGACACAGCACACAAATACAGTTCAATCCAGTGGTTGCTGTAGCAACGACTTCATAAATGAGTCATTGTGGTAATAGAAGGAAGATTCACAAAGAATAAATGAGACATGCTATGATATACAACATCATCACGGACAGCTTATGATACAACAACCGTAAGAGAAAGCACAGAACAAGAGAGAACATTGCCGAAAACACCGCCGTTCATCACCGCCATGGCAACGGGCTGTGGCAAGGCAGCAGTGGTTGTCAAGGTAACCCTGTAAAGGACAAAAAAGCAAGTGTGCATTCAGAGAAAAAAATTGCGTATGAGAAAAAAATCAGTGTGTGTGTATGTGCCAGTGATAGAGCTGCTGTCCTAGTTGTTACCACCTCCTTACACAATCCATATCTACTTACAGTATATGCACTTTACACTCCAAACCCCATGTAGGAGCATATGTAGAGTCTTGTTTCCAAATGATCTTAATTAGTACTTTTACCAAATATTCAATGATACACCAATCAGCCTTAACATTAAAACCACCTGCCTCATATTGTGTACTGTAGGTCCCCCTTGTGCCGCCAAAACAGCTCTGACCCATCGAGGCATGGACTCCACAAGACCTCTGAAGGTGTGCTGTGGTATCTGGCACCAAGACATCAGCAGCAGATCCTTTAAGTCCTGTAAGGGCCTGTGGGGCCTCCATGGATCGGACTTGTTTGTCCAGCACATCCCACAGCTTGATCAGATTGAGATCTGGGGAATTTGGAGGCCAAGTCCACTGGACCACTTTTGGTAGGTACTAACCACTGCATACCGGGAACACCCCACAAGACCTGCCGTTTTGGAGATGCTCTGACCCAGATGTCTAGCCATCACAATTTGGCCCTTGTCAAAGTCGCTCAGATCCTTAAGCTTGCCCTTTTTTCCTGCTTCCAACACATCAACTTTGAGAACTGACTGTTCACTTGCTGCCTAATACTGTATATCCCACCCCTTGACAGGTGCCACTGTAACGAGATAATCAATGTTATTCACTTCACCTGCCAGTGGTTTTAATGTTATGGCTGATCGGTGTATATTATTCAACACTTTACATATCTTTGGTAAACTCAATGGCTGCTGTATTAAAGTGATACATTTACTTGACAGTGCAAAATGAAATGCTGTCAAATACCTTAATACCACCCAGAATATGAAATAATATGATCATCTGGCCATTTCACCATATCTAAGTCACCCTGTTGCATGGCCAATAAGATAATATGGGTCAGCATCACATACAGAAAAGCATCTCCTTCTCTCTCACTCATTCGCTCCTCACACACACACACACACACACACACACACACACACACACAACACACACACACACACACACACACACACACACAAAACCACACTAGCTGACCAATAAAATTCCTCAAACACTCACTAAACCTAACCCCCCCCCCAACCACCACCCCCCACCCACCCACCCACCCCCAGCCCCAACCCAAAAAACACATTTCACTGAAACACAAACACTATTTTGTCCAACCAGAGCAAACAGGAAATGCCAGGTCACACTAAGACAAATGTTTCAAAAATGTAATACTAGATTCCCAGTGACAGACTGAAAAGCAAAAAGACAGATGTGACTGTTGAGAGCTGTGTCCTAAAGTATCACAATTACAGAAGAAAAATGTAAAAAGTTTTTGTTTAAAATAATAAGATTCATAATAACAGTATAACCAAATAAAAAAAGCTATTTTCTATTCCTGATGTGGCGATTTCAACAATAAACTCTAAAGCTTTCGATCTTTAAAGTCGAGAAGGGATGAATGATGGAAGGAGGTAAAGAAAAATAACCAATGTAAGATTACACTTTTTCAAATTCAGAAGTGTGTAGTTCCACCTAGCGTGTGTTTAAGCAAAGCTGCTGATTGCTCAGCTGCTGTAACACTTGTTAAAACGTTATCAGCCATCAGTTGAAATTTCACCAACATGCTGTGGGAAGGTTCTGATATTTAAAAATATATACATTTCTGAAAAACTTTACATAAAAAGGAAGTTCGTAGTCTGTTGTGTGTTTTGGGCTGGCCTCATCACAGAATGAGGGAAAAGTAATAAGACAACCAGTATGTGGAATTACATCTAATTACACACACACACACACACACACACACACACACACACACACACACACACACATGCTTACATGAGAAGTTTCACACTTTAAGTAACATTTATGTGGTAATTTAAACCAGTCAGCCTGCACACACATTCCTTTGCATACCAACCATAAAACAGTAAAATATGTTTCAGCTCACAGCCAAAGAAAAAAATCTCTCTCTCTCTCTCTCTCTCTCTCTCTCTCTCTCCGCATACACACACACACACAGATGTAAATGTGTTTTGTCTACACACTAAGATAAATTAACTCGTAATGTGTAATAACAATGATTATTAGAGCACATGATGTTGAGTTTACATACCACAAGAACATTGTGCTTTCTCTCTCTCTCTCTCTCGCACACACACACACACACATACACACACACACACACACATACACACACACACACACACAGACACCTGTTAAAGTGAATTAATGTCATGGTTGCGGTGTGTAAACCATTTAATCCCACCATTCTTTTGCCGCACAACTGAGAATAATGATGCTCGGATCACTTAGTACATGATTCAGCCCTGTTGTGGCTTTGCAGAGTCTGTGTGTGTGTGTGTGTGTGTGTGTGTGTGTGTGTGTGTGTGTGTGTGTGTGTGTGTGTGTGTGTGTGTGTGTGTGAGTTGGGGGGTGATTGTGTAAGTTCACTCTGAACATCTGGAGTGCATTAAAGGAGCAGCACATGGAAATACCACTCATTCACCACCATTTCACTCATAAAGGGACAAAGTAACACGAAAACCCGTTCTCTACCAGGCCACTGGTAGACTCGCATGCGACCATAATCACCAAACTTTTTAATCACAATTTCCCAAATTTCATGTCAGTCTCCTACCGTAAACAAAACTGCACTCCGGAACGGCTGATACGTTTGAATTAAATTAAAACGTAATATCACAATTACAAATATCATCGGAAACAATAAGCAATGATCATTTGTGGGATAATTGCGCAACCAGTCAGCTACAACTGATGTTAAGAATAAAGTGAATTCCATGGTGATTTTGCGGCACTGATGGCAACGTCAAGGACTGACTGATGTCTTGAGAGACAGCAGGTTTAACAGTATCACAAGTATCACATCCAGTGTACTTAGCATATTTTATTCCAAACAAACTAATTTAAAAACAAAAAGATGAAGTTACGAGAATTTCTTCTGACTGCTATGATTCTCTATGCCAGCTAAATTATTGTTAGACTGGAAAAATCACGATGTAAAAATAGAAGATTTGGCAAAACCCTCACTGAGGAATGAACGAAGTGTTGTGTAAAACGGAAACACACTCACACACACGCAAACACACGCACACACGCACAGCCTGTAAACAGATGTGAGGTAGATCAGGAGAAACCAACTCTTCATGTTCAGCACCATGTGGTGAACTTCCTGCTCTAACACCCACTAATACACAACCAATAATACACTAATACTAAAAAAATAACGGTAATCCGCTTAACACTGAATCTCATAACGAACATAAGAGATAAACCAGGTTTGCTGTAGAGCATGACCATATTTTAGACTGTGTCCCAAAAATTGGTGTTTGATAAAAGAGTTTTTATTAGAACTCTTGTTGAGAAATGTTAAAGGAACATTTGTTTTAGGACAATGTACTGTACATCCATAAAGAGCTGCCAATTTACCTGGTACACCGAGCATAGGGGTCACTTTAGGTATATAATTACTGACTGCTGTCTGCCTGTAGCTACACTATATGGACAAAAGTTTGCGGACACCTGACCATCACACCCATATGTGCTTTCTGAACATCCCATTCCAGATGTAGTCCTCCTTTTGCGGTTATAATAACCTCCACTCTTCTGGGAAGGCTTTCCACTAGATTTCCGAGCGTAGCTGTGGGGATTTGTTCTCATTCAGCCACAAGAGCATTAGTAAGGTCATGCACTGAAGTTGGGTGAGGAGGCCTGGGGTGCAGTCAGTGTTCCAGTTCATCCCAAAGGTGTTCAGTGGGGTTGAGGTCAGGGCTCTGTGAAGGCCACTCAAGTTCTTCCACTCCAACCTTGTCAAACCATGTTTTCATGGAGCTCGCTTTGTGCACAAGGACATTGTCATGCGGGAACGTGTTTTGGCCTCTTAGTTCCTCTTAGAAAAATTGTAATGCTGCAGCATACAAAGACATTCTATACATTTGTGTGCTTCCAACATATGGGTGTGATGGTCAGGTGTCCCCAAACCTTTGGCCATGTGTAAAGTATCTATGTGCAACTTTTGGCTGTATGGTGTATGTACAGTCTGTTAGCCCCCCTCTACCACAATAGAACTACCACAGTGTGTCTCGTAGAGCAAGGGCATGTCTATGTGGTGTCTGGGTAAAACAGGGAAAATGGACACCAAAGTGTCTCCAGTAAAACCTCTGTTGTCATTACCAAGCTCCATTACCTGCTTACTGACCCTTTCAAGACAGGTCTGATTTTTACTATAAGTGATATATGCAGTTATATGGCCAGCAGCAGACAAAGTATTGATACTGTGAAAAACTGTCACAAATCATTTGTCTGAGATGTATTACGTATGATCAGTATTTTTATAGTAATTACATTTTTTTTAATTAATACATTTAAAATAAATCGTTTTAATAAATTCTCCTTCTTTTCAGTACCTTTATAGACTTCAAATGAAAAATTACATTTTTAATGCAATGCTACCATTTTACCGCCAGTTTGCTAGCAAACCTACAGTATATAAAATTATACATGTCACATATTGTAGAAATTACTTCAAGTATCATGATAAAAATGTTTTTCATACTTACATAATAAACCTACATTATAATTCCAAAACACCGCTAGGAAATAAAACACTAACTAATTGAAATTAGTTTTTTGTAACTATGAAGATTGTTGTAGTGCATATAAATCAGCTAGTGGCTAGTATTTGTAAGAGGATGTGTTAGCTAGCTTGTCTCCAGCAATCTATGAAAGCAGTAGCCTAATAGTCAGTCAGGTCATACACTAACTTACACGAAACTCTTCTTCATTTGGTTGAACAGTGAAATGTGAACAGTGGAACACTGTGACTGTACCAAATTAAATGTGTCCTGATTTTCAAACCTTTTGGAACATTATTTGTTCATCATTTTGTATTCAACGTTCTGTTCTGATACCAGAACTGAAAAAAAAAAAAAAAAAATCTGTAGACTCTGTGCTATGTTTCTTATGTCAGCTAGCTCTCTGTAGTGCACGGGAAACTGTATTTACTGTATGCGTCTCTACTTGGGCTGGATGATACCACATCTATTTATACCACATATATTAATGTGTGCTTGTTCCAATATGTTACCGTTTCTATAGTAACAATTCCTTCACAGGGACTCTAACAGACTTCACATAATCTAAGCTCAATAATAAACATGTTTTTTCAAAATGTGGACATTCAAAAGCATTACCTATAAACTGTTATATGTAGTATGTTGTGTCATTCGTGAATACATTTTTTTTTTTTTTATGTAATCACTGACAAATCACTCCTCAAATTTATTTATTTATAATCGCATCTGGTGTTACCCAGATGAGGATGGGTTCCCTTTTGAGTCTGGTTCCTCTCAAGGTTTCTTCCTCATATCGTCTCAGGGAGTTTTTCCTTGCCACCGTCGCCGCTGGCTCGCTCATTGGGGATAAATTCATACATTTAAAATCTATGTCCTGAATTTATATACTTCCGTAAAGCTGCTTTGGGACAATGTCCATTGTTAAAAGCGCTACACAAAAAAACTGAACTTAAACTTGAAAACAAATTGCTGTGGTATAAGAGGAATAAAAATCTTCACACAAATAATAATAATAATAAGTAACAGAATTCATCACAGAAATTCTAATTCTATATATTGTGATATTGTGTATTTTTGTCATACCTCTTTACTCGGTTTGTCTGTATTGTTTCTTACGGTCTATATGTCACAATTTTCACTTAAATAACCAGGTTCTGTTCCGTCATAATTAATTCTTGTTAGCTAAATGTAGCTAGAAGGGTAAAAAAAAAATTTTGCTGTACAATATACTGTTAAAAGCAACAGGTGTTATTAACAGGCCTAAATGCATTAGTGACAACTTAAGTGACAAAATCTCCTGTAGATTCAACTTTCCTGTTCAGAAATGAATGTAATATGAATACTTTTGTCATTCTTGCATGCAGAATAGTATGATTATGGTGGGAGGGAGGGAGGAAGGGAGGGATGTAGCTTTAGGACCCCCTGCTCTGCTTCACTAGGAGCCCCAAATGGAGAAAGTCGGTGTGATTGTGCAGGGAGACTAAACGCCAAGCTGGGTTAAAGGCCAAAAAAAATGGAGCCGATCTGAACCGATCTGAACGTTACTTTAACAGATCGTACAAATGTTCCTCCTGCCTCACCACAGAAGTCTGCTGAACAGCTGGAGCAGTGAGTGCACATCGCCTGACTGGAATGTGGAGGAGCGGAAATATGCAGAATAAACGCGGATCCGCTTACCTGCAGTCTCTCAGTCGCAGGCTGCCACATCGTAGCGGATTCACGGCACCGACCGGGTTCCTTCAGCTCACATCTGCCTGCACAGGCGCTCTTCTTTCCGCTCTTCCTCTGTGCTGTTTCTCCTTTTTTTTTTTCTTTTCCCTTCCAGCAAAATATGCCGAGAAAATACACGCAGCGAATTCCAACGGTACGGGAGGAAGAAGCTCCGCCTGCGAAAACAGACGGCTCTTCCTCCCTCCTCCTCCTCCTCCTCCTCCTCCTTCTCTTTTTGCTTTTTCCTCGGTGCGCTCACACTGTCCAGCAGAGGGCGTGCTTTGTTTACGGAGAGCGTGGATTTAAAAAAAAAAAAAAAGACGAGTGGCAGACCTCTCAGACTTTTATGGGAAAATGTACTTTTTTGGGTTCACTGATTATCCTAACAAAGATGCTTATATTTAATTAATTTATTCATATTTTTTGACCAACTATCGCAGTCAGAAATGCATAAAGTTTACTAACAATAACCCAACTTTATGGTTTTGTTGACTGATGTAAGGCTGTACTGGACATGGACGGTATTAGAGACTCTTTGAATAAGAAAGCTATAAAGTTTATTGTATGATCATTTATACACCCAGTTGTGTAGGGTACGGCTCAGTGGTTAGCACGTCTGCCTCGCAACCTCCAGGGTTGGGGATTTGAATCCCACCTCTGCCCTGCGTGTGCAGAGCTTGCATGTTCTCCCAGTGCTTCAGTGGTTTCCTCCTGGTACTCCGGTTTCCTCCTCCAGTCCAAAGACATGCGTCGTAGGCTGATCGGCATCTCTAAGTTGTCCGTAGTATCTGATTGTGCCCTGGGATGGGTTGGCACTCCATCCAGGCTGGTCCCCCACCTTGGGTCCTGAGTTTCCTGGGATAGGCTCCAGGCTCTGGTACAGAAAATGGATGGATGGATGGATGGATACCCAGTCGTATCCTTATTTTGTTCTCTATAATATTACCTTCCCCTGGCACCTTTTGTTTATTTGACTATTTTATAAGTGGTTTATACATACTTAAGTGTATAATGTTCATGTTTCTTGAATTAAAAAAAAAAAAAAAAAAGACAAGTGGCGCCTTGTGAAATTTTAAACATAGAAACGTACGGGGAAAGATTCTGAACATTAATTAAGCTGTGCACAGAGCCGACATGTGATTAGCTGAATCGAGAGTGTTGCAAAGACATCCGGTGTGAACTCAGGCTTCCTTGGTGAGCTGACGCTCACAGTCACACTCACACTGACGCTATCAGATCTTTTTTTTTTCTATAGGGTTATATAAACCAGAAAACTATGTGGCATAGACTCCCGTCAGTGTCAGTTGAAATGATGACATTATGACGTTATGAAATTATGACGTCTGTGTAAATTATGGTTAAAAATGGAACTTGCACTCCTCCTGTCACCTGCTCCAGGGCCAGACTTATGCTCAGGAAAAAGCTGGCTGTAGCCCACAGGAAAAGAAAGAAGGCTCCTAAATGAATAAAAAGCTGTGAATAAATATTTAGGTTTTCAGTTCAGCAATCAGAATATTTTCAAAGAAATATTGCCGCTGGCTTCAATATTTCATAGAAATAGATATTTTAATTTGTTTAGTTTTATTTCAGTCATATTTGGCTTGTGTTTATTGGTTACAGTTTTGGCAAAGGGAGGAAACATAGGTGCAGTCACATAGGCTTTTGATATTAGTTAGCTTATTGTCATAATGTCAGATAATTCCGCAATATGACACGAGCAAGAGTCTGCTTATACTGACTATCGGCAGTCCGTGATTCACCACAGTCATAGGTAATCACAGCCGTGCTGATATTCAGTACAACAGCAAAATTGCAGTTCTACAAACAAGAAATTAATATAGAGTATGTGACATTTCAGACACAATATGGCAAAATGTTCTGTTTCTTTTTGCACTGCCAGCAGAAATAGATCCCAATGAAGCCACACTCACTTTATAGCTCACATTGATTTGTACTGTTGAATTATTTGATTTTCCTTTACTTTCCTTATGCTTAAAATCAGTTTTGTCCACTTTATGCTGATTCTTATTATTTATGAGTGTATTCTGTACCAGGGTGTTCTGACATGATATGTCATGCCATAAGATGGAATGTACGTAAGGCGAGAGATAAGTGGTACACTTTGTCATGTGAAGACCCGTTTATCATACAGTGAGCTAAGCCTCTGTATATGTTATCACATAGAACCCAAAAACTTGGTATATATTGGGTAGGCTTTCACACATTTACTGTAGTTAGACAAAAAGGGAGACAAGTTGTGAGACAAGGCCAAAACAGAACGCCAACTACACTCCTATATTTCTCCATCTGAAGAACTTCTGCACATAACATTCTTCTACTGTGAAGATCCTGTCTCCAGAATTATCCTTCCATCTTTTGCATTTGACTGAAGTGTTATTCTGGTGTAAAAGACAACAGTAGGTTCCTGTTAAGTGTGCTTCCGGTAAAAGTGGTGCGCCTTCTTCCTTTTCATCTTCAACTGATGAGCTTTCATGTTTTAAGCCAAAAGTTATTCATGTATATTTCTGAAAATATTGTTTGCCATGTCAGCTGATGATGTCCCTAACACTACTGTAGTAATGGTTTCAAACTAGGAAGTGGAAGTCTACGTGCTGAACACAGACAAGTGGAGTGATACACACAGTGAAACTTCCCAGTGGGTTTAATGGAAATATAAGCACACTTGGAACGCCGCTTGGCCATTCAAATTACTGAACCGTAACTAACTGTTGTATAATTAAGCAATATCGCATGAGCTAGTGTGCTGCTGTAGTGAATATCAGCATGGCTGTGAATCAGCCACAGGTAATAACAGCTGTGCTGATATTCACTAAACACAGCATGATTGCAATAGTGATATATATTGTGATATATATAAAGTATCTCACAATGGTGAGTACAATGTAAAGTAGTGAGTGTACAACTTGTATAACAGTGTAAATTTGCTGTCCCCTCAAAATAACTCAACACACAGCCATTAATGTCTAAACCACTGGCAACAAAAGTGAGTACACCCCTAAGTGAAAATGTCCAAATTGGGCCCAAAGTGTCAATATTTTGTGTGGCCACCATTATTTTCTAGCACTGCCTTAACCCTGTTGGGCATGGAGTTCACCAGAGCTTCACAGATTGCCACTGGAGTCCTCTTCCACTCCTCCATGATGACATCATAGAGCTGGTGGATGTTAGAGACCTTGCGCTCCTCCACCTTCCGTTTGAGGATGCCCCACAGATGCTCAATAGGGTTTAGGTCTGGAGACATGCTTGGCCAGTCCATCACCTTTACCCTCAGCTTCTTTAGCAAGGCAGTGGTCGTCTTTGAGGTGTGTTTGGGGTCGTTATCATGTTGGAATACTGCCCTGCGGCCCAGTTTCCAAAGGGAACTGACCATGCCCCAGACCATGACACTCCCACCACCATGCTTGACTGTAGGCAAGACACACTTGTCTTTGTACTCCTCACCTGGTTGCCGCCACACACGCTTGACACCATCTGAACCAAATAAGTTTATCTTGGTCTCATCAGACCACAGGACATGGTTCCAGTAATCCATGTCCTTAGTCTGCTTGTCTTCAGCAAACTGTTTGCAGGCTTTCTTGTGCATCATCTTTAGAAGAGGCTTCCTTCTGGGACGACAGCCATGCAGACCAATTTTATGCAGTGTGCGGCATAAACACCAAACTTAACACACCTGCTCCCCATTCACACCTGAGACCTTGTAACACTTACGAGTCACATGACACTGGGTAGGGAAAATGGCTAATTGGGCCCAATTTGGACATTTTCACTTAGGGGTGTACTCACTTTTGCTGCCAGCAGTTTAGACATTAATGGCTGTGTGTTGAGTTATTTTGAGGGGACAGCAAATTTACACTGTTATACAAGCTGTACACTCACTACTTTACATTGTAGCAAAGTGTCATTTCTTCAGTGTTGTCCCATGAAAAGATATAATAAAATATTTACAAAAATGTCAGGGGTGTACTCACTTTTGTGAGATACTGTGTGTGTGTGTCTGTGTGTGTGTGTGTGTGTGTGTGTGTGTGTGTGTGTGTGTGTGTGTTTTTATACCAAAGCAAGGTTGAATGCTTGAATGTGATTGGTCAGAAGGTGTGCATTATTTTTGTATAACAGCATGGCTTGGACTGTACTTCTGGCTGTAACATGAAAGATAGGTTAATATTAATTCAGTCGTTCTAATACATTATTGTTTCTATAGTAAAAGCATTTCAGACAGAATATGGCCAAATGTTTTGCTTATTTTTGGTCCGTCAAGAAAGTTCCCAAAGAAGCTACAGCTGGATATAGGGTTGCGTGTTGCAATGCAAGAGGCTCACTGACAGCCCGTAGTAAGCATACAGTAGTAACAGTTTCACTGTTACAAACTATTGTTAGAATTGTATTTAGTGTACAACCCCAATTCCAAAAAAGTTGGGAATATCTAATCATCTACAGTACATAATATCATCAAAAGATTCAAAGAATCTAGAGGAATCTCTGTGCACAAGGGACAAGGGTGAAAATCAATATTGCATGCCTGTGATCTTTGGGCCCTCAGGTGGCACTGCATTAAAAACAGGCATGATTCTGTAATGGAAATCACTGCATGGGCTCAGAAACACCTCCAGAACTCATTGTCTGTGAACACAGTTTGTGCCATCCACAAATGCTGGTTAAAGTGCTATCATGCAAAGAAGAAGCCATATGTGAGCATGATCATTTAAAATGGACTGAGGCAAAGTGGAAAACTGTTCTGTGGGCAGAGGAATCGAAATTTGAAATTCTTTTTGGAAACCATGGACGTCACATCCTCTGGACTAAAAAGGAGAGGGACCATCCGACTTGTTATCAACGCTCAGTTCAAAAGCCTGCATCTCTGATGGTATGGCGGTGCATTAGTGTCTATGGAATAACATTATATATGGCAGTGGTGGCTCAATGGTTACTGATCAGAAGGTTGGCGGTTCAAGCCCCAGCACTGCCAAGCTGCCACTGTTGGGCTCTTGAGCCCTGTTGGGCCCTTAACCCTCTCTGCTCCAGGGGTGCTGTATCATGGCTGACCCTAACAAGCTGGGACATGCAAAGAAAAGAATTTCACTGTAATGTATATATGACAAATAAAGGCTGCTTCTTCTTCATGTGCTTCCATCCAGATGATATCCTTTTCAGGGAAGGCCTTTGCATATTTCAGCAAGACAATACTAAACCACATGCTGCATCTATTACAACAGCCTGGCTTCGGAGTAGAAGAGTCCGGGTGCTGAACCTTTCACCAAGTGAAAACATTTGGCGCATCATGAGACAAAAAATACGACAAAGAAGACCCAGGACTGTTGAGCAGCTAGAATCCTGTATCTGACATGAATGGAACAACATTCCTCATCTAAAAATCCAGCAACTGGTCTCCTCAGTTCCCAGACGTATACGGACTGTTGTTACAAGAAGAGGAGATGCTACAGAGTGGTAAACATCGTCCTGTCCCAACCTTTTTGAGGAGTGTTGCTGCCATCAAATTCAATATTACCTTTTTTTTCCTTAAAATGGTACATTTCCTCAGTTTAAACATTTGATATGTTTTCTATGTTCTATTGTGAATAAAATATGGGTTTATGAGATTTGCAAATCATTGCATTCTGTTTTTATTTACATTTTACACAGCGTCCCAACTTTTTTGGAATTGGGGTTGTATTTAGCTAAATTTTATTTAGCGAACACAGACAAGCGGAGTGATATGAACAATGAAATTGTGGAGCTCAAAAAAGAAAAAAGCTTCTAAAGAAAAAAAGACTTCAAAAAGGTGAGGGGAAATGAAAGGGAATTCATTTGGACTAGCTCTATCATGGCTTTTGTTCTTGGGCTACATTACTGTTAACAAGCCATAGCAGAGTGTGCGTGGGCTTTGTAGAGGTTTGATTCACGCTTAAGTGGTGGCTTTGTATATGCCTCTTTTACAGTAGGAACGTTAATTACATAGTCAGATATTTCTGGACAACCTTACAACCTAGTGTGCCTAAGTCTTCTCGTGCCTTTTTGTAGCGTTAAGTTCTTGTTTTCCTTGTCCTGTATTTCCTGGTTTTGCCTGTACTCTATTCCCTGCTATGGACACTCATAATGATCCTCAGATTTCCCTTAATAAAACACACACTCAGTTTACACACTTGCATCCTACCTTAAATCACAGCACATTACAGAAACTTGTCCATAACTTTGTCTTGGATTTGTTTTGTTCCTTGTTCTTCATGATGCTGTTTGTTTAGATATGTTCTCTAACAAACTTTGGGAGCTTATATTAACAGGTGTAGTTATATCAAGGTCATGTGACAGGTGATGCCCTTTATCAAATTATGTGACTTCTGATGGCAACTGGTGCATTAGTGAGGTCAGGCACTGATGTTGAACGAGGAGGCCTGGTTCTCAATCAGTGTTCCAACTCATCCCAAAGGTGTTCAGTGGGGTTGAGGGCAGGGCTCTGTGCAGGCCTCTGGGGTTCCTCCACACTAAACTCATCTAACCATGTCTTTATGGACCTCGCTTTGTGCACAAGGGCAACATGGCTAAAACAGGAAAGGGTATTTTCTAAACTGTTGCCACAAAGTTGGAAGCACACAATTGTCTAAAATGTCTTTGTATGCTGTAGCAATAACATTATCCTTCAGTGGAACTAAGGGGCCGAGCCCAAACCTTGAAAAACTACCCCAAACCATTATCCCTCCTCCACCAAAGTTTACTGTTGGCACTATGCATTCCAGTAGGTAACGTTCTCCTGGTGTCCACCAAACCCAGATTCAGACTGCCAGATAGTGAAGTATGATTCATCACTCCAAAGAACGCATTTCCACTGCTCCAGAGTCCAGTGGTGCTGTGCTTCACACCACTCCAGTCGATGCTTGGCATTGTGCATAGTGATCTTAGGCTTGTTTGCAGCTGCTCGCCCATGAAAGCCCTTGAAGCTTCCAGCGCACAGTTCTTGTGCTGATGTTGCTTCCAGAGGCAGTTTGGAACTGTAGTGAGTGATGCAAAAGAGGATAGGAGATTTTTACAAACTAGACACTTCAGCACTTGGGGGGGGGGGGGTTGGGGAGGAGGCCCTCTGGTGGTGTGGTGGTGAATTATCCCTGACTGATGAGACATTTACATTCAACTTTTCCTTCTCTTTTTTTTTTTTTTTTTTAAAGAAAGGTGCATGTTAGTGCTAGTTGTCGCATGAATGATAGACATTGAAGGATAGATTCTGGTGATAAATATTTAAATGTACATCGAAAATCTCAAGCATTGTAATGAACATCTAAGCGTGGACTTATTACTGCTCCGCATTCAAACCCATATCACTAAAGAACATGGGCTTAAATACAGGATCAGAATCACACATAACTGAGACATGTCTCTGCTTTAGGCCACAGTTTAAAGGATAGGCTGAAGGAGCAATCGTCTTCTACATTTACAGGCCACTTTAAGTAAATTCATAATTACTGTATGTCCATTAAAAAAAAGTATCACCAAGACAAGCAATGTGATTGATTAAGATATGTCCTCTGATTTCCTGTGTGTGAAACAAAACCTTTTGTCAAACTTTAATCACACTATGCATTATTTAAATGCATCATACTGATTTATGCATTTATTTACATACATACTTATTTAGTAAGTTAGTTGTTTTTAATTAACCTTCAATGGCATTCCATCATTTTATGTATGTACATAATATAACATATATTGGCAATGGGCCACTTCCTATCCACGTTTTGAAAACGTGTAATAAACAGATGCTGTGATGTAATAAAACCTGCATGATAATCATTCCATGATTCTTCATTCTGTTCCATATTTACACATCACCCAGAGGTGCTACTATCCATGCAACTCATCATGCAGTGCGAACAATCATTATCTCATCACAATTCCTGTGAGTCTGATTTAAGGAGTTCCTTCTAGAAAAGTCAATCCATGCCTGTAAACAATGCACATTCAAGAACGACCTATTTCATTGGTTTTTATTGGTGTAGGGCTTGAGGCCAGCATCCCCACTCTCTTGGGCCACTTTGTTAGACTCACTAAGTCAGGATTTTTCACTGATTTCACCTGATTTCTTCTGTTTTTGTGTATTTCTCATACTAAATAGTTTTAGATCTTCAAACGAAATACAACATAAAACAAAGACAACCTGAGTAAACACAATGCAGTTTTTATTTATTTATTTTATTGAAGCAAAAAAGTTATCCAACACCTATATCACGCATGTGAAAAATTAACTGCCCCCTAAAACTGGTTTAATTTTGGTTGTGCCACCTTTAGCAGCAATAACTGCAACCAAATGCTTCTGATAACTGGAGATCAGTCTTTCACAGCTCTGCGGTGGAATTTTGGCCCACTCTTCTTTGCAGAACTGCTTTAGTTCAGCCACATTGGAGGGTTTTCGAGCATGAACTGCCTGTTTAAGGTCCTGCCAGCCCTGAAACCTGGGAGTTTCCTGAGTTGCCCAGGCCCTGAAGCAGCAAGGCATCCCCACACCATCACACTTCCACCACCATGCTTGACAGTAGGTATGATGTTCCTTTTGTGGAGTTCTGTGTTTGGTTTATGTCAGATGTAAAGAAACCCCTGTCTTCCAAACAGTTCCACTTTCGACTAATCAATCCACAGAACATTCTCCCAAAAGGTTTGAGGATCATCAAGGTGTGTTTTGGCAAAATTCAGACGAGCCTCAATGTTCTTCTGGGTTAGCAGTGGTTTTCACCTTGCCACTCTTCCATGGATACCATTTTTGCCCAGTGTCTTTCTGATAGTGGAGTCATGAACAGTGACCTTTATTGATGCAAGAGAGGCCTGTAGGTTATTTGATGTTGTCCTTGGCTCTTTTGTGACTTGCTGGATGAGTAGTCACTGTGCTCTTGGAGGAATTTTGGAAGGTCGGCCACTTCTGGGAAGGTTCACTACTGTGCTGAGTTTTTCCATTTGGAGATAATGGCTCTCACTGTGGTTCTTTGGAGTCCCAGAGCCTTTGAAATAGCTTTGTAACCCAGACTGATTTATTTCAATCACCTTCTTCCTCATCATTTCTGGAATTTTTTTCAATTTTGTCATAGTGTGTTACTGGGTAAAACCTTTTAACCAACTTCATGCTGTTGAAAAAGTTCTATTTAAGTGTAGATTTGATTGACCAGGGTTTGCAGTAATCAGGCCTGGTTGCGTCTAGTCCAGCTGAACCCCATTTTGAATGCAGTTACATAGATTTGGGGAATTAGTAACTATGGGGAAAATACGTTTTCACACAGGCCCAGTTGGTATTGGATAACATATTGCTTCAATAAATAACATTATCATTTAAAAACTGTATTTTGTGTTTACTCAGGTTGCCTTTGTTTTCTCTTAGATTTTGTTTTAATTTCTGAAATAATTTAGTATATAGTATAGTAGTATAGCACACAAAAACAAAAGAAATCAGCAAATGCTTTTTCACAGCACTGTATCAGTATCATAGAAGTATCCATTCAAGAGAGAAAGGTCATTATTATGCATTATTATTATTATGTCATTTGTCACACTTTTGATATAGACATTCTTTCTTATTTGCTTATGCTTTGCATGTTTTGACTGTTCTACCAGTCAGCAAAATGTTACGGTCCTGATGTTACAGTTTGGGCCAAAGTTTGGGTCTGTGTGTGTTAGTTGTTGTTAAATACTGTTTGGACACCTTTTGTCCTTACCTGTCCCCAGAAAATCTCTGGATATTTGAATGAGTGATGAGTCTCTCATTCATAGAAAGTGTTTGTGTGCCCACAGTATATCTGTACATATGTGG
Source organism: Cranoglanis bouderius (assembly GCA_023630585.1). Taxonomy (NCBI): domain Eukaryota; kingdom Metazoa; phylum Chordata; class Actinopteri; order Siluriformes; family Cranoglanididae; genus Cranoglanis; species Cranoglanis bouderius. The sequence continues at coordinate 13,327,276 of CM042566.1, forward strand.
GGTTCCTGTTCATTCTGCTTTCTCCATTGTATATATTCCCCAAATTTTTGTTGGTCATCAAATTTGTCTGAACATGTGTGTAAAAGTAAATAAAGCCAATGGCATTTGGATGGTGATATTTCAGGATTCTTTGAACAAGGCTGAGGAGAAGGAGAAGGCATGCAGAGAGTGTAAGATGAAAATCAAGGCAAATGAGAAAAGCCACATGTTAAAAAGTACTTTTCAAAATGATGTGAGTAATATACTATATGATAAATATTGAAAAAATATCAATAATTAAATTATTTGGTTTGAGCAATGCATTATATCAGGAGAACTCATCAATGGCACAATAAGAATTACGTTGGGCAAACGCTTACACACACACGCACACACACACTTAAAGACAGATGGGCGGCTGCATTTGGGATTTAAATTTTAAGTCTTGTTTGTGCTTTAAGTCTGTAATGCCTACAGGATTCATGCCGTGTTTCTCCAAATACCAACCATAATAAACAGAAAATGTGTAAATAACACTAAACATTTGGTTCTGTTGTCAGTCCTTTTGTGTAATATTGTGCTTTGATTGGAAAATGTGTGCATAGTCTAACTACTTTTAGTTTCTCCTAAAAGTATTCTGGGGAATCCACCTTGTTCACGTTCATTACACTTGTGACTGCATTTCAATGCAATTAATGTGATGTGGATGCCAAATGAATTGATGTCTTGTTATCTTTGAAAAAAGGGGATACACTGTCCCCTACACATAACCCTACACTTTGGCCTCACATTGTTATGTTTGATAATTTATTTCTTTAACTGGCAAAACATTTTCTATTGTCACAAAATCTATTGTGACCCAAAGGGGTAAATAGTAGCAATAGTTTAGTATAATAAATTAGATCTACTCATCTTGTACATGTATTTATTTGTGTGGCATGAATACCTTTAAGATTGCACTTCCCAAAAACAGTTTAACCCTAACAGTAGATACAGTGGATAGAAAAAAGTCTACCCACCCTGGTTAAAATTGCAGGTTTTTGTGATGTAAAATAAATAAATAAATAAATAAATAAATAAATAAATAAATAAAAAATAGAAATGTTTTAGGGTAAAAGAGAAAAAGAAACAACTTTCAATAACCTGGTTATACAAGTGTTATTTTTAATATAATGGGACATGTGACTGTGCTAAGAATTAACCAATACATTTGAACTCATGTCCAAAAGTAATCATTACACACTTGTCATCAATTAAATGATTCTGATTAACCCCAAATAAAGATCTGTTTCTGTAGGATTTTCTTCATATCTGTTTGGTTTCATGGACTGCTTAAATCATGGTCCACAAAGAGCTTACAAATCATGTATGGGATCTCATTGTTGAAAGGGATCAATCAGGACAGGGGTACAAAAGAATTTACAAAACATCAGATGTACCATGGAACACCATGAAGGCCATCATCAACAAGTGACAAAAATGGAGTGTGTGTGTGTGTGTGTGTGTGTGTGTGTGTGTGTGTGTGTGTGTGTGTGTGTGTGTGTGTGTGTGAAGGAAAACAGGTTTTTTTTTTATTAGAAAAACAAAAATATATCAACAAATCAAATGTTTTCCTTCTAGTTATTGAGCTTTATGTTACTCAGCCCTCAAAAATGGTGAATGTGTGGAAGTAAATAAAGCTTTAGTTGTTGAACTTCCAGGTCTCTCTGTCTGAATCTGGGGAGAAATACCAGAAGGCGATAGAGTCCAATGCTCAGATGAAGTACAAGAAGTCCAACCTGATGTACTAAGTGAAGACACTAAGAGACTCAGTGCAAGATTTGGGGGAACAGCTCTATGAGACGCACAAGAAGTGTGATGAGATAATGAAGGTAAGCAAGAAAACCGTTGCATTAAAAAGAAAAAAATTTATTTAAAAAAATAAAAAACAAAAATGGTTCCTTTTGGTTATTGAGGTTAAGGTTGTGGTTAGATTTAGGTGTAATCATATCATTAATTAACTATGTATAGTAATATTTAATAATTATGTCAGTGGAAAGTCCTCACAAGGATAGTTAGACAAAGTGTGTGTGTGTGTGTGTGTGTGTGTGTGTGTGTGTGTGTGTGTGTGTGGACCCAAGGTGACAACAAATAGTGAGACTGGAAGAAATGTGAGTCAAATAGGACCCCCATCAAAATCTCCAGCATCATGAGTATGAGGGGTAAAAAAAATAACAAGAAAGCAATAAAAATGCTGGCAATACAATGGTTCTCCTGGGAAATCCAAGCGTTTCCTTATCATATGCTCTATTCTCTTTGCAAGCTCCCCACCTGTTTACCCCAGGAATGTGGACAAAATCAGATTGGTGGTAACACTGCTAACCAGAGGAGTCCACACATGGGCAACCACCATCTTTAAACAGAAAATGCTACAGCAAACTTTCTTGGAGGTTGAAAAGGAGTTTAGGGAAGTTTTTGATCATCAAGTCTATGGAAAAGACACAGATGAGATTACTGTCATTAAAACAAGGTAAACAGACAGCACTGGACTATTCCCTTACGTTTGAACCTGCACTAAAGACTGTGTTTCACCATGGCCTAAATCAGGCGATTCAAATTGTGCTTGCATGCTGTGATGAACTGCTCTTGCACAACTAGTTTATCCAGCTAGCTATTAGCACAGATCAGAGAATGATGACCTCGCTCATTGCTTGGAACCTAGTCTAGTCCACCCGATGTTATGCCTGAAATGGAGAACATGAAAATAGGACCTGAAAAACTCTCCACAGAGGAAAAAGAATGCAGAAGACAATAACCATTATGTTTGTACTGTGGTGGAAATCAACATTTCCAAACAAATTATTTATTTATTGGTATTAAATATTAATGTGTTTTGTCAATTATTACACCTTTTAACAATTGCTTCATACAATGACTTGATCATACAATGACTTTGTTGATCATATATTACTAATTAAAATAGTCTGCTTGAAACAAGACTATGTAAACAATGATATAGGGTAAATAGAGGACAAATAAACAAATTCAATAAATCATAGAGAGTGCATTAATAAACTGAATATGTGGGAGATGAGTAGGCCTCTATCCTTATGACATTTTGGGGAAGAGTGGCACTGTTTGCAAAGTTTCAGGGATCTCTTTGAGTTATGGGTAACTTGAGTTGTATAGTTAAGTCAACCTAAAACTGATTCTGGCTAAACATTGTGATAAACATTGAAGGGAGTTCAAAGTGGATGACTGCTGTCTAGTTGTCTTAGGACAGTAGTAAGGCTTGTTTTCTTTTATGTGCTTAAGGATTCATTAAGCTAAAATGACCTGCATCAGTGACTTTATTACAAACCCCTCTGCTGAGAGATCAGAGAGATGCATCAAAGAACAACTGATAAAAATCGCTGAGCATTATTCCATATTGCTAACCAGCCATGACCCAAAATTAAAAGAATCTTTCCAAGTTGCGGTAAAATGGCCATTAGACAGAGAGGTGATTACAGAAAAAGCAGAATAGTCCATCACTTCTGATGCCTTTCTGACTGAATCCATCAAGGCCTGTGACTTAAAACTTAAACAAATGGCATTCCATGTTTGATCACTGTTGTGCTGCCTTAAGAGTTGAGACCAAAGAATAGCTGAAGGAGCTGGTTCTCCTGGAAGAGTTGAAGAACTATATCCCAGAGGCAGTTGTTAACTATTTGAATGAGAAGAAGGCTCTCAAATTGTCCAAAGCAAGACACAGGAAAAAAAAGAGGTGGAATATCTGCTTGCTCATGACCTGGCTGAGCCTAGTTTTCTCCTTGTTAAAAAAATCTGATGGATCATGTAGATTTTGCACAGACTATAGGAAACTTAACTCGCTTGATGATTGTGTAGACAGAGTTGGCACTGCTACATATGTCAGCAAGTTTGACTTGCTCAGAGGTTATTGCCAAGTGCCATTAATGACTCAAGAAAAAAAGCTGTCAAGCTTCATCACCCCTGATCATTTTCTGGCTTACCTGGTATTATCTGGCTTACCTGATGTGAAGCCTACCTGGATGATGTTGTCATCTCAGTCAAAATTATTCAACCCCCATTGCAAATCAGGTTTATTGTCAAAATTTACAGACTTTCAGCTGTTTGCAATGAACAAATCAAACAAAAGCAATTGAAATAGTTCAACACAACGAATGCTTCAAGTGGTTTCCCCAAATTGAACTGAAAATGCAACTTATAATGTATTCTGTCTTCTACATGCGTGTGCATTAGACATGCATATACAGATAGCCAAACATTGAAAAGAGATGAAGAGGCCTCAATGACCAACAGTGCCATCTAGTGGGGAGGAAGGAGTAACGGTAGACATGGCATAATATAATGACTTCTCCAGTTTCAAAATTATTCAACCCCTTCAAGCATATTCAAACATCTTTAGTACTTAGTAGAGTACTCTTTTGCTGTTATGACCTGCTGCAAATGAGATGCATAGCCAGACACCAGCTTCTGGCAGTGTTTCTGGCATGTTTACATGTCTGTGTTTAAATGAGCCCCCTGTCAGTCTTTTTATAGACAATCCCAAACAACGTCATTCCAACACCTTCACTCACCCCAGTCTGACCAGAAAGGAAAACATGGCAGAGTCCAGTGTTAGGTACACAGGGAGCCCCTAGCTAACTAACACTCTAATCAAGGCACAACTCTCTCTATTAAAAATAAATAAATATTTATTAATTAAAAAATTATATCTAGCTAGAGCCACCAGTCCTAACATAAGTGGCCTTACATGGTGTAAATAACCTGACTGCGTGTCCTAGGATATGGATGTGAATCTCTATGCTAATTGGGAGGCCCATGAGGAACACTGACCATGTCATGGTGTTCAGTCTTTTTGTCTTCTGTATCCAGACCAGCTGCTCTTTGACTCCCGGACTCGGCCAACACCACAGGTAATCAATGGAGTTCAGTTTAATAAGGTTCTTCTTATTCCTAGGTTCTTATGCCAAGACGGCTGAGTGCAGGTAACAAAGGGATTTTTATTCAAAACTTGAGGTTCACACTGGTAGCACATTCCAAGATGGAGAAATGTATTGCAGGTTGAAAGGGATGAAGTTGCTGCTACTGTTGAACTTTTTGAATGAATCAAATAATGAATCAAATAACAACACTAACAGGACAAACTAGCAACAGCAAAGGTGACAGCCAGCTGAAAATCTTAAGAGAACTCTTTACAAAGTAGAGCAGAACAGTGAAGACACTCTTGACCATTCTCTCAAATCGGTATGAGAAGAATTTCATGTGTTTATAGTGTTATAGCTTGGCTATAAAGCAATTGATGAATGACTGAGTGGGCAAAACCAGGGGTAAAAAAAAAAATTATTAATTGTTGTACTATAGGCATATACAATCATATCCACTTTATTAGGAACACCTGTACACCTACACATTCATACAATTAACTAATCAGGCAATCATGAGACAGCAGCGCAATGCATACAATTATGGAGAAACAGGTCAAGAGCTTCAGTATTTACAGTATTATACTGTAACTTGGCTTTCAAGCAGTTAAATGGCTTAGTGTGCAGCTAACGATGATATGCTAATGACGTTAACACTGGAGCTTAAAAGCTCATGAGAGCTTATTACAAAGAAATAAATAAGCATGGGTACAGGTGTTCTTAGTAAACTGGCAGATGAGTGTAGAAATATTATCTCTTCATTTCCCACTTCAGCGTATTCAATAGCATATGTCTGAGGCATACACAGTAGCAGTTGTAACAGTTGCTGTATGCCTCAGACATAAGCTGACCTTAGTTGTAACCTAAGAACAGTGGTTTCCAAACTTTTTCCAGTCAAGCCCCCTTTTGCCAATCAAAACAGTTTCAGGCCCCCCTGACTTTACTTCAAGCAGGCCTATCTTTTAAAGCCTGTCACAAACATATACATTTTTTTCTTGAGTTGTCTTACTAGCTAGCTAATATTACGTTCCTGTGTATTGCACCAACGTGGGTTTTTTCAACTTGTAACAAAGCAATAGTCACAATGTTTTGTTTACAACTCTTGTGTGTAACCATTATTTCTACATTTTGTTCCATCTTTCATTCCTTTTTTTTTTTTTAACAATTTATGATCTAGCTTTTCCAGACTACAGTGCACTTTATTTCTCATGCCCTGTATGCTATCATTCCATCTCCTCTCCATTTCCTCTCCGTGCCTCTCCTGCAGTACTCTCGCAGCCACTGACTTAGAAGAGTGTTGCTCAATCCTGGTGTTGGAGTACACTGCCCTGCATATATTTGTGTTTTCCCTCCTTTAACCCAACCACTGCAATCTGGTTCAGGCTTGTCAGTCAGCTGAGGAGTTAAATCAGGCAAGTTGGGAAATATTTCACTCCTCCTAGCCATCAGGGGTTGGTGTTTTTGCACCTTTTTCTTTTTGAGACCTATACTACAAAGTTGTGTGGTGACCTTATAAAACGCCATTGTCACTGGCAGCTATTCCCTTTCTTTTCCTCGTCTGTTACATGTCAGGCATTTTTCAGGTGAAAAGCTGGTGATAGTCCTACAGTCCTGCTACAAATTGTGGATTAAAATTGTGGATTAATTTACATGGCACAATTATTGCGGAGTGTGGTGTACTTCAGCATACTCAGCTCTTTTCCTTTCCTTCACCAGTGTGGGTGAGTGGGTTTCCTTCATTATACTGCACTCACATAGCTGAGCTTGCAAAATTAATGGGTTAAATCAGCAGTCATATACGGGACTACATATAGGTCTGTTGCAGTTAAGTACATGGAGATTAACAACATTTGAATGATTTTTTTTTTTTTTTTTTTACTCCTTGATCCTGCCCCCCAACTGCCACCAATGTACACAAAGGTCCACCCCAGAACCTGTGGTGGCTTTTAGAGTTCAACAAGACTTAGCATGCTAACCAAAGTTAGCATTAGCACGGACTGTCATGACATCACTTTCAAGTACACAACAAGTACAAAGTTATAATATAAAATTTGGCTCATACTGATTAATGAGAATGGTCGAGTGTCTTCACTGTCCTGTTTTCCTTTGTAATGAGCTCTCGTGAGATTTTATGCTCCAGTGTTAGCATTATTATCCACATATTAGGGCATTCAACTGCTTGAAAGTTCAAACAAAAAATCAGCTCATACTGATTTGTGAGAATGATCAAGAGTGTTTTCATTGTCCTGTTTTTTGGGAGTGTGTATAAAATGTAGCTTTTATAACGGAAGTGATAACAGGAACTAACTTTTTCACAGACATTCCATTCAACATTCAACAAAACTATAAACAAATCAAATGTGTAATGTGTCGTTCTTTAATTAATAAACAAATGTATTTATTGGGAAATTGCTGTGGTAAAAGAGGAATAAAACACTGCATGGTGTGTTGTTATCGGAAAATAATCAACTTTCTCACTAACTGTAAAATGTAGTCTGTAATTGAATAGATAGTTTCCCGTACAATGTATTGGTTTTTACTCCCACACACAGAAGTTCAAAACCTATTAAACCTCAGACACCAAACATGTCCTGACTGATCACCTACTGTATATGTGGGAGATTGAAAGGGAAAGATTTTTTTGACAAACAATTCCTTTAACCCCTTAAAATCTCATCTTATTATATGTTATACATCTTATAACATGTTATTTACTAACTACTATGAACTTTCCAGTAACTACTAATGAAACTAATAGGACTAATAGGAAACTAATAGGAAAGGTAGGTGGTTAAAGAGTGAGAAATGTACGTCTGGACCTTCTGACAGGTGCTGAGACTTTAAGGGGTGTTTAACATCACTGACCACCCAACTGGCACTTATTCATTGCTCTATCCAGTGGGGTCCAAAAGTCTGAGAGCACTTCTGAAAATGCTTCTATTTTTGCAATCCTTTCTAATTTAATACAACAATTTTCATCACAAATTATATTATTGACAACAACTTGAGTGAAAAGTAGAATATTTGAAATATTTACATGAATTTCAGAGTTTCTTAGTATTTGGTTTGTCCCTTTTTGCTGGCATGGACTCCACAAGTTTGTGCAAAACCTTATGATCCATTTTAGATCAAATCCATCAGAGTGTCATCTGAACACGTGCTTCAATAGAAGAGATTAGGCATGAGGAAAATCTGAGCTTTTGTACAATAATATTAAGTTAACATGTTCAGTATCGCACATTTGCTTACATTTAAATAGGAACCTAGAAATAGTGAAGAATCTTGAATATTAAACATTCAAAATATTGAACATTTACTTTCTATGTATATTTGTACTTTCTATAAAATATTAAAACCTTCTGCTTATGTCCCATTTTAAATGAAAAAAAAATTTTCAATGTGGTCTCAGACTTTTGGACCCAGGTGCGGACTGGCCGTTGGGAAGTTCGGGAATTTTCCCGGTGGGCTGGTCTTGTGAGGGCCGGTCTTTTTTTCCTAACCCCGGCATTATATAGCCTATATACAGATATTCAATAGGTCATCTTAGCTGCAGCCACACGGTTTCATCGTTTTACATATTAACTTAACACAAACAATACAAATGAACAGATTGTGGGGTTTTTTTTAATTATTGATTCGTTGATTGAGATTGGTGTATCAAATTGGGGCTGTTTGACAGCAAATTACCGGGCTGCTTTTTGTTGCCAGTCCGACGCTGTTTGGACCCCCCTGTATGTCTGACGTTATTGCCCAACCACAGTTGATAATACATTATAAAATAAAAAATATATATACAGATTCTATAAAGTATTAATATTGAAATCATAATTACACGATTAATCGATATGAAGGATCAAACCAGCAAAAATGCAATGTCTTTGTTGAACTTGACTTAGACTTTTTCTCTGTTTTAAATTTCTGATGTGTAGTTTCTGACACCTGTCTATGTGAGAAACATGTACTTACACCACTGCCAGCTGCAGCAGTCAGAGATACTTGGTCACCGCAGTGTATCATGTGACAGATTCCAACTTGACTGAATAACTGTGGGGTTAAATACAACTTTAAGAACTACCATGTACATTAAGAGCACTATGTCGCATGAGATAAACAATAATTAGAGTATCCATCCCTTTGTACAGTGAACAATTGCACATCATCAAGCAAACCTCCTGACATTGAGTGAAGGTGATGCAATATTAATTTGGAGGTCTTCCTAATAGCATGGAGGTAATAGCTCAATAACTACAATCCAGCCCTTGTCTCAGCCAGAACAGCTTATTTTTCAAAAGTGATAGAAAGCAAAAGGACAATATTATGTTCTTATTTAACATAGTATCTAATTTAAGAAATGATCGTGCTATTTATGGATGTCAAATTCCTCCATACCTTACCAGCAATAATTTCTCAATGACTTTTTCAGTAAGAAAATAAAGACCATAAGAGCACAAATTCAGCAGCAGGCTGCCAGAAAACCATTATGTAATACTGTTTGCCATATCTTTCTGATCTCCTGAAACAGTATAACCTCGCCCAAGCACTTCGCTCAGCTGAGGCAGGCCTACGGTTATTGCAATGGCATTTCGAAAACACTTATTTTAAATTTTGATTAAATACATACTTGGTCTATCCTTGGTCCTGGGACATATTTTATTTAAAAGTTTTCATGATTTGTAGTAATTGTTTTGACTGTTACCTTGTATGTAAAGTATTTTGAGATTTTGAACTTAAAATAATAGCTGCTATGTCGATGATGATGATGATGATTATTATTATTATTATTATTATTATTATTATTATTATTATTATTATTGTCTGTTTTGGGATTTCCTTCCAGCTCATATCACTAACAAAATACTTTAAAGTAAAGCGGACTTCCAAAGTCTAATAAAAACACCAATCACCCCCCAATGGTCTTCTATTGACCTGCTCCTTATGACCTAGTGCAGGAGTGTGCATCCAACAGTTTCTGAAATATCCTTCCCTCCTTTCTCAACAACGTGTAACAAAATTAAAGAAAAAGTCACATTTAAACTTTTAATGAAGAAAAATCACGTATGTAATATGACTGTTTTGTTTTTAGCTTGATCACTAAGCCCTCACACTGCACAGTACTCACCATATTTCAGTCTATAGAACATGCCAGTATTGACTCACAGATAACAAAACTACTGTTCTTGATTTTAGTTTTATGAAGGACAGAAAGGATAGAGTAAAACATGACTAACATTCAATAAAAACTGTTAAACATTATTAAAGCTAACCAAGCTGTCCAAAACATGCCATATTCACTACATAGTGAGATGCAGGAGTCATTTCTGAAAGTGCAGTGGAAAATATGTAGTGGGCTTATGAGATCCCACAGTGCACTTCAGTAGGTTAGTGTTTCTTGTTGGCACAGAGTGTACTTTGCATATTGCACTTTATAGGGAATAGGGAGTAGGGTATCATTTTGGACACGATAGCTAAATCACAGCTACATCAGTAGTTATAGTGCATGAATTCAGTAAAACAAAGCAAGTGAATGTTAGTGTTTAAAAGCAGTCATTTACGATACACTTAACATTCTTCTACCACCAGGATGAGGGCACAAGACTTTGGTCAAGAGGGCACTAGATAAACATTCAACATCTTACAAATAATTGAACTGTGAAACCGCCGAGTCTAGCCATGCAGTGTTTAAGGCAGCCTAGAGCTTCTTTTTACTTACACTTGCACAAAAGCTTTGTCCCAAAAGTTTGATAGAAGTGTTCTTATTAGAACTAACCCTAATCGCGATACCTTAAAATCGCTAGTGTATTGCGTCACACAGAAGATCCATAGTACAGCAAGCCATTGTACCTGGTCTGATGTCAAAGACACTGAAAAATATATTTTAATTAATAATAAATAGGTGACCGTTCGCTACGGGTAACTGGTTTGCATTCGATTGCAATGAAGTTAGCTAGTGTTACAACGAGGGACTGTCACTGGTGTTCGTTATCTAAACATAAATAGCTAGTTGTCTAATATCCGTAAAATATTGAATATAGTTACCTCGCTGAGGTAACTAAGTATAAATAGCTAAACGATTAGCTAGTTTTGTAGTTAGTAGTAGCTACCAGCACTCTGTAAAATAAAATGTTATATAAAATAAGTGTTACATCAAGAAGCAGTGTACAGTGTAGTAACAGTGTAGTAACATTAACAACATAACCTACATAGCAAACTAGCTTGATGATGTCAGTGGGGACCAACACGCTCACTACACTGGCATAACCTTGTGCTATCATATGCTGTACGTAACTCGGCACACTCAGCTAAAGCCTGACAGGTACATAAACACAGATGATCTTTAGCTATATGTTACCGACAAGATACATTATCTAACTTTATGTTTTATTTCATTATATACTCTGAAACAGAATGTTAGCTGTGTAGAAAATAAAAACGAGACACTGCTAGCAGCTATTTCTCAGTATTGTACTGTAGGTAATACAAACACTCCCTTCATCAAGTTTCATTAGAACATACGTTAGCTTTTGAACAGAGCCTTAAACGTTCTAGTAAGAACACTAACTGTGTTTGGAACAAAGCCAAAATTACAGCCTACAATACCAGTGCTTTACTGAAGGAGACTACGTGAGACTAGGTGTGCAAACTAGTGACACTTTGCAATTAAGCAAAGGCCTTTACTGATAAATACATCTATAAAACACAAATTTTAGCTGATTATTCATATCAGTGGTAAAATAGATCTATGCAATATCAAAGTTCATCTAAATATTAGCTTTTATAGTTTAATTAAAATTGTACCTTTATTAAGGTTAATTAATGCTTAATGGTCGGCATCAGCTAATAGGAAAGGTTGGATTTGTGTGTGTGTGTGCGTGTGTGTGTGTGTGTGTGTGTGTGTGTGTTTGCGTGCGTGTGCTTTACAGATCTTTAGTTTTGATGAGAGTGACAAGTGGTTTGTCATCTGGACTGAAGTCTTCATAGTTGATGGGTGTGGCATCGTACATGGCTGGACGAGATTTCTTCCCAAACCTGAACAAAATAAAAAAATAAAAAATATATTACACCACACACAACCTGTCCTACTCTCTCTCTCTGTCCCTCAACCTTTATACCTGTCTATTAGTATCACTCTCTCTTTGTCCCAATCCCTCTCTCTCTTTCTAGCTTTCTTTTTTTTAGTCTGCATCTCCTTATTTCTGTCACTGTCTGTCCAATTGTCTGTTGATCTTTCTCACTGTCTGTTTATCTATGTATGTGCAGTCGTGTAAAAATAATAATAATAATAAGTACACCCCATGGTAATTGTTGGCTTTTTTGTCATTTTTGGACAAGCAAATATTTGATCATCTTTGAAACAGTGCCTATTAATGAAGTTGTTCTACTTGAACAAAAGCACAAGGAAAATTAGCTTTTCAATCATTTATTCAACAGAAATGTCAATAGAAAAAGTAAAAAGTAGGAAAAAGTGGAAAAAGTAAGTACACCTTTTATCTCAGAAGCTAGTATTGCCCTCTTTAGCAGAAATAACTTCTTGTAGGCGTTTTGCATAATTGTCCACCAGGCTTGCTGGAATTTTTTTTCCACACAATATTCTATCAGTTGTTGTCTTGCATGTTCTCCCCGTTTCAAATCCCCCCCACAACATTTCAATAGGATTCAAATCCAGGCTTTGATTAGGCCATTCCATAACCCTCCATTTCTTCTTTTTGAGCCATTCCTTGGTGAATTTGCTAGTGTGCTTAGGATCATTATGCTGTTGAAAGGGCCACTTTTGGTTCAACTTTAACTTTCGGACAGATGGCCTCACATTATCTTCACACACTCTTTGATATGATGCAGAATTCATAGTTGAATCAATGAATGCAAGATGTCCAGTCCCTGAGGCAGCGAAGCAACCCCAAACCATAACATTTCCACCACCGTGCTTCACAGTTGGTATGAGGTGCTTCTCCTGAAAAGCTGTCTTTGGTCTGTGCCAAACATGTCTGCTTTTACTGTGGCCAAACAACTCTATCTTTGATTTGTCTGTCCAGAGCACATTATACCAAAAGGCCTGGTCTTTGCCTATATGCTCACTGGCAAACTGTAGTCTTGCAAAGGCTTTTTCCTTGCGTGCCTCCCATGCAGGTCAAATTTGTGCAATCTCTTTCTGATTGTAGAAGCATGCACTTTGACACCAACAGTTGCAAGACTTCCTAGCAGATCCTGTGATGAAATTTTGGGGTTCTTCTTTTCACATCAGAAAAAGATCAGGTCTGATCTTGGGCTGAATTTGCTGGGACGGCCAGTCCTGGACAAATTGACAGTCACTTGAAATCTGTGCCATTTGTGGATTATTTTCTTTACAGTGGAATGATGTATTTCAAATAATTTGGAGATGTTTTTAAATCCCTTACCAGACTCATAGGCATCCACAACCTTTTTTCTGAAGGCCTTACAGAACACTTTAGATCTTGGCATGATGACACCACACAACTCAATAACAAAGGGAACACCGGACACTAGATATGAGAGGGGTATAAATAAGACAGGTTCCACCTGCACTCCCTAAGCAGGTTCTAATCACTGGCACCTAACCTTGAACACCTGAGTCTAATTTTATGGATTTGAAGGTGTGATAAATGTAGGGGTGTACTTACTTTATCCATGTGACTGATCTGTTTTTTTTTTTAATTACTTTAAATTGTGAAAATTACTACAAAATGTCAGTTTTATGTGTCATTTGATAGAGTGTATCACCTTTATTAATAGGCACGGTTTCAAAGAAATGTTTGCTTGTCCAAACAGGTCAAAAAAGCCAAAGATTTCCATGGGGTGTACTTATTTTTCACATGACTTTATACAGTATATATGAAAAGTGTGTGAAGAGATAAGTATATGTGATAAGTGTATGATGTACCGAGCGTGGCGTATGGAGGCGATGGCGTTGCTGAAGTCACTGTCGATGCTGCGGCAGTTATAAAACTCCTGATAGGCATGACGAGACGATGCCTGATACTCGATACGGCTGATGCGGCATATTCCAACGATGAGGATGATGAGCATAAGGACGAAGGCTACACACAGCGCGCCGATGATGATGTAGAGAGAGTGACGTGGCATGCTAGGGAGAGAATCAACTGTACGAGACGCCTTCCACTGCAGATCTGGTGATAAGTATAAAACAAACAATTAAAGCAATATAATAGCTACAATAATGATTGATATTGACTGCATAATGATAAATAGGTCTTTTCTCTTTCAGATACCTATCAAATCTAGAAACAGTAATACAGTTTCTTTGCACATTCTTGTATTTATGACAAAAAACGAAAGGCAACCAAAAAAATCCCCTAATTATTCTTCTTTGCTTGTTTTTGAAAACAACTGTTCCATAAAATCTCTATAGGCTGAAAGAAAGAGTGGCTGCGAGGAAAAATAGATCATTTTTTCATATACTTCTGATCCACAATGCCATGTTCTTCTGTGTATTTGATATCTGTTATGATGAAATTATGAACATGCTAGGACTGGCAGCAGAGGTAGCAGTGTAACATGTTGACAACAGTAGTGGATTATACAGCTAAAGGATTTTCAGTGCAGTCCACCTCCCCTATCCAAAGCAAAGTGGCTGCAAAATCCAACCTACGTTTAAGGTGGAATCACAGACATCATATGGTTAAGAACCACTAGAGTAAAGCACAATAGACCATAAGGGATGGAAATGCATTTCAATCTGTACTTTAAAAATGTCAGCTTTAAGGTAACTGTCTGATCATACACCCTGACTAACTTTTTGAATACTTTTTCCCCCATCAGTTTAGTTTTTTTAAGAATATCTATGTTTATGCTATGAATACATATGTTTTACATATGTGTATAGAAATGTTCATATATATTAGTAGTACAAAGTCAAAAGACATTATGTGTGTAAAATTGAAGTGGATATATGCACTGGAAGTATATTAAATGACGAAAACAATTGTTTCCAAATACTTATTTCCCCTCACTTTATATGGATGCACTCTAACACTTTACCTCATTATATTCAGTAATTCATATAGAATTACAACGTTTTGGCATTAGATTACTTATTTATGCATATAACTTGCATTTGTTATGGTACATGGTCCTATGAAACAATTTTTGGCATTTAAATAATATGGTATATTTAATATACTATTTAGAGTGTAAAGGCTTTTAGAGAGGAGTTAAGAGAGACTGCAAGGTTATGTGAATATATTCATATGTAAAAGATATTCAAAAAGTGAAGTAAGCATGCAGAGAAGCTGTACAGTTGTGCCTCCAAGGCGGCCAGGGGGGACATAGCTCCCCTACAAATATTGTCCCCAATCCAACCTGACAACTTTAACGTACAAAAGGGGAGGACTATCAGGACCCAACCCAAGGAGTGGACCATGGTACCTGGGCATTTGTTAAGGCCCTGGTTATGCTTATGGCTCTAATGAGGCCTGTGAACCTTCAGAGGATATTGGACAATTGGTTTGACCCGTCTTCATGATATGATTTGTGCGATTCTAAAGGCTGAACTCTCTTCTCTAGGGCTTCTTTGGCTGCAGGTCCAAAGAGTAGCCCTGGTACGCAGGACAGACTTTTTTGCGGGATTGTTTTGCATTTCTCTGGCAGCGTGGACTGTGCCAGGCAAACTTGATGCAACATGTAAACCACATTAGTGGACAGCTTTCCCAACTCTCGGACCATGTGCACTGATGTCAGAAGTGAAGTGGAGGGACTGGCCTCTACCATCTGGGGCAGCCACTCTAATGCTAGGTTGTGAAAAATGTTCGTGGTGGGTTTTTGTTTGTTGTTGGGTTTTTTTAAAGAGCGAGCCACTGAACAACAACGACAACACTCTAAGCTATCTTGGCCAGCATGGAGTGTAAGCTAACAAGCTAAACTAGCAACTAAAGAAAAAACAAGAGTCTATCACAGCTTTGAAGAACAGAAAAACTGTAGCTCCAGCTGTATATACAAGCTGTAATGTATAGCTCCAAACTCCACACACAGGACAGTTAAAGAAAAGGAAAAATTACATGGTGTAAAGGTATTTATAGCAAATGCTATACCACTGTCACTTTGTGACTTTTTAAAAGGCTAAAAAACAATAACAATAATTTATTCGTGAACTGCGGAAACTTTTTTTTTATCTGTGAACTGCTATCGCAAAAAAGATGGACACTGTTTTTCAACACTTGCTACTACCACTAGGTGTCAGCAATCCCTTAAACATCTACTGCACTAACAACACCACCATATCAATATTGTACAGAAGAAAGCTCCATTTCACTTCAGAGGATATGTCTCTCTAAAATCCCAATATACGCCTCCATGTCAATGGTACCTTCACACAAATGGTTGGTCTTTTTCATCTTTGGCACGGAGAACTCGAGATCCATTTTTCCCAAAAACCAGTGGAAATGTGGACTCGGCTGACCACAGCACACGTTTCCACTGCTTTTCAGTCCATCTGAGATGAGCTCGGGCCCAGAGAACTCAGCAGTGTTTCTGCATAGAGTTGATGTGTGGCTTCCTCCTTGTGTAATACAGTTTCGGGTTGCATTTCTGGATGCAGCCGCGGACTGTCTTAAGTGACAACGGTTTTCCGAAGTACTCCTGAGCCCATGTGGATATATTTATCACAGTAGCATGACAATTTCTCAGGCAATGCCGCCTGAGGGATCGAAGGTCACACACATTCACCAGTGGTTTCTGGCCTTGACTTTTACGCGATGAGATTTCTCCAGATTCCCTGAATCTTTTCACAATATTATACACTGTAGATGGTGAAAGACCTAAAATCTTTTGGAACTGACTGACAATTCTCTCACCAAGTTTGGCACAAAGTGGTGAGCCACAACCCATCCTTGCTTGCAAAGACTGAGCTTTTGGTGGATGCTCCTTTTATGCCCAATCCTGATCCTCAATAATGGTGTTACTTGAATATTCTATAAACTTTTGCCTCTTTCCCAATTTTTTTTTAGTGTGTTGAAAGCATCAATTTTTAAATTTGTTTATATTTACAAAATACAATTATGTTGGTCAGTGAAAATATTGAATATCTTTTCTTTGTATTTCTGTCCTTTTGTCAGTTAATTAAAGTTTCAAGAGAGTTGTTTTTATTGCATTTTTAAAATAATCCCAACTTTTATGGAAATGGGGTTAGTAAGTTCACAGTATTTTGTATAGTGTTTCGAAATATGGCTTCAGGAAAAATATAAATAATCTTAACGATATTCATATTTATTCATAATACCTTTCATGAAATATATATAGTAAGACATTTGTAATGTTAATAAAATAAAAGGTATGATATGATGAAAAGTAGAGATTCTAAGCTTTAAAAGGCACTAGGGCTGTCTATATGCATCCTGTATTTCTCAAGCTATACTGATATTTACAAAATATTATTTTGGATTTTAAAAAGTTAAACCAAATTTTCACATAGGATAGGCTACAGTACACCAATTAACCATACAATTTGTTGCTTTATGGTGAATGCCATTTTTAAAAATCTCACATTGGCTGGACCACATGAGACCACTTCAGCTTGGCACTGAGTCACACACTGAGCATTGAGACGTGCACCTTCCTTTCCCTTTATTCACCAGGGTCTACACTTTGCTTTCAATTTGTCAATTTGGCTCTCTTTTAACAACCACCCTCACTGATACTGTTCTGCACACTCAATTCAGCCGTCCTCGTCGTCTAAACGCTATGCATTGTTAGCAATTTCGGTTTCATAAGTTCAGCTGTTAATTAATTCCGCTGTTAACCCATATTAGACAAACGTATATATAAGAGAGCTGCTAATCACATACACACACACACACACACACACACACACACACACACACACACACACACACATTCTGCTGTAGTAGCAGATGATTCACATTAAGGCAGATTATTCAAGTTAAAGATTTAACTCACGGATCTCACAGGCCCCGCCCACCCAGCCAGGTGGGCAGTGACAGATGAAACCATCTGACTGGTCAATGCAGGTGCCACCATGATGACATGGGTTGCTCTCACACTCATTAATGTCAATCTCACAGTTCTCACCTTAGGAAAGAGCAAAAGAGGGGGAGGTAAATCTCTCACACACAGTCACACAAAGACACACACACACACACACACACACACATGAATGTACTCACCTGTGTATCCAGGTGCACACACACAGGTTGCATTGCTCCGCCTTCTTTCACACTGACCTCCGTTCTGACACTGCAGTGTCGCACATGGATCTTTATAAATCTCACAGTGTTTCCCTACAAAACACACACACACATCACAAGACATCACAACGCAAACATGATACAGACTATAAGTACATTACTGTAAGGCACACACAGACAGTCAACACCAAATGCATTACGGTAAAGAAGACTTAAAATGTGTACCTGTGTACTGTTGCGTACATACACACTCATAAGCATTGATCAGATCCCGACAGGTAGCAAAATTTAGACATGGAGCAGAGAGACACTCGTTATACTCCTCCTCACAATACAACCCATGATATCCTGAGAGAAGGAAACAGAATTTGAATCAATGTTGCCTTATATAAATACACTTTTCCCCCCAGGGTGTGTGGGGGGAAAATGTGTGTGTGTCTGTGTGTGTGTATACATGTATATGTACAGTGCTGTGAAAAGGTATTTGCTGTTTTTGTGTATATCTCATACTAAATAGTTTTAGATCTTCAAACGAAATACAACATAACACAACGCAACCTGAGTAAACACACAATACAGTATTTATTTATTTATTGGTTTGTTTATTTATTTAATTGGGGGAGGGGGGGAAGGTATCCAACAGCTATTACTCATGTGCAACCAAAGGCTTCTGATAACTGGAGATCAGTCTTTCACAGCACTGTGGTGGAATTTTGGCCCACTCTTCTTTGCAGAACTGCTTTAGTTCAGTCACTTTGGAGGGTTTGCAAGCATGAACTGCCACAGCATCTCGATTGGTTCAAGTCAGAACTAGGCCACTCCAAAACTTTAATTTAGTTGTTTTTCAGCCATTCAGAGGTGAACTTACTGCTATGACTTGGATCATTGTCTTGCTACATAATCCAGTTGCACTTGAGTTTCAACTTACAGACTGAAGACTGGACATTCTCCTTTAGGATTTTCTGGTAGAGAGCAGAATTCATGTTTCCCCCAATTATTGCAAGTTGCCCAGGCCCTGAAGCAGCAAAGCATCCCCACACCATCACACTTCCACCACCATGCTTGACCGTAGATATGATGTTCTTTTTGTGGAATTCAGTGTTTGGTTTACGCCAGATATAACAGGACCCCTGTCTTCCAAACAGTTCCACTTTCAACTGATCAGTCCACAGAACATTCTCCCAAAAGGTTTGAGGATCATCAAGGTGTGTTTTTGCAAAATTCAGATGAGCCTTAATGTTCTTCTGGGTTAGCAGTGGTTTTCGCCTCGCCACTCTTCCATGGATACCATTTTTGCCCAGTGTCTTTCTGATAGAGTCATGAACAGTGACCTTTATTGATGCAAGAGAGGCCTGTAGATCCTTTGATGTTGTCCTTAGCTCTTTTGTGACTTGCTGGATGAGTAGTCACTGTGCTTTTGGAGGAATTTTGGAAGGTCAGCCACTTCTGGGAAGGTTCACTACTGTGCCAAGTTTTTCCATTTGGAAATAATGGCTCTCACTGTGAGATAGCTCATAGCTCACCCTATTTTTTTTAGTACAAACTTTGTTATAGATTTTTTATTTTATGACTTCTACATTATCAAGTCAGTACAAAAAACATTTTAGATTCCCAAACATTAGTTTACTAGCACAAAATTAAATGTTTGTATGTCATTAAAGAAAGCAGCATGTTACATAATAGACACTTTTCAGACAGTAAACACAATGAAGGCTGCTGGGTTTTGCTGCAGAAATAAGAAGCGAGTGCGAAAGTCAAAGTCTCCAGAAGAACTGTGTCTGGTTCTGCAAGATGCTCAATAAAACTTACCAGCTCATTTCCTTATAAAACTGCACAAATTGTACCGGAGACTACTATTTGTATTTTTTATTTTTTGTCACACCAAATATTGACTTTGTTTCATTTACTACTGTTTACTGCTCTTTACGGTATTTTTTTTACAATGTAGAAACATTTAATTTATTTATTTTGAAGGCATCTTTGCTCTACAGCATTGCTTTACATGTGCCTAAAACTTTTGCACAGTACTATAAATATATGTTTATATACTGTGTATAATATATACTGTGTATATATATAATAAATATATATATATATATACACACACCATCACATCATATGCATATAAAAGGGATGTTACTTCTAGACCTCCATACTAATCACCTAGACATACTAGACACAAAAAAGAGTTGAGAAAAGACACCCCCTTGACATAGTATGACACTCTTGACACTTTGAACTAATTTGGTTAAACTCCAAGAATATGGACACAACTCTAACTGTGCTCATACAAAGACAGGATTGTACAAATTAGCAACCTAAATACCCTTGCAGTACCTACTACAAGACATACTGAGGCAAATGATCATAGGCCTTCTCCAACTCTACAAAATGTGGAGACTGAATTAGCATACTCCAATGAACCCCCACAATACTGTGCAAGAGTAAAGGCTGGCCCACGTTTCCATAACCTGGGTGGAACCTGTATTCTTCGTCCTGAATTCAATGTACAACTATTGAAAGAAGTCTCCTATCCAGAAACCTTTTCCTGGGATGCTGAGGAATGTGATTCCCATATAATTGGACCACACTCTCTGGTTCCCTTTTTTAAAATTAGAAACCATCATCCCAGGTTGGAAGTCCAATGGCACTTTCCCAAAACTCAAAACAACACTGAACAGGAGTGTTAACCACACAACCCCAACCTTGTCAAGTGCCTTCTCCAGCCAAATCTCATCCACCCTTGCCTTGACATTATGAATTTTTCTAACTGCCATAGTAAGCCACAACCACCAAGATGGACCCCAAAACACCAGAGATTTCTGGACTCCCTCTTGAAGGGAGTGCATGTCCACTGGGATGAGGAGTTCCTCAAAGTGCCCCTTCTACTACCCAACAATATCTCAATGTCACTGACCTCATTTGGTAATAAGGAGAAATTCTTTTGGAGGTAAGAGTTGAATTTCTCTGTAGGAGAAGCTTCTGCCAGACACTCCCAAGCAACAAAGAAGGTTTTAAAAAGTAAATCTGGCCAGCACCTTGTGCGACAATTCCAACTCAGCAACAAGTGGTGATCAGTTGACAGCTCTGCCCTTCTCTTTAACCGAGTATGCAAACAGATGGCCTGGTGGTCATATGGTCTGATAATACAATCAGACAAAGTACTAAGTACACTTATGAGCAACCTTGTGTTCAAGGAAAGCTTTTGGCCAAAGGCTGTGTCCATACATTTTGCAGGAATGTGGGGTTTGGCCACAACGTGACATGTTTGAATACCTGGTCCCCAGCACAGACACTGTGTGCTGATTGATGCACTATGTGCTAATGCATGCAATTCTCCAACTTGTTTGGCCGTAGAAATGGCAAACTGGCTAAATAATGCAGCCAAGAGTTTAAAGAGACCTGGTTTTCAGCTGTGTAGGTTTTCTCACTGCCAATTTGCTCATTGCAGCCTGACAGAACAAACAGCTCAATGTGCTGCCCTGAAATACACAAGGGTGGCAGGAAAGTACAAGAAAGTCAACAAAGTCAAAACAAGTTATGAAATTCTGGGCTTATTAAGCTTATGGTTATGAGATTAGTTAGTATGTGTCTTCAGCGCCCATTCTGCCATACAGTGACATGGACAATAAGCCATGTGCCTGTTCAAACAACACAGTCAACCATGGCGATAAACAGTAATAAATCAGACATTAGAATTACCATCGCCTCAGATGTTAATGCACTCTCATCTGAAAGTGGAGACTTTACAATAACAAGATTAGACTTAATAGCGAAAAAACAAGTGCTGTGGTATGAGGTAATGACTTTGCCATTGGTACTAGGCAAAAAAAAGGCAAACTGGAATACTACACTGAATGAAACGGTCTTGGCAGTCAGGAACACATGGAAGTAGAGCTTCCCCGTGACGTCATCCATGCAAAAGGATCTTTACAGACAAAGTCAAAGTGTTGAGCTAGCTGTTTGGCTTATGTAAGTATAGGTTTAGCTACTGCATTGAAGCATGTTAATGTAATTTTTAGTAAATACTTCATATTTCATAGACCATGATTTTCATAAATACTTTATTTCATCATACCAGCAATCTAGATAAATATTTAGCTTTTAATGATGGGCATTGGCAGTCCCTCAGTGTAACATTAGATAGCTAGCTATATTTAATGCTTATTTTACAGAGCTGTTAGTTAGCTAGCTATTTAGTACTTCAGTGACAACCCGTGATGTAAAACCATCACTTGTTGCATTGTCACTTTGTCCGTACAACAATTGTCTCGTCACTTGTCACTTACCACGACCCTACAGCCCCTGGATTTTATTTTTATTTTATGACTCCTACTGCACTTTTCAGCACAAAGCCATGATTGAGAACCTTTATCATATATAAACTGGCATACAGTACATATCTCACTGGATTCAATCCAGAATTTGACATTATCTTTGGCTAGGCAATAAAGTTATAAGCAATACATTTATAAGCAATAAACGTATAAGTTCCATAAAAACACAGTTTATAGTGAGTAGAATTCACATAAAATATTGTGTTTAATATGTGTGTGTGTGTGTGTGTGTGTGTGTGTGTGTGTGTGTGTGTGTGTGTGTGTGTGTCTCACCTGGCACGCACAGGCACCTATAGCTTGTGCCGACATTGCGACATACACCATGTGCACATGGGTTGAGTGAGCAGAAATCGACGAGCTGAGTGCAGGTGTGTCCGGTGAAACCAGGAGGACAGGTGCAGCTGAAGCCCTGTCCACCGGCCTGAAGATAACATGTCCCATTATTGTGACATGGACCAGAAGCACATGGGTCAACTCTCACCTCACAGACATTTCCTTTATAACCTGCAGGATGTGTGTGTGTGTGTGAGAGAGAGAGAGAGAGAGAGAGAGAGAGAGAGAGAAAGCGCTTCAGTAAAACTGCAAATTTGAATTTTTGCATTATTGCTGAGGCCATGGCTTCTCTGGGGAAAGGGGTAGGACGAGAAGATTAAAATAAGCAACTAGGTGACACAGTTAGGGAGTACAGGAGACAGAAAGGGAGCATAAATCAGGACGGAGTCAATATGGGCTGCTCATTCTCACTGGGAATTAAAACAGGTATTAAAAAGGAGATTATTTTAGAAAGGTCGCAGTAGTGTTTTATAGCTGAGTCAGTGTTTTATATTAAGACCATCCTGAGTAGTGATGGGATGAATGAGTCACTACTGAATCAAACAAACCCATTTAAAGAAATCAGTTTTATGAGTCTCACTTTGGGAGAAATTTAGTGATTTAGTCCGTTCAAACCAGTTTAAGTAAAGATAACTCTGATAGTAACAGTTGTGAATGTGGATCAGTGTGGAATCATTCCAGATATTTCCACCATCTCAGAGTTAAACAAGCATTTTTTCTGTTTTTTTAATAGTCACTGGTGGTTCAGACGGTCAGTGGAGTGAAATAGGTACATTTTTACAGTAAGTAAGGGCTGGTTGGTGAAAAACAGCAAATGTAGAACGCTTTTCAACCAATCAGACTATAGTCAGGATTGTCATACTGTATAATTGCTCATATGTCACACCATTTCTGAACAAGAGTGTTTTTCTGTACGTGTGAACTGGCCATTGCAAGAAGCACATTTGTATATACAGTCTAGACCGCATACCCTCTGCACAGGTGCACTGTGGGCCGTTCAGTGAGTTTGTGCACGTTGCTCCATTTTTGCAGGGTTCTGAGGCGCAGTGATTTACCCAAGACTGACAGTTCTGGCCTTCAAACCCTGTAACACACACACACACACAAACACACACAAACACACACACACACAGGCAGGAAAGGGCCAGTAAACATTTTTGTTTATCATAAACCAGTTACAACCAGGCTTCGAATTTTACTAGTTAGCTTTTTCTCTTGATTCATCTGCCTCTCTAAGTATCTTCCTTTCAGTCACTCTCTGTTTTAATCTTGTCCCTTTGCGGTGCAGTAATACCTATCTATCTTTCTAACAAACACACCTGGCGGACAGGTACAAGTGTAGTCGTGTCCCTCATGTCTCTGTGTGGTGTCACTGCAGGTCCCATTGTTTTCACATGGGTTTGTGTAGCATGCGTCAAATTCCTCGCAGAAGATTCCGGAGTATCCGACATCGCACTGGCAATAAAATGTGCTCTGTAACACACACACACACACACACACACGCACACACCATATATTCTAATCCATATACTACAATAATAATTATCAATATAGTATAACACCTGTGGTAATTTATAATGCCATACTATTTCATCATACTATTTAGTACAGTAGTATGCAGTTTGGGAAGTAGTCAGCATCATTGTGAACTCTTACCACAGAAGACTGTGTGATGCACGTCCCTCTCCCAGTGCATTGTGGATCGCTGAAGCTGCTGCCTGGCTCCATGCAGCTAGTAGACTTTACAGTGAACTTTAATCTGAGAGTGACCTCCAGACCAGAAGGGGCTCCAATGCGCAGCACAGCTACACACACACGCACACACGCACACACACACACAATATTGAGAATGTCTACTGCACTTACACACAGTAATGAATGCTGAAGACTCTCTTACTGATGAAGTAGTTGTGTCCGAGTGGCAGTAACTGATCGGAGATTACAAGGCCATTGGAGTCCTGCTGGAACCAAACGACCGTGCCATCAGATACTGAACACCGGTCAAACCCGAGAGCTCCAACACGCCACAATGCTGCAGCTCCGCTAACGTTCAGTACCAACCTACACACAGACACATATCACTGTCCACCGACCTGTAATAATTTACCTCTCTGACTTTAATTTCCCGTGTCTCTTCTTTCTTTTTCTCTCTATTTACATGTGTAATCAAGAGGCTAATCAGGTAGACTAATTTATAATTGTACTTTATATAATATGCACCCTATTCCCAAAAGTATGTGGACACCTGACCAGCACACTCATATGGGCTTTTTGAACATCCCATTCCAAAACCATGAGCACTAATATGGAATTGATCCCCCCTTTGCTTTCTGGGAAGTCTTTCTACTAGATTGTGGAGTGTAGCTGTGGGGATTTGTGCTCATCCAGCCACAAGAACATTAGTGTGGTCGGGCACTCATGTCAGGCAAGAAGGTCTGGTGTGGAGTCGACATTCCAGTTCATTCCAGTGGGGCCATGGCAGGGCTCTCAGGAGTTTTTCCACACCAGCCTTGGAAAACCATGCCTTTGTGGACCCTGCTTTGTGCACAGGGGTATTGACATGCTGGAACAGGTTTGGACTAGACCACTTAATACCAGTGAAGGGAAATGTTAATGCTATGGGATGAAAACGACATGCTAGACCACTGTGTCCTTCCAACATTGTGGCAACAGTTTGGGGAAGAACAACATATGTGTGGTGACCAGGTGTCCACATACTTTTGGCCATATAGTGTATATAACATATGTTAATTCATCATTATAATCCTTCCTCTTTCAGTTTCTGTGACCGATCCTGTGTGCAGCTGTTTTTATTAGTTGGCACAGCAGTGTTAACTTACTTTACTGCAGTTCCCTCTGCAATCTCCATGGAAACCGTCATCATTCCAGCTGGTTCAGTGCCTGCGATGCTCACACACTCTGATCCATCAGTGATCTGTAACACACACAAACACACTTGGAACTTGGACCCATTCATTGATAAAGTACATTTCTGCTGGAAACATGCACACACCTGGAGCTCCTCCCACTGGACCTCCATCACTCTCTGTCCAGGCTTTGGTTGCCATGGTTGTAAAGTGGGTGGGGCCTCAGTGTCACTGAACTCTGTGATTGGCTGAGACGGTTGAGTAGTGGTAGCTGGAGTGGCTGCCAGGTCCCAGCTGGACTCAACAAGGTCAAAGGCTGAAGGTGGCTGATCACACCTGACTCCTGTATACCCATCGCTGCACACACACGCAAACTCTGCACCCTCATGTGTGCAGTTACCATGAAGACAGGGGTCACTGGCGCATGGGTCGGCAAAGAACTACAAAGAAAATTCAAGAGAGAAACAAATTAGATGTATAAAGCATTATCTTTCCAGCTTACTAAAGGAGGGTCAGGCTGCAGAGCACTGGACATGTCTTGGAGTCGGGTGATACTGTATGTCCCATATATGAACTTCCTTCTTTCCATATATGGACTCAAATATGATCACAATTCCTCTATGGCTTTTAAACATGGCTGATCAGAGCAGCTGAATTTATAATACAGCAATGCCGACCTGGGAAGACTCTAATCAGCTGATTAACTCAAAACACCTTTTTACTCAAAACACCGTTGCTCAGTGGTCCAAACTCCTCTTTTCAGATGAAAGTAAATTCTGCATTTCATTTGGAAATCAAGGTCCCAGAGTCTGGAGGAAGAGTGGAGAGGCACAGAATCCAAGTTGCTTGAAGTCCAGTGTGAAGTTTCCACAGTCAGTGATGATTTGGGGTGCCATGTCATCTGCTGGTGTTGGTCCACTGAGTTTTCTCGAGTCGAGAGTCGATGCAGCGTCTACCAGGAGATTTTAGAGCACTTCATGCTTCCATCTGCTGACAAGCTTTACGGAGATGCTGATTTCCTTTTCCAGCAGGACTTGGCACCTGCCCACAGAGCCAAAACTACTAGTAACTGGTTTGCTGACCCTTGTATTACTGTGCTTCATCGGCCAGCCAACTCACCTGACCTGAACCCCATAGAGAATCTATGGGGTATTGTCAAGAGGAAAATGAGAGACACCAGACCCAACAATACAGACGAGCTGAAGGCCGCTATCAAAGCAGCCTGGACTTCCTGTATTATAAATTCTTTATTCTAATATTTGGAGATACTGGATTTTTGATTTCCATGAGCTGTAAGCCGTAATCATCAAGATTAAAACAAAAAAGCGTGAAATATTTCACTTTATGTGTAATGAATCTAGAATCTATGGAAGTTCCACTTTTTGAATTAAATTACAGGAAAAAATTTACTTTTCCACGATATTCAATTTTTTTTTAGCTGCACCTGTATATATATATATATATATATATATGTCCTGAGATATGTTTTTTCTTTTCACTTGCCTACATAATCACTTCCTGAAACCTTGTTACACCATACTGAACTGACAGTGCTATTTTGTCTGCAAAAATCAGTTTTGCAGATAAAATAATAATAAATGAAAAATGAAGAATTTCTTTACCAACTTTATGCCTCTATACTAGTATAAAATCATGCCAAACTATAATGCCTATAACTATAACTTTTGCATAATTTGTTGTTTTTTCAATAAATTTATTTATATGTAATAATTCAATAGGTTTAATTTCATTCACACTTTTCCTTCATTTTCATGTTTGATGTGAACCTTCACTGAAGCTCTTGACCTGTATCTGCATGATGTTATGCATTGTGCTGCTGCCACATGATTGGCTGACTGGATAATTGCATGATTGAGCAGGTGTTCCTAATAAAGTGGATGGTGAGTGTATATGATATAATATTTAGCCCTAATTATCTTCTGTAAAATTAACTGTTCAAAGCAAAACATAACATGTTTATCTTGTTTATAGAGATTGGAATCTGTGAAGATTTGTCATTGTGGTTCAGCAGGTGGTGTGTGTGTGTGTGTGTGTGTGTGTGTGTGTGTGTGTGTGTGTGTGTGTGTGTGTGTAGCAGCAGAAACATTGTCTCAGCCATGATAAACCATCACCATCTGTGTGCGTGTGTGTGTCTGATGTAAAAGAGGGTGCCAGAGAGACATGTCATGCAGACAGGTCATGTGGTTGCTAAGAAACAGCTACTCCAGGAGAAGTGGAGGCTGAAGGAACAGATGAAGAGATACAGACACACACTTGTCACGTCCATCCACTGCACACACACACACACACACACACACACACACACACAACTGAATCGCAAACATGCTTTCATTGATCTCTATTTCTGTACATAGGTGAAAGAAACTCTGTGGTCAAGTGAGACATTGAGAGGAACACACACACACACACACACACACACACACACACACACACACACACACACACACACAGACAAACATTAGACACTCGTATTCACATGAAGGAGAGAAAGTAATAAGACAGAGTGCAGTATAAGTGGAGGACATGAGGAACTGACAGCTCTACTGGCTTTTCTAGATCCACATCAGTAATGCACATTGCTATGGCAACACCACTGGACAGTGACATGCACACACACACACACACACACACACACACACGCACAGCTGCTTGAATACTACGATACTGTGGGCTTAACATAAGTCAATCTAAGGAACAGTTAAACCAGAAATTAACTTTATTTATACCACAGTGTGGTTGAATGCTCAAATCGGATTGGTCAGAAGGTGTGTATTATTTTTGTATAACATTCTAATATCACCGTTTCTATAGTAACAGCTCACACGCAGGGACTTGTACAGCAGGCGGATTTTTAAAAAAAATGTGTTGGTTAACATAGTAAAACATATAGTTGTTGATGTGGTAACTTTTTTTTTTTTATTAGGAGACATTTATTTATGATTTATGGGAGGAGTAAGGTTTTAAGTGAGAGAGAGAGAGAGAGAGAGAGAGAGAGAGAGAGAGAGAGAGAGGCTGGTGACAGAATGACCATTTAATATGGCTATAATGTAAGTGATAACAGGAACTAGCTTGTCTCTCTGACGTTCCACAATATTAAATCTAACTATAAATTGTCAAATCCGTGACATATTGTTCATTACTAAATATACACTAATAAACATCGTAATCGTTAGCAAATCTCAATGGTATATGCAGAATAACCATGCAATATTCTTTCAGTTGCAAGATGCTTGAAGGTTTTCTTGCATGTACTACCTGTTTCAAATCCCCCACCCCCTCAATTTTTTCTTTTTGAGCCATTCCTTGGTGGATTTGCTAGTGTGCTTAGGATCATTATCCTGTTGAAAGGCCCACTTTCGGTTCAACTTCAATATTCGGACAGTTGGCCTCACCTTATCTTCAAGCACTCTTTGATATGATGCAGATTCAAATCAGAGTTGAATCAATGAGTGCAAGTTGTGCAGTCCCTGAGACAGCGAAGCAACCCCAAACCATAACATTTCCACCACCGTGCTTCACAGTTGGTATGAGGTGCTTCTCCTGAAAAGCTGTCTTTGATCTGCTTTGGTCAAAATGTCAATTTTATGTGTCATTTGATAGAGTGTATCACCTTTATTAATAGGCACTGTTTCAAAGAGGATCAAATGCTTGGTTGTCCAAATATGTCAAAAAAGCCAACAATTTCCATGGGGTGAACTTAATTTTTCACATGACTGTATGTGTAGTTAGCAGGGAAAGTGACACAACAAGACGACAGTGAGAAGGACACAGAAATTATGCAAAGAAAGACAAAAGACAGTAGGAAAGAAAACAATAGAAAAAGATGACAGGAAGAATGGCACAAAGCAAGAGGGTTAAGGACACAACAAGATGATATGTAGGTCACCAGAAAATCCATCCATCCATTTTCAGTATCGCTTATCCTACACAGGGTCGCAGGGAGATTGGAGCTTATTCCAGGAGACTCGGGGCATAACGTGGGGGACACCTTGGACAGGGTGCCAACCCATCACAGGGCACAATCACACACTACAGACAATTTAGAGATGCCACTCAGCCTACAACGCATGTCTTTGGACTGGGGGAGGAAACCAGAATACCCAGAGGAAACCCCCGAAGCACAGGGAGAACATGCAAACCCCACGCACACAGGGCAGAGGCGGGATTTGAACCCCCAACCCTGGAGGTGAGAGGCAAACGTGCTAACCACTAAGTCACCGTGCCCCCAAGGTCACAATCAAATGACTGGGAAAATTACATAACGACAACTTGAAGAGTAACATAACAGGGTGACAGGAAACTGAAGAAAACAACAGAGTTAAGGACACAAGAAGACTACAGGATGAAGTACGAACTACCAAACAATATCACAAGACAACTGGGTTAAGGAAAACACAAAACGATACAAGAAAATCATATAACACCCCTTGACATTGACAAGTTAGCGTACAATTCAGTGTAGTTTTGCCACTGCTAAAACATTACAGTATAGAGATCGCAGGGGAAGAAGGAACAGGGTAAATAACAAAATAGAAGATAAAAACAGATCATTAAGAGAGGAAAAGAGGAAAATAAAGAGGGACGAAGGTCAAAAAAGATGAGAGGAGGAAGAGGAAAGAGGATGACAAAGGCAGTTTATGTGGCTTAGTGAATAGGGTAATTTGTGGTTAGGGACACGTCCACAGTGGACTGCTGATGGTGATGTTTCCGGGTGACGTAAAATAACTGACGTTCCTGTATTACTGTACTACAGAGTGTCCTTGCTGAGGTGAGACAGTGCGTACACACACACACACACACACACACACACACACACACACATACAGCCAAACCTCAGCAGGCTTTTAAGAAGCTTAGCAACATGCACTGATTATTAACAATTCCGATCATTAGCATGTAGCACTCCTGCAGAGAGAGAAGAAGCACTGCCTCTGAAAGGCTCTGTAGTGTGCGTTGTGGGGTGGGGGGGGCTATAATAAGAACACTAAAGAGTTACGGGACTAATACAAAATCTCAGTAGGAAACACTGTGACATCACCATGACTACACAACTTTCTTCTAACCAATCCCTGTGCATTACTGTCTACACAGCCAATCAGTGAACCCACGCAAGCGTGCGTCAGGTCCGAGGTTAAAAGTGGGGGAGGGGTGTGACGTCTGGGTGACGTTAGAGGATGAGACAGAGAGAGAGAGAGAGAGAGAGAGAGAGAGAGAGTTGAACTGACAGAACTGAAGGAAAACAGAAGGACACCAATAAAAGCTCATCTGCTTTACTTTATTTATTTTAGAATTTATCCCAGAGTGACTCAACACATTAAAGCGCATAATGTGACCATTCACGTGCATGTTTGAGCTCATATCTTGTGGTAGCCTGTTAAGTGCACTGCAAATAGCCCTGTAATGTTTAGTAATTAAAGATTGCACACCCACCATCCTCTTTAATAGGAACACCTATACATTCATGCAGTTATCTAATCAGCCAATCATGTGGCAGCGGCGCAGTGCAGGTCAAGAGCTTCGATTAATGTTCACATCAAACATCAGAATGGGGGAAAATGTGATCTCAGTGACTTTGACCATGGCATGGTTGCTAGCGCCAGATGGGATGGTTTGAGTATTTCAGAAATCTTCTGGGATTTTCACACCCAACAGTCTCTAGAATTTTACACAGAATGGTGCGATCAATAAAAAACATTAAGTGAGTGACAGTTCTGTGGGCGGAAACATCTTGTTGATGAGAGAGGTCACAGGAGAATGACCAGATTGGTTCGAGCTGCCAGGAAGGATATAGTAACTCATATAATCACTCTTTACAACCGTGGTGAGCAGAAAAGCATCACAGCATGCACATAACCTTGAGGTGGATGAGCTACAACAGCAGAAGACCACATTGGGTTCCACTCCTGTCACCCAAGAACAAGAATCTGAGACATCATGGGCACAGACTCAACCAAACTGGACAGTTGAAGATTAGGGGGGAAAAAATCACCTGATCTTTTTCCAGGCTTCAACTGTCCAGTTTGGGTAAGTCTGTGCCCATGATGTCTCAGATTCTTTTTGGTGAAACCAGATGTGGTCTTCTGCTGTTGTAGCTCCTCCACCTCAAGGTTTGCAAAGAGTGCTTATTTGTGTTACTATAGACTTCCTGTCAGGTCAGACCAGTCTGGTCATTCTCCTCTGATCTCTCTCATCAACAAGGTGTTGACCACCCACAGAACTTACGCTTACTCGATGTTATTTGTTTTTCACACCATTCTGTTGTGTGTGAAAATCCCAGGAGATCGGCAGCTTCTGAAATACTCAAACCAGCCCATCTGGCACCAACAACCATGCCATGATCAAAGTAACAGAGATCAGACTTTATTATTGTAGGTAAATAGGTAGCAAACAATTAATTAACTGAAAGGATGAACCGTTTGCGCTCAAATCGTACTGACAGCAGGTTTCCAAGATTGATTAGACTTTTTTGCCCACAATGAGACTTATGCTTGTCTTATGAGTTGCTATTGGTCACTGAGAGCCAAGGTCATTGTAACTACACAGCCAGTCAATTAGTTCATGTCTATTATTGGTTGTGTCCCCACTAAGGGGCGTCCAATCTTATCCGCAAAAGGCCGGTGTGGGTGCAGGTTTTCATTCCAATCAAGCAAGAGCCACACCTTATTCCACCTGTTTAATCAGTTGAGCTTGGCTTTCAATAGACTCATGTGTGATGATTCTCCTTAGTTGGAATGAAAACCTGCACCCACACCAGACCCTCTGCGAATAAGATTGGACACCCCCCTGTTTTGAGGCTTAGTTTGAGACAGGGGTTGTCTATCCTATCCACAAAGGGCCACTGTGGCAGGTTTTCATTTTAACCAATCAGGACCCACACCTGATTCCCCCTGTATAATCCGTTCACCTTTACCTTCAATCATTATCAGGTGTGGCTCCTGCTTGGGTGGAATAAACGCCTGCAGCCACACCATCCCTTTGCACATAAGACTGATGACCCCTTTGACATCGCATGACCATTCATTGGGAAAATTCACTCAGCAATCCAGTAGAAATTCAGCTGATCCATGACGATTCACATTTATCACGTCACCATCGGCTGAAATAGTTTCAGTAATACAGTATGACTTCATATTTAGTGGGACTAAGATTATGGACATATTGACAGTGGACCACCCGAGATCCACCCCTGCCAGTGACAACCGAGGTCTTTATCAAGGACGTTTATTTTTTCAAAATCTATTATAAGTCCATGATTTATTAAAGGCTTGCGTGTGTGAAAATGTAAAAACATGTAAACTTAATAATGCTTACAAAAAAAGGAAGAACATGCAAGCTGGATTTAATAAGGCTTTATAGCATGTGGTGTTGTTTCTGTGCTTTTCCCTTAATGAATATGAAATTTGGGGCATTTATATGGGACAAAATACAGTGCCGTGTCAGTGCAAATCTGTTCATTTATAACCCGCGGTGTGATTTACTGAGGCTGAAAAGTCATTCTGGGGATGAGATTAGTCCTCTGGAAGTCTCGCTGAGATCCAAACACGTCATTTAGGCAATTATTTCCTTGTAAATTACCCACAACGTACTTACTAACTGTTCGTGTGATTCGGATTTAGAAAAACACAAATTATCACTTGTATTATTTGGTAGAAAACTGAGGCCTAAATCTATTTGGAATGTGTTATGATTTTAAGTTATTTTAAAAGAGAAAACATTACTGAGTGTATAGTTTGCGTTTTATTGGCTGTATCTGTTCTTTATTAGACATTATAATGTTTTATTAATTAAAAATCTTAATGAAAATCATTGTGCTAACTGAGCTTGAAAAAGAGTGAGAACAAAATAGCAGTGCTAATTTAACAGAATTCTCACACCCACACTGTAAATGGGTCAATGGGTAAACACACACACACACACACACACACACACACACACACACAATTCTTAATTCTGCTGTAAGTGTATAAAACCAGGACATGGTGGAGCGATGTCCATGTTCTGTTGAACACACAAACGCACACAGACACACATGCTTCCTCTCTGCTCTGTTGCCACAGCAACACTCTCCTCTTTGCATCTTACAGACAGCACATGAGTGCGTGCACACACACACACAAACACACGCACACACACACACACACGCACACACACCTGGCAGTTGTGTCCGGTGAACTGTGCACCACATGTGCAGATGTACTTCAGCTCTTCTCCCTCTGCAGGTGTACACACTCCTCCATGTAGACACGGCTGTCCCTCGCACGGGTCCGCGGGGATTGTTGGGGTCACATCAGGGTCAGAGGTTACGGGAGTTGTCACCCCCGTCTCCGCAAGGAAGCTGAGAAGAGGAAGGACGAGTGCGATGAGCTCCATCACACACCGGGGTCACCGTTGAGATCTTCTCTAACGTGTAGTACAGAGCTCCACAGCGCCAATGTGCATGTAACAGAGACAGCGAGAGAGAGAGAGAGAGAGTGTGTGTGTGTGTGTGTGTGTGTAAGTGAGAGAGAGAGAGAGAGAGAGAGAGAGAGGGCGGGTGAGGGGAGGAGACAGAGGGACAGACAGACGGACGGACAGACGGACAGACAGAGAGAAAGATGGAGACAGTTAAAGAGAGAGAATGACAGAATGAGGGTGAAAGAGATACACACAGGCGAAGCAAAAGACACAGCAAGAGAGACAGAGAGACGTCTCTACTTCAGCAAGAGCGAGACAGAGATATACGGTATGTGTGGGGTGGAGACTGACAGGGAGATGGAGGATGCTGAATCACAGGCATAATCGATACCACACTTTTCATTCAGTGTGTTCACTCATAACCTGTCCTTGTGGTACACACTCTCTTAGGGAATGTGTGCGCGCATGTGCGTAGATGTCTCTCCAGGGTCTTGATTACAATGGAGGTGGTTTCTATGGTGACCAGACAATTCATGTGTGCGCGCATGTTTGTTTCCCATCTCCGAGAAAAACCTGCGGTAAAATTGCACACTTACTGCTTCAGTCTTTATTCTGTTGTTTATGGTTATAGTTTGTTTCCTGTGCCTCTACACACTCACACACACTCACACACACACACATCTATGGTGTAGGACTTTATTTGTACCAGCCTTCCACTGTTTAACCACTGCATTCAGTAAAGTGCATGTATAATCAGTACACAGTCTAAAATCTTCTGAATCATTTTCATGATTTCACAAGACCTACTAAGACCTTGGCACTAGTAGACTAGCCTTGCTAGTTTAAACGTTCAATTAAACATTCAATTACGTATAAAGTGAAATTTCATAAGTTACAAAGTCTACAAGAACGGGGCGAAAGCGGTGAAGAAACGTGCCTGTTTTAGCTGGTGGGTTTTAGTGCATGGGGTGTGGCATTTTTGGACGGTTTGCTTTTTTCTTGTGAATCTAATGACCTAGATTACGAGCTAGTTACCTCAATTAAGTACATAATGTTTAGCTACACAGCTTGCGGTAACTCTTACCTATTTCATTACATATCTGACAGGATAATAGTAGCTAATCACCCAGCTAGCTATTTGTGTGGCAGCCTGAGAAGACCCTTCACATTTCTAAATATATTATAGTACAGACTTTCCTGACCTGACATTGGTGTCAGGTTATAGGACTTCATGTATAGGAATGTCTGGTTAAGTGAAAAGGGAGAAAATTTCCTCAAACACATGAGGATTACATTACCAACACTTTGCTATGCAAGAACAAGTTGCACAATCATGCCATACTTGTACATAACGATAAGAATACGGTTTTACTGTACACAGAACATGATTTTGTGATTCAGTGGAGGTTATGCATCATTTACATGTGCAAATGAAGATGTAAAATGGTGAGGTGCAGGTGAAGAAACTCTTCAGAAAGGTGTCCTGTGTCGATTGAACTTGCATGCTACGTAGGTGTTCAGACCACTTTAGATTTTGCACATTTTATTGTTACACGTTTAATTTATAACGGATAAAACCGAATTAATGACAATGCAATAACCCATAATGTCAAAGCAAAAACAAGATTTAGCAATGTTTGCAAAAAGTATTAAAATTTAAACCTGAAATCTCTCATTAAAAGAAGCACTCCCACAACATGATGCTGACAACACCATGCTTCACTTTAGGGATGGTAGTAGCCAGTTGATGAGCAGTACCTGCTGTTCACCAGACATCGTGCTTGGAGTTCAACACCAAGAGTTCGATTTTTGTGTTGCCAGACCACAGAATCTTTTTCATCATGCTCGCAAATAAGGTCTCAAATATGGCAGGCACCTAATAAGGTGCCTGCCATATGCATTTTACTCATGAGAGTCTTCCTTCTAGCCAGTCCACCATAATGGCCTGAATGGTGGTGTATTTCTGAGATTGGTGTCCTCCCAGCAGTTTCTCCTATCTCTGTGGAGGAGTTCTGAAGTTGGTCACGTCCCTGACCAAGGCCCTTCCGGTTCGGTTTCTGAGTTTGGCCAACTCTATGAAGAGTCCTGCTGTTCCCAAATTTCTCCCATTTCACAAAGATGAAACTTCTGTGAACATTAAAAGCTTCAGAAATGGTTTTATACTCTTGCCCAGATCTATAATCGACACAATTTGACTGCGGAGGTCTACGGAGAGTTCCTTGGACTTCCTAGCTTGGTATTTGGTGTGACATCCACTGTGAATTGTGGGACCTTATACACGCAGGTGTGTGTCTTTCTAAACCACATCCAATCAGTTGAACTTTCCACAGGTGGATTCCAGGTAAAATGTAGAGACATCTCAAGATAATCAAAGCAAACAGGGTGCACCCGAGTTCAAACTGGAGTGCCTTAGCCAAGGGTCTGAATACTTATCTAAATGAGAGATTTTCGTTTAGGCCTCTGTGCAAGCCACTGGAGTTCCTCCACACCAAGCTCACCAAACCATGTCTTTATGGACCTTGCTTTGTACACAGTATCACAGTCATGCTGGAACAAGAAAGGGCCTAACACAAACCGTTGTCACAAAGTAGGAAGCATACAATTGTCTAAAATGCCTTAATATGCTGTGGTATTAAAATTATCATTCACTGAAACTAAGAGGCCTAGCCCAGACCTGAAAAATAGCCCCAGACCATTATCCTACCCATTCTAAGGTAGGATAATGGTAGGTAAGTATTCTCCTGGCATTTGCCAAACCCAGATTTGACCATTAGAGAGCTAGATAGCGAGCATCATTCATCACTCCAGAGAACATGTTTCCACTGCTCCAGAGTCCAGTGGGGGGTATGATTTACGACTCCAGCCAACACTTGGCATTGCACATAGTGATCTCAGGCTTGTGTGCAGCTGTTCGGCCATGGAAGCCCATTTCATGAAGCTCCCAATGCACAATTCTTTCATTAATGTTGCTTCCAGAGGCAGTTTGGAACTCTGTAGTGAGTGCTGCAACAGCGATTTTGCGTGGTCTACAGCTTCATGAGCTGCTGTTGCTCCTAGATGCTTCCATTTCACAATAACAGCATTAACAGTTGGCCAGGGCAGAAATTTCACAAACCAATTTCTGGCCAAAGTGGCATCCTATGACAGCACCACGTAAAATCATTGAGCTCTTCAGTAGGACCCATTCTACTGCCAGTGTTTAACTATTTGCTTGATTTTAGCAATGGGCGTGGCTGAAACACCTGAACTTTTTTTAATTTACTTGAATTATTTTTTTTTTTTAATTATTGTAGAATGCATTTACACCCCCACTAGTCATTAATATTTATAAACCAGACCACCAATGTTTATTAATATACATTTTATTGAATTGTCTTTTGTAACATATTGCTGTTTTAAACATAGATATAAAAAAAATAATAATAAAATAAAATAAACACCTAGGATTCTTAAACTGAGACCTTCCATAAACTATGACTGTATGAAATAGTATTTGATGTAAGTACCATTGCCATATAGACTTTGTTCCCTGGAACATGGTCACCACGTTCACACCAGGTCAGAGCTGGTTCTGAATAACGGAACACTGGCAGTTATAAGGTGGGTGTTCATAGAACCAGTTACATACGCAGTTCGGGCTCGGTTTCAACCCTCCGAATCACCAAGAGTGATGAGAATCACAAGGGTAACCTGTGTCACAAGATCACGTGTGTCTGACGCACCTTAGGACTCGCCGAAAAGGTGCATGGAGATGGCTGACACACTAACACCACTGGGAGGAGCACTGTTTTGCTGTCTTTTTATTTGGGTTGTGTTGAGGATCAACCTGGTACATTACAATTTAAATGGAAAACATTTTTGACACAGTCTTTTTCACTTTCTTTCTCACAATTAATCCTGGTAAAGCCGGAGAGGAAACCCAATTGTGTCGTGTGAATCTGATGTAATAACATCACTTTTAAAAGCAGCAGCATGCAGCAATCGCAACTGCACTCGTTATAAAATACTGACACTAATATACACCAATCTAACATATTTTAAGGACATGAGCTCTAAGTCTTTTTGTTGGTCTTGTTTCCACCGTGATTTTACATATTCCATTATAATAAATGGCTATGTGCTAGAGCTAGCTGAATCGTCAACCTAATTTCCAGTAACAGTATGTCCACCTCCATATTGGCCAGTTGCCTGGCATGTTGAACTACCTATGTCGAAAGCATGAATTCCAACTGAAAGGACCAAAGCAGGTCTTAATAAGGAGTATTTTTTTTTTGTGTTGTGGGTGAAGGAGGGCTGACAGGCTGCACACTGAGTCAAACAGTTGCTTTATTTATGTGTCCAGGTAAAAACAAGAACCTGATGCAGTAAATTATTGCAGATCTTAGAAACCAGCAGATGAAGGTTCGGGGTGAGGAGAGTGAACGCTAGCACGCCACCCCCCCCCAGGCAGGCAACACACTGTAGCGCGCACACACCACACCACCACGCTCCAATCCAAGCCAGCAGTGCAAACAAAACAGAATAATAAACTACAGCAAGAGGAGGAAAAAAATATAGAAAATAAAAAAAAAAAAAAAAAAAAAAAAGCACAGTCACACCTCAAACTGGGTGTGAGAACTGCATATAAATTTTATTCCATAAATGTTTTTTTTTTTTTTTTTTTTTTTTTTTTTGGGAAATGTCATCTGGCCATGAAACACTAAAATGAGACCAGCCAATTTACTACTGTTTTCCTTTTTTTTTTTTTTTTTTAGCGCTCAGCTACATGGCAGGATTAGTTATAACCCTGCGAGCCATATGACCTAAACACATAACAGCGAGAAAATAAAGAAGGGTCTACTCTAGCCACCTTCAATGCAGAGTAGACACTCGCGGCTTTTAAATGTTGGCCAGAAGTCCATTTCACTCTGATGATTAAAAAAAACAATAATTATAATAATAATAATACAATTATAGATCCTACACTTTCATCACTACCTGCATTGAACCAACTGCAACTTTCGTATAGGGGGGGAAAAAAGAAAGATGTAACACACAATAAAGAATGTGAAGAATGAGCAAAACGTTGGTCTGTACAAATGATCTTTGGAGCTGTAAGAGAACACGCACACGCACGCGCACACACTGCCTGCTGGATGGAAACACAGTGATGACATCACTCACCACCATGACAGGAAACACACACATCCCCATTTTCTTTATATATCACATTCGATTTCCTCACACACGAATTGGCTACTGATATTAATGATTAGATCTGCTGAACAGGAGGCCATTTCATTTCCGAGATCAGCTCTGAAGAGGAGGCCATTTTTTTTCCCGAGATCTGTGCTGAAGAGGCGGCCATTTTGTCTCCAAGGTTTGCTCTGAAGAGGCAGCCATTTTATATCCAAGTCTCATAACATTTTGTTTTATTTTTATTTTCCCCTGTAGCAGACATACAACTTCAGGGGTCTCTTTCCCCCGCCCCTGGAAGCAGCTGCTTTAAGAGGCAGCTGTACCAACAACAAAAAGAAAACAAAGGGAGAACTAAAGCAAAAGAAGGGAGGAAGTCATGACGACATGTGTAGGTTGGTAGAAGGCATTTTGCTTTGTGTGTGTGTGTGTGTGTGTGCGTATGTGTGTGTGAGTATGTGAGAGAGATCAGGACAGGTGAAAAGACTGCTGGCCCTCCCGTGCCGCCATTAACAGTTTTTCCCTCATGATCTCGATGCTGGAATAATCCGGAAGCTTCAGGTAGTTTACACACGTCATCACCGACGGCAGGAAGTCGTCTGGGTTCTCCGTTGACTCGAACGTCTTGCGTACAATTGTCAGAGGAGGATTCAAACTCCGGAAACCTAGTGATGAAAAATAAAAGTGCTTCACAACACAGCAAAAAAAAAAAAAAAACAGAACGTAAACTAGTCTATATTCTGGACTACAAGACGCGTTTTATTTTGTGATGTAGAAGGTGATGAGACGAAAATGGAGTACAATGTCTAGAGGCCAGACACATCCTAACTGCCATGCTAGTACTGAAATACATCAACAATGCGGTTCTGTTGTATTGCAGTTCACATTAGCCAATATTTATAACTCATAAAATTAGATGACTGCTATTATAAACATAAGAAAACTTCACAAGCTCTGGAAAGCTCTGGTGTTTGAGCTAACAATGTGTAGAGCACAAACCGAGTGAGCAAATCTAAGGCTATATAACCACATGTAACCATGCTTTCCTTGCTCCAGGACAAGATGCAATATAAGACAGTGGAACAGCTGGTGTTTCTCACCTCCTACTGGCAGTCTCGGGCTCCCGGTCACAAACTGCAAGAAGAGTCTCTGCTGCTCTGCATCAAAACTACTCAACACCTCAAAGAGGAATCGCACCGCCCGACTACACACACATACAATTTTATATTATATATATATATATATAGAAATCCAATCAAAGGCAAAAGGACACACTACACTGGACTTGTGGATAAAAAAAATGATGCTGTACGTTTGTACCTGTCGTGTGTATACCCGTGGTCCGGTCTGCAGCATTCCATCAGAGTTTTGACGTCCCACGTCTCCGATTTGCTGCCACACAACAACTGGTCGAGCTGAGACAGACAGGCAGGCAGACACACACAGACACACATGATTAACGGATGAAGGAGCAGACAGAGGAACAGGATGGGAACAAATTAAAGGACAAGTGCAGCTCACCTCTTCTGGGTAGAAGTACTGTAGGTGGTGGAGGGGGAAAACAGACTCGAACCCTTCCCTAAATGACTCGAACTGCCGGGACACACCCTCATTTAAGGTCCAGTACACCACCAACTGCACGCGCACACACAGTTAACAGTGTTTAGAAAAATAAAATGGCTTCACTGTGTGTATGGTGTACACGTCTCGTTCAGGTGCTCCTCTAGAGGAGAGGCTGACGTGTCTTTTCCACCGTTATTCAGCATGTGGTAGATGAGGTACAGGGCATAGTGGGTGTAGGAAGTATAGGTAATCCCTCCAATCTGTGTATACTATGTGTATATTATGGGGTGATTCAAGATTTATTTGTCACATGGGCATTCATAGCAGGTAAGACATGCAGTGAAATAAAATGCAGTTACTCCAAGACTGTGCATATCAAAAACAATAAATACACTAGTAGAAAAAGAGAACCCAATTAAACAAATGAGACAAAAATGGTGTATTTTGTCATTTATTTATCGAGGAATGTGTTACAATATTACATATCTGTGAATGGCAAAAGTATGTGAACCTTTGCTTTCAGTATCTGGTGGGACCCCCTTGTGCAGCAATAACTGCAAGTAAACGCTTCTGGTAACCGTCGATCAGTCCTGCACATCGGCTTGGAGGAATTTCAGCCCGTTCCTCAGTACAGAACAACTTAAACTCTGGGATGTTGGTGGGTTTCTTCACATGAACTGCTTGCTTCAGGTCCTTCCACAACATTTCTATTGGATTAAGGTGAGAACATTGACTTGGCCATTCCAAAACATTAAGTTTATTCTTCT
This sequence comes from Cranoglanis bouderius, assembly GCA_023630585.1. Lineage (NCBI taxonomy): Eukaryota > Metazoa > Chordata > Actinopteri > Siluriformes > Cranoglanididae > Cranoglanis > Cranoglanis bouderius. Next base: position 13,368,815 of record CM042566.1, read on the forward strand.
TTAACCATTTTTGTTAGAACAACTTGTGTGCTTTGGGTCGTTGTCTTGCTGAATGACCCACTTTCTCTTGAGATTCAGTTCACGGTCAGATGTCCTGACATTTTCATTTAGAATTCACTGGTATCACTGGTTTCACAGATGGGATAAGGGTCTTATGCTGGAATGCAGCGCTTTCCTTTCTCATAACGCTTCTCATTTAAACCAAAAAATTCTTTTTCGGCCTCATCCGTCCACAAAACCTTTTTCCAATAGGCTTTTCCATGTCGTCTTTAACAAACTGCCAGAGGGCAGCAATATTCTTTTTGGAGAGCAGTGACTTTCTTCTTGCAACCCTGCCATGCACGCCACTGTTGTTCAGTGTTGTCTTGATGGTGGACTCAAACATTAACATCAGCCAATGTGAGAGAGGCCTTTAGTTGCTTAGAAGTTACCCTGGCTTCCTTTGTGACCTCGTGGACTATTACACATCTCGCTCTCCGAGTGCTCCTGAGGAGGGTAACAATGGTCTTGAATTACCTCCGTTCACACAATCTGACTGTGGATTGGTGGAGTCCAAACTCAGAAATCTCCTTTGTTCATGCCATGATAGACTTCCACAAACGTGTTGTGAAGCTCAGACTCTGATAGAGCCCTGTTCTTTAAATAAAACAGGGCACTCACTCACACCTGATTTCAATCAACGGGATGACAGACACCTGACTCTAATTTCACCTTCAAATTAACTGCTAATCTTAGATGTTCACATACTTTTGCCACTGACATATGTAATATTGGATCATTTTGAAAATTTGTGTGAAAATCTGATGTTTTTGGTCATATTTATGCAGATATATAGAAAATTAAAAAGGGTTCACAAACTTTCAAGCACCACTGCATGTCCAATATTCAAAGTGTGGTCATAGGTGATGAGCGCCAAGGATGTCGGTGCAAAGGAAGTAAATAAAATAAGATTAATAAAAAAAAAATTTAAAAAAAGCAAAAAAGTCTTAATGGAGCAACCACGATGGCAGTTTGTGTATACTGTGTGTAGGTTATAGGGCTTGTGTGTAACTCATCCTTAGGTGTTACTCCAGGTTGTGTATCCTGTTTTGTGGTATATGCTAGAGGGTATATGGTGTGTAACTCGGTAACCTCAGGTACTTCTCCAGGTTGTGTATACTGTGTATAGGTTATGGGATGTTCGGTGTATGGTACAGTGCTGTGAAAAGGTATTTTAAAGCAGCATCCTGCTTTCTTCTGTTTTTTGTGTATATCTCATACTAAATAGTTTAGATCTTCAAACGAAATACAACATACAACGAAGGAAACCTGAGGAAACACAATAGTTATTTTATTTTTTTTATTGACGCAAAAAAAGTTATCCAGCACCTATCACCCATGTGAAAAACTAACTGCCCCCTTAAACTTAAAATCTGGTTGTGACAACTTTAGCAGCAATAACTGCAACCAAAGGCTTCTGATAACTGGAGATCAGTCTTTCACAGCGCTGTGGGGGAATTTTGGCCCACTCTTCATTGCAGAACTGCTTTAGTTCAGCCACTTTGGAGGATTTTCAAGCATGAACTGCCCATTTAAGGTCCTGCCACAGCATCTCAATTGGTTCAAGTCAGAGCTTTGACTAAATCACTCCAAAACTTTATTTTATTTATTTATTTATTTTAAGTCATTCAGAGGTCATTGAGTCATTACTCCTATGCTTTGGATCACTGTCTTACTGCATAATCCAGTTGTGCTTGAGTTTCATTTTATGGACTGAAGATCGGACATTCTCCTTTAGGATTTTCTGGTAGAGAGCGGAATTCATGTTTCCCTCAATTATTGCAAGTTGCCCAGGCCCTGAAGCAGCAAAGCATCCCCACACCATCACACTTCCACCACCATGCTTGACTGTAGGTATAATGTTGTTTTTGTGGAATTCAGTGTTTGGTTTATGCCAGATGTAACAGGACCCCTGTCTTCCAAACAGTTCCACTTTTGACTCCTCGATCCACAGAACATTCTCCCAAAAGGTTTGATTTGGCAAAATTCAGACGAGCCTCAATGCTCTTCTGGGTTAGCAGTGGTTTTCGCCTTGCCACGCTTCCCTGGATGCCATTTTTGCCCAGTGTCTTTCTGATAGTGGAGTCATGAACAGTGACCTTTATTGATGCAAGAGAGGCCTGTAGGTCCTTTGATGTTGTCCTTGGCTCTTTTGTGACTGGATGAGTAGTCACTGTGCTCTTGGAGGAATTTTGGAAGGTCGGCCACTTCTGGGAAGGTTCACTACTGTGCCGAGTTTTTCCATTTGGAGATAATGGCTCTCACTGTGGTCCTTTGGAGTCCCAGAGCCTTTGAAATAGCTTTGTAACCCTTCTGAGACTGATCTTCCCATACAATCACCTTCTTCCTCCTCATTTCTGGAATTTCTTTCAACTTTGGCATAGAGTGTTACTGGGTAAGACCTTTTAACCAACGTCATGCTGTTGAAAAAGTTCTATTTAAGTGTTGATTTGATTGAACAGGGTTTGCAGTAATCAGGCCTGGTTGTGTCTAGTCCAGCTGAACCCCATTGTGAATGCAGTTTCGTAGATTTAAGCAATTAGTAACTACGGGGGCAAATACACAGGCCCCGTTGGTATTAGATAACTTTTTTGCTTCAATAAATAACTATCATTTAAAAACTATATTTTGTGTTTACTCAGGTTGCCTTTGTTTTAATTTCTGAAACAATTTAGTACAAGATATACACAACAAAACAAGAAATTAGGATGGGGCAAATCATTTTTCATAGCACTGTCTGTAACTCACCCTCAGGTACTCCTCCAGGTTGTGTATGGTGACTGGGACGTCTTTGCCTCCCTTCTTCAGCTCGATGTTCGGGAACCCTGGCAGTGTGAAGTCCAGCCCTAAATCCTCCACTGAACAGCCATTCATATTTAAACTCTCCAGAGCCTGCTGTAGTGTCTCCCTTGTCTGAGAATACAGATGGACAGACATTTTTCAGAAACTGATTTCATTTCTCTTCTAAGAGTCTATGTCTTACTAAGGTGGCGTTGCAAATGCTAGAAATAATGTTTACTTAAGCTGGACATACACTATGAAAAGAGAAATCTTATCATCTGACTAATGTTTACTACTGCTCAAACTCATGAAGCAAACCAGTCACTCACCCTATGCAGCCTACAACTCGTGAATATGGCTACAAGGCAACATCATCAAATTAAAGACCATTAAACTGAACATAGGCTTCTGATATGCATATCAGGTTGTCACACTACACAATGCCCGATTCACTGTGACCTACAAAAGCTCAGTGGAATGCATTTATCAAGCAACCTGTCATTTACCCTTTCACTGTGTGTGATTCACACGCAATTTAGCAATGATTTTTTAAAATATTTTTTTAAAATGCTGCTGACAGAAAAAGCGTGCCTAAATCCAGCCAAAATCATACAGTCTAAGCCTGGTTTTAGTGCTCTTACTAGGAAGTCAGTACCACAGTATTGATTTATATGGACTGCCCTAACTGCTAATGAGCCCATCTCACTCTACCTGATCTGTTAACATGGAGATCCACATTCAGACAGAAATGAAGTGTGTGCATGTGTGTGTGTGTGTGTGTGTCCGTCCATACGTAGGATTTGTCCTGCTCTAGTCTCTTCTTCTGCCTTATGATGTCCTCCAGGTGTTGGATGGATTTGGCCACACCGGGGTCGATGTTCACCAAATCGTGAGAGCTTATTGACGACTCATTTCTCAACATCCACTTGTAAAAGGGCAGGCCCAGGGGCAGATCCAGCTGCATACACAATAATCATAATCTTTATTAGTATTGAGTATAATTCACAGTTACACTTTCAGGCCAGAATCAGTCATCAATTTCAAGCCCCACATAAGTGCACGAGTAATTGCAAGTGACAGCAGTCATTGGTCATGACATTAAAATTTGTGAATGAACGAACACTTCTGAAGTACAGTATCAAGTGGACCACAAACATGAAGCTGTAATCACCATTTAAAATGTTGTATTTGTTACAGTGGAACTAAGATACGAACTGCAGTCAGACTGGTTACAGTGGCACTGCAGGTGGGTGCCATGGTTTGACTGGTTACAGTGGCACTGGAGGCATGGTGCCATAGTCTGATTGGTTACAGAGGAGTTATGGGGGTATTACAGGCTAATCGGTTACAGTGGAATTGGGAGCAGAAGCCGTTGTCCGATTAACAACAGTGCAGGTCAGGGCTGAAACTGCGTTCTGATTGGTGCCAGTGGTATTCGGGTCAGATGCTGCAGTCTTGATTGCACAAAGCATAACCACCTTGTCATTTAACACAACTGAAATCTGCAGCACTTTTAAAAGAGCTTATAAGCACGTGTCGGGGGAAAAAGCTGGAATTTATTTACAGGTGCACAGAAATCAGAGTGTAAGAGAGAACTCCTACCAGTCTGAAATCCATGATGGCTTTAGCCATGAGTTTTCCCAGGAAGCGGAATTTCATCTTGATCTTGGCAATGTGAGCAGGCTTGGTGCTGCGACCAAAAGGCACAGCAAAGAGGCCCCGAGAGCTGAACATGTACTTGGTGCCCTCCTGACTCCCTGCGAACAGACAAGAGATTACAATCGTGGAACAGAGTTTATGGATAAAACCATAACTAAACTGTGGTGGACTGCAAGGAGATAATGAGTGTAGTGACCTTTAGGGTTGGCAAGGGTGACCTCCTCTCCTCGCCATAAACCTAGATCAGCTCTCTGCAGCTCCTGAGACACAAGAGCGTAGAACTCCAGGGTTGGACCAAGACCTGTCCCCACCTGGGAGAGGAAAATAGAGGGAGAGACAGAATGAGTAGTGTTCAGGTGTCTCTCGTATCACCGTAGCAAGAACCAGGTCAAAAACTGTAAATGCTACACCTAAATCATAGATGCCAGTTCTGACTCATGTTTTATATATTGCCTTTTTTTCCTCTCATCTCCCAAAGGAGATCTCCTGTGAGTGATAAAGGGTTAACCGCGCTTTGGCACTCACTGGCGCTTAACAATCGTGTGTTGAATCAGTATGGCTAAAGTTTGAATATTTTAAGTGACACATGCACATATGCTTTATTCTGAATCAATTACTAGAACATTCTTCAAATTACATTCTTCAAATAAAGTAAGTAAGGCTTGCTGGATAAATGTTTAGCAAAACAGACAGTTACCACAGTGACAAACAGCCGGTTGCGGATCGTGAGCATGTCTTCGGTTTTTAAAACACATTTTAGAATTAGTGCTTTATAACTTTGTGAACTAGTTGTTTGCTGTTATTAGCTGCCTGATGAGTAAAATGCAAAATGAAGCGTATGTAAATTAATATGTTCTAGAATTTTCCGTAGAAGTGGAATGTGAGTGAGTCAACCCTAGTGTCGTATAAGGAAGCAAACACTGAGATGTTTTGGGTTCTTTGCTGTTTAATAAAATTGATTTAAAGAATATTTGCTTGACGTATGGTCTAACTGCAGTATTTGTTGTGGCACGATATCTAGTTTAAATATCACTGGTGGCTAAAATTTTATTTAAGATCATTAAAATCATCAAATATTTCTAATACCGCACACATTTTAACATGTCATCTGGTGTACCTGGTTCCATTTCAAAATGATTTATTTACTCAAGATTTACTCATTTCAAGTAGTGAATATCAAGAATTTACTTTAATGTTTTAATTTAATTTTACTTCATTTTTTAAATATAATTTTACTACTTGTACCCATCAAATCACCACCCAATAACCTCCAGAGAAACTCATCCTACTTTGATAGGTAGAGCTTTGTGATGGGAAAGTGATACAATTTGTGACAAGCCATGATAAAAAAATAGCCATTTTTGGTGGAGAAAAGCTATTACTGCGCACATCTAAGCAAGCGCTTTCAGCACAGTGCAGTTCATGCCATTGGGTGAACATAAATGGTCAGCTAGCACGATGAAGAACTGAGCTCACCTCGTTCTCATACTGAATCTCCAGCATGGCTCTGGAACTGCCCAGATCCTGCATCACCGACTCTGCTTGCTTTAACAGCTCATCTCTGTTTATCGTCCGCTATGAGCGGACAGAGACAGAACCACAGATAATAAAAATCACCACATCATGTTCATTCTACTTTTAATTCAGCCATTAGCATTACAAGCAGCAGAAATAAGGTAGCAGTCGCACACCTTCTTCCTGTCGAGGCGGGGTGCTACGCGGCTGTCCTGCGAATCTGACTGGTTGATTTCAGGGTTGGTGTCGAGTAGACGCTGCATAGCACGGTCACGATCAAACGCAGTGACGTAGAACAACATCTGCCTCGTGTCAAACGGGAAAAAGAACGGACTGGACAGACACAGACGCCAAGAGACATAAGCAATGCAGCCAAGAAACAGGAACATCACAGTGTGTGAAAGAGCGTGTGTTGGTCTGTCCGAATACGTAACATTGGCTGTGTTCTAAATCAAAGATCAAGCTCTGTTTTTATCAAATATTGCGTATACAGTCAGGGGAAATATCCTTGGGGAATTGAAGTCTGTTTGCCGAGAGGAAGGGGCCAGAAATGACCCACAATCTTGCAAAAACCCAATGACTTCTTACTACAGACGTTGTGAAGCTATAATTGGTAACAACGGCTTTGCCAAAATAAAAAAATAAAAATAAATTATGATAGCCTATGTTGTGTGTCCAAATACTTTTCATTTTTCAAAACTTTTACCTCTGTATGTTTGTGCCTGTGTGTGTCAATTTACCAGGTCTTGCCCAGCTCAGTGAGCCAGGGTGGGATGTTTCCAGTCATGATGACAAGCGGATCCTGCAGCTGTCTGTTTGCTTTTGCTGTCAGTTTACTGTTGATGAACTCACTAGTGGGAATGATCTCCTTACACACAGCATTCTGAAACACATACCAAGAGATTAGAATGAGAAGCAAAGCTTTAAAATGATTATACGGCTCACTGACTACAGCCGTGCGCTCCAAAAACACAGCATACTTGGGCATGGTCTGGTTAGACTCAAGTGTTATTTTGCTAGCACACATTAATCTTAGCGTAACCCCTCATTTAATACGGAGCTAAGAATGGCCATGCCATTTTACAGCTGAGGCCAAACGTTTACACACACCTAGGCTAAAAGACATTCAAAATCAAGTCACAACTCCACATATTTCCTGTTACCGTACTCGTCCTGTGTTAAGTCAATTAGGGTATCTACATAATTTCCATAAGAGGTCATTTCAAAATAATATCCGAGAGACACATATTTCAGCTTTTATTTACTACATCAGATTTTCAGTGGGTCAAGAGTTTACATACACTTTGCTTTGTGATTACTTGACTTGACTCAAACACTCAGGGTAGCCTTTCACAAGCTTCTCACAATACTGTCAGAAATTTTTCCCATTCCATCTAACAGAACTGATGTAACTCTGTCAGGTTTCTGGGTCTCCCTGCTCCGACATGTTTTTTCAGTTCAGTCCACAAATGTTCTATGGGATTCAGGCCAGGGCTTTATGATGGCCACTCCAATACCTTCACTTTGTTGCCTTTAAGCCATTTTGTTACAACTTTGGATGAAGGCTTAGGATCATTTTCCTGCTGGAAGAGCCAGCTGTGACCAAGTTTTGACTTTCAGGCTGACGTCTTGAGGTGTTGCTTCACTATTAACTAGATTCACTAAATAACCCTCCTTACTCATGACGCTATTTATTTTCTGAAGTGCACCAGTGCCGTTTCCAGCAAAACACCTGCACAATATGACGCTGCCATCCCCATCCTTCAAAATTGAGATGGTGCTCAACTGTGCCCTTTTTTCTTATGCCAGTCTTAAAGTAGTGGCTTCTTCCTTAAAGACAGCTTTTCAGGCCAAGTTGATGTAGGACTCTCTTAATGGTGGATGTACATAATTAGGAACTGGTGTCTGAACCCCAACAACAGTGTGGTACCTGATGCCTCCAACTCAGACACCACGACCTTTCGGACCAAAATTTGTTTATCCCTGGGATTTTCCTGAATGATGATGTCTGTGTGGTCCCAAGGTTTTCATATTTACGTACGATTGTTTGCGCAGATGCTCATAGTACCTGCGGTTGTTTGGAAATTGCTCCCAAGAATGATCCTGACCTGTGGATGCCCAGGTATATGGAAACTTTTGGCCTCAACTGAATTCCTTTACTGAAACCAGTACTGGGACCCAGGGCAAGTGTGTGCATGTGTAGCTGTGCATGTATATACTCACATCGTAGAGGTAGAACCAGTATCTGCTGATAGAGTGCAGAACCCTCAACAGCAGAATGACCTCCAGCGAGGGGTCGTCGAACGTAATGCCCTCTGGAGGTTCAGATATGAGGTACGACTCCAACGGGTTACTGACACTTGGACACACACCATCTACAACATACACACACACAAATTCATCAAATGAATGCATTTGCCGCTATGAGTCTAAGATAATGTTCTTGTCATTGAAATTTGAGAACAAACAGATTCCGAATTGAGTATTAGCCTACATATAAACCAGTAGCAATGCATTGCAACAAAGTGGATGGAAGTCATTTTTCAGTGCGAGCTGGTGGTTTACAGAGACAAGCGGAAGAACGGCAATAAGCAACTTGAAGTGGGCATGGTCAAGACTTACAATAAGAATGAGCAGAGTTTAACTTCAAGCAAATATAAAGGGAAACGATATGGCAACTGTGTAAAATCTTATCAGATATTCATTCCTAGTCCAGAAGGACGAAACGACATGTAAAATGTGAAGATGGCCATTGCTCTATATAAGGGCTACCAGTGTAATCACGTGTACTAGCTATTCAGGTGTTACGAGGTGAAAAAGCACTGCTCGTTTAAACTCAGGGTAAATGAACACTACATTAGACCATGAACAGTGAGTGCATGTGAGTGAGTGCAGATGAGACGTCTGTACCGTGCCACAGCTCGTCCTGTTTTTTAGCGTTACGTGGTGAGGTTTTAGTGGGAGCCGTTTGTGCTCGACCCCTCTTCCCTCCTACAGTGTCCTTACAGCCATCCTCATCCTCTCTGACCGGCTTATACCTGCACACACGAAGACACACACAATGAACAAAAATTACCCAATGTGGTATACATAGCAGTAATAAGTAGGTTTGTTCTTAAAGCTATTATGCTTTTAGACCAACGGTTGAATTGTTTGTCAAACAAGTAGACATTTAGCATCAAAGCATGAGATTAAAATGCACATAAGCATGGTGCAAGGTAAAGAATAATAGTAGACAATGACAGACCATTGATAGCATAAGCTTTGAAATGTGTATATAATATATTTATATACAAAGCAGGCTATGACACAACCAGTTACATTAAATGGTGTGTGTATATACCATATCGTGTGTGTTTTGGTCCAGATGCCGGCACGGCCGAGAGGGTTGGCCTCGTCGTCAGTGCTCTCGCGCTCCTCCTCTGGCTGCAGGCTGAACTGACGTACCGCCTGGTACACAGTCATGTTGTAGGGCAGCAGGTGATCAGCGATGTAGAACTGCAGCCGATGGCGCACACTGCCCGAATTCAGGAACTGAGCCGCCTGTGCGAGGGTCAGAGATCGTGGAAATTAAAACAGTGACACTTGCTTTTCACTTAGAATAATGCACTGAATAGGGTTTACAAAGCAAGTGATGACCCAAGGCACTACACAGTGGATACATTTTTGCCGTTTCTCATTATGTGTTCTTATGAGATCTTGCATCCTGGTGTACTCATTCTACCTCGCCATTCATCACTGAAGTGCAATTCCAATACTCAAAAACGCAAGTACCGGAGACGCGTGAAATTACCCAGATGTGTTCTTGATCTCAAGGATGCATCGGATGCACACTTGAGCGCACCGAACCCACTTGAAGTCCCAGAGGTCACTGCGGCAACACAATGACAGATGACCCATAACTAAGTTTTAACATCTTTTTTGAGAATTCCACAGAACATTCTCCCAAAAGGTTTGAGGATCATCAAGGTGTGTTTTAGCAAAAATCAAACAAGCCTTAATGTTCTTCTGGGTTAGCAGTGGTTTTCACCTCACCACACTTCCATGGATGCCATTTTTGCCCAGTGTCTTTCTAATACTGGAGTCATGAACAGTGACCTTTATTGATGCAAGAGAGGCCTGTAGGTCCTTTGATGTTGTCCTTGGCGATCTTGTGACTTGCTGGATGAGTCGTCGCTGTGCTCTTGGAGGAATATTGGAAGGTCGGCCACTTCTGGGAAGGTTCACCAAGTTTTTCCATTTGGAGATAACGGCTCTCACTGTGGTTCTTTGGAGTCCCAGAGCTTTTGAAATAGCTTTGTAACCCTTCCCAGACAAATACATTTTCACACAGGCCCATTTGGTATTGGATAGCTTTTTTGCGTCAATATACAACATTATCATTTAAAAACTGTATTTTGTGTTTACTCGGGTTACCTTTGTTTTATCTTAGATTTTTCTACAACAATTTAGTATGAGATATACACAAAAACAGAAGAAATCAGGATGGGGCAAATACTTTTTCACAGCACTGAATATGAGGTTGTTGAAAAGTCTAATTTATCCCTCCGAAGTATTTTAATTAAACTACGCCAGCTTCCATCCTGAGGTAACGGTAAACTTGTTAGCTTACTACGTTAAAACATGCTCAATTAACTTTTGGTTAATCAGCCATTTAACAATAAATCTATTAACCAGCTGAAACGTATTACATTGGGAGCACTGAAGAGATGAGGACCCTGCACCACGACTAGAAATGTGCTGGGACGATCCACTGCGCAACAGGAAGATCACAGCACACCTTAATTCTTGCTTAATTCTTGCAAAGATGCGTTCTATGTCCTCCTGTCCTTCTGAGTTTGTTCTTCAAAGGTAGCCTGGAAAGACCGACCTTCATGATAACGCGAGTTGGTTCTTTGCATTCTTAGAATTGAGAAACAGCCTTTGTCTAAAACATACTGTCTTCTATTTATGTCCCATAACACACTGCAACAGTATAGTGTCCATGTCTACTTTAGTATTCCCCCGTCTCCTGTATATCCATAAGGCCTGGTTATGGCATATATAGTGTGGTCTAATAATTTGTGAACTTATGATTAGATGCTTGTGATCGTTACTAAATAGTGAGTAGATTTGGGAGACGCCCACAACGGACTGAGGTTAAGAAACCATGATGGTGTGATGGAATAAGATATTCTCATCTCTCACTTATGTGCTACACAGTGCAACAGGAAAGACAAGTACAGAATGAACCCATACAAGTGACTCATCAATTTCATCGTCTGATCCGTCATCGTCGCTGTCCTCGTCCTCCTCTCTGATTCGGCCGTATCCTGATGAGAGCAAGCAAAAAACCGGGTTACATCATTATAGTTCAAACATGAACATTGTTAAGTGAGTCACATGTTCAACTAAACACACAAACACACGCACCTCTAACAACAAGGTATCTCTCAATAGCCTGTACTAATGCAAGAGGGTCAATTTTAACAGGCCCTCCCTTCCACTGCTTCACGTTGGTGCAGTCTGGGTGTCTCTGCAGCTGGCACTTCAGCTGGTGTGTGTTGAAGAATTTCAGTGCTTGAGAACCTCTGGAAACACCCACACACAACGTGATTAAACAGCAATCATGAATTTACAGACTATATCCAGAGTACATGCATACATACCATACCACACTAGGAGTGTAAAGTAATGTCATTATGTGTCTCAGTTTTCAAAATACAAATTTGTCTGTACTAAAAGTTTTTTTTTTTAGTTAACTCTACGACTACACCCTAGAAACTATTGCCATAGTAACTTGCACTCCGCGGCTAACCTGCACCGGGGCAGGTTATGTTCAGGGTAAGTCAAACTCAAATCCAACTTGGACCAATCAGCTGTGAGCAAAGTGACATAAATCACGTAACTAATTCAACTTCTCAGCACAAATTGTAAGAAGAGGACTTTGCAAAGAAAGAGTTTTTAGGGATAGATAAAATCCCCTGGCTTTCCGTGATACTTACATGAAAAATCTATATCTTTGTCAACTTCTTGAGCCGCACATTAAAAATCTGCCACACTGAAGCTGCGCTCATACTGTACCGCAAACTGTATGTATTGCTTTGAGTGAGTGATGCATATTTGCATGCGGTGGCTTTATTCCTGTACGAATATATATTTTCACAAATTGATATTTATGTTTTAAATATGTTATTAAAACAATTTAAATATGTTGGGGTTCTAAGTTTTCAATCCATTTATTCTCAATGCGAGCCTAAAAAAGGCAAAATTATGCATTTACACAATCAGTAACGTTCCGCCAGCAATGGTCCCGAGCTTTGGCAGCCGTAATGGTGTTGCTTTTTGCGGTTAGTGTAGGTTTAAATTCCTAATATTTCCGCATAATAATTTCTGCTCTTCAACCAGAAGTAAGCTGCTTTTTTCCATGTTGAACACTATTGGTTGTTCGTCGCTATTGGTCGACATCACGCTTTTATGTGCAGGCGCTTGTGGACTAATCATAGTTTGAGTTGACAGATAAAAGTTGATAACCAGCATCATGGCACCAATAAAGCCTGATTGGACTGGTTTTGCCAACTCAGAACTAATTCCCTAACCCTGAGGTTGTTCAACTGCCTTCATGGTACAGGCCCCTGGTAACCCTCCATATGAGCTTCAGCAAGCTATACTTTAAAGCTCGACATTAAAGTAAAAACCTCCTGCTCACACGTTTTCCATGTTTGCGCTCGTGTGGCGGGATCGCAGGCCCTGAAGCGGACTTTCTTTTATTAAAAACAAAAAGAACCCTTTTTTCATAACTGTGTTCAGTTTAGTTTAGGACGTATTATCTGTTCAATATTATATTTGTATTCGGTTACATCCAAATATGACATTTTATTAACATAGGTTTTACCCTAATGGCCACTGGGGTAGAGTTTGATTAATGGGAGATAAACTGGTTGAGCTGAAGTCGTACCTGCTGCCATTGCCATTACCACTGGGAAAGTCATGCACTTTAACAGGAAACTGCTCCATCTGACTCAGGCAACTGTTCATTTTGTGCACAAGTGCCAACAGTGGCCCGTTGTCTGTTGGCTCCAACCGGAACAGTGGCTCCTGCCCTGGAACCTGGACACACACATACACACACACCCCTTAATGCACACACTATAAAAAAAAAAAAGTATTTGAGTGTTTCTAAAATGGCATGTACACTCACCTGACATTTTAATAGGAACACCTGTTCACCTGCTCATTCATGCAATTATCCAATCAGCCAATCATGTGGTAGCAGTGCAATGTACAAAATCATGCAGATACAGGTCTATAGTTTTAGTTAACAGTCACTGAAAAACACTGCCTGGTCTTTTTCCATTCTTCAACTGTCCACTTTAACTGTGCCTGTGCCCACTGTAGTCTCGGATTAATGTTCTTGGCCAATGGGAGTGGAACCCAATGTGGTCTTCTGCTCTTGTAGGCCAGATGAAAATGACCTCTGATGTTGCCAATTTTCACTGGCGAACATTTCATTTCCTTACCGGTTTTACTTATACTACCATTACAGTTTTTCCTCAGTCGCTTTGGTACATTTCTCGAATCACCCTTAATATTTGCAAACCAGTATGTGCATTTCTCAAAACAATTCGTACAAACAGCACCACACAATGGATTACCTGCAAAAGCCTGTAACTTGCTCAAAATCTTTAGTTCATCTCTCAAACGTAAGTATTTATGTCAATGAACATATCAGTGCCATCAGAATGAAAAGTCCTTGTGTCACTGTTCACAAACAAGACAGTCAAAATGCTTAGTCATGCCAATATAACAGTGTACTCTGTCAGTATTACCTGATGTAAACTATGGCTACAGTTTGGATGACAGTTACTGTATTGAAAATGCACAAGGCTTCACTTCTTCTGTATGGCATGTATCAATTTCAACAGTACAAATGACATTACTGTATGTGGGATATTGAGTGCAAGAGGTTGCACAGGATTCACATTTACGCTTTTACTATTGGTCTGTCAACAAATTACAGTACAATGACACTGCGGTACAGAAAAGAAAAAGACACGACCATTTTTCAGCACAAAGGGGGGGGGGATTTATGTATCTGTATAAAGTATATTTACCTGTTCTTGTCTACGAAACGTCTGAATGATTGAGGACACGGTTGTTCTCCTAACATTCGGCTGCACCCTTCGACCGGCCTCGACGATTTTAAAGCCATGATTGAGAACATGGTCCACAATAATGACCCTTATTTCATCAGAAACTTTACTATGTCCTTGGCCTCTTCTACCTCTTCCTCTGTTTTGCCCCCCTACCCTTCCACCACGCATCCTTACTCTTCTTCTTGGCGGTTGACCCTGTTCGTTTCCTTGTTGTTCTTCCATTGTCAGAAACTGTAACACTGTGTTTGTGCTCTGTCTATATATGCTTGCCAGTTGAAGGTTCATGAGATGCACCTTTGAGTTATTTTAGAGAACTGGTTGATCATTGGTTGATCTAACGCTTCACATTCCCTTCATTAGTGAAAGTCGAGATTCACCTGCACAATTCATGTAGAAAATATGCTTGACAGTTTATGACAACTAGTTCAACCACTTTGCATTTAATGACTTATGCAATGAATGAATGCCTGGATGTTTTGAGGGGTAAGTAACTATTCAACAGGGAACCATATAATATATTTTGATCAACATGACATAAGCAATTGATAACGTAGGAAACAGCAGACACTTGTACATAATAACTGCATGAATGTTCCAAGGAATTTGCGATTTGTTCAAAAGAATGAGAAATTGCTTTTATGGTGTGCGCAAGTGACTGGATGATGTGAAGTTTGAACAAGTAGTTTTGAGAATTTCAATTGTGATCTGGGAAATGCACCAAAGCGACTGAGAAAAACTGTAATGTCAGTATTTTATCTACTGACAATGGGCAAAGCTTAACACAGGAATTCACGCCTCCTGTCTACGTGTCAGTTAAATGATCACACAATTTTAAAAGCCACAGAACTCCCACCGCTTACCAAAGCTCAATAAGAACAGCTGGGGAGTGGAGAATATGACCAGACCATTCAGAATGACTGGAAGCCTTTCCAGAGGAGATGTAATGAGGTGCTGTAGACCACCGGGTGGTGCCATTACTCACAGGACTGCCGTAGAAAATGTGCAGAAATCTTTTGATCCTCTCGTCCCTGCTGACAACGTCTCTCTCGCTTCTGGAGGTTAAATAGAGCAGCAGCTGCTTCACCAGGCCACTGTGCTGAATCTCGAATGAGGACACATCTGACTCGGACACAATGCTGCAGATCTCCACTAAACACTCCACACCGCCATCCACCTGCAAATATACAC
This sequence comes from Cranoglanis bouderius, assembly GCA_023630585.1. NCBI lineage: Eukaryota > Metazoa > Chordata > Actinopteri > Siluriformes > Cranoglanididae > Cranoglanis > Cranoglanis bouderius. The sequence goes on from CM042566.1 coordinate 13,384,132, forward strand.
AAATTCCATCAATTTCAACCAACAGCCCAAAGAAGTATATTCTGATGATTTATAACTTGCAGCCAGATTCTGTAATATTTGGACACTGAGAAAGTTACTGTTATTTAAGCTGTCTACTACAGTATATTGGAGTGGACATTTAATATTGAATAAGCATATGAGCTTGATACTTGGATAGACATCACCAGACACTGGGTTTCTTCCCTGGTGATGCGCTTTCAGGCCTCTCCTGCAGCCGTCTTAAGCTCTCCTGCTTGTTCTTGGGGCATTTTGCCTTCAGCAAGTGAAATGCATGCTCAATTGGACTCAGGTCAGGTGATCGACTTCACCACTTAAATTCCACTTAAATAAAAAGTTGGGTTGCTTTTGAAGTATGCTTCAGGCCATTGTCCATCTGCACCGTAAAGCTCCGTCCAATGAATTTTGAGGCATTTAACTGAATGTCTGCAGATAGTATATCCCTGTACACTGTAGCTTTTGTCATGAGTTGATCTTTGTCTTGTCTGTCTATAGGATGTCATTCCAGAACTTTACAGGCTTTTTAATTTGGTCATCTCTAATTTGGTCTTCTTGTTTTTGAAGCTTACCAATGGTTTATATCTTGTGGTAAATCCTCAGTGTATTTACTCTGCTGATGCCTTCTATTGACTGTTGACTTTGACACAGATACACATACCTCCTGGAAGGCGCTCTTGATGTGGCAAACTGTTGTGAAGGGAAATTTCTTAACCAGGGGAAGAATTTTACTGTCATTTACAGTTGATTTCCATGGTCGTCTGGGTCCTTTTGGTGTTCCTGAGCTTACCAGTGCATTTTTTTTTCTTTTCGAGAATGTACCAAATAGTTGATTTGGCCACACCTAATGTAGGAGCCTATTTGCAAAGCTCAGTTGCTTGTTACGCTCGAGTATTTCACAATACATGATTGGCCTTTAAATGTTTATTGACATGTGTACATTTGTAAAAACCCATTTTTATACATGTGTATTGTTTAAATGAATATTCTTTGTTACATTGAAATAGATATCAAGGGAAAATTGGGTACTGGCCCTTTAAGAACAGGGGACAGTTGAGAGGCGGCTCATGCACATAAGGGCAGTGGAGTCGCACAGTTTCTTTACTGCATCCGTGTTACGATTTATACCGACGGTTCATTTTGTTTGTTTTGATTTATGAAGGAGAGGAAATTAAAGATGATATTTTTCAGCTAAATTGCGTGTATGAATTTCATTAACGAACACAGAGCAAGGCAAACATAACTTTAACTCTTACGCACACGCAACACCCAATGTTTTTGCTATCTCTCAAATGGGCTTGTTTTGCTTTTTCAGCCTATTGAGGGCTTGCGTCACTGAGCTCCATATAGAGAGTGAACAGCAACAAATTCCAAATTCCTACACAAGATTGCTGCACCATCCACCCGATTTGGATGTAAATGGCCTCAAATGAAAGCTGAAACTCTGCACTTTGCTCATATTCGTTATTTAATTTCAACTCCTATATACTTTGGAAGACAGTTAAAATAATAACTTTGTCAGTGTCCAAATATTTATGGACCTGGCTGTATTAGTAGCTCTGTGTGTGTGTGTGTGTGTTTGTTTGTGTACCTGCAGGCTGAGCTGCTCTGTAGCAGTACACAGTCTCTGCAGAACGTTCAGTGCAGGGTTGGTGCCGTCCACCTTCTCTGAATTGAAGTATCGTTCCACAAACTTGCTGGCCTGCTCCTTTATCCATGCCTTAATCTTGTCCCTGTAACACACACGTGTGTCAACTTTACACTTGATTTACCTCTAGGCTTTTTGAAAATGCAACACATCAGAGAAGCCTAAACCCTATTGAACATGGAGTGCATTACACAGAACGTGGCCCAAGTATGGCTATTAAGTAGAGCAGCATTTGGTATAAAACTGTGGCTCCTTATTGGCCATAAAGTGCACTATGCAGGGTGTAGTAGCCATTACTTCATACCCATGTAGTGTACATGTAAGATATACAGAGCTTAATCCCAAATATCTAATATATATATATATATATATATATATATATATATATATATATATATATATATATATATATATATATATATATATATATATATATATATATTAGTGCACAATAAACTAAGTATAAAGGTGTATTAATCATAGTCTATATATACACACACAATCTACCTGGACCCCAACAAAACAAGACCCCGACTAAATCTGCCCAACACTTGCTGAAGAATTCTAATTAAAATATCTGAAATATAGGAGTTTATACTCGCCTGTTATTAGAGACCGAGTCTTTGTTAGCTGTGCGTGCGAGGCCGCTGACCCCGGCTGTGCGAGACGGCTCAGAGTTAGTGCTATTGTTCTGAGCACCAAGTTTTCCCCAGGTTTTGGGGTTAAGACTCGCCAGGAAAGACGATTTGGGAGACGCAGTGGTGGTGGGACTCTTAGCTAGAGGGAGAAAACAAGATACACAAATATACATACCATGAAAACCCCCCAAAATACCCACAGAATAAGTGCAATAAGTGTGTATATGTGTTTGTCTCACCCTGATTGTCCACCTTGTCATCATCTCTGGGTGGAGAATATTTGGGACGCCGTGGTACTCTGCGAGGAAGGCGCTTCCTCTTCAGAACATCACTCAGACGACTGCAAAACACACACCGTTATCACTGTTGTCAAGTGTAAGTGTAGTAAAGTGAACACAGCACGCTTTAACCGAGTGTTTAGGGGTGGGTTTGTGTTGCTGTAAAGAGGTTGTGTACGTACCCCTGTGGGCTGAGGTCCAGCGAGTCCTCCATGTTGTTATGGAAACTCGGTGAGCCCAAATCTGGCGTGACGCTGGAGGCGGCGGGTGTGGTTGCCGTGGTGATGGTGGTGGTTGCCGCCGTGATGCCGCTTGTGCACGCCTTGGGCGGACTGGGGAGGAACGACTCGCTCTCAGCCAGGTTCTTCACCTGGTGCATCACACCTGCACACACACCCGAATTACAAAGGGGTTAATACACTAGCTGACTTGCAGCATCATTATGGTCCCTTTATCCCTTGAGGTACACTGGGGACTAGTAGTGGGAGGCATGGGCAAACTATAATAACATGATATAGTTTAAAATTCAAACAATATTGGCATACATCACAATGCAGTGTCCTTAAATTTCACAAAACCATATGTATTTAGTATATTTTGGTTACCTGCTGAACAAATAAAACCGAGCTGAATTTTTCCAAATTCAATTGCTTGCTGAATGTGAAAAAAAAAAAAAGTATAAAAAGACAAATGAAATGCAAGTTTACAGTTTAATAAAACCGCTCACTGAATAAACACTGCTTCATCATCGAAGGTTATTAAAATAAATCATTATTTTTCTAAATAAAAGTATATAGCACATTTTTTGTGTTGTGCACCAACACCTCCACACCTGCGGTGAATGTATGAAAGCTCTATATATCTATTATATATATCTCTATATATCTATATATCTCTATATCTATATATCTCTATATATCTCTATATATCTCTATATCTATATATATATATATATATATATATATATAAATAAGTGATTTAATGATCTGACTGGCAGTAGCCTTTATTCAGTCTTCAAACAAACCGAGGCAGTGTACTGCATGTATAAAAGTTCATTAAATGTCTTCCTGCATGGCTTTGTTGCAGGGAGAAAATCTGATCTGAATGCAGTGTAGTAACTGGATTTAGCCAGACCCAGTAAGACAGATTTAACTGTCTTAACCATCATGCAGCATGTAAATCCTGAACAGCTCTCCAATGTGATGAATAGGATGAGCGTGAAGAACTAGAAACCTTGGATTGGCCTCACTTGTATGTCACAAAGATCCCACTGCAAAGAACAGTTACCCAGCATGATCACTTCCTACAGGTCTTATAAATTCGCCAAAACATAGCTTCATTAGCACGGAAGACCGCAATCTAACCCACAGCTAAGCATCAGACTGCGAATTTAAGCAACACAACTGTGTGAACATCTTTACCTTCTCTCCTGAAGTACACACTGAACACATCTGGTAGTTTCTGCATGAGGATCTCCGCCATCTGCAGAGAGCCGACCACAATCTTCAGGTCCTGACTGGACAGCATGGAGGCTATGTGACTGTGGATGCACAAACACACACATTTATATACACATTTACATAAAAACATACTTACACTTGGCATTGCTGTGCAGCACAAAAGAAACACCTGCTGTACTTCCTGGAAACTTAACGCAAGTGTGACAGTTGGATGAATTCTGTCTAATTACTGTGCAAACCAGGGTCATGGGTTTCAGTGTCTGCTTACACAGGACAACACTTAAAGCAACAATCCACCCTGAACAACCTACATATTATTAATAAATATTGATATATATTGCGATCTTCAGTCGCATTCGAGATTTATTTTAGAATGAAAGTGAGCTCATGTTTTCAGATTAACAAACTACGTTCAAACACGAAACAAAACCGTTACACTCGGTATCTCATAGTCTGCTGACTAGCCAAGCTGATTTGGTGTCCAATATCGGGCCTCATTTATCAGTCTTTTTAATAAAGTTGCATGTAATTGTTTGCGTAAGCCAAACCAAACGAAAACTTTCCACCGGATTTACAAAAGCTTTGTGAACACTGATTTTTTCCCCCCATACTCGTATGTTGATCACCCGTACAGTGCAAAGCGTAATTCCTGACACAGCTCATTTGCATTTAGTGACGCCCATAAAACTCCATAAAAGGACAAGTGCACGGACAGGAGGGTAAAGGCTGAAAGGCAAAAGTGGAAATTATTTTGATAAATATTTAATAATACTTCATATTCATATTAATAATAATAAGCAATAGCCAAACTATTCCGACAGTTAAGCCATTTGTTTCCTTTGTCATAATTAAAAGATTTCTTTTATGTGTCTTCATTTATGGGTTTGTGTTGGCTCACTTTCGTTATTTTTCATATTCTTTAATTAATGCCAATGATATAAAATTACTGGGCTCACAAATTTTTCTCCATGGTATTCTTAGTACCTGACCTAGTGAACTAGCATGAGGATGTGTTTTTCATATAGACTACAAAGCACTTCTGTTAGCTGCTCTAGGCAAGGGAGTCTGCTAAATACTGTAAATGTAATAAAAGTAAGCTATATAATCTCAACAGTATATTTCATTATGTATGTATGTATGTATGTATGTATGTATGTGTATATATATACACACACACACACACACACACACACACACAATCTCACAAAAGTGAGTACGCCCCTCACATTTTTGTAAATATTTTATTATATCTTTTCATGGGACAACACTGAAGAAATGACACTTTGCTACAATGTAAAGTAGTGAGTGTACAGCTTGTATAACAGTGTAAATTTGCTGTCCCCTCAAAATAACTCAACACACAGCCATTAATGTCTAAACCGCTGGCAACAAAAGTGAGTACACCCCTAAGTGAAAATGTCCAAATTGGGCCCAATTAGCCATTTTCCGTCCCCAGTGTCATGTGACTCGTTAGTGTTACAAGGTCTCAGGTGTGAATGGGGAGCAGGTGTGTTAAGTTTGGTGTTATCGCTCTCACACTCTCTCATACTGGCCACTGGAAGTTCAACATGACACCTCATGGCAAAGAACTCTCTGAGGATCTGAAAAAAAAGAATTGTTGCTCTACATAAAGATGGCCTAGGCTATAAGAAGATTGCCAACACCCTGAAACTGAGCTGCAGCACGGTGGCCAAGACCATACAGTGGTTTAACAGGACAGGTTTCACTCAGAACAGGCCTCGCCATGGTCGACCAAAGAAGTTGAGTGCACGTGCTCAGCATCATATCCAGAGGTTGGCTTTGCAGAATAGACGTATGAGTGCTGCCAGCATTGCTGCAGAGGTTGAAGGGGTGGGGGGTCAGCCTGTCAGTGCTCAGACCACACGCCGCACACTGCATCAAATTGGTCTGCATGGCTGTCGTCCCAGAAGGAAGCCTCTTCTAAAGATGATGCACAAGAAAGCCCACAAACAGTTTGCTGAAGACAAGCAGACTAAGGATATGGATTACTGGAACCATGTCCTGTGGTCTGATGAGACCAAGATAAACTTATTTGGTTCAGATGGTGTCAAGCGTGTGTGGCGGCAACCAGGTGAGGAGTACAAAGACAAGTGTGTCTTGCCTACAGTCAAGCATGGTGGTGGGAGTGTCATGGTCTGGGGCTGCATGAGTGCTGCCGGCACTGGGGAGTGTACTGTGACATGAACTGTGACATACTGAAGCAGAGCATGATCCCCTCCCTTCGGAAACTGGGCCGCAGGGCAGTATTCCAACATGATAACGACCCCAAACACACCTCCAAGACAACCACTGCCTTGCTAAAGAAGCTGAGGGTAAAGGTGATGGACTGGCCAAGCATGTCTCCAGACCTAAACCCTATTGAGCATCTGTGGGGCATCTTCAAACGGAAGGTGGAGGAGCGCAAGGTCTCTAACATCCACCAGCTCTGTGATGCCGTCATGGAGGAGTGGAAGAGGACTCCAGTGGCAACCTGTGAAGCTCTGGTGAACTCCATGCCCAACAGGGTTAAGGCAGTGCTGGAAAATAATGGTGGCCAACCAAAATATTGACACTTTGGGCCCAGTTGGGACATTTTCACTTAGGGGTGTACTCACTTTTGTTGCCAGCGGTTTAGACATTAATGGAGTTATTTTGAGGGGACAGCAAATTTACACTGTTATACAAGCTGTACACTCACTACTTTACATTGTAGCAAAGTGTCATTTCTTCAGTGTTGTCCCATGAAAAGATATAATAAAATATTTACAAAAATGTGAGGGGTGTACTCACTTTTGTGAGACAGTGTATATACACACGAAAAAAAATTTCTTAAAAAAGCAGTAATCCATGTGACTTACGTGGTTTGAAGTTGAGGTTTACATTAGTTATTCTTCTTATGCGTAAAAATTCACACACAGTCAGGAGCAGGAGACAAAGTTTTTCATGAATTTACATGAATACCACATTTCTTGTGTAAATCGTCGTATGAACGATTTACGAATAAATCCGTTCATATGCAGCTTGATAAATGAGGCCAATTATCCCTGCACAAATGCATCTCATCGTATGCAATTTACAACTGCATTCTGGAACTATGATTCCAGCTCCTTTTCATCTCCCATAATTCTAAAGGCACTGCTGAAACATTGTGAGCGGAAAAACCAAAACAAAACGCTCTTATTAGTTTGTTTTTAGGGGTGAAACCTGACTGTTATCACTTGTGTTTAAAGAAACTGTATATTTAATCCTGCCTCAATAATGTAAAGTATAATGTTAATTCTGTAACACTTTTTTTTTTTTGTTTGTTTTGCAATAGTACTCAACATGTACTCAAAACTTATTCTGAACTCATTACTGGTTGCTTTTGTAATCAAGACCTGGCAACCCTATAAACAGAAATACAGAATAAAAGATGCAGAGCTCAAGAATTCTGTTTGAAAGCCAGTGCCGCGTACGACCACGAACCACTGCATCTTTCTTTCTCCAAACATATCTTTTATTTGTTTGGCTTATAACGCACACGCGTGCACACACACAATCATGTTGACGTGTGAGAGAGGCTGACCTGGAGACGGCGTGGTTGCGCAGCACGTCCTTGAGCAGCTCGGAGTCGGAGAAGAAGATGATGCGAAGGATGGCTCTGAGGCACTTGTGTCTGACGGCGGGGCCGGCTGAGGAGCTGTACACCTCATACAGCACGCCGAACAGAGTCTTGATAAAGCAGCGCGCTAGCTCCGCCTCCTCCCGCATCAGCTCTGCACGCGCATCCTCACCACGCACCTCCACATGGCCTGAGATTGAAGTAGACAGTGAGTCGAAGGGCAATTATATAAATGATCATTTTTTGTTAGACTTACAGGAAATTGTAACATTTAAGATATTACGCAGATGCAAACTGTTAAAGTAAGGGATAACCAATGGCTAGGTCTGCGTTACGTGATTTTAATGCACGACGTGGAGGCAAAGAACCATCTGACGCGAAGCGGAGTGCGTTAAAAATGGTGTAACACACCTAGCCGTGGATCATACGGCTTATACCGTGGTCACTTGCAGTGCAAAATCTAACTGAAAGGAGAAAAATTATTTTATATACAGGTCGTTAGAGCTAGAATTCTGCCTGCTCTAAATCATACACAGAGATAAAATAGTGCAATCTCTACTAATAATGAAGCCATGAGTTACTATAATATAACTGTGTTACTATAGTTACAGGTGTTCATAGGCAGTGCATTAATTTAAAACGGTGATTAAACTGACCAGAACTACCTGCGGTATATACAGTTTTAACTCACACCTTCCAGCCAATCAGAATCGAGTATTCGCACAGACCACGGTATAACTACAGATATAATTTAGGTTGCAATGTTTCAGAGCCATCTCCTGCCTCTGAGGTGAACTGCAATGAAAACATTAAGCAGTTGAGCAGCTATGTTCTGGCTGGGGCTGAAAAATGTAAACAAGCTTGAAACACTGACACCAGACAGATTTGTTTATATTTATAATAGGGCTGATAATGACACTGGGTGAATGTGCAAATAGTTTGTTTTACCATGACATGAAAAAAAGCTAGCTGTACACTGAAATAGTTAGCTGACCATAAACAGCCAACAACAGCATTTACCACCCTCTCTGGAAAATATCGCTAACACTGAGGAGTGGTCACTGAAACAATTAAACATTATTATCTAGCTTGAGTGCTACTATGATTGCTATGTATTAAATACAAAATAAGTTATTAAATCAGTGATTTCTACACAGAGAGGTTATCGGTGCAGTAACATCGTCCTCATAAGTGAAAAGATCTACTGTAAAATTCCTCAAGAGTCCTTTGGTAAAAATGAAATCACACTGATTGGACAAGCAGCTGTGTCACAAGCGGTCAGAAATCTCTCTTTCTGAGTGTGTGCGCGCGCACACAAGTGTGTGAGTAAGTACCAGTGTTGGGGTTGATCAGGGGGTTGGGTTTCCTCTGAATTCCCCGTGCCGTTCCCGTGTCCTCATTGATCTGCTGCATAGAGTTGAAGTCAATGGTGTAAACTCGGCCGAGCGTTGAGAGGCTGATCTCGTCCTCGCCGTTCTGATGGGCCGTCTGACAGACACACACAAAAAACACGCGGAAAACAATGTGTTCCTGTTAGCTAGTGTTTTCAGAGCAGTAACAAGCTGATGTCATCAAACAAGCAACAGCAATTCACACATGGTCATGGGATGTGTCTGTAACCATACTGTACTAAAAGGTGTCAATAGCTCATCACTGGAATTTACTGCATTTTCTGTTCGTTATACTATTCACGTAGTACCGGATTACTCTGATGGTATGTAAACGTCATAGCGGTAGTTATGTTTATCTACTTAGCAAATATTTATGAACAGCAATGCAGTGATGTGGAGTATCATTGTGACTCTGCCCATTTGTATCCAAAGAAAGAAGTCTATTAAATGCCTAAATTGACTACGACTATGTATTAAAGTCTGCACCTAATCTGCGTAAAAATGTTCCTATACGTTTCTCTCAGTATACCACATGGTATTATGCTGATGACAGAAGCACAATCAGCCCCCAAAATGTATAATGATGGCAAA